>CM035848.1:43586869-44210797 GCA_020510985.1 Pholidichthys leucotaenia | reverse complement strand
ATAGGTGTAAATCAAGGGGGGACGGGGGTCACATGCTTGGAAGGTCTCCTCCAGTTTAGTTGGAACTGGAAGATGCCACCGATTGTGTGTATAACGCACGAGGAGGAGCCTCGCCTTCTCTACTGTAAACGGGACCGACGGTTTCGGGCTGGTCGTGTAAATGAGTCTGAGAATCAAAACAAGGACTGGGATGCTGACAGCACTGACCATTAACATTCCATAGGACTTTTGCAGTTATTTTAATACAAATGTGTAAAATGCTGCATGCAGCACCTCCATCCATCTCCTCCCGCTTAATCCTTTTCAGGTCGCTGGGGGCTAGTGTCTACCCCAGCATCTTTGGGCGAGAGGCAGGGTACACCCTGGACAGATCGCCAGTCCATCGCAGGGCCAACACAGAGAGACAGACAACCATTCACTCTCTCAGTCATGCCTAAGGACAATTTAGAATCCCCAGTTTGATGCCAATTAACCTAACGTGCATGTCTTTAGCCTGTGGGAGGAAACCAGAGTACCTGGAGTAAACCCACACAGACACGGGGAGAACATGCAAACTCCACACAGAAGGGTCACTGATGGCCAGGGGGGTGGGACCAAACCCATGACCTTCTTCCTGTGCTGACACAGTGCTAACTATTGCGCCACCGTGCATGCAGCACCTTTAATAAGTATTTCACTGCTAAGTGTCACACGTGTTTTATCTCTGCTTTTGAACACTTTTCTTTAATGACAGAAGCTATTTACACCAAGCTGTTTTTAATCAAGTATCTGACATGTTTGCATAGACCCAAAATGCAGAAAGTTTTAAAGCGTTTGAGTGTTTTTATTAATGGAAAATGTGCAATGATGAGGACTGGCAACCTCACAGAGAAGACGAGAGGAGAGAACGGTAAGTATATTGTGACGTTGTAAGGGTTCACGGTTCCAAGGTTGTCATAGCCAGGAGCGGCACTGGGGTTAAGCTCCCAGTGCTCATAAAATGCTCCTTATGGCGTGCGTCTCGAAAAGCCTCTGACAACTAAGTCCAACTCCTAGTCTGCCCGTGTGGTTTAGTCTCTAAGCCCGGCAGAACTGCTTTTACTAATAGGAGAAGGGGCGAGGGCGGATCTCTGGTGCCTTAAAACCAGATGCTTCGGGTAGATGGTGGCTCATCAACCTGGGAAGGTAGCCCATCTAGGGGAAGGTAAACCCTGATTTCAAACCTCTGCTGCCTTGCGGCATACCCAGTCACGGGAAAGGCTTCGGGAGTCAACCCTGAGGAAAAATCCGGAGTCGGAGCCCCTAAGGCAGTTCTATGTTGTGCTCAACATCGTTCTGGCAGCTCCTGCAACGGCGCTGGTGCCAAACTGTAGCAGCCCTGCTGTTCCTTTGGATTCATCAGTGACGTGGAGAGGGGGGACATGCTGCATGGGCAACATCTTGTCCTCCATATCTTCCTGCCCAGGCTTGAATCCTACCAACGCCCAACGCTGGAAGGTAGAACACCGGATCACTGGAGAGGACACTCCAGCTTCGCCTTTGGCGTAGACAAAACACGGGGAATGACAGTTACCGGTTATAAGCCACTGCTCAATTGGCGTAGAGCGTGGCGCCAGGGGTTGTTCCCGACGGTGGGAGGGATCATCAGATCTCACTGGACAGCTACCGCCCGCCTCAAGCTGGGCAGCCCCCAGCCAATAAGGTGTTGTCCCACCACAGCTTGCTTTCCTCATTGGGTGCATGGGGATAAGGAGAAATCCAAACAGCAGGCTGAGAACCTTCGCACCAGGCAAGACAATAAAACAAAAGAGACCAACTCTAAAACTGGGAACTTGGAACGTCTGCACTATGATGACAGGACTCGCTGCTAACCTCAAGGACATCAACGACACCAGGAAGACTGCCATCATCAATAATGAGCTGAAGAGACTGGGAGTGGATATCGCCACTCTCCAGGAAACACGGTTAGCTGATGCAGGCACACTGAGAGAGAAGGACTACACGTTCTACTGGCAGGGAAAGGGCAGTGACAAACACAGGGAACACGGAGTGGGCTTCGCAGTGAAAAACACTTTGCTGAAGATGGTGGAACCGGGCAGCACTGGCTCTGCACGACTCCTCACCCTCCGCCTGAACACCACTCAAGGCCCAGTCACCCTCGTCAGTGTGTATGCCCCAACACAGACAGCCACACCAGAGGCAAAAGACGAGTTCTACGAGAATCTCGCAACAACTGTCAGGATCATCCCCAACTCTGAACAACTCATTCTCCTTGGAGACTTCAATGCCAGAGTGGGTGCTGACCACGACTCCTGGCCCTCCTGTCTTGGACCTTTCGGCGTGGACAGAATGAACGACAACGGACAGCGGCTGCTCGAGTTCTGCACATATCACAATCTGTGCATCACAAACTCGTTCTTCAAGACCAAGCCCCAACACAAGGTTTCCTGGCAACATCCGCGCTCAAAGCACTGGCACCAGCTAGACTTGATCCTGACCAGGCGCACCTCACTGAAGAACGTGCTAATCACCCGTTCGTTCCAGAGTGCAGATTGCGACATAGACCATTCATTGGTGTGTTGCAAGGTCAAGCTGCAGCTGAAGAAATTCCATCGTGCTAGACAACCTGGAAAGGCACGGATTGACACCAGCAAGATGGCCCAACCAGAACTTGTTGAGCAGTTTGCCTCCACCTTTGAGAAGGAACTTGGTGTACCACAAGGAGGAGAATCTGCAAAGCAGAAGTGGGAAGAGCTGCGAAACACCATCTACCGCACAGCCTTGGCTACCTTTGGGAGGAAGACCTCGAAGTCACAGGACTGGTTTGATGCCAAGTTGACCGAGATGACCCCCGTCATTGAAGCCAAGCGCTCAGCACTTGCTGAGTACAAGAAGTACCCAAACGAGAAGAATCTCCAGATTCTCAGGGCTGCGAGAAGCAAAGTTCAGCAGACTGCTCGGCGCTGTGCCAACGAGTACTGGACTCAGCTCAGCCAAGACATTCAAACCGCTGCCATAACAGGGAACATCCGTGGTATGTACGATGGCATCAAGAAAGCACTTGGTCCGGCTCAGAGCAAGACGGCCCCCCTCAAATCTTCCACTGGGGAGATGATCACAGAGAAGAACAAGCAGATGGAGAGATGGGTGGAACACTACTCCGACCTCTACTCTAGACAGAACACCGTGACACCGTCAGCCCTTGATGCCATCGACTGCCTGCCATCCATGGACGAACTTGACGCCGAGCCAACCATCGACGAACTCAGTAAGGCCATTGATAGCTTGGCCGCTGGCAAGGCACCCGGCAACGACAGCATACCCCCTGACCTGATCAAGCACTGCAAGACCGCCCTACTGCTGCCATTGCATGACGTCCTCTGCCAGTGCTGGAAGGAAGGTGCCGTACCACAGGACATGAGGGACGCCAAGATCATCACCCTCTACAAAAACAAAGGGGAGAGAAGCGACTGCAACAACTACAGGGGCATTTCCCTCCTCAGCATTGTTGGCAAAGTCTACGCATGAGTTGTTCTCGTTCGTCTACAGAAGCTTGCCGAACGTGTCTACCCCGAGTCTCAGTGTGGCTTCCGCGCTGAGCGATCGACGGTAGACATGATATTCTCCATCTGCCAACTCCAGGAGAAATGCAGAGAACAGAACATGCCTCTGTACGTCGCCTTCATCGACCTCACCAAAGCGTTCGATCTGGTCAGCAGAGAGGGCCTTTTCAAGATCCTGCCAAAGATAGGATGCCCACCAAAGTTGCAAAGCCTCATCGAATCATTTCACACCAACATGCAGGGGATAGTGCAGCACGATGGCAATGTCTCAGAGCCATTCAACATACGCAGCGGAGTGAAACAGGGCTGTGTACTTGCGCCAACCCTCTTTGGGATTTTCTTTGCTATGCTCCTGAGGCATGCCTTCAGCACAGCAACAGAGGGAATCTACCTGCACACAAGATCTGATGGCAGGCTTTTCAACCTCGCCCGCCTGAAAGCCAGAACCAAAGTACGTGAGGCTCTAATCAGAGACATGCTGTTCGCAGACGACGCTGCAGTCGCAACCCACACACAGCAGGAGCTTCAGACCCTGATGGACCGCTTCTCCCAGGCATGCAAGGACTTCGGGCTTACCATCAGCCTGAAGAAGACTAACGTCTTGGCGCAAGGCACGGAAGCACCACCAACCATCACCATTGATGACTACAAGCTGGAGGTCGTGAATCAGTTCACGTACCTGGGGTCCACGATCAGCAGCAACCTCTCCCTTGATACAGAGATCAACAAGAGGATTGGAAAATCAGCCTTCACACTCGCTCGCCTCACCACACGAGTGTGGGAGAATCCCAAACTCTCTGTCAAGACGAAGATGGCAGTGTACAACGCCTGCGTCATCAGCACACTGCTCTATGGGAGTGAGACGTGGACAACATACGCCCGGCAGGAAAAGAGACTGAACTCCTTCCACTTGCGCTGCATTCGCCACATCCTGGACATATCCTGGCAGGACAAAGTGCCCAACACAGAAGTTCTGTCCCGCGCCGGCCTTCCCTCCATGTTCACTCTACTCAGGCAGCGCAGGCGCCGCTGGCTAGGCCACGTTCACCGTATGGAGGATGGCAGAATCCCCAAAGACGTCCTCTATGGAGAACTGGCAACTGGCAGGAGAGACGTTGGCCGCCCACAGCTGCGCTTTAGAGACGTCTGCAAGAGAGACATGAAGGCCCTGGATATCAACACAGAGCGCTGGGAGAACCTTGCAACGGACCGCTACAAATGGAGAGGCACCCTGACCAGACAGCTCAAAGCGGGTGAAGAGAGACTGACTGCTGCAGCAGATGAAAAAAGGACCCGCAGGAAGAACCGCCACAGACCCAGCAGCACGGAGACCACCCACAAGTGTGACCTGTGTGACAGGGACTGTCATTCGCGCATCGGCCTGTTCAGCCACAGGCGGTGCTGTTCCAGCAGAGTAGACGTTTAGGATTCTCTTCCATGGTCATCATAGACCGACGGAGGCCGGCGACGAAGGGTTCACACAATGAGAGATGACTGTGACGAAACAGGCTTTATTTATACACACTCTCACAACACAGAACGGAGGGGAGGTCATTTACACTGACCCCCGTCTCATTTATGGTGACACAAACACATGACCGATCACATACAGGGAAACAACGCTAACTGGTCTTATAACACTGCTGTGCCATAGCAATAACACTTAGAACACACGAATAGTAACAGTCTTTGAATCCTCCGCGGCACAAGCATGCCGGGAGAATCCTCGCCCCCTTATCACAGCCCCAACGCTACAATATTGTGAGCCTGATAATGGAAATACTGAACAAATCTTTTCTTACAGATGATGATGCTGTGTGGAATGGTGAGCATATTACTAGTGGGCTGCCGTCCCCCACCAAGTGGTGATCCTTTCCAGTTTTGGCTTCAGTAAATTCGAGTCTGGAGGTGTTAAGAGATGGTGCCCTGGGCTCAAGTGTTGTCTAGATGCAGACTCGAAATGACGAGGCCAGGTGCACAACTGAATTTACTTTTATTAATTGTAGCAAACCACACTACAACCGCCAGACAGGGGTGACGGCGAAGAGACCCGCCTCTCCTGCCTGCTGCTCTTTATAGGTACTGGTGGAGGCAGAAGCGGAAGTGAGTGCCACCACACCGTGCCTCACAAATAAGAGCACAAGAACTATATAAATAACTATATAACACCTCCCCCCACCACCTTCCCTTAGAAAAGTCCAAAGCGCGCACACAATTCAGACCCTCCCCAATTTAGGACCCAAATCACGCACTAAAATAACGTAAAACAATGTACTATAATTGGCCGACCACATTCACGCCAAAGCAACTAAAAACTAGGGGGGATGGGTGGACTACCATCCAACCCCCACACAGCAAGGTGGATTTATTCTGCCACAAGGAAAACAGAAAAAACAAAGTCCATTCCTAAATTAAAATGGCTGCCGTGTTTCTAAACTAAAATAAATGTATAAAATAATCCCCAGAACTACATACAACATATAAGAACAACAAAATACTTTTCCTTTTTTTTTTTTTTTTAAACATGCACGCAAATGAACATAACTTCAAAACAACTGCAAACCCCTTAATGGGGGAAAAAAAACGCTACTATAACACATCACACAGACACATGTATATAAACTTACAGTCCACATGGCTAAACATAGGAGGAACTGGCCTATGGCCCCCCGGACCGTCTCTCCATAAGTCCACCCCTGGAGGCAGCCTGCCTCCTGGACCGCAGCTGATCGCATAGACACAGATGTGTCTCCTCTTCTATGCCGTCGGGCGTCCCTCTCGTCCGGGCTCACCACCTGGAGGCTCCTCCCAGGCACGCCACTGCTGATTGGCACGCCTCCACAAACCATCCAATAGCTGGAAACGGGCAGCGCCTCGTTTACCCATGATGCGCAGCCTCCCCTGGTGGTCCTCAGCCTGCCGCTTGGTCTGTACTCGCCGTGGTCACCCCTCCCCACGAACCTGACCATGCCTGACAACCTCTTTTAAATTCACTGCAGCTGTCGCCATTGTAGCCCCATGTTCACCGGCCCACTTTAGCCGAGCTCTGGGAACAACTGAAGCCAGCTCCTTGGTGTCGCTTGTCATTGCAGGAGCCTCGCCATGCCACCCAGTATCCTCGTCCAGAGCGACTTGGGCTCTGGCACTGAGACCCTCTTGCAACAACTCTGAGCGAGACTGGTCCTGCTCGCCTTCCAGGGTGCTTGGCAATTCCTCATCCCACACCGTATTGTCCTCCACTCTCGGAACCGGCCAGTCCCACAGTCCACAACCAGACCACTCCTCCCCAGCGCCGCTCTTGAGGGCAAAACCCAGATCATAAAAAAGGTTGCAGCCCATGATGTCATTGTCATGGGCCGTCACGGAGACCTCGAGGTTGGACATTTCCACGGGCTTGTACAGGGCCGTCAGTCTCAGCGTTCCCACCGTGGACAGCTGTCCGCCTCCATAGCCATAAAGTGGCGTTGCGTCACTTTCAATCCTGTTGTGCGGGAAGAATTTTCTCACCATAGCCCAATTCAGCAGGGATCCCTCTGCCCCTGTATCAATCAGCAACGGCACCTCCACACCATCCAGCTCCACCGTGCAGAACATGTATCCGTTGGTGTCCGGGGACACAGTGTGGACAATCGTGGGGCGGGAGGAGTCGATTTCTTCTGCGGGCTCCCCTGCTTGGACACACGGCACACCCTGGCATAATGGTTCAAGCGGCCACACTTGCCGCAGCGCTTCCCTCTCCCCTGACAGCCCCTGACCTTGAAACAGTGCTTCACGGACCCGCAACCCAAACACATGGGTTTCCCCGGGACAGACATAAATTTTGCAGCATTTGTTCCGCAGCGCTGTCTTCCACGCTCCCATTGCTGTCTGGGTCAGTTACTTGTGTGGCAACAGGAAACGCCAGTTGTCGACGTGACAAACGCCCACTCAGCTCCAGTGCTAGCTTATCCGCTGCCTCCAGCTGGAGAGTTAACTCAGTTGGCCCCGGATAGCGTTAAGTCACCTGGCATCATGAGCAGCTTTGTTCTTATAGCAGCATTGTTGGTACGCTTCACCAGCTGGTCGTGAACCATCTCCTCCTCAAACGGCCCGAACCGACACTCACTAGCTAGTAGTTTCAAATTGGCTACGACACTCTGGATAGGCTCGCCCACCTGTTGGCGGCGCTGCCAAAAATTGACCCTCTGGCTGATGATGTTGTCTGGGGTGCAAAAATGGCGTGCCATCAGCTCGGCCACGTCCTCGAAATTGTCTGAATCGCCAAGTGTGCTCAGTATGCACTGGCCTTCCATTCCCCAGTTGTGCACCAACAGCGCGCTGTCTGGAAGGTGGTGCACCATCTTGACCAGGGAACAGGTGGCTCGCCCGGGAGTTCCAGAAAAGGCCAAATTGGAGACCCATAGCCATATGACTTAATCCTTGTTGCCAATTGTTGTCTAGATGTAGACTCGAAATGACGAGGCCAGGTGCACGACTGAACTTACGTTTATTAAAGCGTACCTGTGGTGGTCGTGAAAAAAAAGATATTATATTGAGCCCTTGTCTCACGTTCTAGTTCAAGTTTAAGTTCAAGTTCAAGTTCAAAGCAATGTGATATAAATCCATTGCTGATGTGTTGGTTCAGCTATGTCAGCAAAACATGGGTGCAGCCATACTAGCGGCTACATGGCCTGCCAGGACGCTTCCTGTGACGTAATATCGTTGGCACCGCGATCTGGATCAATATTGGCTGAGCCTGGAGTGCCCGGATGAGCAGTGGCTTTCGGGATATTCAAATTCAAATTCAAACGTTTATTTCAAACTCAGGGTTCATATTAAATGCAGAACTAAAACGAGTAGAAAATAAATAAATAAATGCTTAAATTCAGCGGGTCGTCTTGTCTGATCTGAGGTTGTAACGGCCACCAGACGACAGATGATTCTACAGAGCAGCAGACACTCGGCGTAACGGCCGCCAGACTGCCGATGATTCTACAGAGCAGCAGACACTCGGCGCTCTTGTAACAACAAAAACATACAATGCGATATGGATATCGCAACATGGCGGAATGTAAAGCCTTTGGATGCCTCGAAAAACAAAGAAACACTTCTTTTGTGTACCCAAACCCAGCTCACCTTGTCAGAAGATCGTAGCGGAAAAGTGATTGCGCAATCTCGGAACAGGGCACAGACGTCTCCTTTCAGACGAAATTGCGTTGTGTGTGAGGACCACTTCGTCACTTTCACCCTCAGAAGACCTTTCTGGCTCAAACCTGTAGCCATGTTGGACGAATTCTTCCTCAGAGTCCGACAATTCAGCCATAATAGAATAAAAACACTCACAACAGCACCCTAGTCACTCATACAGACGGAGTATTGACTTTTCAGTAGCAACGTAATGACGTCACATCCGCATGTGTCATGGCTGCGCACAGAGTTTTCATTGGCTGGCCATGCCTGCGGTCGTATTTGCATATTTCTCTGGTGGTATATGGCTGGCAATAATTATTTAACCAAATAACGAATACTTTGCCTAATGTTTTCAAGTTGAATGCGTTTAGACGACCACCACAGGTACCCTTTAATTGTAACACACCACACTACAACTGCCAGGCAGGAGCGAAGGCGAAGAGACCCGCCCCTCCTGCCTGCTGCGTTTTATAGGCATGGGTGGTGGCAGAAACAGAAGTTAGTGCCACCACACCATGCTTTACAAATAAGAGCACAAGAACTACATAAATAACTATATAACATCAAGGACTTTGATGGTTAGGATATTGTGAATTTTGAGTTTTGACTTACTTGGTTGAGATGGTGGTTTTCTGGAGTGCGGTTCCACCAGTGCGGGGTGCGGTTCCAAAGTCTGCCAGAGCAACAGTAAGTATGGGTAGTCCTGGGAGATATGGAGGCAGGGGAAAAGGTTAGGATTAGTGACTTCTAGTACTTGAACTTGGGAGTGTGTGCCGAGTAATCCAGGAAATATTTTGCAAAGCGTGTATCAAGGCGTGTACTGATGACGTATGTGATGGCATCTGAAGCCTCGCTGGCCAGTCGTACCATGCGACTGAGTTAGGAAGCGGTTCAAGACTTGGCACGCAACATGAAATAAATTGAGCAATGATACACAATGGAAAATCCCCATCTCTCACGTTTTGTGTTGTCAGACCTTTGACTGTGTATGTGATTTGTCACAGCCAATATTCATTTTCAGATGGAGCCAGCACCAAAACGATGGACTTCTCCCGTTTGGGAACATTTTGATCTCATTTCTCCCAATAAGGTATTTATAGTTATTAAGTTGGTGCATTTTTCACAAATAGTAGATATTTGTTGTCATTTATTTATTTTAGATTTATTTTTATTTGCAAGGTGAAGTGTCTGTTCTGTTTCAAAGAGCTTGGATACAACAACACATCTATGCTGAGGCACTACCATGCTCTGCATAAGAATAAGGACAACAGAAGTGAATGTACTGAGAAAGACAGAAATATGTTTACCCTACACTGTACAAACTTGCAGTAGTCTTTCTTTGCATAGCTGCGTCATCTGTGCTCTGTGAGAGAGTATTCTCCAAAGCTGGTGAAATAATCTAAAAACAAAATCACCTTAGCCCCTAAGACTGGTGAAGAGTTATTTCTTAATAAAAATGGATAAATAGCACAAGCACACTAACACTGTAGTCATCCCTGTTTTATTATTTCTTTTTAACCTTACGATCATTGATAATTCTTAAAGGACAGTACATTTATTGAAATGAAAAAATGCACATCAAACCAAAAATGCTCTTGTAAAAATCTGCATTTTGTGTACTTTTTGTCCAGTAGGTGGCTTAGTAGAGCAAATGAAGTTTGACATGAAGCTTTGTCTATATCAACCAATTTGATCAAAAGCTTCAATGCTTCAAGAAAGCACCATCTGGCCATCACTAGCTAGGATGTCCATGTTTGGTCTTTCGGTTTCCAGCGTTTGGCGAAGGTGGGGGAGGTAGCCACACGAGAGGTGAGGAACACACCAAGCTGCTGCCATGCAAAGTCCAACTGCTCATCGTGAGCAAGGGGAAAGGCTGCCCTTAAAAAGGCTGTGGCAGAGAGAGACAGGTGATTAATGAATGCAGCTGTACATGATCAGGCAATCAACAGTGGAAATGTGGAATGTCCTGAGGTATTTGGCCATACTCATAATGATGGAATTTGTATCCAATGATGAATAGAGGGGTTGCACCAACGTCACACGGGTCAGGTATCTTTTGTTTACTCTGCCATTTTGGACAATGAACAGTCAAATCACCAACAGCAAGCATGAGTGAGTGTAATAAACGAGATAAATGGCTACACACAAATCAACACCGTGGTCCAACAGTGAGGTGCAGACTTTTCTGTGCTTGGTAGCTGACTAAAGAAATCCAGAAGGAGCTGGACAGAGCGACCTGAAAAGAATTCATGGCTACCGACTGGCGAAGGCAGACTGGAGGCAGGGTGACGTTGACCCGACCACGGGATCATCATTGTTGAAAACCGTGAAAGAGGATGGTGAGTGATGTGATATTATGCATCTTTGCTGTTATTTATCCCAGTGGTGGAAAGCTTACTTTGAACAAACAGCGTTGTCTCCTGTATGCAGACAATGAGCTAGCTCGTTAGCCATCAATGCTAACTCCGTGCTCTGCTTGCATTTTGCGCTTGTGTTGACATCTGACGAAATATGCTAGTGTTAATCCTGGTTAAAAAAGTATTTTATTTATTTATTTATTTATTTTTTTTACATGTTGCACTTTCGTGCTGTGCATGTACTTAAGTTGTGTCTTTTCATTCTAGCGTCCCACCGCCGGCTAAAGATCTGCTGAACCGGGATGATGGAAAATTTCTCCATAGGTAAAAGCGGTAAACAAAATAAAACTAAGAAGATGCTTCTTCTATTGGCGGAGTGTAGGAGGAGACTGAGGCAGATAAGGAGGGGCCCAGATTGCCATCATGGGGACATTATGAAAATGCTGACGGCTTCATTTCAACCAGCAATAATTCCAGTGTGACAATACAATTGAAAGAGGATCATCTGCCTGAAACCACACCACAAAAGGCACTTTTCCATTAGCCCCGCTTAGCCCCGATTTGAAAACACGACTCGTCTCACAACGACTCATTTCGGCCTCGATTGCGTTTCGACATTACTGCTGACATGCCTGCGGTGGGTGGGATTTCTTGAACAGCAAGGCGGCGCCACACTCTCGTGACGTGAAGCGCACGGCCCAAGCAAACATAACATGGCTGCTCTACAAGGCGACTCCTCGGTCTGTGGCTTTTTTCGCCGTAAATACCAAAAAGGACCGCCAGATAAGGGTACAGGCAGCGAGACGAAACACTCTGGAATAGTTCTGCAGCTTCTGGGAGAGCCGAAGACATGAGGATACAAACTAGGTCATATATGACGGTAAGCTAATGGTTGCTAATGCTAGTTTGCTGTAAGTACGTCGTGCTACACTGTAATGTCTGCAAGTTAGGTACTAAAATATGTATGCTGTGTGTGTGTGTTTCAGATGGCTCTGTTGTTGGGAAATTACCTCTTCAAACGGTCGGTCTGGCGTTCAGCACAGCCTCTCACTGATGTCAATAGCCTGTCACTGATGTCATCAGCCTGTCACTAATGTCAGCACAGCTTCACCAATGATCAGTGGTTATACTGATCAGTGGCGGGCTGCACGGTGGCGCAGTGGTTAGCACTGCGGCAGCACAGTTTACCCTTGGCCGGGGGATTGTGGGGATCGTGGGATCGTGGGTTCGATCCCAGCCCCCGACCAACAGTGATCTGTGTGGAGTTTGCATGTTCTCCCCGTGTTGCGTGGGTTTACTCCGGGATTTCTCCGGTTTCCTCCCACATGCCAAAAAACATGCATGTTAGGTTAATTGGCTGTTCTAAATTGTCCCTAGATATTTGTTTCCTATAGGCCCTTAGAATAGAGGGTTAAGTATTAATGAAAGCGCTTTGAGTGGTCTTTGTGACTAGAAAAGCGCTATATAAGTGCAGGTTAGTTAGTTAGTTAGTTAGTTATAGAGCTTAAGAATGTCTGTAGAAACGTTTATTTCCTGTACAACAAATTGCTCTGCTCTGCGTGAAAATCATGGAGAGACTGTTGAGACATCATGGACGTACCTGCTTCTGCAGCAGAGTCTGAGGTGGTGTCATAGAAAAAAATGATCAGCTGACACAACTTGATCGCCATGTTAATAACTATATTAGCCACAAAATATATATTCAAAAAGTAAACAGTACTGAGTTACGTATAATAAGATATATTTGATAGTTATGATGTATTTTAGGCCAAAACAAACTTGATCTAGGATTAAAGGCAATTAAAATAATGCAGTCACAAGGTTACATGGAAAATAATTGATTTACTAGATACATGTACTGTAGAAATATATATTCTCTGCATCAACAACGTACTATACATGCATTCATGTAGTATTGCACGGGGAATTGCACTGACAGTAAACCTGTGACGTTTTTGCAGATGTCTCTTTTTTTATATGTGAAGGTTACCACCATGTGGCACAAATTAAATACTGAAAGATTGGAAAGGCTGTCTAAGAACAATCCAGCAGTTTGAGAAATCACTTTTGGTTTTGTGTAAATCTCTCAACAGAATTATGAACCATAAAGCAGTTTGTGTTAAAATGTTAAATCCCATTAAACCTAATCCGGGGGCTTCCAATCATGTGTCATGGGGGGCCAAGACCCTGCAGGTTCTCTCTTCTACCCAGTCTCTTCAGCAGGTGTTTTCACTGATCAGCAGTCAGTGGAAGAAGTTCAGTGGAATCTGCTGTTGAAGACACTGGTTGGAGGTAAAGCCTGCAGGGTCTTGGCCCTCCATGGCACATGATTGGACACCCCTGCCCAAACCCATTATGATGAAGGGCAGATGCTAATATGACCCAGAATTCCTCCATATACATCCAACAATACAGTCTTCAGTTAATAAAATAATTGTTTTGGTTACTTTTTTCTTAAAAATGAGTCATTATTTTCAAGGTCACCGATAAATCCTTTGTACAGTTGACTCTTTTCCCACCGGTGTCTTAACAGACAAAATGGAAAATCATGACGCAAACACTTAAGTCACTAAATTGTTTATTACAATCAGCAGCAAATTCCAGATTATTCAGAATGTGCAAAATTCAAACTGTAAAAAAGAATAAAACTGGAATGAGTCACACATGGCTGCCACGCTCCCTCACTGAGAAGCAACTGGATCGGCCCCTCGTACTGGTCCAGCAGATCTTCAGCCTGCATCTCTGTAAATAGTGAGGCAAGGTCCAGTTGGGGTGGACATTTTCCCTCTTGCCTAGACAAAAGACAAATGGGTGGTGGTTAATTAAAGCAAGTGTAAAACATATTTGGGAAATACAGTACACTTGTTGCTAAAAGCCAGTGGTGGAATGTGAATTAATGAATGAATCTTTATTTCGGATTGATTAAAGGTAAAGATTAAAGGAAAATAGAATAATATAACAAAGGGGAAAAAATCTAACAAGGTCAAATTAAACAATAACTCCTCTGATTATACAGTTCAACACAGGTTATCTGAAATGGGTGATGGCTGAAGCTGCAGCTTATATTGCCCACCATATTCCATCCAAGAATTCAAAAGAAAAACAAAACAGGAGGGATTACAATTTGAATGTGACAATAAAGTACTTCGTTGTTGTATTTAACCACAATTTTCATGTAGCTGCGCTTCACTAGATTTTACAAGGGCTGGGTTACATTTAAAATCATTTGCTTTTACTGTGGCTTCAGCAATCAGAATGAATTAATACATTCACTTGAATGGAATCTAGTACTTTAACTGATGGTGTGAATCACCGAGTATGGAGTCACTCAGTCAAAATATGAAGTTTTTATCAGTAAAAGTTTGTCTTGTCTGTAAAAGTGTCTCTTCTTGCCCTGGCTTCAAGTGTGGGCGGTGTTTTGTACTAGCATTGCTAAAATATAAAAGGAAGCACTACAATTGGTCTCAAATATTTGTAATGTGTCCTGTTACTGCATGAGTTTATTGATGATAGACTATAAACTACACATATAAAGTAAATTATATTGACGACTGAACATCTCACAATCGCCAAAACATACAGTTATGAACATAACTCACAAAGGATCACAAAAGTGATCTGACGAAAAAATAAACACATTAACAAGCGGTTTATTTTACAGTTGATGTGCCATATTCACACAATCAAATAAATCTCAGTTCAGTCCCTTTTATATTAAGTGGAAATTGTGCTACTTTGGTTTTGACACTTTACCTATAAAAGCAAAGGATTTCAGTACTTTCCACAGTGGCGAGGTAGGTTGTGGGGAGGCTGATTTCGTCTTGCCTAGACGAACAACAGAAATGGATGGTGGTTAGTTTCAAGCAAGTTCAATACATATACAGGCACATCTCAAAAATTAGAATACCATGAAAAAATTCAATATTTTTGTCACTCATTTCAGAAAGTGAAACCCATGTATAGATTGATTACAGGGACAGTGATATATTGAAAGTGTTTATTTTAATATTGATGATTACGGCTACAGCCCATATTAACCAACACCTCAGCGGCCAACATTTATATTTAAAAACTATTTTTTAAAGTTAATTTTATGCAATATTCTAATTTTTTGCCAAATTGAATTTGGGGTTTTCAGGGGCTGTAAGCTGTAATCATCAAAATTAAAATAAATAAACGCTTGAAATATATCACTGTCTGTGTAATGTGTAAAGTGGTGGGATGTGACAAAAATGCTTCGTTTCCCTGACAAGCACTGCAGGATCCACAGAATAGGTGTGTGGGTCTATTCTGACGCTTTCGAAAATTATATGAATGACTATAAATCACTGGTTTGAAAAAGCAATTTTAATATGACGAGATTTCGGCTCCTGTAGTCAATTTTACCAGTATCACAGTATCAACAGGGAGGCTAACCCCTGGCATGTGGAAACATATTCTAGCATTAAATTGCACACAATAATATGCGCAGCACCAAAGTGCAATACAAAACAAAAACCAGGACTTTAACCATGATTAACATATTTCATCGTTTTGCTCTCACAAGCGAATATTTAGGAGAAAACAAGCGCGAATCAGCAGTTGGTACTAGCTAGCTACTAGCCAAAACTCGTTAGCTAAAACGAGTTAGCCAGCACAAAACGGCGCTGTATGGCTCAAAAAAAGTGAGCTTACCACCAACAGGATAAATAAGCGAACAGATGCACATTACAGTGATCCCTCACTTATCGCGGTTAATGGGTTCCAGAACCGACCGCGAAAAGTGAAAAACCGCGAAGTAGCGTCACCCCTAATGACGTCATCCATAAATAATACGTACGTTCATTCTGTCACTCTCTCTCTCTCTCATATGATACGTGTGTGTGTGTGTGTGTGTGTACGTGTACATACATACGTAGATGTAAATAAAGTGTACATAAATATGTTTTTAGAACTCTTTTATTCTTATAACAAGATATGTAACTCAAGATGAAAATGATTTACTGCACAGGTTAATGAGAGCTTTACTGCTCCTCAGGTGACGCCTCATCGTCAGGTGCTGGAGGCGCAGGATCGTTGAGGGCAGCTGCAGGAGGCGGCGTAGTGGCTCAACGGGAAGACTATTTCGCACAAAATGGCACAAGAGAAAAGCAAAAAGTTCCACGCGGCGAGACTAAAAGTAACACGAGCGATAAAGAGCAATGAATGCGGTCTTCCTTCCTTCATGGGCGCTCGGCAGGGAGAGGAGGTGGGTGAAACGTCTCGGCCAATCAGCTTGCGGGGTGAAACGTCTCGGCCAATCAGCTTGCGAGATTTCCGAGCTGAGCGAACAGAGAGGTGGATTTTTTGAGCTGTGCGGCTCTCCATGTTGATACCTGATGGTCTAATGTAGTCTCCCTGCCTTCTGCTAGCGCCCGCCCATTATTTCTCAATTTTGAATTTTTGATGAATATTTTTGAAAAATCCGCGATGCACTGAGGGCGCGAAAGGTGAAGCGCGAAGTAGCGAGGGATCACTGTATTACAAATCACTCACCATCGATGGTTCTCTCACGTTCGTCTTCAGCTTGTCTATAGTTCGGTTCTATGCTGGCCAGCCATCTGTTTGGGTCCGGGTCACTCCTCACTGTGTATCTGCCACCAAGCAGAGAAAACTCTGCACCTCTTCGTTGGACCACGGTGTAGAGTTCCGCAAAACCTACAACGCTGTCTGTATTAATATCGTATTTACTCCGTGACTGAGTTAGTCCGTGAAATTTGCAAATGGCGGTTGTGTAGATTCATCAGAAGACGGCGAAGACGGTCGCTTTCGTGACGTTACGACCTGACCAATCAGCGGCGACCAGTCTTTTGACGTCACATCACAGCCCGACTCAGCTCGGTTGTACCCTGCCCTCGATCCGGTACGAAAATAGCGCCCGTTAAACCATGCTGGGGCTTATGGAAAATGCTCAAATGCAGGCTGAGTGGTGCCGTGTTGGGCTAAGCGGGGCTAATCCTGTCAATGGGCCTCACAGCTGTCAAGCTCTCAAGCATCAAAGGGGGAGAATGATGGAAAAATTCTGTTACACCAAGTTATATGAATTTTTAGGAATATGATTTTTTTTTGGTTCTTTATAAAGCTTAATGTGTATACCTAGGCAATCCCGTTACCATATTTGGAGTTGTTGAGTAGTGGAAAAAACAGATTGAAGGATGCTGATGTTACTGTGAACATTCAGTTCTATCACTGACTGTACAGCTTATCGCTAGTGTTTTCTGCATGGATTCAGCAAATACAATCTTAGTCATGAATGAAATAATCAAGAGGCTCAGCAAACCTTTTCACACTGAGTCTTGAATGAACTTATCAAGAAGAGACCCCACCCCAACGGTCCCTTGGACATATATTAGCCAGAAACACTCTTAGTTAAGCCAATGCACTGCAGCAGTCTGTGAAAGCTGTACTCTGTATTGTCTTCCGCTGATCAGTGCATATTAAATTTGCTGAAACTTTGATCCTGCCTGTTTCTTGACAACTGGTTGAAGAGATTTTTCCAACACAGGACCAGCAGCACATCCAGTTGCTTCTCAGTGAGGCAAGAGAGCATGAAACAGGAATAGGTCAAGTAGACCCCTGACCAAATGAGCACCCCAAGTGGTCCCTGGGGTCCAATCTATACATGTACAATTACATTTTCAATCCAGTGATTTACAAACTGGTTCAGAGCTTTCTAAAGCCTCATTCAGAACATTATAGTCCCACATACCTATTCTGCGGATTTTCATCTGGGGGCAGCCAGTGGTGATGAGCAGCAGCGGTGGAGAAGAAAAGTCTCTTGAAAGCAGAAACTGAACCAAAACCTTCTCCAGGTCAGCTTAGTTGTCGTCTTATATATGTATACACTACTGTTCAAAAGTTTGGGGTCACTTAGAAATTTCCTTATTTTTGAAAGAAAAGCACTGTTTTTTTCAAAGAAAATAACTTTAAACTAATAAGAAATACACTCAATACATTGCTAATGTGGTAAAAATTTTTTTTTTTTTTTTTTTTTTTTTGTTACTTATTTGTACCCGTAGGTAGACTTGGTTTGCAGTCTGGTGACAAGCCACCGGCTGCTGGTCGCTGCGTGCGCGAGCGCCCTAAACCTACATGTTTTTGGTGTGCGGGAGGAAACCGGAGAAATCCCGGAGTAAACCCGCGCAACACGGGGAGAACATGCAAACTCCACACAGCTCACTGTTGGTCGGGGGCTGGGATCGAACCCACGATCTCATGATCCTCGCGGTCCCCCGGCCGAGGGTAAAACTGTGCTGCCACAGTGCTAAACCACTGCGCCACCGTGCAGCCATGACATAGCCAAATGACTATTCTAGCTGCAAATGTCTTGTTTTTGGTGTAATATCTACATAGGTGTATAGAGGCCCATTTCCAGCAACTATCACTCCATTGTTCTAATGGTACAATGTGTTTGCTCATTGAGTCAGAATTCTCCAGATTACCTCAACAAATTAACAGCTAGAATGCCAAAGGTCTGCAATGCTGTAATTGCTGCAAATGGAGGATTCTTTGACAACAGCAAAGTTTGAAGGAAAAATTATTTCAAATACAAATCATTATTTCTAACCTTGTCAATGTCTTGACAATGTGTGACTTTTCATGGAAAACACAAAATTGTGTGGGTGACCCCAACCTTTTGAACGGTAGTGTGTATAGATAGATAGATAGATAGATAGATAGATAGATAGATAGAGATTTTTTTTTTACACTTCTTGGTGACCAGGAAAAGTCTTTCCAACAGTTTTACACAATTTCTTGTTGTTGTTCTCCTCCTTCGCGTTTACATATCATTGGCTTGAGAATGTACAGATTGGATCCTGGGGTCCACTTGTGGTGCCCACTTGGTCAGAGGTCCACTTGAATTCAATTCAACTTTATTTATATAGTGTGGAGAGAGGAATAACCAGGCCGAGCGTTCAGAGCAGATGAACTTTATTCACTCTCTCACATCTTCCAGAATCAGAAAACATTAACCTCCTGTAGCAGGGACTCTCTTTTATATCACAACACTTATACGTCCCTGCTACCCGAGGTCCTGCATTACAATTCATTCCCACATGACAATTCCTTTTGTCCCCCAGCCCTTTAATCCCCATGCTCTTCCGTCAGAGGAAATTACTGCATCTCCATGTCTTTCAATCTGAGATGAATACCACAGCATGGGTCCCCCATACAAGTGCTATATCACAACAACAGTCATTTCATAGCACTTTCAAATGTAGAGAAAACCTCACAATTGCAGAAAGACCCCAGCAATCAGACGATCCCCTGTGAGCAAGCACTTAGCAATGGTGGAGAGGAAAAACTCCCATGTAACAGGAAGAAACCTCTAGCAGAACCAGGCTCAGGGAGGGGCAGTCATCTGCTGCGACTGGCTGGGGGGTGAAGGGATAGAGAAGATGAAAAGGACAGACATAAAGAGAGCAAATATTAACAGAGAGAAGCCAAGTACATTATTGGAGGTCACCCGGCAGTCTAAATCTATTAACAGCAAAACAAAGGAGGGGCTAAGAGACACAAGGTCCCTCCCTAATCGCAGGCTATATTGAAGAGGAAGGTTTTTACCCTATTCTTAAAAACAGAGATCGAGTCTGACTCCCAAACCCAGATTGGTAACTGGTTCCACAGGAAAGGAGCTTGATAGCAGAAGGCTCTGCCTCCCAGTGTACTTTTGGAGATTCTAGGTATTACAAGTAATCCAGCATTTTGAGAGCGTAGTGCTCTGTTAGGATGATAGGGTAATATCAGATCTCTTATATAAAAGGGGGCCTGATTATTAAGAGCTTTGTAAGTGAGAAGAAGGATTTTAACTTAATTCTAAACTCTATGGGAAGCCAATGAAGGGAGGCCAGAAGCGGAGAGATGTGCTCTCTCTTTCTATTACCCGTTAAATCTCTTGCAGCAGCATTTTGGATCAATTGAAGACTTTTTGAAGATATTTAAGGACAACCTGATAATAACGAGTTACAATAATCTAATCTGGAGCTAACAAAAGCATGGATCAGTTTCTCAGCATCATTCAGAGACAAGATGCTCCTAATCTTGGCAATATTGCGCAGATGATAGAAGGCAGTCTTAGAAACAAATTTAATATGTGAATTAAAAAAAAAGATCTTGATCAAAAATAACTCCAAGGTTCTTCACAGAACTATTCAGAGTAAGAGTAGTGGCATCCAAATTAAGAGTTTGATTTGTTAAGTTATTTCTAAGGGGTTTTTTTGGACCAACAAGAATGACTTCAGTCTTATCTGGGTTTAATAGCAGAAAATTACAAGTCATCCAAGCTTTGATTTCCTTAAGACAGGCATCTAACTTGGCTAACTGATTACAATCACCGGCTTCATTGACAGGTATAATTGTATGCCATTCAATTCAATTCAACTTTATTTATATAGTGCCATTTCACAACAGTCATCTCATAGCACTTTCAACTGTAGGGGGAACCCCCACAGTTGCAGAAAGACCCCAGCAATCAGGTGATCCCCTGTGAGCAAGCACTTGGCAATGGTGGAGAGGAAAAACTCCCTTTTAACAGGAAGAAACCTCTAGCAGAACCAGGCTCAGGGAGGGGCAGTCATCTGCTGTGACTGGCTGGGGGGTGAGGGGACAGAGAAGATGAAAAGAACAGACATGTAGAGAGCAAACAGCACGATGAGGACTCAATCTATGGGAGAGAACAAACAGATGTTAATGACCAGCAAAAAAAAAAAAATATATTTCATTGAGAGTGAAGAAAGGAATAAGGCCCAGTGCATTATTGGAGGTCCCCCGGCTGACTAAACCTATTAGCAGCATAACTAAGGGAGGGTTCAGAAACACATGATCCCTCCCTAATCGTAGGCTATATCATAAAGGAAGGTTTTAACCCTATTCTTAAAAACAGAGATCGAGTCTGACTCCCGAATCCAGTTTGGCAGCTGGTTCCACAGGAGAGGAGCTTGATAACTGAAGGCTCTGCCTCCCATTGTACTTTTGGAGATTCTAGGTATTACAAGTAATCTTGCATTTTGGGAGCGTAGTGCTCTGTTAGGATAATACGGTAGTATCCGATCTTTTAAATAAAAAGGGGCCTGATTGTTTAGAGCTTTGCAAGTAAGAAGAAGGTTTTTAAACTTAATTCTAAACTCTATGGGAAGCCAATGAAGGGAGGCCAGAACCGGAGAGATATGATCTCTATTTCTGGTACCTGTTAAAACTCTTGCTGCAGCATTTTGGATCAGCTGAAGACTTTTTAAAGATGTTTTAGGATAACCTGATAATAAAGAATTACAATAATCTAATCTAGAGCTAACAAAAGCATGGATCAGTTTCTCAGCATCACTCTGAGACGAGATGCTCCTAATCTTGGCAATATTACGCAAATGATAGAAGGCAGTCTTGGAAACAAATGTAATATGTGAATTGAAAGACAGATCTTGATCAAAAATAATTCCAAGGTTCCTCACAGAGCTACTAAGAGAGAGAGTAACCGCATCCAAACTGAAAGTTTGATTTGGAAAGGTATTTCTAAGGTTTTTTGGACCAACAAGAATGACTTCAGTCTTATCTGAATTTAATAGCAGGAAATTACAAGTCATCCAAGTTTTGATTTCCTTAAGACAGGCTTCAAACTTAATTGATTACTATCATCTGGCTTCATTGACAGGTATAATTGTGTGTCATCTGCATAACAATGAAAATGTATAAAGTGCTTTCTAATAATGTTGCCTAACGGAAGCATACATAAACTATAAAAAGAGTAGGGCCTAGCACAGATCCCTGTGGAACTCCATGACTGAGCTTTGAGTTGAAAGAAAACTCATTATTGACATGAACAAACTGGAACCTATCAGATAAATAAGATCTAAATCACTGCAACGAAGTTCCATTAAGTCCAACATAGTGTTCTAATCTATCAAGTAGAATATTATGATCGATAGTAACAAAAGCTGCACTAAGGTCTAAAAGGGCAAGTACAGAAACATGTCTATTATCAGATGCGATGAGGAGGTCGTTAGTGACCTTCACTAAGGCTGTTTCAGTACTATGATGAATTCTGAACCCAGATTGAAACTCTTCAAGTAAACCATTTCCCTGCAGGTGGTCAAATAATTGTGTAGCAATAACTCTTTCTAAGATTTTTGAAATGAAAGGAAGATTAGAGATTGGTCGATAGTTAGCTAAAGCTCCTGGATCTAGCGTTGGCTTTTTGAGTAAGGGTTTAATTACAGCAGTTTTAAAAGCCTGTGGTACATGGCCTAAAGTTAAAGAAGAATTGATTATATGAAGAATAAAGCTACCAATAAGTGGGAAGACTTCTTTAAATAACCTGGTAGGAATAGGGTCTAAAAGACAAGTTGAAGACTTGGATGAGGAAACTATTTTGTCTAACTCTAAAAGGTCAATTGGAGTAAACTCATCAAGACAGATATCAGTTGAAGGAGTTGTAGTAGTTACTGTATATAAAGGACCTTTTCCACTAGCCTCACTTAGCCCTACACCGCACCACTCAGCCCGCTTTAGGCGCTTTTCCATTAGCCCCAGCACCGGTTAGCAGGTACTTTTTTCGTACCTGATCCAGGGCAGGGTCTAACCGGGCTGAGTAGGGCTGTGATATGACTTTAAGAGACTGGTCGCCGCTGATTGGTCAGGTTGTAACGTCATGAAAGCGACTTTTTCTGCTGAATTTACTCCACGACCGCCATTTGTAATTGTTCAGCAGTGAACATAGTGCGCCCCTTTAATATGGTATATTATATTCCGTCGGCCTCCGTCGGTCTATGATGACCATGGAAGAGAATCCTAAACGTCTACTCTGCTGGAACAGCACCGCCTGTGGCTGAACAGGCCGATGCGCGAATGACAGTCCCTGTCACACAGGTCACACTTGTGGGTGGTCTCCGTGCTGCTGGGTCTGTGGCGGTTCTTCCTGCGGGTCCTTTTTTCATCTGCTGCAGCAGTCAGTCTCTCTTCACCCGCCTTGAGCTGTCTGGTCAGGGTGCCTCTCCATTTGGAGCGGTCCGTTGCAAGGTCCTCCCAGCGCTCTGTGTTGATATCCAGGGCCTTCATGTCTCTCTTGCAGACATCTCTAAAGCGCAGCTGTGGGCGGCCAACGTCTCTCCTGCCAGTTGCCAGTTCTCCATAGAGGACGTCTTTGGGGATTCTGCCATCCTCCATACGGTGAACGTGGCCTAGCCAGCGGAGCCTGCGCTGCCTGAGTAGAGTGAACATGGAGGGAAGGCCGGCGCGGGACAGAACTTCTGTGTTGGGCACTTTGTCCTGCCAGGATATGTCCAAGATGTGGCGAATGCAGCGCAAGTGGAAGGAGTTCAGTCTCTTTTCCTGCGGGCGTATGTTGTCCACGTCTCACTCCCATAGAGCAGTGTGCTGATGATGCAGGCGTTGTACACTGCCATCTTCATCTTGACAGAGAGTTTGGGATTCTCCCACACTCGTGTGGTGAGGCGAGCGAGTGTGAAGGCTGATTTTCCAATCCTCTTGTTGATCTCTGTATCAAGGGAGAGGTTGTTGCTGATCGTGGACCCCAGGTACGTGAACTGATTCACGACCTCCAGCTTGTAGTCATCAATGGTGATGGTTGGTGGTGCTTCCGTGCCTTGCGCCAAGACGTTAGTCTTCTTCAGGCTGATGGTAAGCCCAAAGTCCTTGCATGCCTGGGAGAAGCGGTCCATCAGGGTCTGAAGCTCCTGCTGTGTGTGGGTTGCAACTGCAGCGTTGTCTGCGAACAGCATGTCTCTGATTAGAGCCTCGCGTACTTTGGTTCTGGCTTTCAGGCGGGCGAGGTTGAAAAGCCTGCCGTCAGATCTTGTGTGCAGGTAGATTCCCTCTGTTGCTGTGCTGAAGGCATGCCTCAGGAGCATAGCAAAGAAAATCCCAAAGAGGTTTGGCGCAAGTACACAGCCCTGTTTCACTCCGCTGCGTATGTTGAATGGCTCTGAGACGTTGCCATCGTGCTGCACTATCCCCTGCATGTTGGTGTGAAACGATTCGATGAGGCTTTGCAACTTTGGTGGGCATCCTATCTTTGGCAGGATCTTGAAAAGGCCCTCTCTGCTGACCAGATCGAACGCTTTGGTGAGGTCGATGAAGGCGACGTACAGAGGCATGTTCTGTTCTCTGCATTTCTCCTGGAGTTGGCAGATGGAGAATATCATGTCTACCGTCGATCGCTCAGCGCGGAATCCACACTGAGACTCGGGGTAGACACGTTCGGCAAGCTTCTGTAGACGAACGAGAACAACTCGTGCGTAGACTTTGCCAACAACGCTGAGGAGGGAAATGCCCCTGTAGTTGTTGCAGTCACTTCTCTCCCCTTTGTTTTTGTAGAGGGTGATGATCTTGGCGTCCCTCATGTCCTGTGGTACGGCACCTTCCTTCCAGCACTGGCAGAGGACGTCATGCAATGGCAGCAGTAGGGCGGTCTTGCAGTGCTTGATCAGGTCAGGGGGTATGCCGTCGTTGCCGGGTGCCTTGCCAGCGGCCAAGCTATCAATGGCCTTACTGAGTTCGTCGATGGTTGGCTCGGCGTCAAGTTCGTCCATGGATGGCAGGCAGTCGATGGCATCAAGGGCTGATGGTGTCACGGTGTTCTGTCTAGAGTAGAGGTCGGAGTAGTGTTCCACCCATCTCTCCATCTGCTTGTTCTTCTCTGTGATCATCTCCCCAGTGGAAGATTTGAGGGGGGCCGTCTTGCTCTGAGCCGGACCAAGTGCTTTCTTGATGCCATCGTACATACCACGGATGTTCCCTGTTATGGCAGCGGTTTGAATGTCTTGGCTGAGCTGAGTCCAGTACTCGTTGGCACAGCGCCGAGCAGTCTGCTGAACTTTGCTTCTCGCAGCCCTGAGAATCTGGAGATTCTTCTCGTTTGGGTACTTCTTGTACTCAGCAAGTGCTGAGCGCTTGGCTTCAATGACAGGGGTCATCTCGGTCAACTTGGCATCAAACCAGTCCTGTGACTTCGAGGTCTTCCTCCCAAAGGTAGCTAAGGCTGTGCGGTAGATGGTGTTTCGCAGCTCTTCCCACTTCTGCTTTGCAGATTCTCCTCCTTGTGGTACACCAAGTTCCTTCTCAAAGGTGGAGGCAAACTGCTCAACAAGTTCTGGTTGGGCCATCTTGCTGGTGTCAATCCGTGCCTTTCCAGGTTGTCTAGCACGATGGAATTTCTTCAGCTGCAGCTTGACCTTGCAACACACCAATGAATGGTCTATATCGCAATCTGCACTCTGGAACGAACGGGTGATTAGCACGTTCTTCAGTGAGGTGCGCCTGGTCAGGATCAAGTCTAGCTGGTGCCAGTGCTTTGAGCGCGGATGTTGCCAGGAAACCTTGTGTTGGGGCTTGGTCTTGAAGAACGAGTTTGTGATGCACAGATCGTGATATGTGCAGAACTCGAGCAGCCGCTGTCCGTTGTCGTTCATTCTGTCCACGCCGAAAGGTCCAAGACAGGAGGGCCAGGAGTCGTGGTCAGCACCCACTCTGGCATTGAAGTCTCCAAGGAGAATGAGTTGTTCAGAGTTGGGGATGATCCTGACAGTTGTTGCGAGATTCTCGTAGAACTCGTCTTTTGCCTCTGGTGTTGCTGTCTGTGTTGAGGCATACACACTGACGAGGGTGACTGGGCCTTGAGTGGTGTTCAGGCGGAGGGTGAGGAGTCGTGCAGAGCCAGTGCTGCCCGGTTCCACCATCTTCAGCAAAGTGTTTTTCACTGCGAAGCCCACTCCGTGTTCCCTGTGTTCGTCACTGCCCTTTCCCTGCCAGTAGAACGTGTAGTCCTTCTCTCTCAGTGTGCCTGCATCAGCTAACCGTGTTTCCTGGAGAGTGGCGATATCCACTCCCAGTCTCTTCAGCTCATTATTGATGATGGCAGTCTTCCTGGTGTTGTTGATATCCTTTAGGTTAGCAGCGAGTCCTGTCATCATAGTGCGGACGTTCCAAGTTCCCAGTTTTAGATTTGGTCTCTTTTGTTTTATTGTCTTGCCTGGTGCGAAGGTTCTCAGCCTGCTGTTTGGATTTCTCCTTATCCCCATGCACCCAATGAGGAAAGCAAGCTGTGGCGGGACAACACCTTATTGGCTGGGGGCTGCCCAGCTTGAGGCGGGCGGTAGTTGTCCAGTGAGATCTGATGATCCCTCCCACCGTCGGGAACAACCCCTGGCGCCACGCTCTACGCCAATTGAGCAGTGGCTTATAACCGGTAACTGTCATTCCCCGTGTTTTGTCTACGCCAAAGGCGAAGCTGGAGTGTCCTCTCCAGTGATCCGGTGTTCTACCTTCCAGCGTTGGGCGTTGGTAGGATTCAAGCCTGGGCAGGAAGATATGGAGGACAAGATGTTGCCCATGCAGCATGTCCCCCCTCTCCACGTCACTGATGAATCCAAAGGAACAGCAGGGCTGCTACAGTTTGGCACCAGCGCCGTTGCAGGAGCTGCCAGAACGATGTTGAGCACAACATAGAACTGCCTTAGGGGCTCTGACTCCGGATTTTTCCTCAGGGTTGACTCCCGAAGCCTTTCCCGTGACCGGGTATGCCGCAAGGCAGCAGAGGTTTGAAATCAGGGTTTACCTTCCCCTAGATGGGCTACCTTCCCCTAGATGGGCTACCTTCCCAGGTTGACGAGCCACCATCTACCCGAAGCATCTGGTTTTAAGGCGCCAGAGATCCGCCCTCGCCCCTTCTCCTATTAGTAAAAGCAGTTCCGCCGGGCTTAGAGACTAAACCACACGGGCAGGCTAGGAGTTGGACTTAGTTGTCAGAGGCTTTTCGAGACGCACGCCATAAGGAGCATTTTATGAGCACTGGGAGCCTAACCCCAGTGTCGCTCCTGGCTATGACAACCTTGGAACCATATTATATTATATTATATTATATTATATTATATTAATATACTGTATAATATACTTATATAATAATATACTCCTAATATTATATATTAGGAGGTGCGCAATTTTCTTTCTATATTAGGCGACGATCGCATCCAGCGCGAGTTGGACGGATCTACTCGAAATGCAGGTGTCCGAGCAGATGGCTTCCCAAGGGCACATCCGTACTGCCAAACAGTGTCGGGAGATGCTGAAAAAGCTGAAAAGCGATTACCGAGCAGTGAAGGACCACAATGCTCGAAGTTCAGCGGATGGAAGGAGTGGAAGTGGTTCGCTGAAAGACATTGGTCTCCACACGGTCACGGTCACGGCCACAGTCACGGTCACGGCCCTTGGAAACCGTGGATGGTGAGTGTTGTTTTGGTATTGCTCATCTTTTCGCCACTTGATCCTTTCTGTGCCAAGCTCACTGTTTTTAAGAAATAGGAAGGTTGTTAGATTGTGGGTAATGGTTGTTACTGAGGCTTGCGTATTGTTTTGCAGCCAACTGCAGATTCACGCTTGCTTTGTGTTAAGTATAAGCGCGAACAAAACGCTGAATTACGCTTATTGTATTCTGGTTAAAAACTTTAGAGTGTTGTGTACATGTTGCACTTTGGTGTTAAGTTTTAAATTGCGTGCATTTTCTTTCTAGAATCGCATTTCATATCACAGGGGTCCACCTCAGTGGAGATGATTGACACAGCGGACTCTCCTGGCGCTGCATCTGCGTGTGCATCTGGCTGAGCGCCAGCTGAATCAACTCCCATGTCAGCCACATCACCATCTCCATCTGGATCACGTTCAAGTGCCGGTAAGGCACAATAACCACAATTTTTTTTTTGGGTTGAAACAGGTCCAGCAGCGGAAACCAGGGTCGAAAATCCATCCATCCATCTTCTACCGCTTAATCCTTTACAGGTCACGGGGGGGGTGGAGCCTAACAAGTTATGTACCAAATTGATTAATGCAATTTCCTGTAGCTGCATATCAATTAATTGAAAATGTCTTTTTAAATGTACAAAAAGGTTATTCTTTGGTCTTCACTTATCGGTGTTCCACAACCACTTTTAGGTGTGGTGATTGATGCTGTTGTAACTCCTGTTTTAGACAAACAAAGCTCATGAACTGCCGTTGAAATCAACATGCTTCATTGAAATGCTTTGCGTTAGCTGACTGTATTAACCCATTCAGATTTCTGCGGCCACACTACAAGCAACTAGTTTAAACATTACCCATCCATCCATCCATATTCTTAATCTTAATCCTTTTTAGTTTTGCAGGGGGGCTGCAGCCGAAGACAGCACACTGTGTGTTGCAAAATCTGCTCTACTGAGGGGCAGCAACATGACAGTTCAGCTTATATACAGCAATGAAGCACAATATAATAGTGACATTCCACCACAGACTTTCACCTGTGTAATTCCATAATATATGTAGTGATCCAGCTTTAACGACCATGCCTGTCTGTCTTTCCATCTAGGCAAGACAAAAACAGACAACTCCCATCGCTGACCTTACATTAGCGATGGTCAACATGCATGACGAAGAGATGCGGCTCTTGGAACGGCAACATGACCAGCGGCAAGAATCAGGAGTACATGCAGCATTTGCGACAGGTGGCCGCAGATGTGCGGGCAGATGCGCGTGAAGCCCTGGAGCAGGACGCTGCATTACGAAGGGAAGAGCTCGCAGAGATGTCATCGCCCAGTCTGTTTTTTTGTTTGTAAATTTTGCTTCGGAAATAAAATTGTATTGTTTGCACCAAAAGTCTGGTTTATCTGTTATGACACCGTATGAGAAAAGCCACTAATTACATACACATTCCATTCTCTGTTCACTCCACATGCTGCTGTTCATCAGGTCAGATGTATAGCCTTCTAATGGTAATTTAATTTTTAACAGCACAACGAAATGTAATGTCTTGGTAGGTTTTTTTTTTTATTTTAAACAAATTTGCAATGCGGAATCCATTTCTCTTGAACGGGTACATTTTTTAGGTTATAAGCAGTTGTACAGGTGTGCTTGAACTTGTAGACACTGATAAAGGTAAGTACGTGTAAGTTGAATGTTGCATCGCCAGTCAAAATTTAATAAATTAAGAAGGAATCTAGCAAAAATTTGGCACTAATAACAGTAGACAAATCGGACAAGGATACACAACTGTGTTTTTGTTGCACACAACTGTTGTTACCAACAAGTGCAAAATTTATATTCCCTTTTCCCAAAAATTAAAAATCAATTTGTAAGTAAAAGTGGGAGACCTTTACATGGGAAAATATGACATGTATCAGCACATGATTTATAGTTCAATTTGCATTTCCACCTAAGCAAAAGTGGCTTGTCGAGCTGGATTTTTGTGAAGATGGCCTGTGCGGTGTTTCTGCATGTAATTACATACCTGTCAAGTGATACGGTTTCGCCGTATTTTAATACGGGGAAAATGCAATTTTAGCAAATACGGGCGTATTGCCATTTCTGTACGCCAAAGAGAAAAATATACAGTAAAAAAAATTGAGAGTGTGGGGAGGAACACGTCGTGTGTGACCCCCACAGCGTACGGGGCTGTCAGAGCGCTCAGCGTGAGCAATTATCACAACAGAAGTGTGGACTCATCATTAGGCTGATGGCTTTGCACCTTCTTAACAGATAAGCGTTATCAACAAGAGGACAGGTAGATGGACCATGCACAACATTTTATTTACAAAAAACATTTTTGAAATATGTATGCACATAAATGTGGACAAAATAGACAAGTATTGCATCACAGCATCTCGTGTTATATTGTAACGTGCAGCTCGACATGGCAACGTCCCACCGGGAGGTTTGAACTCACGCCTCCCACTCTGGAGTCCCGCACTCTACCTGTGTCGCTAATAGGGTCAACCCACTTGTGAAGCCAAGTAGGGTGCTTATATTGAGTTCGCTACAATATCACCACCCTGCTCCTCTGCTCTCTGTGCCGCTGCCACCACTGGTTCATCTACTGCATCATCCAATGTAGTGTCAAACGTCTCTCCATGACTCTCACACAGATTGTGCAGAGCACAACAAGTCAGCACCATAGATTTAACCAGTTTCATGTCACAGTCATTCCTCTCTCCTTCCTCCTTCCTTCTCTCCTCATCATCAGCCATTTTGTTTGTTGTGGAGGATTCGGTCGCATGTTTCACGTCACGAGGGTGTGGCGCCGCCTGCTGTTCAACAAATCCCACCCACAGCAGGTGTGCCAGCAGGTGCGCCAGCAGTAGTTGAAAAGCAACTGAGGCTGAACCGAACCGAAGTGAGTAGAACCGGGTTTTCAAATCGGGGCTGAGCGGGGCTAGTGGAAAAGGGCCTTAAGTTAACGGTGGGAAGAATCTGATTGATTTTATCTCTGATGGATGAAATTTTATTATTGAAAAAGTTCATAAAGTCCTGACTAGTAAGCTCTAAGGGAATGCTAGGATTGACAGAGTCCTGACTCTTTGTCAACCTGGCTACATTACTGAAAAGAAACCTGGGAGTATTCTTGTTCTCTTCTATTAATGCAGAATAATAACTCGTTCTAGCTTATCTAAGAGATTTTTTATAAATTAAAAGATGATTTCTCCAAGCTAAATAGATTTCATCTAAATTACTGGAGCGCCATTTTCTTTCTAATTGACAAGTCTTCTGTTTTAAGCTACGAGTTTCTGTGTTGAACCAAGGAGTTAGAAATCTCTGATTAGACTTTTTCTTTAAGGGGGCCACCAAGTCTAGAGTCTGATGCAGAGAAGCTGTAACACTATATACCATGCTATCAGTTACAGAAGGAGCAAGCTGTCTATAGCTTATTTCAGTTGTGTTGACACATGGCATAGAGGAAACAATCTGCATAAATTTGGTAACAGCATCATCTGAGAGGCATCTACTGTAGTAATATTTTTCTTTAGGAGCCAAATAGTCAGAAATCGTAAAATCAATAGTTAATAGACAATGGTCTGACAGTACAGGGTTATGAGGAGACACTACCAGATTTTCTATTTCTATGCCATATGTCAGAACAAGGTCCAACATATGGTGGAGATAATGAGTAGAATTTCCTACTTTCTGAGAAAACCCAATCGAGTCTAATATTGAATTAAATGCCACATTAAGGCAGTCACTATCTACATCTACATGTATATTAAAGTCCCCTACTATAATTATTCTATCTGATTTCAGCATTAAATCAGCTAAGAATTCAGCAAATTCGGATAAAAATTCTGAGTAGGTTGATGGAGGACGATAAACTATGGCAAATAAAATTGGGTTTAGCCTAAAATTGCTAAAGTGCCCAATACCGAGGACCAGGCCCTCAAAGGAATTATAACATGTTTTTTGCTTTACATTAACTAGTAATTTGGAATGGTACATTGTTGCTACTACTCCTCCACGACCAGAACTTCTGGGATTTTGACAGTTTAACCCTCAAGCGACCAAGCTATTTTACGGACTGAAATGACCAAGTGGGGTCATTTATGACCCCATTGTGCTCTGTACAGGGATCCTTATTCTAAATGGCTGGTTGGAGGTTTATCATACCAAAACTACTCCCTGTATTTAAGACAGGTATTTTATAATGATCTAATATAAAATGTGTTTGCTAATAATACTTTTATTGCAAGAAATAACCAAAACGCAGACTGTAATAACAACATTACATTTATTTAGACAGTCCTTGTCAGTTCACTCTTGAAACATCATCATCATCATCATAGTTATTATCATCATAGTTACAATAATAGGTATCATTATCATCATCATCATCATCATAGTTACAACAATAATAGGTATCATCATCATCATAGTAACAATAATAGGTATCATCATCATCATCATCATAGTCATCATATTCATCATATCATCATCACGATGATGATGATACCTATTATTGTAGTTACAATGATGATCATGATACCTATTATGGCATTTTGCATAATGGCGGTTTTCTTCTGGACGGTGATCCGGATCACCACCAAAATCTAATCATCTGTAGTATACCCCATTTCTGACAATCTGTGAAAATTTCATGAAAATCTGTCCATAACTTTTTGAGTTACATTGCTAACAAACAGACAAACAAACAGACAAACAAACAAATCCAGACAAACAGACAAATGTAAATCTTGCTATCCTAGGTCTGTTAGCCATGGTTCACTGCAATACAATATAAAGTACTGATTAGAAGTGGAAACCGGAGTGGTGGCTCAGTTGGTAGAGCATCCGCCCCACACCCGGGAGGCAGGGGTTCAAATCCCGGCCGGGCCATACCAAAGACCATATAAAAATGGTGCTTTCTGCCTTCTAGCGTGGTGCTCCGCATAATGGAATGGGGAAAGTAAAGTTACACACAGAGCTACCAGAGGACTGACCCCCCGCTGTAGCTTTCACTACTTACAGTAGCTGTGTGGCCTAGGGTCAGAGAAACGGAGATAGGCGCCGCCCATATACACCTTCAGGTGTGAAGGGATTAACTAACTAACTATTAGAAGTGGAACATTTTAATAAAATTTATAAAACCAATGTTTAAAAACCAGTGCTTCTCTTCAGGGTCATAAATGACCCCACAAGAGTTTGTGATGTCTACGCCACACCAATTGGTTGATCCCTGCAAAAAACTATGAAAGTGTGTAGGATTAGTAGACTGACAAATTCATGCTAGGAAAGAAAATTTGGATAAAAAATAAAGAGACGGCACATTAACTGAAAAACACAACCTCCTTACAGATAGCCAGTATGGTTTTAGAGCAGATGAATCTACATCTTTGGCACTGATCGAACTTATAGAAGAAATTACTAGTTGTATAGATAAAAAAAAGTTTGCTGTAGGAGTATTTATAGATTTAAAGAAAGCTTTTGACACCATTGACCACAGAATACTACTAAGGAAACTGGAAAGGTATGGGATAAGAGGGGTTGGACTGAGTTGGGTGGAAAGTTATTTAAGTAACAGACAACAATTTGTACAAATTGGAGAGCACAAATCACCCTTCATGGACATCACTTGTGGTGTGCCCCAGGGGTCAGTTTTGGGACCCAAACTCTTTATTTTGTATATAAATGACATATGCCAAGTATCAAAAATTCAGAAATTTATTTTGTTTGCGGATGACACAAATATCCTTTGCACTGGTGAGAATTTGCAGCAGGTTTTAGAGGTGGTCACAACTGAAATGGAAAAATTAACGCAGTGGTTCAACAAAAATAAATTATCTCTAAATCTAAAAAAAAACAAAGATGATGTTGTTTGGAAATTATAAAATAAATCATGAAATAATGGTAACGATAGATGATACCAGAATAGAAACAGTACAGGAAAATAAGTTTCTGGGGGTGACGCTAGACAATAAAATCTGCTGGAAACCTCACATCAGTCACATCCGGGCCAAATTAGCAAAATGTATAGGCATACTGGGGAAGACAAGACACTTCTTGGACTATAAATCATTGGTCTTATTGTACAATTCACTGTTTTTACCTTATCTTAACTACTGTGTAGAAGTCTGGGGAAACACCTACAAGACCAACCTACAGTCAATATGCACATTACAAAAAAGAGCTATAAGGATAATAATCAATGCAGGATATAGAGACCATACCAATGCGCTGTTCTTAAAGTCACATGTCATAAAGTTCATCGATTTAGTTAAATTTAAGACAGCACAAGTAATGTACAGGGCAATTAATAATCAACTACCAACTAATATACAAAAAATATTTAAAAAAAGAGACAATGATCATAATTTGAGGGGAGACTTAAACTTTACAAAACCCAAGATACGTACAACCAAGAAAAGTATGTGCATATCTGTCTGTGGGGTGGATTTGTGGAACAGTCTGGAGCCGGAACTGAAACTATGTACAAACAGAAATCAATTCAAAAAGAGGTATAAGCACCATTTGCTGAAAGGGTATATGTTAGAAGGGTAGTAGTTATATGTACGATTCATTATGTTCACTCTGGGATATTATGGGACACTATGGAATGGTGGGTGGGACAGCACTGTGTATATCTGTTGTTTGAGGCTGGTTTTGATGTATGGACATCATTGTATGTTAGAATGGATGGGTGTTAATGTTGATTTGTAAAAAATACAGTAAATTGTTTACTTGGGGTCTTAAAGGTGGTAATTTGTATAAAATTCACATGGGTGTATCTATGGAAAAGAGGAGATGGAATTAATAAGTGGTCACTTCTTCCTTCTCCCTTTCGAACAGTGTATACTGTTACTTTATTGCATTTGCCATTTGCTTGTATTTGTTATATTTTTGTGTTCAAAATAAACTATCTAACTATCTGTCTATCTAAATTATATGGCTGGGGTCGTAAATGACCCCACTCGGTCACTTGAGGGTTAAATAAGCAGAGGGAGTTGATTCATTTAAACCAACATAATCGTCTTGCCCTAACCAATTCTCTGTAAGGGATATTAAATCAATCTGATGATCAATTAACAGATCATGGACTAGCAGAGACTTGGGAGTTAGAGACCTAATATTTAACAAACTGCATTTAATTTTTAAATTATGAGGAGGAACAGAGGCCAAATCATTCAATTTAGAGGCTTCATGTTTAATTTGAGTTTTACCAACTTTTTGTTTAATCACTTTGGGATGCTTATACATTATATTTTTATTTGCTTTGGAGGGAGCACACAATGATTCTCTGATGGGGAAGACAGGGGCTAAGTTGAGGGGTGGCGGATGAAAAGGAGCTGCAGAGAGGCGTGTAAGACTGTGACTCCGCTTCCTGGTCCCAACTCTGAGTTGTCAAGATTTGGGAAATTTGGATAAAAAAGATGCCAGATTGTTAGATAAATGAGATGCACCATCCAAAGTGGGATGGACGCTGTCTCATAAGACCAGGTTTTCCCCAAAATGAGCTCCAATTGTCAATGTAGCCCACGTTGTTTTTAGGACACCACACAGACAGCCAGTGGTTGAAAGATGACGAGCGGCTAAACATGTCATCACTGGTCAGATTGGGGAGGGGCCCAGAGAATACTATAGAGGCAGACATTGCTTTGGCAAAGTCACACAACGATTCTACATTAAGTTTCGTGACTTCCGACTGCCGGAGACGGATTTCATTAATGCCAGCGTGAATAACAATTGTGGAGTATTTACAGTTACTTTTAGCCTGCATTTTCAAATTTGACTCGATGTCGCTGCTCTGGCCCCAAGAATGCATTTGACTATGGCCGCTGGAGTCTCTAGGTTCACGTTTCTGACTACAGAGTCGCCAATGATCAGAGTTTTTTCCTCAGCGGGTGTGTCGCTGAGCAGGGAAAAACAATTAGAAACGTGAACAGGTTGGTGGTGAACCGGGGCTTTGCGGCTAGGCTTCCTTCTCACCGTCACCCACCCAGTCTCCTCGCTGCTGAGGAACGGGGGACCGCTAACGGGTCGCCCTATGCTAGCGAGCTCCGCTGCAGCTAGGGACGTCCATCAAGATTAACTGACGCAGACGATGTTTCAATGCAGCAGAGCCGGGATTCCAAATCAGACAACCTCGCCTCAAGCGCCTCAAAAAGACAACATTTATTAAATTTACCGCTATCACTAAAAGAGGCAGAGGTGTAGCTAAACATCTGACAGAGAGGGCACACCAGAGGAGGAGAGGAAGGAGAGCTAGTAGCCATAGCTAGTGGCTAACCCGAAGCTAACAAAAACACCAATGAAAGGTGAACAGAAGGCTAAAGAGGGTGATTAGGTGACACTGAGTGCCCATACAGGTGCAAGAGGCTTGATAAACAGAAATGAGAACTAACGGTAGATGGAAAAAAGTAGTTAAAATACAATTAAAAGCATTTCCTCAGGAGAGTGAGGAGAGCTAACCACATGGACAGACGGCAATACAGAACGTGACGATACGTTACCACAAGTGATGTTCACCAATCACAGAGATGGAATCACAGGTTGCTCAAGCACATAAAATCATCTGCGTCATCTGCGTAACAATGAAAATGTATACAGTGCTTTCTAATGATGTTGCCTAACGGAAGCATATATAAACTAAAAAGAGTAGGGCCTAAAACAGATCCCCGTGGAACTCTATGACTGAGCTTAGAGTTGGAAGGAAACTCATTGATATGAACAAACTGAAGTCTATCGGACAAATAAGATCTAAATCACTGCAGCGAAGTTCCATTTAGTCCAACATAGTGTTCTAATCTATCAAGCAGAATATCATGATCGATAGTATCAAAGGCTGCACTAAAATCTAAAAGGACACGTACAGACACGAGTCCATTAACAGATGTGATAAGGAGGTCTTTAGTGACCTTCACTACGGCTGTTCCAGTGCTGTGATGAATTCTGAACCCAGATTGAAACTCTTCAAATAAACCATTTCCCTGCAAGTGGACAAATAATTGTGTAGCAACAACTCTTTCTAAGATTTTTGAAATGAAAGGCAGATTAGAGATTGGTCGATAGTTGGCCAAAACTCTTGGATCGAGTGTTGGCTTTTTGAGTAAGGGTTTAATTACAGCAATTTTAAAAGCCTGCGGTACATGACCTAAAGTTAAAGAAGAATTGATTATTTGAAGAATACGGGTACCAATAAATGGGAAGTCTTTTTTAAATAACCTGGTAGGAATAGGGTCTAAAAGACAAGTTGAAGGCTTGGATGAGGAGATTATTTTATCCAACTCTAAAAGGTCAATTGGAGTAAACTTATCTAAACAGATATCAATTGAAGGAGTTGTAGTAGTTGCTGTACTTAAGTTTACGGTGGGAAGAATCTGACTGATTTTATCTCTAATTGATAAAATTTTATGATTGAAAAAGTTCAAAAAGTCCTGACTAGAAAGCTCTAGGGGGGATGCAAGGATTGACCGAGTCCTGACTCTGTCAGCCTGGCTATAGTGTTGAAAAGAAACCTGGAATTATTCTTATTCTCTTCTATTAATGCAGAGTAATAACTTGTTCTAGATTTTCTAAGAGTCTTTTTATAAATTGGAAGATGATTTATCCACACTAAATAGAATTCATCTAAATTAGCGGAACGCCATTTTCTTTCTACTTGATGAGTCTTCTGTTTTAAGCTATGAGTTTCTGTGTTAAACCAAGGGGTTAGAAATCTCTGATTAGACTTTTTCTTTTTTAAAGGGGCCACCAAGTCTAGAGTCTGATGCAGAGAGGCTGTAACACTATCTACCATTCTATCAATTATGGAAGGAGCAGGCTCTCCATCTTTTATTTCTGTTGTGTTGACCCATGGCATAGAGGAGACAATCTGCAAAAATTTGGTAACATCATCTGAAAGACATCTGCTGTAGTAATATTTTTCTTTAGGAGTCAAATAATCAGAAATCGTGAAATCAAAAGTTAACAGACAATGGTCTGACAGTACAGGATTATGAGGAGACACTACCAGATTTTCTATTTCTATACCATACCATTGTATATTCACTGCCCTTGTTTTGTTTTTTTTTTCCTTGTCTTCTGATTGTTGCTCTGAGTGTTGCTATCCCTGTGCTGTTGCAATCCTGGAATCTCCCCATTGTGGGACTAATAAAGGCTTATCTTATCTTATCTTATCTTATCTCATCTTATCTTATCTTATAAGTCAGAACAAGGTTCAATGTGTGGTGGAGATAATGGGTAGAATTTTCTACTTTCTGGGAAAACCCCATTGAGTCTAATATTGAATTGAATGCCTTATTCAGACAGTCACTTTCTACATCGACATATATATTAAAATCCCCTACTATAATTTTGATTTCAGCACTAAATCAGCTAAAAATTTGGCAAATTTGGATAAAAACTCTGAGTAGGCTGAGGGAGGACAGTAAACTACGGCAAAGAAAATTGGGTTTAAGCTAGGATTGCTAACATGCCCCATACTGAGGACCAGGCTCTCAAAGAAATTAAGAAATGATTTTTGCTTTACATTGACTAGTAATTTAGAATGGAAAATTGCCGCTACTCCACCTCCATGACCAGAACGTCTGGGATTATTATAGTTTAGATAACCAGAGGGATTCCAAAAACAATTATTTTATTTACTGAAGACTATATTGTTGGATGTGCCAGTGCAGAAAACACTGCACACTTTAGTGATAGTACCAGTATATGGAGGAATTCTGGGCCATATTATCATCTGTTTTTCTGAATAATGAGTTACGATTTAATGGGATTTAACATGTTTTAACACAAACTACTTTATGGTTCTTAATTCTGTTGACGGATTTATACCAAACCAAAAGTGATTTCTCAAACTGCTAGATTATTTAGATAGCTTTTCCAATCTTTAAGCATTTAATTTATGCCACTAAATCTTGGTAACCTTCACAAATAAAATTAACAAACATGGAGACATATCTGCAAAAAGGCAAAAAAGATTATTGTAAAAAATTCCTAGTGCAATACAAAGGGAGTACACAGTACATTATTCACACATAGAATATACTGTATATTTATACAGTATCTACATGTATATAGCCAGTAAATCCATGTATTTTCCATGTAACCTTGTGACTGTATTATTTTAATTGCTTTTAATCCTAGATGAAGTTTGTTTTGGGTTAAAAATGCATAATAATTGTTAAATTTATTTTATTATGCCTAACTCAGTACCTTTTACCTGTTGAAATATATATTTTACGGCTAATATAACCCCATAACTATAATATGGCACCTGGCGATCAATTTTTGGCAGCAGATCACTTGTTGCCATGACACCATCGGCTGGAGCAGGTACATCCCATGATGTCTCAAAAGTTTCTCCATGATTTTCACACAGATCAGAGCAATTTGTAGCACAGGAAGCTAAATGTTTCTACAGACATTCTGAAGTTCTGCAGTCACTGCGGTTCGTGAAGCTGAGATGACATCCCATCACTGACAGCAAAGGCGTAACTTTGTTTCAAACATTGGGGGGGGGGGGGGGTTGAGATCTCTGCCCGTATAGAGACCCTAAGTCACGCCCCCTCTACTTCTGCATATTGGACCTTAAATCGAAAAAAAAAAAAAAATCTCTATTGAAATGAATGGCAAGAGCAACATTATCTTTTGATCCTGATCAAATTTTGAAAGAAGTTACACATATGATGTTTGTCAATTTAAAAGATAACTTTTCATATAATTAAAGTTGTCGGCTGTCATATAATAACAGAATAATATTTAGTTTTTGTTTAAATGACTAGCAGACAACAACTCCCATCATCCCACATCACTAAACACAGTTACATTTTAGTGATATGAAAAGCACTGATTTCTCGTAGTATTGACCCCTGCACTGACAGACAAGTCACTAGGATTAATCTTAGCCTGACTCTTAGCTTAATCACTATACAGTGATAATAACAGAATGGATCTGCCTGACTGCTGCCCTCATCCTGTGTCTCTCTGTGAGGAAATCGCATGAACAAAAAGAAAATGTCAATCACTTCTCAGGATAAGTCTAAAGTTCAGTTTGTCCAACAGAACATTATTTTGATGATCTAGTCAGCAGTCTGTTCTCTAAGGCGCAAAGTTCATTTTTTATTGTTACCTGGTCACTTGTGCCTCCTGTGCTGCCTCACTCTCCCGCTGGTCACCTGGGCCACCTCTCTCCTCCCTCTCTCTCTCTCTCTGGTCTCCTCCCTCTCTCCTTCTGTTATCCCTGCTGCTGTCACTTTCACATTCCTACTCCTGACATAAAATAAGCTCAATTATTGTTCAAATGGTTTAAGAGAGGTACTTCACTGACAGTTTTGGAAGATGTAATTCATGCAAGAATTTCCCACGCAAAAAACTTGGAAAGATGTAAAATGGTTTCCCCCTTCTTCCCTCTTAACATCTTAACAGTGCTCTCAGCAGGTGCATTAGTTCGTCTAGTTTATTTTGATACCATGTTCATTATTCTATCCACAGAATTGAGGTTAATGCAGCTGCTGAATGTGGATGAGCCTTCCCACTGTGTAGCTGTTTTTTACCAAGAAGATGAACTAAGGACACTGTGTGATTTAGTTAGACTATGACAAAAGTAACAGTCATCCTGCCTGCAGAGGCATTATGAACACACTGTAGCCCACCACACCTTAGGTGTGTTAAGTTTCACTCATTAAATGATAGTAAATCTGTGAAATTTGTGACAAAATCATCCTGGTATTAAAATCTTACTCTGGATTCATTACCTAGACATTTATTTTTTTACAATGGCATTCAGTTTTCAAATTTAGGATTCAGTTATTTGCCCCCCTCCCCTCATAAAAAAATAAATAACAAATTTCCCTTTAGTAGTAGTAGTAGATTAGTTTATTTGACAGGGACACCAGACAAAAAATGTACAAATTTAGGAGAAAATAGTATAAATTCACAAGAAAAAAAGTAGCAACTTGATGATAGTCAAAAAATTATTTTAAAAAATCTGAAATTTAAATTATTTTGCAAATATGTAAGGAAAAATGCTTATTTTCCATGACAAATTTAAGAAAACTGCTACATTTTTGTGAGAAACTGAATTTTGGGGGAAAAACATTGGGGAAATACTACTTTTTATACAAAAAGTAGGCAAATATACAAGAAAAAAATGTCTCTGATTTACAAGAAAAGCTGTAAAACTGACAAAAAGTTGCACACACGAAAAAGTGACATTAGAAACGTCACAGTGCTACATAGAACACTGATGAAGTGTTCTTAGTAAACTGATGAAGTTTACTGTGGTAGACTGCAAGTCTAATTTAAAACATTACTGGCACATGCCTCTAGGGGGAACTACCTGTATTGTTCAGCACTACAATTAAGGGGACACATTAGAACAAGAGTGTGAAAACCCCGCGCAGAATCCATGTTCAGTCATATTATGTGTGTTGCAGAATAAACGGCAGAGTTAGCCAAAGAAATAACTCAAGTGTGATCATTGCTACACGGTAGGATATCACACAATTGGCGACGAGGATTAAAAGAAAAAAATCAGCGGCGAGAAACAGAGAACATTGCAAGTGTGGCGAACTCAAGTGACTCCAGTAGTTCGAGTGCAAGTTCAGAGGAGGAAAAACGAGGTTTCCCCACCACGACGAGCGATGGCGGCTGTAATCGGAACGGTAACCCCTTTTGATAACTCGACTCAGTCATGGGAAGAATATAGTGAAATGTTGGACTTTTTCTTCCAAGCTAATGATATTGAGGAGCCAGACAAAAGGAAGGCTGTACTGTTGAGTGGAGTTGGTGCAACTACTTACAGTTTGTTGAGAAATTTAATAAGCCCTGCATTACCGAAAGATAAAACGTACGACCAGCTTACTGCTGAGCTTCAGAAGCACTTCAGCCCCAAACCGAGTGAAATCGTGCAACGATTCAAATTTAATTCACGCATAAGGAGGAACACTGAGTCCATAGCAGAGTATGTGGCAGAATTGAGGAAATTAGCACTGCACTGTGATTACAAAGACTCATTGGAAGAAATGTTAAGAGACAGACTTGTGTGTGGAGTGAATGATGACCGAATGCAACGGCGACTTTTATCTGAAACAAAACTCACTTTTGCGAAGGCTTTGGAATTATGCCAAGCGATGGAAACAGCATCTAAAGATGTGAGAGAGATGCAAGGGAAGCTAACAGAGGACACAGCAACGCATGTTCGTGTGCCTAAGACCCAAGTAGGTGTCCACAAAGTGTTGACTGACAAAACTCAGCACAAATTCCCCAGTTGTTATCGCTGCAAAGGCCAGCACAATGCCGCCGAGTGCAAATTTGCCACTGAGCTGTGTCATAATTGTGGCAAGCGAGGGCACATTAAGAAAGCATGTAGAATAAAGGTGGACAGCGCACAGGTGCTGAAAGCGACAGTTAATGGGCAAAAGTATGAAAACAAGGGCCCAGGAAAGGAACAGCGAGCGAATCAACTGAGAGGGGAGGGAGAAAGTGATACAGAAGACATGGGTTTTCACACAATTTACAACACGTCAGAGGAGCTGACCAAGGTAGCGCCCATCACGCGTACCATGAATGTTAATGGAATGAAAGTAACATTTGAAGTTGATACAGGCTGTGGAGTAACCATATTAAGTAAACAGCAATATACACAACTGTGGAAGAAAACAGACACAGCAGAATTAAACCCCTGTTCATTAAAATTAAAAACATACACAGGAGAGAAGCTAGACGTGCTAGGCATGGCACAAGTGAAGGTGCAACACGAAAACAAAGAAAAGGACTTACCTGTAGTAGTAGTTGGGAGCGAAGGACCAAATCTACTAGGGCGAAGTTGGCTACAAGAACTGGCCATGATTGATCAGTTGGTGAATAAAGTGGAATCTCAGCCCAAATTGCAGCTGGAGGAGATCCTCGAAAGACACGCTGAGGTGTTCAAAGAAGGCGTAGGACAGCTAAAAGGTGTCACTGCAAAGATTAATGTGGACAAGGAGGCCCAACCACGATTCTGCAAACCCCGACCGGTACCCTATGCAGTCAAGCCACTGGTTGAAAGCGAGCTACAGAGGCTGCTGGATGACAAGATCATTGAGCCAGTGCAGGTTGCAGAATGGGCGGCGCCCATAGTCCCAGTGAGAAAGCCGGATGGCTCCATTAGAATATGTGGAGATTACAAACTCACTGTCAATCGAGCATCACGGGTGGATCAGTATCCAATTCCTAAAGTGGAGGACCTCTTCGCACAGCTGAATGGCGGCCGACACTTCACGAAATTAGACATGAGTCACGCCTACCAACAAGTAGTCCTGGAAGAAGAATCAAGAAAGTATGTAACCATCAATACACACAAAGGCTTATATACCTACACACGCTTACCATTTGGAGTAGCTTCCAGTCCTGCTATATTCCAGAGAACTATGGAGGGCATCCTAGGTGGAATTCCGAATGTTGCCGTTTATTTGGATGACATCCTTTGTACAGGACCAAATGAACAAGAACATCTGAAAACGCTGAAGGAAGTGCTTCAACGGTTGGAGAAAAGCGGTCTGAGGTTGAAAAGAAGCAAGTGTGAGTTCATGGGAAAAGAGGTGGTGTTCCTAGGCCACAAGATCAACGCCAGTGGTCTACACCCTCTAACAGACAAAGTGGAAGCCATTGCGGAGGCGCCTGAGCCACAAAATGTTACTGAGTTAAAAGCCTACCTGGGCTTGTTGAACTATTACCATAGGTTCCTCCCAAAGCTCTCCACGCTGCTGGCACCACTACATACCTTACTTAAGAAGGAAGAAAAATGGTCATGGGGGGTCAAGCAGCAGAAGGCGTTTGAAGAGTCCAAAGCGCTACTTCAGTCCTGTAGTGTGTTAGTGCACTATGATTCAAACAAACCACTCATCCTGGCGTGTGACGCATCACCCTACGGTGTGGGTGCTGTACTCTCTCATCGTATGGAGGATGGCTCAGAGAGACCCATAGGGTTCGTCTCAAGAACTCTTAGTGCAGCTGAGAAAAACTACTCCCAGCTAGACAAGGAGGGCCTTGCAGTAGTATTTGGTGTAAAAAAATTCCACAAATACCTGTACGGGAGACAGTTCGCTATAGTGACTGACCACAAGCCACTAATTTCACTGTTCAGTGAAATGAGAGCCATACCCCAGATGACATCTCAGAGAATTCAGAGATGGGCCGTTACATTAGCAGCGTATGAGTACACCATCGTTTACAAAGCCGGACGGGATCATACGAATGCTGACGCGATGAGTAGGCTACCCTTGGATGGAGGAAGAGACAGCACGCCTGAGGAGGAGGAGAGAGTGCTATTGTTTGAAGATATCGGCGTGCCCCTGGTGAACGCACAACAAATAAAGAAGTGGACAGACAAAGACCCTGTTCTAGCAAGAGTGCGAGAATACATCTTGCGAGGATGGCCGAAGATGAACAGTCCTGAGTTCATTCCCTATGCCCGACGACAGGATGAGCTCAGCACCCAGGAAGGTTGTATCCTGTGGGGAGGACGCGTGGTTGTTCCACCACCTGGTAGGAATGCCTTACTGCAACAACTACACCAAGCACACCCTGGCATCACTCGCATGAAAGCGTTGGCGAGGAGTTACATGTGGTGGCCCAACATGGATGCAGAGGTGGAGGCGCTTGTGAAGTCATGTGCAGCATGCCAGGAGAACAGGAACAGTCCTCCAGCAGCCCCACTACATCCCTGGGAAGTTCCAGATAAACCATGGAGAAGAATTCACATTGACTACGCAGGTCCATGGATGGGAAGAATGTTCCTGATCATAGTTGACGCATATTCAAAGTGGATCGATGCATATTCTGTGAGTAGCTCTACTTCTACTGTTACCATTGAATGTCTTAGAAAGAGTTTCAGCCAACATGGGCTACCTGAAATCATAGTATCAGATAACGGTACATGTTTTACGAGTGAACAGTTCCAAGAGTTTTCTGAAAAGAATGGCATACGTCACATCACGACTGCGCCATACCATCCTTCTTCTAACGGCTTAGCCGAGAGGGCCGTGCAGACATTCAAGTCACTCATGAAAAAGATGACAGGAGACTCTATTGAAACCCGAATGTCGAGAGCTCTGTTCAGCTATCGAATAACACCCCAATCTACAACTGGCAAGTCACCAGCTGAGCTGTTGTGTGGAAGGAAGTTGAGGTCAACATTTGACTTAATACATCCAGACTTCAGAAACAAAGTGCATGATAAACAAGAGAAACAAAAAGGTTATCATGACATGCATGCTAGAGAGAGAATACTGAGAGAAGGAGACGTGGTCTACACCCGCAACTTTGGCTCAGGACCAGCCTGGGTACCAGGAGAAATAACAGAAAAGACAGGCCCTGTGTCATTCAAGGTGACATTAGGTCATGGACAAGTGGTGAGGCGACACATCGACCAAGTTCGTGGTAGGAGCTCCATTCCCCTGCCGATGGCACCAGAGGTGTTGTCTGACACCCATCCTGAGGAGAGCATCAACGAACCACCACTTCAGGTGAAACCTGAGGTAACCGTCTCTGCAGATTCTACGGGCAGCACTGCAGCAGCCGAAACAGTGGAGCAGTCTGAGTCTTCACCTGCAGTTGGCTCACCCGCCGTGAGAAGATCTCAGCGAGCTAGGAAAGCTCCAGACTACTTGAAGGACTATACTTAGTCAGTAGTGAGTTCCCCAGCCACAGGACAAGAATGCGTCCTGGAACCTCACTGGGATGCGGTAGTCAAACCAAATCCCCAGTTAGACTGTTATGTGTGTTATACATGTAAAAAAAAAAAAAAAAAAAAAAAAAAGAGAAAGAAATTATGTGTATGGCACATGTGTTTAAGAAGTTAAAAGTAACTGTGATTGTTTAGGGTTAAATGGGAGTTCCAGGATGTCTAGCATAATTGGCTAGTGTAATTAAAAGTAGTTTAATCTAGAGGGGAGGGATGTGGTAGACTGCAAGTCTAATTTAAAACATTACTGGCACATGCCTCTAGGGGGAACTACCTGTATTGTTCAGCACTACTATTAAGGGGACACATTAGAACAAGAGTGTGAAAAACCCCGCGCAGAATCCATGTTCAGTCATATTATGTGTGTTGCAGAATAAACGGCAGAGTTAGCCAAAGAAATAACTCAAGTGTGATCATTGCTACACGGTAGGATATCACATTTACTAAGGGAGAAAAAAGATTGGAGAGAATATCTGGAGCCCCAAAAGTTGATAGTGAGGACAGCGGTGACTTTAAATGGGTTTATAATAAGCTTTCTCTAGGTGCAGCGCAGCGTTCTGCAGAGACCCCGACTTGACAGGAAAAGCAACAGGCTGGAGGAGGTGACAAATGCTGCAAAAACGCTGAAAGAAGCATTGCAACTTTTTAGTTATCAATTTATTTTTTTAGCGCTCCCTTTATTGCAAATGGACCCTGAAACACCAACAAACTCAAAAGATATAGTGTTAAGGTGATGAATCATACCAGGAGCTAAATCATTATGCAGGGATAATATAATATCTCAATACAATATCTCAGTGTTTGGTCACTGCCTAATTTGTGTAATGCTGTCTCGTAATTAAATAAAATGGGAATAGAAAACTAGAAATGTCATTATAAGCTCAATTAAATAAATAAATCAGTGATGCTGTACTGTTGTGCTTTTGAGCTCATTTTATCACATAAAGTTTATAAAAAGTTTCAGAATATGAAATGCATCTATTCTTTCATTCATCTATTTGGTGTTTATTTCTTAAATATTTGTGTAGCTCCTCTGTCATGCAGTTGTGTTTTAACAGAGGATAGATGATCTGAAAATGATCTGCAGGGAAAATAATTTATTTTAATGTGAATATTTAAGAATAGCCTTCAGAGTGACTTAGTCTATAATCAAAAGTGGTAAAACTTGCTTTTAAATTGAATTTTATAATTATCAGAATCATGACATTTTAAAAATACAGAACAGTTTAAGGTTAACTTGAATTTTGTGGGGGATGACAAGCAATATTTAAACGCATTTATATTTAAGGACTGGTGGTTGGAGCAGATTTTGTTTGTACTTGATGAATGTTCAGAGCTGCTAACGTTTTGATGAGTAGTGAAACATAAATTTCACTCTAACAGCTGACGAACAAATCCATTCTGATCACATTTCATGAATGATTAATACAATGTAAAGACCAAGTTTGCATGAGAAAAGCTCATCATTTCTCAGATCAGCTAAATCCTGTCTAGCTGGTGGGCCGAGTGGCTCCATCTGCTTTAGTTGTTGAGCTGATCGATCGCCATCTAGAGAGTAGCTGAGCTTCACAGACAGGCTAGCTCATATTTTTCAAAACATGAATCTGTTTGTTGGCAGGTTAAGTGTGTGCATATTTTTAATGAAAATTATACTTTAGTTACAAAACCTGATACAGCGGCTCTGAGGCGATCGCTAAGGACCTCTATATACTTAACCAATCAAAACAGCGCTGCATGATCACTTGACTTGAGTTCGACCAATGAGCTGCGTCATTGTCGGAAGTAACCATAAAGGAAAGATGGGCTGACGAGGCTGCAATTTCATCAGCCAGGTAAGCACAATAACGTTATATTTATGTCCCTGCATTTTTTTTTTTCATGTTACAGATCTCCACAAGTGCTGCTTCCCATTGTCCCTTGTCTTGTGTAGCATAGCACTAAATAAAGTTACACGTCCTTCACATTGTCCTGCTGATGTTAAAGAAGCCCTGCTGAAAAAAAGGCATAGAACAGCATCAGACCAGCACCAATAAATAATAGTTTAGTAATGTAAATGGTTGTTTTCGTATTGTTTGTGAGAGTTTTTGAGTGTTTATTGTTTTTGTTACGTGTTTTGTCGTGTTTTTGGAGCAGCACCATTTTCTTTAGTTTTTAAGTAATAATTTGTAACGAGCTTAGCAAAAAATGTTGACATCAGCTAGAAAGAAGAAAGAGTCTGTGGAAGAGGAGGAAATCTCAGCAGAAGTGTGCCAGTCTCAACCACATGTTTCTTTTGGATAAATCTTATCTAATCTTATGCTACATATTTATATTTTTAGAGATTGTTCAGATGAAGAGCCATCCACCAGGACCAGCAGTGGAACAGGGACAGCTGGAGAGGAACTGATTCCTGGACTACCACAGAGCAAAGAAAAGGCCTCGACATGGACACATAAAACAGCCTGTAAACTGGACACTGTAAGTTATAGGGCAAACACAGATATTTGAGAACATGTATAAGGGTTCAGTTTGATTTTTGATATTGCAAAATGTTTGTTCATGTACATTTGAAATATTTATAAAGAGAAAATCGGTGAAAATTCTTTTTTTTTTGTTATTACACACCGTTTTAAGCATTTAAAACATTGACACAAGTATATTGACACATACTTGCCAGATTTTGAAATGTATACTTCTCCTGAAAAACAGGGCAAAATATTCTACACAAAGGACATTTTATGACATATTTATTAAAAAAAAAAGATAAAAAGCACCAGGCAAACTATTAAAATTATAGCACTAAAAAGCTTTAAAGCATTCCAGCGAGTTTCCAGCCAATGTGAAATGCTCCACGGGTAGAACGCCGGAATTTTAAGAGGTTAGAGATTAAATATTCAACATTTCAAACAGGAGTAGCTCATTTTTCTAAATTAGTTTTAACATTTTTATTGGTGTTATAATCACCACAAAATCACCAACAAACAAAGAACAAGAGGAGCACAACAAGAAAACTCACTGCAACATACCACACCCAAAAGTACAAACAGAACACACAGTGTGTGTCTCTATGTGGCCTAGTCAGAAATGTTCTCACAGTCCAAGCAAGAACACATGTCTGTGCATGGAAGCTCGTTCTGTCTGCACGTGCATCTCCCTTTCACAGTGTTGTTTTTTTACAGGAGCGGTACACAAGCTCCAAAATGCTGAGAGGTGCGAGAGGAAGAGTCATCCAATCGATCTCAAAGGAATCTCACTCAATCTTCCAACCATGGGCCATTGGTGGAGGTACGTCTGGCTGACTCTGCAGGCATCTTCTATAGATGACTGTGTTATGTCGGTAAAAGGGAGCCAAATGACGAGACCGAGCGTTGAACTGAGCCACAGCTTTATTAGTGATTCACTCTCACAATACAGGTGCTGCCGTCAGGCTGAGAGGAGGCCAAAGAGACTGCCCCTCTTTCTCACAGCCCTCTTATACCCCGGGTGGAGCCACCACCCGTGTCACACAATAATGTCCCCATAATAACACAACACACCCCCCCCCTTCAAAAAAATGGTCCAGAACACATGCACACAATCGAGAACCTCCCCAATTTGGAACCCGAATCATGCACTAAAACTAAACAGAAATACTTAAAAGGCCTATCACATTCACTCAAAACAACTAAAATGATGGGGGAACAGGTGGACTACCGTCCCACACCCACATGGCAAGACGGATTATTCTGCAGTCTAAACTAAAAGAACAGTTCACTAAACAGAAAACTGCCGTGTTCCTAAAATAAATGATATAAAACACAAAACAATTCCATTAACAGGACTAATTTACAACTCGGTTATCCCCCATTTCCATCACCATGCATCATGTACATTGCCCAACCATCAGTCTGCTCCAATAGAGGACCCCCCCCCCCCCCGGAAAACCATCAGACGGTTCCCCTCCAGTGCACCTTCTTTTCTTCACGCTCAGGGATGACCCACATCGAAGTCCAAACATGTCCTTCTTCTCTCGGACGTGCCGCAGCTCATTGGGATGCCTCCACGTGCCATCAGATAGCTGGAGGTAGGCATCCACCCCAACAGCCACCACCTGCAGCCACCCCTGGTCATCTTCTCGTCGGCGTTTGCCCCGAACACCTCTTGACTCTGGGTCGGACCACATCTGCGACCCCCAGAGAGGCCCTACTCGGCTTCTAGTGTCTGTTTGGCACGCCGTTTTACCGTGGCAGCCAGTCCTGCCCCGCTCTCTTTCATTTTCGCTCCCGGCGAAGCCGTTGTGACCCCCTGCTCACCGGTACCTTTCAGCCGAACTCCGGGAGTAGAATGGGTCATCCACTCGGCGCCACTCGGCGCCACCCGCCGTCACGGGTGTCCCACCATGCCGCCCAGTTCCCTCAGCTAGGGTTACTTGGGCACTGGCACCGGGACCCTCCCGCCATGGCCCTGGGTGGGGTTGGTCCTGCTCATCGTCTAGAATACTAGGCAAAGGTTCGTCCCACACAGCTCCATCCACCGTTCACGGAACTGGCCAGTCCCACAAACCACAGCCCGACCACTCTTCTCCAACACTGCTGGTGATGGCGAAGCCAAATCCATAAAACAGATCACACCCCATAATATTCTCTCCATGGGCAGTCACGATGATCTTCTAGCTAGACACCTCCTTCGACTGGTACCTAGCCGTCAGTTCCACCGATCCCACCGTAGCCAATCTTCCTCCACCATGTCCACACAGCGGTGCTGAATGACCTCTCACTCAATAATATGGGAAGAAACTCCTCTCGGTTGACCAATTCAACAAGGATCTCACCGCTCCCGTGTCAGTCAGCAACAGCCCCGTTACCCCATCCAGTTCCACCATGCAATAGGAATGGCCGTCAGTACTTGGGGATACGGTGTGAATGACCGTGGGAGTTGGAGTGGGGGGGGGGTGTCCTCGTTGCGTCTCGGATCCCCTCACTTGAACCTATAACATGCCCTGGCAAAATAATGCAGGAGTCCGCACTTAATGCAGGGTCTTCCTCTTGCCGGACATTCTCTAGCCTTATAACGGTGCTTGGTGGACCCACAGCCCAAACACCTGGGTGATCCCGGGGCAGATCTCATCCTGACAGCATTAGTGCATTCTTCATCATCCTCCACGCCATCATCGCCATTTGGGTTCTAAATCTTTTATTGGGTTTTAGACTTTTGAGTTTTTGACCTCTTTGACTAGTCTTTAACTTTTTAATATGACTCTTCTCTTCTCTTTTTTTCTTATCTCTTTGTCTTATGTACTGATTGATGGAGCCTTGAATACTTTTATCATGTTTATAGTCAGCTTCATGTGTGCCTGTGTTTTGTGTTTATGTTGAATGTAATTGTGGTTTGTAAATATGGATGTCACCTGACTGCAAAACAAATCTACCTACGGGTACAAATAAAGTAACCTGAACCTGATCGCTGTCCGGGCCCACTGCCTGCGCCATCGACTGTGGTTCAAAATGGCGGTGTGACGCTATCTCACCGAGCTCCCGTGATAGCTTGTCTGCCGCCTCAAACTGTTGAGCTAACTTGATAGACATGGCTAATGTCAGCTCACCTGAGTGTGTGAGGAGCTTCGACCTTGTCGCCAGGCAAACGGTATGTTCCGCCAACTGGTCGCGGACCATCTCTTCCTCTAATGCTCCAAAATGACAGTCCTTGGCCAGCTGACGTAGGTCTGCTACATACCGCTGCACTGACTCGCCAGTCCGCTGGCGGCACTGCCGAAACTGGATCCTACGGACAATGACATTTTCCGGGGTGTGAAAATGTCGCGCCATTAACTCAACCACTTCCTCAAAGCTATCACCCTCGCCTAAAGTACTAAGAATACGTTGTCCTTCCACTCCTAAGTTGTGAACCAACAGTGCCCATGCCATCAACTTTTCCAGTCTTCCAAGGTCCATTGCTACTAAATAATTTTGAAAGGCAATGAACCACCTCGTCTAAGTGACGGGCAGCTCACCGGGAAGCTCCAAAAACGGCCGAATTGAAGTAACCCGTGTCCATACTTTTTACCCTCATCGCCAAATGTTATGTCGGTAAAAGGGAGCCAAGGACGAGACTGAGCATTGAACTGGACATGACTTTATTAGTGACTCATTCTTACAATACAGGCGCTGCTGTCAGGCTGAGAGGAGGCTAAAGAGACCGCCCCTCTTCCTCACAGCACTCTTATATCCCAGGTGGCAGCGGAATCGGAAAGGTGGAGCCACCACCCATGTCACATGATAATATGCCCCCATAACAACACATCAGGCTGCCTGCTAGTTTGTTCACTGAATGTGTTTATATAGTGAGTCTCTGTTTGGTGGCAGACTTCTGTCTGTGCACTTGCCACTGTTAAAAAGTTGGCATCTTGTGTAATTCACATACTTGAAGCGTTTGAGGTCATACAGAACATAAGTTAATTTTTCAGTGGCCTTATACTGTTCTGGGAGTAGTTGAAAAGCTTTTCCCAGTGTCTTTAATGACACACAATGTTCTTTGTTGGACAGTAGTATTTTCATTGCTTAAGTTTCTCTCTTAGCCTCTTTTGATTATATTTTTGAGTTGTATACTTTTCCCTTCTGCATATGATGCATTGGCTTGGGAGCAGATGTGGTGCTCTTCTTAGGTGGACTGGAACCTCTGTTTTTGTTGACCGGAAAACCCGATTTAGTTGGGGATTTGTAGCGGAAGTTTGTGGTTCTTCATCTACAATACTGTAAAGGAGAAAAAATTAGGTGGGATGTTTAATTTGGGACAGCTATATATTTACTGTATAAGTGTTCATTCTAAAGATAACTACATTGTGTTAACATTGTCTATTCTGTTCTACAGGTAACTCCGGCTGCTCAGACATTCCTGACACACTCCTAGACCTGTCTGGATCTTTCTGTCTTGTCTTAAATTGACTACTGGGGCAGTGGCTAGATCTTGCTTGGAGCCGATCTAGAATGGAGAAGTAAGAGGCCTCCTTCCCTCCACTAGTCTGGGTGTACGCCTTGGGCAAGTGTTGGCACACCCTCGGCCTCCCTTGGCTGGGGATACGGCCTAGGTCACTACACTCGGCGGTTCTGCTTGTCAACTTGGCATCAGTCCCGGCAATCCTTTTTATGAGCATGCCACTTCTGGGCTTGCCTAGCCAGCACATGAAGTCAGCTTTCGGCAGAAAGCTTCGAACCAACAGATGCTTCAGCAAGCTGGGTGGCGATTGCTGCAACGTGTCATGGACTGTGAAGAGCGTGGTGAGGCACAAGAAGTCACAGTCATCCGCTGCGTCTGTCTCTTCCTCCAGCCGTCTTGATGATGTCTTGCTGCTGGATCTAGGAGGAGTTTGGACGAGAGAGTGAGGTCGACCTGTCGTGCAAACTCCTCCTCTCTTTAAATAATTTTTTCGCTTAAGTCAACTTTCAAATTGACTATTAATGTTTACACTCATGAATGTACATGATTAGTTCAGATGGATTTCATCAGATTAAAATTGAATACTCACCATCACTTGTGTGTACTGATTTTTGTGTCCTTTCTTGGGCTCTTTCAAAATTTCTTGTATTAGACAATGCTACATGCAGTATGCTATGATAGCCTATGCTAACTGACACATCTGAAGGGTGGGTATTATGCAAATCATATTTTTCTATTGCTTTTTCAGCTATTTTGCTTTCCTTTGTATCAAGATTTACCTACTCTATTGAACACTGCACAATTTTTTTCCAACTCTTGTCTGAAAATTTAATTATATTTTCTAAAGAGCTTATAACATGCATACAGCGCTCCATACCTGTCCCTGATATTCATGCTAGCTAATGAAAGCACGTGTCTGACTTGACATAATTGACCTGTTATAAATAAAGATAGGCCCATACCAAAGCATGAAACTGAGCAGCAGACAGAAGGGTGGGACAAACTAGTTTATTTTAACATTGTGGGACTCACATATGCACATATGTATATCATTGTATGATTCATACGTATACCACCTTAGGCTTCACATCTGAGACGGAACAAAGGACTGAGCCGCTCTGGAGATAACACGAGGATGTGAAAGTCTAGTCTTTGGCAGGCAAGGAGACAGCCTGGGGTTTTTCGCCCAGCGGCCAGAGACTGAAGGTGGGGGGTGTTAAGATCGGGAGGAAGTTACATTGTTACTGGGGATTAAGTGCCATGTGACTGTGTGTTTTGATGTCCTGGTATAAAGGGGACAGTTGTTGGGGGATTCACTCTCTTTCACTGTTTTTGGATGATGTTGGAGAATGTGAATAAAACTTGACTTGTGAAATAAACTCAGCCTCGTCCTTCCACATTGTCTACAACATTCTGATTAGATCTAAATGATCTAATCGATCTAAGCTAATTAAATTTGAAAATTAATATTCACGTCAGACCCGCTGCATTCTCATTTTTCTTTTTACCCGAGAGGCGCCGGGTGGGCGTGGGGGTCCTGTTTAAGTCAAATGTGATTGGTGAATGCCGTCATCTACCGCAACCTGATTGGTTCGTCAGCTAAAGCTGTTCTGAGAGATGCCAGAGAGGACTGATGATAAAAATGTAAGTTTATTAAAAAAAAATGCTGGCAGACTAAGGCTGCCAACAAATTTTCTCAGATTTACCAAAAATAGAGAAGACTATATTTAAAAAATGATGTACTCTTCTGATGTGGATCGATCAATGACACAAAAAACGCACTTGGCCCATAGATATATAACCTAGATTGGAAGTAGGTCACTGGAGCGCGTGATTTCCGGCCGCCATATTGGTACAGGAATCACAACAAATCCAGAGCTCAACGCACAGCACTCTGATTAAGTCTTAAGTGTGCTTCGACTTCAAGTCAGATTTATTATATATTTGAACTGACCGCTATAGTACCCTTTTTAAAAAAGAAGCGGGCCTGAAACCAAATAAATATAGATTTATATATAAATGCCTTAAGCAGGGCCGTGTTTCTAATATAGGCAAACTAGGCAAGTGCCTAGGGTGGCACCAGTTGGGGGTGACAAGAAAGTATTTTAAAATAATACCCTCATTAAACAACTTCATTGTTGCTGAGGGTAGAAATCTCTAGAAAACATGGGAGGAAGAAATTCAGATAGATGAACGTGTGGGTAAATGTAGCTTCAAGTGCTATAAAATATTCATGCACTCCTACATGTAGACCCAACTGCATTCCAGCTCAATTACTGGGGCTTGTCCGAACATTTATATAAATAGCAATTAGGGGCATACAGTGTAATGTAGGTGTGAAAAGTAATTGCAATGAAAAAAACTCAAGAAGTGACACCAAACTCAGGTTAATAATCTTAAATACAATTATTTTTAAATCATTTACATGTACAGTTTCATACGATCTGAACTTCCAATTAATGAACAAAGGCCTATGCTCTTCATCCATAACACAATGACACATACACTAAAACATTTAGGTAGAAATTTGTGTTCAGCACTAGTACTTTTAAATCAATTAGGCCTATAGGCATAGCCCTTCATGTATGTATGCAAATAAATGTACATGTCTACCACATTAATATATAAGCCTATATACATGTTCTATATTGCCCGAATTCTTGACCTGGCTCTGGGTTAAATTTATAAAGCCTACATCTACTGCTTTAAACTGGGTTTTGATTCAATTAACACTTCACCTCACTTTGCAATTGATTAATATGAGCTTGCTGCTTTCATGTTGAGTGCATTATTCTATGCAATAAATTTAATAAATTTGTAATGAACATTGGTGTATTGTATAAATTTGTTATGTGGGCCTAAAATCATTAAGAATTTCAAATTGATTTTAAACAACTGCTATACAGATCCAGGTAGATGGAGGTGGGGGGGGGAGAGTGTATAATGTCTGTCTAGTTAAATGAAGAAACTTGAATAATTGATTTGTAATTTTTTATATTTATATTCTATATTTTATATTCTATATTATATTTATATTATATATTATATATTTTATATTTCTTTGATAAACATTTTTGACAATTGGGGGGGGGCAATAAGCTGGTTGCCTGGGGTGGCAAATATAACAAATACAGCCCAGGACAAAGTATGAATTACCAATTTCGGCCATATATTTATGCATAAATGGCCACAATGAAAGAGCTAGCCTTAATTATTAATCAGGGGGTATGGTAACTTTTTTTTCAGCTCATTTGACAGTTCTTGATTGAGACACTGCAAAATGCCATAATTTAATAATTATGAAGCTCTTAAACACCTAATATTTATGCAGATTATGCTGAAAGTAAACCACTATGCGCTGTGTTGTACTGTGTTGTAAACATGTTCACTGAAGCCTGTCAAACGTTTAACAAAGGAGAATGACCCAAGCAGGTGTCTGCACTGGACCACAGGGATGTGCTACACATATCCTGTACCAAGATGGCGGACGCGCGTCACGCCCCCGCGACCACGGACTGGCCAGCGCTGCCAATCTAGGGTTAGATATCTATGACTTGGCCCACCACCGAATCAGGCAGCACATTTATTCTGTGGTGTACTGCTATTAGCAAACTAGCAACCAGCTAACTTCACACAACAATTCTCAAGCTAAATATGATTTTTACCTCATTTTGGACATAGGGTTTGGTCCTTTTTTTGACAAGTTTGACCAATTTAAAATGATTTGTTGCCCTTGTGGAGCTCGTTTCATGTTCTCTCACTGAGCTGAATGCATTCCATACCAGCATCCCCACCTGCCGCCCTTACAACCAGTGTTGCCAGATGAGAAATGTTGAAGTATCGTGCCAGCAGCTTAAAATTATCGTATTTTGAGGAAAATTATCGTACATACCCAGTTTTCATTTTGATGCAGCTCAGGACCATCTGCTTCAGTAACACATTGTCACAGATCATACATATTACAGCCTATAATGCCATTTTACCTTTAACGATCTAAGAGACTGGTTGGAAAAAAAAGCACCTCTACCTGTGTGGAGTACAGGATGAGCCCCTGACCTGCACTGAACAGTCCAGAATATCATACTTAACTATCTCCTATATGGCTTCTGTTGGATCATCATGTATCAAGGTCTTACATCATAAATATATTGGAAGTACTCTGTTTATACATTAGGAACTAGAAAAGCACTCAGAGACCACATACCTCCACCAAGGCTCCTTCAGTCTTTCATGGATCGCCTCCAAAATGTAATGGGTTTGTATGTAGGCTTAGAGCCACTTGTGAAAATTGCATCAAAGTCTGTCCATTAGTTTTGGAGTATTGTTGCCAACACTCTGTGAGAAGAGAAGAGCCTTGGCAGAATTATGAATTCTCAGATCATCACCAAAATGTTATGGGTTCTTCTGTAGCCCAAGAACCACCTCTGGTGAAAATTTCATCCAAATTCATCCAGTAATTTTGGAGTATTGTTGCTAACATTTCTTGAGAACATGCAGACGTGGACAAAATTGTTGGTACCCCTCTGTTAATGGAAAAAAAACAACCCACAATGGTCACAGAAATAACTTGAATCTGACAAAAGTGGTAATAAATAAAAATTCTATGAAAATTAACCAATGAAAATCAGACAATGCTTTTGAATTGTGGTTCAACAGAATTATTTTAAAAAACAAACTCATGAAACAGGCCTGGATAAAAATGATGGTACCCCTAGAAAAGATTGAAAATAATGTAACCATAGGGACATGTTCAACCAAGATGTGTCCTCTAATTAACATCACAGGTGTCTACAAACTTGTAATCAGTCAGTCGGCCTATTTAAAGGGTGACAAGTAGTCACTGTGCTGTTTGTTGACATGGTGTGTACAACACTAAACATGGACCAGAGGACGCAAAGGAGAGAGTTGTCTCAGGAGATTAGAAAGAAAATTATAGACAAGCATGTTAAAGGTAAAGGCTATAAGACCATCTCCAAGCAGCTTGATGTTCCTGTGACTACAGTTGCACATGTTATTCAGAAATTTAAGATCCACGGGACTGTAGCCAACCTCCCTGGACGTGGCCGCAGGAGGAGACGGATAATACGAATGGTAACAAAAGAGCCCAGAACAACCTCTAAACACATTCATGGTGAACTCCAAGGTCAATGTACATCAGTGTCAGATCGCACCATCCGTTGTTGTTTGAGCCAAAGTGGACTTCATGGGAGACAACCAAGGAGGACACCACTGTTGAAAACAAATCAATAAAAAGCCAGACTGGAATTTGCCAAACTGCATGTTGACAAGCCACAAAGCTTCTGGGAGAATGTCCTATGGACAGACGAGACAAAACTGGAACTTTTTGGCCAGGTACATCAGCGCTATGTTCACAGATGCAAAAATGAAGCATACCAAGAAAAGAACACTGTCCCTACTGTGAAACATGGAGGAGGTTCTGTTATGTTCTGGGGCTGCTTTGCTGCATCTGGCACAGGGTGTCTTGAATCTGTGCAGGGTACAATGAAATCTCAAAACTATCAAGGTATTCTAGAGAGAAATGTGCTGCCCAGTGTCAGACAGCTTGGTCTCAGTCACAGGTCATGGGTCTTGCAACAGGATAATGACCCAAAACACACAGCTAAAAACACCCAAGAATGGCTAAGAGCCAAACATTGGACTATTCTAAAGTGGCCTTCAATGAGCCCTGATCTAAATCCTATTGAACATCTGTGGAAGGAGCTGAAACATGCCGTCTGGAGAAGGCACCCTTCAAACCTGAGACAACTGGAGCAGTTTGCTCATGAGGAGTGGGCCAAAATACCTGCTGAGAGGTGCAGAAGTCTCATTGACAGTTACAGAAATCGTTTGATTACAGTGATTGACTCAAATGGTTGTGCAACAAAATATTAAGTTAAGGGTACCATCATTTTTGTCCAGGCCTGTTTCATGAGTTTGTTTTTTAAAAATAATTCTGTTGAACCACAATTCAAAAGCATTGTCTGATTTTCATTGGTTAATTTTCATAGAATTTTTATTTACCACTTTTGTCAGATTCAAGTTATTTCTCAAATCAAATCAAATCAAATCAACCTTTATTGTCGTATTGCTGTACATACAACTGTAGTGCAGGCAAGATGAAATTGCGTTTCTCTTGGCATCCATATAAGTAAAAGAACATGATTTAAGACACACTCACACATATCTTCACCCCCCCACCCCACCACATCCATTCACATATCCCTGAGACATACTTGAAAAACTAACTAACTATAATATACAAATAATGTACATAATGTCCGTAGGTGCGGTAGTGTATATGAGAGATTCCGGATCAACTGTTCAGCATCCTAACAGCTTGTGGAAGGAAGCTGTTGATCATTCTGGTGGTTCTGCCTCTGATGCTCCGGAATCGTTTGCCAGATGGCAGAAGTTCAAAGTGTTTATGCAGGGGGTGAGAACGGTCCTTGACAATGTTCAGTGCCCTGCTCCTACAACGGTTCTGAAAAAGTTCTTGGACAGTGGGGAGGGAGACTCCAATTACCCTCTCAGCTCCCTTAACTATCCTCTGCAGGGCTTTTTTGTCTGACATACTGCAGCTGGAGTACCATGTAGCAATGCAGTACGTCAGAACACTCTTCACCACACCTCTATAGAAGGTCCTGAGGATGCAGATGGGGAGAGAGGCCTGTTTGAGTTTCCTCAAGAAGTGCAGTCTCTGCTGGGCCCGCTTCCTGATCCCCAAGGAATTCTTGCTCCAGGTCAGGTCCTGCGAGATCTGCACTCCGAGGAACTTGAGGCTCTCCACTCTCTCCACTAAACGGCCGCCGATGTTGAGGGGGACGTGTTCAGGCTGTGACTGCCGGAAGTCGATAATCATCTCCTTCATTTTGTCCACGGTGAGCACCAGATTGTTCTCCCTGCACCAGCCCTCCAGGTCTCTCACTTCTTTCCTGTACATTGATTCCTCATCCCTCTGAATAAGTCCCACCACCGTGGTGTCGTCTGCAAACTTAATAATCTGGTTCCCCTCGTGTCTGGATACACAGTCATGTGTTAGAAGTGTAAACAACAGTGGACTGAGTACGCAACCTTGAGGGGATCCGGCGCTCAGCGTGACAGAGTTGGAGATGTTGTTTCCAACCCGGACAGACTGAGGTCTCTCAGTCAGGAAATCCAGGATCCAGAGACATGTGGCGGTGTTCAGACCAAGAAGGAGTAATTTCTCCATCAGTCTCTGGGGAATAATGGTGTTGAATGCTTAACTGAAATCAATGCACAGGAGTCTGGTGTAGGTGTCTTTCTGATCAGAAATCAGAAATCAGAAAAAAATTTATTGCCAAGCACATTTACAAGTAAATAACAGGTAAATATACGAGAGATTTGACTTGACACTGAGAACGTCATGAATGACATTATCAATGACGCGGCAGCCATGGAGGCGCCTGTCAGCAGGAGGGAAACAGGAAGCAATGGGGGAAAGGGGGGGGGTAGACACAATAGGAGAGAGAAAAAAGCATTGTTTATCAGAATATAGTTCATATATGACCGATATTATGATTACAAGAAAAAAACTCTCAATGCACAATTAGCAGACAATAGAATCCACACAATGACACAAAGAGAGCAGTGAATGAATATCTTCAAGTCAGTATAGTGTATCAGTTGTGTGTGAGTTGGATGCAATCAGTGGCAATCAGTTGGAGGACAACAAAAGTCTCTTCCCGCAGCAGATGTTATGACTACAGTCTGAAGCAGAGGGCACATGTCCTTGAGCACGGCAGATGGAATAGTTTGCCAGACAGCTGTCCTTGAGAGTCAAATGCTGCCCGCCAGTGTTATGAAAACAAATATACTGTAGATTATCTGGAGGACTGAGTGCTGAGGGTGCCGAAAGAAACAGGTCGAATAGCACTGACTTCAGAGAAAAAAAACTTTCTATTCTCTTACAGATTCAGTGCTCCAATCCTTCATGGCCAGGCATTGAAATCGATTCATGGATAGCTCTCAGCGTGATCGTGATGTAATCCATTTTCCTGTACAGTTCTCCATTAGCCGCTGTCAGAGTCTTGCCCAGTTGGTCAATTTGATGGGTGAGCCTCGCCGGGTCCGCTTTTTGATAGGCTCTATCCATCTTCTTCAATTTGCGGTACACCAGAACAATCCCAGATCCAATCAGTAGAATTCCGATGACCATTGCTCCGAAAAGGTATAAATCTTCAATATCTTCAATAGAAAGATCCCACAGGCACAAGAGTTTCCAATTGCTTGTGTCCTTCAAATAACCCGCAGCAGCAGTGCCTGTGGGGCAGATTGGCTCCCCCGGGCCAGATTTTCTCATTGAAAAAACAGTGTCAATTGCGTTCAAAGCCCAGCTTATTAAATCCATAATTTCGTTCGATAAATCAGCAGTAAAGACACGCAGACAGACGATAGCAAGCTGGGATCCAGTCAGTTAGGGAAGGAGAGAGATAAGGAGCGGGGCTGGAGCTGGGAAGAAAAGCGTCTGCTCTCTTTGGAGGGCGGAAGTGAAGGTGGGTGATGACAGAGTGCAGGGTGGTGACTATAGCATCCTCTGTGGAGTGGTTTGAATGGTATGCAAACTGGAGCGGGTCGTGTGATGCAGGGAGGCAGGCTGTAATGTGTGGTTTGACAAGCTGTTCAAAACACTTCATCACGATTGGTGTCAGTGCAACAGGACGATAGTCATTCAGACAGGACACAACTGGTTTCTTTGCCACCAGTACTATGATAGAGGTCTTGAAGCATCTGGGAAAGATGGCCTGACTCAGGGAGATGTTATAAATGTCAGTCAGTACATTCGCCAACTCGCTCGCACAGTCTTGGAGCACACGTCCCAGGATGTTGTCCGGACCTGCAGCTTTACGTGGGTTGACTCTGGTTAGGGTCCTCCGTGTGTCCGCTGTGTTGATGGTAAAAGCTGGTCCGACCTGATTTCTGTGACCATTGTGGGTTTTTCTTTCATTAACAGAGGGGTACCAACAATTTTGTCCATGTCTGTAAGAGCCTTGGTGGAGGTATGCATTCTTGGATCTTCACCAAAATATAATGGGTTCCTTTCTAGCCCAAGAACCACCTCTGTTGAAAATTTCATCCAACTCCATCCAGTAGTTTTTGTGTAATCCTGCTGCACAAATACAAACAAAGCCCTTGGTGGAGGTATGCACTCTCAGATCATCACCAAAATCTAATCATCTTTTTCCCATGCCATTACACACCTTTCCTGAAAATTTTATCAAAGTCCGTTCAAAACTTTGAGTTATGTTGGCAACAGACAAACCAACCAACGCCACTGAAAACATTCTCTCCTCCCTTGGCAGAGGTCATAAACATCAATCAATCCGCCTAACCTAAGATACCTCTGATAATTAAAGCAGAAAACTGTTTCACAGTTTCATTCAGAACCACAATCCAGTGACATTTTTGCACAAAGTTTTAGTGCTAATGCCAACAACAAGTTTGAACTACCCAGTGACACTGGGATCTGCCCCCCCCCCACTCATTTCTTAACCTGTTGATGATATTTCTTACTTGTTGAGTCTGCCATGCCTGCATTGGTACTGCAACTTATGCAAATGATTCAATCGAGTGTACTAGTTTTTATGGATGAACATAATGTACTGAATCACTCACCAGAACTGTAGCAGAAGCCAGCTGCACCAGCAGCAAATGAGCCCCACCCACTTGGTTCAGCCGATTCTCAGCTCGGTGAGCAGTAGACAGTTGGAGCTCCAGTACACACTGAGTGATTTAGTGTACAACTATTTCTAACAGATCTTTTTAGCTTGACTCGGTATGTTTCATTTAACTGTGGATCCCATTGCTAACCTACATCAGAGGCAGTCTCTCTACTACTGCAATGCTAGTCTTCCGTTTTCTTTTCCACGCAGCCAGCGCACGTGAGAAGATGCGTAAAAACAAGCATAGTTTGTATGCGCAGGATCCTGATTGTGTTTGCTAATGTATTAAAGGTCTGATGACACGATTCTGACTGCATCTAATTTTTCAACACATAATTTCAATATGACGAAATAAGTGGGTTTGTGCAGTTCTAAGTCAAACAGGCTTTTTTTTTCACACAAATATCCGACGTTTTCATGAGCGCCACGTCACCAGTTGTGTCAGGGGCTGGAAACCCCCCCGGCCATGTTGTGACGTCATCGGGAGAACACAGTGCTTGGCTGCACATTGTACACGCAGGATGGAAGCGGTAGAAAACATCGACGATCTTTCCAGCACATGTAGTCTGGAATTGGTTTGGTTGTCCAATCTTCAGACGGTTATAGTTCAGAAGAATGGGATGATAATGAAGAATCTGGGGGCATCAGACCTTATAAGGTTTGAGTCCTACCAAGCAGACATCATGCTGAGCGAGTCAGACTCAGAGAGTGACGGTCGTGAGGCACATATTTCCGCTGCAAACACACGGCAGGGGAACACGGAGTGGTATGCTTTTGTTACAGATATTGCAACAAATTATTTGTTCATAAATATAATTTAATTAAACCTGATTTTTCAATAAAATCATAGCACTGTATTTATAATAAAATTGAAACATCTGCCTGATACTTTCAACATCCCCCCCAAATAAACAAATCAAAAGATACTGTTTTTTATTTTGCAGGTGCCAGTGTGGTCCGTGTGTGAGCATGACAACAGAGGAGGAGAGTATTTGCTATCAAGAGCAGGACATGTCATGACCCTCCGTGCGCTCATACACAGCGCACGGAGAGGGATGATGAAATAACAAGGATTTATGTGCAGGGTTCACCACAATACATTTAATACACAAAGACAGACAATTCCCAAAAAGGTGAAGATGTACAAAAAATACAAACACACTTACTAATGGTGTTCAGGGACCGGCATCGCCCAGCGAACGAATGGGAGGAGACGTGTTAGCCACAGGTGCGCCCCAGAGCCGACATCGCTTCAAGGACGCACGAGAACCACGGCGAACATGGAGTGGCTAACACGTTGTGAGAGTGCTGAAAATACTGGCAGACTAACCGCACGGATGACAATACTATGGACCAGCAGTGCGTGACTGGCAAATGGCCGCTTAAGTACACGCACTGCTGGTGATGGTGTGATGAGAAGGACCTGAGTGAGGAAAGTCCGAGTGCCAATACCTGGCTGTGTCATTCACAAGATCAGACAGACCTTTCCACGACAAGAGAGACAATATGTTGGCTTTACTTATGCTAACTACCTTTATGTTTTCATGGTTTTTCATTCAATAAATGTTTATCTGACCACAACTGTTGTCAATTTTTACAAGAAAATAAAATTACTAAATTTATCACGTCACCTTATTGTGGTGGGGGATAGACTAAGAACGATCCAACAGACTCTCATGATAAATTCTATATCAAGGATTCAGTGTACCCCGCCCGGTATGGGGTTACCGGGTCCCCACCCTGGAGCCAGGCCTGGGGGAGGGGCTCGATGGCTAGCGTCTGGTGGCCGGGTTTCCACCCATGGGACCCGGCCGGGCTCAGCCCGAAGAAGTTACATGGGTCCGCCCTCCAGTGGGCTCACCACCTGCAGGAGGGATCATGGGGGTCCGGTGATATGTGGATTAGGTGGCGGTCAAAGGCGGAGACCTTGGTGGACTGATCCCAAGCTTTCTAAACTGGCTTTTGGTACATGGAATGTCACCTCTCTGGTGGGGAAGGAGCCTGAGCTGGTGTACGAGGTTGAGAGATACCGGCTAGATATAGTCGGCCTCACCTCAACACACAGCTCTGGTTCGGGAACCAGCCTCCTGGAGAGGGGCTGGAGCTTGGCCTTTTCTGGAGTTGCCCCGGGTGAGAGGCGACGAGCAGGGGTGGGTATTCTTGTATCCCCCCACCTTGCTGCCTCTATATTGGAGTTTTCCCCGGTGGATGAAAGGGTTGCTTCCCTGCGCCTTTGGGTTGGGAAATGGGTCCTGACCATCATTTGTGCCTACACACCAAATGATGTTTCAGAGTACCCACCCTTTTTGGAGTCTGTGACTGGGGTGCTGGAGGGTGCTCCTCTTGGAGACTCCATTGTCCTAATGGGGGACTTCACAATGCACATGTGGGTAACGACAGTGAAACCTGGAGGGGGGTGATTGGGAGGAATGGCCTGCCCGATCTGAACCAGAGTGGTGTTCAGTTATTGGACTTCTGTGCTAACCACAGTTTGTCCATAACGAACACCATGTTCAAGCATAAGGGTGTCCATATGTGCACCTGGCACCAGGACACCCTAGGTCGCAGGTCAATGATCGATTTTGTTATCATGTCATCAGACCTGCAACCGTATGTCTTGGACACCCAGGTAAAGAGAGGTGCAGAGCTGTCAACTGATCACCACCTGGTGGTGAGTTGGATCCGATGGCAGGGGAGGAAGCCATTCAGACCTGGTAGACCCTAACGTATAGTGAGGGTGTGCTGAGAACGTCTGGCTGAGGCCCCTGTCCGGGAGGTCTTCAACTCCCACCTCCGGGAGAACTTCAACCACATTCCGAGGGAGTCTGGAGACATGGAGTCTGAATGGGCCATGTTCTCCACCTCTGTTTTGGAAGCGGCGGCCCAGAGCTGCGGCCACAAGGTGGTCAGTGCATCTCGTGGTGGCAACCCCCGAACCAAGTGGTGGACACCAGTGGTGAGGGAGGCCATTAAGCTGAAGAAGGAGTCCTATCAAGCTTGGTTGGCTTGTGGGACTCCCAAAGCAGCTGAGGTGTACCGGCAGGCCAAGCGGAGTGCAGCTCGGGTGGTTGCTGAAGCAAAAACCCGGGTATGGGAGGAGTTCGGTGAGGCCATGGAACAAGACTTTTGGTCGGCCTCGAAGAGATTCTGGCAAACTGTCTGGTGGCTCAGGAGGGGAAAGCAGCTCCCTGTCCACACTGCGTATGGTGCGGATGGGGCACTGTTGACTTCGACTGGGGATATCGTCGGGCGGTGGAAGGAATACTTCGAGGATCTCCTCAATCCCACTGATACGCCTTCCACAGAGGAAGCAGGGTTTGGGGACGAGGGGGATGACTCGCCTATCACAGGGGCTGAGGTCGCCAAGGTGGTTAAAAATCTCCTTGGTGGCCGGGCCTCGGGGGTGGACGAGATTCGCCCTGAGTAGCTCAAGGCCCTGGATGTTGTTTGGCTGTCATGGTTGGCACGCCTCTGCAACATTGCGTGGAGGTCAGGAGCAGTGCCTTTGGCATGGCAAACTGGGGTGGTGGTTCCTCTCTTCAAAAAAGGGGACCGGAGGGTGTGCTCCAACTTTAGAGGGATAACTCTCCTCAGCCTCCCTGGGAAGGTCTATGCCAAGGTACTGGAGAGGAGAGTCCAGCCGTTGGCTGAACCTCAGATTCAGGAGGAGCAATGTGGTTTTCATCCTGGCCGTGCACATCGGATCAGCTCTTTACCCTCTTGAGAATCCTCGAGGGTTCGTGGGAGTTTGCCCAACCAGTTTACGTGTGTTTTGTGGACTTGGAGAAGGCATTTGACTGCGTCCCTCGTGGTTTTTTGTGGGGGGTGCTTCGGGAGTATGGGGTATCGGGCTTGTTGTTACGAGCTATTCGGTCTCTGTACCGAAACACTGTTGTGAGAGTTTGGTTCGTATTTCCAACAGTCGGTCGGAGTCATTCCCAGTGAGAGTTGGACTCCGCCAGAGCTGCCCTTTGTCACCGATCCTGTTCATAATTTTTATGGACAGGATTTCTAGGCGCAGCCAGGGAACGAAGGTTGTCATGCTTGGTGACCACAGGATCTCATCTCTGTTGTTTGCAGATGATGTTGTCCTATTGGCTTCATCCAGCAATGACCTACAGCTCTTGCTGGGATGGTTTGCCGCTGAGTGTGAAGCGGCTGGGATGAGAATCAGCACCTCCAAGTCCGAGTCCATGGTCCTCAGCCGGAAAAAGGTGGATTGTCCTCTCTGGGTTGGGGACAGGCTCCTGCCCCAAGTGGAGGAGTTTAAGTATCTTGGGGTCTTGTTCACGAGTGAGGGGAGAATGGAGCGAGAGATTGACAGACGGATTGGAGCAGCATCTGCAGTGATGCGGACGTTGTACCGGTCTGTGGTGGTGAAGAGGGAGCTTAGTTCTAAGGCAAAGCTGTCGATTTACCAGTCAATCTACGTTCCTACTCTCACCTATGGTCACAAGCTTTGGGTAATGACCAAAAGAACAAGATCGCGGGTACAAGCGGCTGAAATGAGCTTTCTCCATAGGATTGGTGGACTCACCCTCAGAGACAGGGTGAGGAGCTCAGTCATCCGGGAGAGGCTCAGAGTAGAACTGCTGCTCCTCCACATTGAAAGGAGTCAGTTGAGGTGGTATGGGCATCTGATTAGGATGCCTCCTGGACACCTCCCACTTGAGATGTTTCAGGCACGTCCCACTGGAAGGAGACCCCGGGTCAAACCCAGGACTCGGTGGAGAGACTATGTCTCCCAGCTGGTCTGGGAACGCCTTGGTATCCTCTCTGAAGAGCTGGAGCTGGTGGCTGGGGAGAGGGAAGTCTGGGCTTCTCTTCTTGAACTGCTGCCTCCACGACCCGGACCTCCGGAAAAGTGGTAGAAGATGGATAGATGGATGGATATTTATAGTGTGATACTTGAAAATCTCATAACTGTTGTCATCATTGGGACGTTGCATGCAATCCTGTATCAATCCTGGGTATTTCAACAAGAGAATTTTTTTTTCATTTTGCAAATATAGTATAAATATTTTTTTTAGTAAATTACAGCATACTCGTGGCCACAACTTATCATTTTATAGTTCAATTATCTGTAAAACCCCTTTAGAAATTAAAATAATTCGCTGTGTTACTGATGGTAATATCCTTAAACATAATGTATTCCCTCTTATTTATATCTCATTAAAAATGGAATTTTGTTTGTCATTCTTTATTAACTGCTTTTGTCTTGTATCAACTGGCATGTGATTTTCAACACTAATAAGAAAAGCAATAGAAGCAACTGATAGTCCTCATTTTTTCAAGAGTTTGGTCACAAGAAAAAACAATACTCATAACTGGTATAGCACATGTACTATAACTGTCACAAATACTAAATTAACCCCTTGCACTCCGGTCAATTTCCCTAAAAACGCCAAAAAATAACGTACCCAAAGTAAATCAAAAGCTGTTCTTCAACCCTTTGCAGCATCTTCATGGGGTTGGTCTCATTTAAAAGAAAACACTTTGAATTTTTTGGCAAAACAGTCATAATCTCTCTAAGTGTTCCTGCCACTGAGTAACAGTCATCTAAACATACTGAACTTGAAGAAAATAAATTTCGCCTGGGTGTTTTTTTGGATACAAATGCTTGCAAATAACACACAGCTGTCAGATACTGGCTGGAAAATGCAACAGAAATGTAGAACCAAGTGTTACCCAGCTGAGGTCAAAATTTTGTAGCAATACCACAAAAAATGAATATATTACACAGCTTTTTTTCTTAGGTTGTTCCCAGGCGTTTTTGAACTGAGCCAAATTTTGCCAAATGGCACAGTTTGGGAAAACGTCTGTAACTTTTGAATGATTCAATATAGAAGCTTCATCTTGGGCTCTAATGAAAGGTGAAGGGCTGTGTGTGTGTGTGTGTGGGGGGGGGGTTATTTACTCATTCATGAATGAATGAATGAACAAACAAGCCCCCACACACAAAGAAGCATGCCACGTAAAAAATGTGTGGCTTTTTTTTTTTTTAACAAGAAAAAAATAACCTACAGTGCAATAAAAAATTATACTAAAATATCTGTAATGTAGAAGATAACAACTCACTCCCCCCGCTACAGAGGACGGACATCGTCCATCGACACATGACGGGCGCCGCGGTCTACTACGCACAGTTGGGGGGGGGGGGTCCGGATGCGGTGCACGGACTGGACACGGTCCGTGCGCCATCCGGACCGGACCGTCATGTTGCGATAACGCAGAGTTGTAATTTACCGATCGGTCAAAAGTCATTTGGATTACAATTTTCAGGGATAAAGAATAATTTAGCATATAACGCCTACCTGTCCACAACAGCAGTGTAGCTGGCGAACTTCTCTTCCTCATTGTCAGACGAACATGACGCTGGTCCGCTTGTTACGGACTCGTGGTTCTGGTCATGCGACCCGGTCAAACCATAATTCCATTATTGCGGTTTTGCGCTTCCATGATTGCGGTTTTGGCGAACAATTTTTCAAAACAAATAAGAACAGTAGTAAGAAAAAAAGACTGGCAAACGCCTGTGTGTCACCCAGCCTTACACAAAACAGCTTTCGAACTTCTGTGCTTCAATTGGCTGGCTGTATTCGTAGCCGTTGGTAGGCGGGTCCTTCTTGCTAGGTTTTCAGTCATTGGTTCTTCAAGGTTTCAGAAACCCAATTCAAGGTTCTTATTAGTCGAATGAGAGGTCAATCACATCTAAACCAATCAAAGCACTTCTTTGGCTTTCTGTTCGCGGCTGTGTCTGTAGTGGAAGAACGGAAATGCAGCTTTTTTTTTTTTCAGTGCGCTCTAGGACGCAGCGCCCTCGTGCACCCTTGTGCGCTCTAGGACGCAGAGACGTGTACGCCCGTGGTACACCGGAGTGCAAGAGGTTAATTATTATAACAGGAAAAAGTCCAAATTAGTGGCAATGAATACAATATAATCAGTTGGTGTCACAAACCGAGCCCGTGTTATCCTGTAGGCTTGGTTCTGACAGTTCTCTGTGGCTCAGGCATTGGGTTTATTATGCATTATCTTTTGAGTACTTGTTGTTTTTATGTCTGGGTTCTGGGTCTGGGTTCTGTTGCACCCCTTGAAGCGATGTCGGCCCTGGGGCGCAACCGTGGTTAACATGTCTCCTCTCCATGCGTTTGCTGGGCAATGTCGGCCCTGAACACCAACTGTAAGTGTTTCTGTTTATTTTTGTAAGTCTTCACCTATTTGGGAACTGTTGTCATCAGTCTTATGTTTAATACATGTGCTGTGGTGAATCCTGTGCATAAATCCATTCATCCTTCCTCCTGTGTAAAAGCGCACGAGGAGCGCATGAGGAGGCTTATGACAGTTGGAGCTGAAGCGTATGATGTGGTTTTTCACAGCCTGCTGTTTATCTATGCCTGTGACACAACTCAAAAGCATAGCCGCAAAACTAAAACAAGCTCCTCTCCTGTGGAATCAGCTGCCAATCTGGATTCGGGAGTCAGACTCGATCTCTGTTTTAAAGAATAGGGCTAAAACCTATCTTTTTGATATAGCCTACAATTAGGGAGGGATCATGTGTTTCTGAACTCTCCCTTAGTTATGCTGCTAATAGGTTTAGTCAGCCGGGGGACCTCCAGTAATGCACTGGGCCTCACTCCTTTCCTCACTCTCTATGAAATATTTTTTTTGCTGGTCATTAACATTTGTTTGTTCTCTCCCATAGATTGAGTCCCCATCGTGCTGTTTGCTCTCTACATGTCTGTTCTTTTCTTCTTCTCTATCTCCTCACCCCCCAGTCAGTCGCAGCAGATGACTGCCCCTCCCTGAGCCTGGTTCTGCTGGAGGTTTCTTCCTGTTAAAAGGGAGTTTTTCCTCTCCACCGTCGCCAAGTGCTTGCTCACAGGGGATCGCCTGATTGCTGGGGTCTTTCTGCAACTGTGGGGGTCCCCCCCTACAGTTGATAGTGCTATGAGATGACTGTTGTTGTGAAATGGCACTATATAAATAAAGTTGAATTGAATTGAATTGAATTGAAACCAGAGAAACTGTCTGCTACAAAGCTGCTGGCATTCCAGTCAACAACACTGGCGTCCGTTCTCTCGTTTACGTCATTTCTGACTCCTTCATTCGGTGGGCGGCACTACAGTCCAGTCAGCAACTGCGGCTTTTTGATGATAACTATGTTATGCAGGCGCGGTTGTAAATATTATATTGATCATCAACAATGATTTTTGGATTTACACATGCTAAAAAAATGTCAAAATCATGTCATCAGACCTATAACTTAGCCACATATTGAAGGAGTCAAATTATCGTATATTATGGAATTTTTTGAATTATTGATCGTACACTGTACAGAGGGCAGAACTATTGTACAAATACGGTAATTATCATACATCTGGCAACACTGCTTACAACTGAATCCTACTCAGTGAAGGCACAAGTACCGGTTGGGCAATACCAAGTCTGCAGCAGGGGGGATACATTGTCTGATTATTAGAAATGTTACTTTTTGTTGCTTGCCAATGAAAAAACGACAGCTTCTTCATACTTGCTTGAGTTGTAGATATTTTTTATTAATCATAATTATATGATTATTGGGGGTATATTGCCTGGATTTGATTATTTGGGGCTGTTATAACCCCTCTAACCCCCCATAAATTACGCCTATGACTGAGAGGCTTGGTTGAATGGCCAGACCGACAGATTGAAGCAATAATTTTGTCACAAGAGAGCCATCTGAAACACACACGCACAGCATACATATTTTAGTACCTAATAGCGATAACTTGCCATGATTACAATGTAGTATGGGTGACTTATTAGTGCTTAACTAGCATTAGCAATCATTAGCTTACCTTCATATGTGACCTAGTTCATATCCTCACGTCTTCCGCTGCCCCATGGCTTCCTAAACTCTCCAGTACTTTTCCAGAGTTTTGTCTCACCGCCTGTAGCCTTCTCTTGCTCTCCTTTGTTGCCTTTACTCTGACAAAAAGCCAACGAACAGCAGGCTCCCTCCACGTCCTTCTTGTGTTTTGCTTGTCACATACAAATTATGTTGGAGGAGTGTCGGGCCACCTTGCTGTAAAGATCTCACTCACTTAAGGTGGTATTCAGTCATAATGGATAACGAACAGCACCGTGTTGAGTCGGGCTGGGTAGGTGCTAGTGGAATTATTATTATTCTCAACACAGGGTCTACGCTATTTGCCGTCCAAAATGGCAGAAAAACAATGTGGCACGTGACCACTGACGTCATGTGCTACCCCTCTAAAATGTGTCTGAGATGGGCTTTTCCATTGTCTCTATGTTGTCACTGTAATTACAGTGGCCTATTTCTTGTTGGCGGTGTCTTGCATCAGATTTGTTCCAGTGCTTGATCTAAAGTAATATGAATATTGGTGTATAAATGATATAAACTAGGTGTTCTGCAATCTGACATTTCCAGCTTCGCAATGATCAGAACTCCTCAGTGCACCAGCAGCTTGAATCCGGCACGTCAGGTTTCTGGAAGTGGCTCGGACATGGGATGTGAGATTTGCTAGGACTGGCTCTGTGAAACAATGGGCGCCACTCCAGGGGCCACAGTTCGTCCATATGCCAGGCCCAGATTCTGGGGCTGCACGCGTTTTCGCTTCAAATGCTTTCATGGGTTGAGATAAGAAGGAAAACCAAAAAAGGCTGAACGATCAGAAACAGTTCTTCCATGCCTGACATGATGTGGAGAGTTTTGGTTGTACAGTGATGGCAGTTTTACTGCTTGAATGTGTTTCTGGACAGAGTGTAAGTGAAATGTTAACCTGTGCCGATTGTGGGTTTCAACTGTGCTCAGTCAGTCAGCTTGAGTTCTATCATTTAGGTGGAAACGATGGCTCTGGGCATGTGTCAGATGTGGTGAAGAATGAAAACAAACCAAGCAACCTTTGTTCCTTTTTGTTCTGTTTTCCTACTTTTTTCAATTTTTTCCTATTAGAAAAGATAGAAAAAACAAAAATAGAAAAAAGTAGGAATGAAAACAACAGAAAAAAGTGAAAAAGGAAAAAAACAAAAACAGAAAAATGAGAAAAAAGAAAAAAATAGAAAAAAGCAACGTGTTCATTTTTTCTATTTTTTTTCTATTAGGTAAAAATAGACAAAAGTAAATAAAAGGGAAAAAGAAAAAAATGGAAAAAAGATAAATAAAAACAGAAAAAAGTAGAAAAGAAAAAACAGAAAAAAGAAAAAAATAGAAAAATGGAAAATTGTAAGACAAAGAAAGAAAACTGTAGAAATGAAAAATAGATAAAGGAAGAAAAAGGAAAACTGAAAAAAATAGAAAAAGCAACGTGTTCATTTTTTATTAGAAAAATAGAAAAAGTGAAATAAAACAAAGAAAAAACAGAAAAAGAGAGAAATAGAAAAATAAAAACAGAAAAAGGGAACAGACAAAAGAAAAGACAAAAGAAAAAGAAAAAAGAAAAGATAGAAAAAATAGTAAAAAAAAACAACCGTTGTTAATTCTTCTACTTTCTTCTATTTTTCTCTTTGAAGAAAAAAGAAATAAAAGAAAAAAAGACAAATAAAAAAAGAAGAAAAAATAGAAATTAGAAAAGATAAAAAAAATAGAAGAAAAGAAAAAATAGAAAAAACAAAAGGAAAAGAGAAAAATAGCAATAAAAGAAAAATAATAATAAAAAACACATAAAAAGACCAAACTTTGCTCCTAACAGTTCTATGAGGAATCTGGGAGGTGTGTTTGATCCAGATTTACCCTTTAATTAGTATATCAAATTAACTTCCAAGATGGCTTTTTATCGTTTGTGATTTATCACCGTTACAAATGTCATGGCTGTTTGATGCACATTTGATGGTACATTAGATGACTGCAATTCCTTATTGTCAGGCTGTCCTAAAATGTCTCTAAAAAGTCTTCAGTTGATGCAAAATATGCCTGTTGCTACGTCTGGAAAATGGTGTCCAAAGGGGGAGGCGAGGGTGATAGTTGAACTCACTTTATTAACTATATACAGGTGCCAACTGGAGTCGTTCTATACATGTCAAGGAGTCTAAAGCCAGTAGAGAGGAGCCCCTTCCTCTGCAGCCCTTTATACTCCCCATGATGCCACCCCCGGAAAGGCGGGGCGTTACCTCCTACTACACCCAGTATGCTGCCATATTAGTATACCTGATTCAATATCTTACATTTTCCCCCCTGTAGAAAAATGCGCAGATGCACCAATTAAATCCTCCCAAAATTTATAACCCAACTCATGCTAAGCATTAAAATAGACAACATAACTATAGAAAACCTATCCATACACACCACAAAACAACTCTAGAGGGGTCAGGTGGACTATTGGTGGCCCCTACACGGCCCAGCGGATTATTTTGCCGCCTCAGCTATTTAAAGTCCATGAAAAAAAAAAAAAACGGCAGTGTGCTAAAAGAAACTAATCCCGAACATATATACATACATTGTCATTACACAGCAAACATCAAACACTAATAAACAATATGTACAAGTATCTAATGATGGTTCCCACCCCAACACTCCCACCCCACAACATGGGCAATTCAAACAAAAAGTGTTGGGAAATTCCCCTTTCACACAAACTCTTTATTCTTTTTTTCACACGCACACACACACACACACACACACACACACAGAGGGAAATAACACAGTCCCATTTATAGGCCAAGTAGCTTTAAAAAATTAAAACTAGCACTCTATTCAAAACAACACAGCATGCCGCAAACCCCCCCTTTAAAGTCACATTATGGACCCTAATGGAGACCCACCCTAGGATGTCCGTCTGGCGGTTCCTTTCCTGAGCGTCTTTGTCTCTTCTTCGCTGGAGACAAGCTGCGCTGGTGTCTGTCCTCTCCCACACGCCACAGCTCGTTAGGGTGCCTCCCGGATCCATCAGACAGCTCTAAGTAGCTATCCTCGCAGGTTGTCACTACCCGCAGTCGCTCCTGGTCATTTCTCTGCTCCCGTGATCTGTGGATTCCTCTGAGCCAAGCTTCAACCCTAGGGCGACCCTTGTAGCCAATATGTAGGGAAGCTCTAACTGGCTTCTTCAATCCAACACGTCATGACCGGGCTTTCTTTCGGTGTCGGAGAGTTCCGCAGACCTGGTCCGAGATACGCCCCAGATCCTGCTCATAGGTGCGTCTGGGAATCACACCTCTCAGTCTCGCCCCGCTCTCTTTCATTTCGTGTGCCGAATCAGCCATGGCTGGGTCCCGTTCTTTGGTATCACTTGGCTGGACTCTGGAATCGGGAGGTGCCTGCCTGCTGGCTCTATCTGCCACCGCGGGTGTTCCTCCCCACCGTTCAGTTCCCTTATCCAGGGCAACTCGAATTCTGGCGCCGGGATCACCCCGCAGCAACGCCTCATAGTGCTGGTCCGGCCCATCTTCTGTTGTCCCGGGCCAATCATTGTCCCATACTTCGTCATTCTCCACCATTGGAAAAGGCCGGTTCCACAGCCCTCAGCCGGATCACTCCTCACCAACGCCGCTGGCTATTGAGAAACCGAGCCCATAGAACATATCACATCCCATTAGGTTTGACCCTTCGGCAGACACCACAAAATGGATGTCACACATTCCTGCCGACCTGTATCTCGCCGACAGCTGCAGTGAGCCCATGATGTTAAACGGGTTGCCGCCGTAGCAAGTCGCCTCCAACTTGCCCACTCTGTAGTGTGGAAGCAACCTCTTCATCGTGGCCAAATTTAATATGGAGATTGCCGATCCTGTATCCACTAACAACGGTATCTTGACTCTGTCAAACTCAACATTACAGTAGATCCATCCATCCGTATCCGGTGAGACTGTGTGGACTACCGTAGGTTCTTTTAAAGAGGAGCCCCCTTCCGGTCTCCGGTCTCCTCGTTCAAAGATTTTGCAAGCCCGTGTGAAGTGATGAAACAGACCACACTTTCCACAGCGCTTCCCCTTGGCTGGACACTCTCTTGCTTTGTATCGGTGCCTAGCGGACCCACAGCCATAACATCTTGGTGTTCCCGGGACGGACCTAACTTTTACAGCGGCAGCATATTCTTTGTCACTCATGCCGGCTTCGCCATCTGAGTCGCGGCCAGTGCCTTCCACTGGTGCCCACTCTTCTATGGCACTTCCTTTTCGCTGAGATTTTTGGCGAGCCTGCCTGCTGCCTCATATTGTTGTGCCATCTTCACAGCCGTGGTCAGTGATAGTTCTCCGGCGATTGTCAGGAGCCGTGCTCTCGCGGAGGACCTAAGGATGCATTCCGCTAGTTGGTCACGGACCATTTCCTCCTCCAAAGCTCCGAATTGGCACTCCCCCACCAGCTGGCGTAGGTCGGCCACAAAGTGTTGTACTTACTTGCCCTGCTGCTGGTGGCCCTGCCAAAACTGAATTCACCGCACAATGATGTTTTCCGGGGCACGAAAATAACACACCATTAGCTGCAGCACTTCTTGAAAACTATCACTACCTCCCAACATACTCAGGATCCTCTGGCCCTCCATTCTGAGATTGTGAACCAAAACTGCCTTTGCACACAGCTTTTCGATCTCATCGAGGTTGAGAGCCACAAGATAGCTCTAAAAGGCCGCATACCACCTGGTCCATGGCCCGGGTGGTTCCCCGGGAACTTCCAAAAATGGACAAAAAGTGGTGGCAGCTCACTCCATACTTTTTCTCCTCATCGCCAAATGTTACATCTGGAAAATGGTGTCCAAAGGAGGAGACGAGGGTGATAGTTGAACTCACTTTATTAACTATATACAGGTGCCAACAGGAGTCACTCCGTACGTGTCAAGGGGTCTACAGCCAGAAGAGAGGAGCCCCTTCTGCTATAGCCCTTAATATTCCTGTGACGCCACCCCTGGAAAGGCGGGCCGTCACCTCCTACTACACCCAGGATGCCGCCATATTAGTACACCCGATTCAGTATCTTACACCTGTGTGCTGCATTATGTTCCTTCACCTTCAATGTTGTGGGAATCCACCTCAGTATATTTACACTCCGACTTAAAGACAAAAAGGAATCATCATGGGGGGTTTGTGTGTGGATGTGGGGGTGGTGTGTTGATGTGAACAGTGACAAAGAGAATGGGAATTACAAAGACTTTGATGTTAATGCAGCACACAGAAGCCACATTTCCACTATATAGTTCTGCGCTACTCTTTTCTTTTCTTTACTACTTGTTTCTCCCGCGGCTGCGCCTCCATCACAACCGCGGAAAGCCGAGAATTGCTGGGGTGGGCGGGATCGAGGCGGCGCTACACTGCTGACGTATAAAGGACGAGACTGACTCCTCAACAACACAGAAAAAAATAGCGGATTACGAGCGGAGGATTTCCACGGTTTTTAACACAATGAATGTCTTTAACGAGACAAGAGAATTTTACAGGAGAAGACGACGTGGATTGAGACAACACACGTTGGAGCAGGAGAGGAGAATAGCGGTTGCCCAGGAGGAATCTGAAGCAGCTGCATATGAAGCAGAGATCATTCAGAGATCATTTCATTTGTTCAGTGTTCATGTGCATACATATGTCAAACGTGTTTTTTAAATAAAATGTTGTGCACTTTTAAACTACGTCGCCTCTGTTGTTCAAAACGGTTAAATGTTAACAGACGGTTAATTAAATGCTGAAACACCGGGGTAATTTAAAATTATGCAGAAGCTTAATCCTAAACCCCTTTAACTTACCAAATAATTTATATTATAAAAAAAGCCAATCCAAATCTAGACCCATTTTGTATATTGTGTAATAATGATACACTGATGATAAACTGACTTCCCAAAAAAAGCAGCAGCTATACAACGCACTTTTGGTTTGATGGAATTGCCAATTGACCTTGGAATTATATGTGGAAACTTGTTATACTTCCAGTTAACTTTAACTTACAAAATAATTAAAAATATTATAAATAAGCCAATCCAAATCTAGGCCCATTTTTTGTATTGTGTATCATTTGAGTATCATTGTACAATCTATTGTTATTTATAAGGGTTATCTGTTCAGTGGTGGCTAATTACACACTAAAACAACGTAGAAAATGACTGCAAAGAAAATGCTGCAGCTAGCCAAGTCACCTTTGATTTGATGGAATTGCCAATTGACCTTGGAATTATATGTGGAAACTTGTTATACTTCCAGTTAACTTTAACTTACCAAATAATTGATATTATAAAAAAAGCCAATCCAAATCTAGGCCCATTGTGTATCATTTTTCCCATCTATTGTTATTTATAACGGTTATCTGTTCAGTGGTGGCTAATTACACACTAAAACAACGTAGAAATGACTCAAAAAAAAAATATGCTGCAGCTAGACAACTCACTTTTGGTTTGATGGAATTGCCAATGAACCTAGAAATTTTATGATGAAACTTTTTTTAATCCTACTAAATACACTGACATTGTCACACTGCCCAACACCAAATTATAATTTTCTTTTTCAAACCAAAGATCACTATGGATCTATTGAATCACAATCGCATGGGTTTATCATATACATGTCAACGTTTACAACATCGAAAATGTTATATTTGGGTTTACATGTATGGGTATTTTCGCTTTATATTATACTAGACTGCTTATAATTTATTGGAATTCTCAGAATTTGGAATGCCGATATAACATTCAATTCACATGTACTTACCTTTTACCCAATTCGACTTTCACCTTTATCAGTGTCTACTGCTGAATGTAAATTACACCTGTGCAACTGCTTACAATTTTACTTAAAAACTGTACCCAATGTAGAGCAATGGATACAGCAGTGGTAATATTTATTAAATTTAACAATAACGATTACATTACCATTAAAAATCTTGACACCTTTATGGCTGAACAGCAGGATTAGGGTCATATGAGGCAATGGAATGTGTATGTAATTATTCGCCTTTATCATCCAGTGTTATAATATACAAACCACACTTTTATCCAAAAGACTAACATTTTATTACATTACAAATATTCCCAAAACATGTTAACAAATGGGGAGCTTTCAGTACTTCGACCAGACTGCCAAAATGGTTTCGGAAGGCTCCGTGGAAGGAAGCCGTCTCTGTCAGCTCATCCCTTCTTAATGCGGCTAACTGCAGGTGTCTTTCGCGCTGTTCGAGCATCCTTTCATGGATCCGCATCTCCTCAGCATGATTCTGGGCCATCAGTGATGCAAGGTCTGCAATGTTGCTGCTTTTCAGCTTGCCTATATGAAAGACAGAAGTCATTGTATTTAGATAACACCGGATCAAAACATGTCAGAAAAAATAATATGGAATTAAACTGTTGAAAGCCTGTGGTGGGATGCTTCGTTGCTGTATTTAAGCTCAACTGTCATGTTGTTGCCCCTCAGTAGAGTGGACTATAAGAAACTTCTGTGGTGATGTGGTTAGGCCCCCCTTCATTTCAAAAAGGATTAATTGTAAAAAGTATTTTGATTTAATGGGTTATTTTTAAAAGAATTTCTTTGTACTGTGGCCTCATAAATCAGAATGGGTTAATAGTGTTAGCTGACTTGAAGAATTTCAATCAAGCATTTTGATTTGAAGTCTGTACATGTGCTCCTTTTTTTTTGTGAAAATACAACAGTATTTCACCACCAACACACCTATAACACTGGGCCACTGTGGCTATGAACACCCCTGAATCTAGTATTTTTATAAACGTAAAAAGACATTTTAAATTCCTTGTTATGCGTCTATAGAAAACAATCACATATAAAAACAACCGGGTGGTAATTTTCAGTTTGTTGTGCCTTACCAGCACTTGACCGGGAGATGCCGGGGCAGTCCAGTGAGGCGGACCCCAAGGGATTTGAAAACTGTGTATAGAAGGAAAAAAACACACAATAACGCTCACAAACAAAGTGCAACATGTACCGCAAACACAAAACTTTTTAAACAGAATACAATAAGCTTACGTCAGCGTTTTGTTCACGTGAATACTAAAATAAAAGCGCGATTCAGCCGCTTGATGCCAGGTAGCAGCAAGGTACAGAGGTAGCTAGCTATTAGCGGGCTAGCCATCACCACAATTGCCCACAATCAAACAACTTTCTTTATTGCTAAAATAAAGTGCGCTTTTGACCGAAAGGCAAGAAGACGGACAATAACAAAACAACACTCACCGTCACCGTTTTCCAATTCCGTGGCCATGTCGAGTCCAAATTCTCTGCCAATAATAGCAGGCCGGACACTTCCTGGTATATTTTTTCATTGCAAGTTGCCCCACCAACTCGCTCTGGATGTAGTCATCGGCTACGAGAGACAGAAAAGTCCGCACCTCATCGTTTGTTCATGGAATAAACTTGCGCGTGGACATCGTTATATGAGAACACAATTTTGAATCCAGTCACCGCGGTTACTCGCTGAAATTACAAATGGCGGACGTGTAGCTTCAACAGAAAACAAAACGGACGCGTTTGGTGACGTTATGCCCTGACCAATCAGCGTTTAGCAGTTGATTGACGTCAATTCACACCTCGCTTTTCGCTCGCTTGTACCCTGCCTCTGAACAGGCATGAAAATCGTAACGGTTAAACCGTGAGGACTTGGGTGGAAATGGCGAAAAACCGAAACAAGTAAAAAAAAGTAAAGCCCAGGCGATACTGGTGGAAATGGGGCAAGAGAAGGCTGGCCGAGTGGTATAATTTAAGAGCAGAGGTACCTGAGATCTGTTACTCTTTTGTTGCTTGTGTTTCTAGAGAAATGTGAGAGAGAGTTGAATGAAGCCTGATATGATCTGGACCTCTCTACCTCGTTCTTGGCTCTCTCCACACTGGTGACCCTTGACACACAATGGAACGCGAGGTGAACACCCCGGAGACGACCCGGACTGGAAGTGCCAGCAACGCGTGTGCCATTTTGGTCAACCTCCCAGACTTTTGGCTATACGACCCAAAGTCTTGGTTCCTCCACACCGAGGCTCAGGTCGCGCTCCGGGGAGTAACGTCAGATGACACCAGATACTACTACGTGGTCACAGCGCTGGATGCACGCACAACTCAGCAGGTGGCGAGCCTGCTCCAACAGCCCCCAGCCCGTGACAAATACGGTGCTCTCAAAACTGCGCTGACCCGGCGTTACATGCTCTCGGACTGTGAGAGAGCAGAGAGGCTCCTGACGTGCTCTGAGTTAGGAGACAGGTCGGTGGTCGAATTGATGGAGAAGATGTTGGTGTTGATGGGCACAGATGACGGGCATTTTCTCTTTGCCCACCTTTTCCTCCAGAACCTCCCGACAGCGGCCAGAGCAGTCCTTGCCAATTCGCTGCTGCTGGCCGCGTGCAACTACTGGGCGCTAGCCCAGGAGGCAGTTCGGATTATCCTCTCTACCAGAGCCCTCGCAGTGAATGCAGCGGCGTCGGAACCCAGTAAGACGGCCAGCGGAGGCGAGAAGCCAGCGATGGTGACTGCAGCAGGGGCCAAGAAGTGCCGGAGATACACGCTCTGTTTCTACCACTGCAGTTTTGGAGAGGACGCATGCCGATGCATGCCACCGTGCCAATTCAAGGATTCGGGAAACGCCAGGACCAGCAGTCGGTAGCAGCTGCGACCGCCGGTGAAGCAAGCAAGCTGCTCTATGTGACAGACTCATGCTCGGGGAGACGGTTCCTCGTGGACTCCGGCTCCCAAAAGAGCCTCATCGTGCCATCCTATGCCGACCAGCTGGCGGGAACTAGCGGCACCGAGCTGACGGCCACAAACAGCTCAGACATTAAGACTTTTGGTGAGAGGACGCTGACTGTATCCTTGCACGGCCGTACATACCAATGGACATTCCTCATAGCGGCATGCAGCTTCCTCATCTTAGGCGCTGATTTTTTGTGTGCACACGGACTACTAGTCAATGTTGCTAACAGACGCCTGATTAATGCAATGTCTTGAATCTCTCCCCTGTACAGCTTGAGGAATCGGGCCAACAACACTAGCCAACGTCACAGCTCCAGGGGGTAAGTTCCACACACTACTACCCGTTCCCAGCACTCACGGTCCCAACATTTTCGGTGACCATCACTAAACACGGGGTGGAGCACTTCATTACCACCACGGGGCCGATGGTTTTCGTACGACCTCGGCGCCTGGATGCAGCTTAACTTGCCATAGCGCACGAGGAGTTTGCCAACTTGGAAAAGTTGGGCACTATCAGGTGCTCAAACAGCCCATGGGCATCCCCGCTACATATGGTTCCTAAGGCCAAGGGATCGTGGCGACCGTGCGGAGATTTCTGCAGATTAAACAACGCCACAGCGCATGACCGCTACCCCATCCCTCATATTCAGGATTTTTCCGTTCACCTCACTGGGGCACGCATTTTTTCCAAGATAGACCTGGTCCGCGGTTACCAGGTCCATGTGCGTGCTGAGGACATACCTAAAACGGCAGTAATAACCCCGTTTCGTCTTTTTGAGTTTTTATGCATACCTTTCGGGTTAAAAGGCACGGTGCAGACATTCCAACGCATGATGGATGCAGTGTTGCGAGATCTGCCGTTTGTGTTCGTCTACCTGGATGACATCCTCATGGCCAGCGCGTCCGAGGATGAACACGTAACCCACCTCAGGACAGTTTTCCAGAGGTTGGAGGAGCACGGGTTAATAATCAACCCGGCAAAGTGCCACTTCGGGGTGGCGGGGATTGATTTTTTGGGCCACCACATCTCACTGGAGGGTGTGATACCCTTGCCGGACAAGGTGCACGCCGCGGCGAATTTTCCCCGGCCTCAGACGGTCAGGGCGCTGCAAGAGTTTTTGGGGATGGTTAACTTCTACAATCGTTTCCTCCCCTGTGCAGCCCAGCTCATGCAGCCGTTGTACGCCGCGCTTAAGAAATGGAAGCTGGAGGACAGAGTCGACTGGACTCCTGAGTGGGAGCAGGCATTTTCCGAGGTTAAAACAGCTCTAGCGAGCGCCGCACTGCTGGCGCACCCGGACCCTGCAGCTCGGATAGCGCTCACTACTGATGCCTCAGATGTGGCCATAGGGGCCGTCGTGGAGCAGCACGTTGCTGGTTCTTGGCAGCCGCTCGTTTTTTAGCAGGTCTTTGCACGACAGTGTAAATACAGCGCGTTCGACAGAGTTACTGGCTTTCCACCTGGCCATACGCCACTTCCAGTTCTGGCTGGAAGGGCGCACCTTCACTGCGTTCGTGGACCACAAGCTGCTAACGTACACAATGGCCAAGGTTTTGGAACCGTGGTCGGGCCGGCAGCAGAGACAGCTGGCTGCGATCTCGGAGTTTACAACTGACATTCAGTATGTGGCCAGTAAACTCAACATGGTGGAGACTGCCTCTTGCGCACATTAGTGGCCCCAGTCTACGTGGGGATAGATTACACGGCCATGGCCACTGAGCAGATCGGCGATGCGGACGTTTGCGTGCTCCAGTCTGGACCAACAGGGTTAAGGCTGGAGAGTAGAGTGCTGCAAGACGCCCCCCCCACCAATCTGTGACATCTCCACAGGCCTCCCGTGCCTGTTGGTCCCATGCGCTTGGCGCCGCCGCGTTTTTGAATCAGTTCACTCCCTGGCGCACCCAGGAGTGCGCATGTCAGTCAAAATGGTGGGAGGAAGTTTGTCTGGTCGAGCCTGTGCAAACAGGTGAAACAGTGGGCAGCAGCCTGCATAGCATGCCAACGAGCCAAAGTGCACAGGCTCAAAAAGGCCCCCTTGGAGCTGTTCCATATCCCGGCTAAGCGGTTTGACCACGTTCACGTGGACCTCGTGGGCCCCCTCCCACCATCGCAAGGGTTCACGCACCTCCTGACAGTGGTGGACCGCACCACGCGCTGGCCCGAAGCAGTCCCGTTAGCTTCCACTGTGTCCGCAGAAGTTGCATGCGCTTTTTTGACGACATGGGTGGCACGTTTCAGTGCCCCTTTGGATATCATGTCCGATCGGGGCCTGCAATTTGTTTCTGACCTCTGGTCCACCAAGGCCCAGAGCCTGGGTGTCTCACTTCATCGCACAACCACGTACAACCCCCAGGCCAATGGGTTGTGCGAGCGTTTCCATAGATCGCTTAAAGTAGTGTTCAGGGCTTCGCTTACGGATGCAAATTGGATGGATCAGTTGCTGTGGGTTCTATTAGGGTTGCGTTCAGCACCGAAGGAGGATTTGGCAGCGTCCACAGCAGAGCTGGTTTTTTCCTAGCCGCTGCGTCTCTCAGGGGAATTTTTGCCGGACAGTCCCGTGCTGAACACTGATCCATCCCCGCTTTCACCGCGTAGTGCAATGGCAGTGACGGTACTCGGTCCGGTCCACCACTGTTTTCCGCGCGCTTTTGTGCCAAAGGCCTTGAAGGACGTGGCGTTCGTATTTGTCAGGCACGATGCCCACTGGACCCCATTGCGTCCACCCTACGATGGCCCGTTCAGAGTGCTGGAACCCGGGGAGAAACATTTTGTGTTAGACTTGGGGGGACGCAGAGAAACAGTCCGTATAGACATGCTTAAGCCCGCTTTCGTGTTATCAGACGAGCAAGTGGTGTTGGCTTGAACTCCTTGGCACAGACGACCCCCATTGAGAACTGCCCAGGTAAATGACTAGTCAGATCAGTCACAAGGACATGCTAATGATGTTTTCCCCCCTCCCAATGTCCCCCCACAGATGGATGCACCCCCAACCTCGAAGCCGCAGACCCCACGTTACAGCCGCTACGGACGTAAGCTGAAGCCCAAAGGGCATGAGGGTCAAGGCTCAGTCTGAGTCGGGGCGGGGGGGATCCACCTCAGTATATTTACACTCCGACTTAAAGACAAAAAGGAATCGTCATGGGGGGTTTGTGTGTGGATGCGGGGATGGTATGTTGATGTGAACAGTGACAAAGAGAATGGGAATTACAAAGGCTTTGATGTTAATGCAGCACACAGAGAAGGCTGACCGAGTGGTATTATTTAAGAGCAGAGGTGCCTGAGATCTGTTACTCTTTTGTTGCTTGTGTTTCTAGAGAAATGTGAGAGAGTTGAATAAAGTCTGATATGATCTGGACCTCTCTGCCTGGTTCTTGACTCTCTCCACAATGTATCCATTGTAATGCATCTTTGAGTGTCTATGAAAAGCACTGTATGCAGTGGATATAAAAAGTCTACACACTCCTGTTCAAATGTCAGGTTTTTGTGATGTGAAAGAATGAGACCAAGATAAATCATTTCAAAACTTTTTCCATCATTAATGTGACCTATAACCCATACAACCCAATTGAAACACAAACTGAAATCTTTTAAGGGGAAAAATAAAAAATATAAAACTTACAATAACCTGTTTGCATAAATATGCACACCCTCTTATAACTGGGGATGAGGCTTTGTTCAGAATTAACCAGTCACCTTCAACCTCATGTTAATTGGAGTCAGCACACACCTGCCACCATTTAAAGTGCCTCTGATTAACCCTAAATAAAGTTTGGCTGTTCCAGTAGGCTTTTCCTGAGATTTTTGTAGTCACATCTTACAGCACAAGCCCTGGTCCGCAGAGAGCTTCCAAAGTATCAGAGGGATTTCGTTGTTCAAAGCTATCAGTCAGGAGACGGGTACAAAAGAATTTCCAAGGCATTAAATATACCATGGAACACAGTGAACACACTCATCAACAAATGGAGAAAATGTGGCATTACCAAGAACTGGACATCCCTCCAAAATTGATGAAAAGATGAGAAGAAAACTGGTCAGGGAGGCTGACAAGAGGTCGTCAGCAACATTGAAGGAGCTTCGGGAATTCCTGGCAAGTACCGGCTGTTTAATACATATGACAGCAATCTCCCGTCTAGGGTGGCAAGATGGAAGCCTTATCTTATGAAGAAAAATATCCAAGCCTTGCTACATTTTGCAAAAACACATTAGTAATCTCCTAAACGCATGTGAGACAATGTGTTATGGTCCAATGAAAAGAAGGTTGAACATTTTGGCCATAATTCCAAAAGGTATTTTTGGCATAAACACAACATTGCTCATCACCAAAACAACATCATATCTACAGTGAAGCATGGTGGTGGCAGCATCATGCTTTGGGGCTGTTTTTCTTCAGCTGGAACTGGGGCCTTAGTCAAGGTGGAGGGAATTGTGAACAGTTCCAAATGCCAGTCAGTGTTTGCAGAAAACCTTCAGGCTTCTGCTAGAAAGCTGAAGATGAAGAGGAACTTCATCTTTCAGCACAACAATGACCCAAAGCACACATCCAAATCAACAAAAGATTAGTTTCACCAGAAGATGATTAAGGTTTTGGAATGGCCCAGCCAGAATCCAGACCTGAATCTGATCGAACATCTGTGGGGTGATCTGAAGAGGGCTGTGCACAGGAGATGCCCTCACAATCTGACAGATTTGGAGTGTTTTTGCAAAGAAGAGTGGGCAAATATTGGCACATCAAAATGTGCCACGGTGATAGACTCCCACCCCAAAAAAACTGAGTGCTGTAATAAAAGTCAACGGTGCTGCAAGAAAGTATTTGTCATGATCAGGTGAGCGTGCTCCCCCTCCCTTTCTGTGGGAGGTTCCTCGTCAAGTCCCCGGCTCCGCAGGTAATCAGTACACCTGCGTGAGTGGATGCACCTCTCGCCTCTTCCCTGTCAGTGCTGAGAGAACAGCTTGCAGACAATTACGCAGCACCTGAGCACGGTCACTGACCATGTTAGCCACGTGTCTTGTTTGGGTCCAGTTCCCCCACCTGCTATTGCAGTTTCTGCCATCATTCGCTGAACCACTTCCATTCCCTCACTGGCCCCGTACGTGGGGGAGGTGGGGAAATGTAAGATGTTTTTGTGCCAGGTTCAGCTTTATTTCAGGCAGGTGGCCGGGGAGTACCCAGATGACACATCCAAAATTCATTTCATGACCCTCCTGCTGCAAGACCGAGCCCTCAGCTGGGCTCAGTCTATTCTTGACAGCACGACGGGCCCTAGCTACACTTTTGATAGATTTATTTGGGAGTTCTCTCGGGCTTTTGATCACTCGGAGAGCGAGGGTAACATTATGAGCCGTCTCTTGTCACTCCACCAGGGCAGTCGGTCTGCAGCCAACTATTCTGTAGAGTTTCAGGTCATCGCGGTGGACTCTGGTTGGAATGATGTTTCCTTAAGAAGCACCTTCCACCAGGGTCTTAACGCCAATCTCCATGACGACCTGGCGATTCATGCTGTTCCCTCCTCTCTGGATGAACTCATTGATCAGGCCGTCAGTTTGGATAACCACTACCGTGAGCACACAAGGGAGCGGAAGGCCTCCTCCGGCCCGCCCGTTTCGCACATGTTTTCCCTGGCTACTGGCATGGGTTAGGCCAACTCCTCCTCCAAAGCTATGGTGCTCGGCCGAGCCCGTCTGACTTTGGAGGAAAGCCGGTGCTTGCATGTACTGTGGCTCCTCAGAGCACAAAATATTTAACTGTCACCTTAAGCCAAAAAGACGCAGCCCATCAGTAGCCAAGGGGGTCTGATGGGTGGGAACTCCATTCATCTCCCCGGTAACTTTTCCATTCTGGCCCTCATTCAGTTACCGGGGGTCGAGAGGAGGGTTTTAGCATTGATTGATTCAGGAGCAGAGCAGAATTTCATTTCTTCATGTCTTGTGCGAGAAGTAGGCATCCCCATGACTAAATTGCTGACTTCATTAAACGTCACGGCATTATCTGGTAGTTGTGTGGCATCCATTACCAAACGCATGGCACCGATCTCTGTCCTCCTTTCCAGGAACCACTGGGAGACCATATTGTTCTTTATTCTGCCTAGTTCATCCTCCCCGGTGGTTCTGGGGTATCTGTGGCTCTGGAAGCATAACCCTATTATTAATTGGGCACAAAATTCCATCTCTTTCTGGAGCCCCTTCTGCTTAGCATCCTGCCTCTGCTCGGCCAAATGTTCGCCGTCCCTTTCCATCTCCTCCCTTCCGGTGGAGCCGCTGGATCTCAGCCTCGTACCCGAGGTCTATCATGACCTTGGGGAGGTCTTTAGCAAGTCGAGAGCCTTTTCTTTGCCTCCTCCCCACCCTTGCGACTGTGCTATCCATCTCCTCCTGGGTGTGCGGTTGCCATCCAGCTGGCTCTACAGCCTTTCAGGGCCAGAGAGAGAGGTGATGGAAAGTTACATAAAGGACTCTTTGAACACCTGCCTCATTCGGCCATCTTCGGCTCCTCTTGGGGCAAGGTTCTTCTTTGTCAGAAAGAAGGACGGATCTTTGCGCCCATGCATAGATTTCTGCAAGTTAAACGGCATTACTGTCAAGGATGAATACCCTCTGCCTCTGATCGACTCCGCGTTTGAGCTCCTTCAGCATGCACGGGTATTTACCAAACTGGATTTGTGCAACGCGTATCATCTAGTCCGCATTTGTAAGGGGGACAAATGGAAGACTGCTTTTAAAACACACCTGGGGAAATTTGAATATCTTGTGATGCCTTTTGGGCTCACCAATGCCCCCGCCATCTTGCAGTGAATGATTAACCCAATGACTGCCCATGGCGCTCCATTGCACCATTTCCTCCTCTCCCCCTGGTGGTCAAGTTTTTTTTTTTCCAAGAAAATATTCAGTTCAGATGTCAGAGATTTCCAAAGCTATAACTTGAAAGTGGTAAGAGATAATTGCTTACTGTTAATTAGAAAGATGTAGAATATGATCCAAAGTTTGAGATAGGAGTAAATTTACGCATCTAATTTGCATAATGCTAGAAGAAGCATTGCAACTTTTTATTTATCAATTTATTTTTTTTAGTGCTCCCTTTATTGCAAATGGATCCTTAAACACCAACAATCTCAACAGTGTTAAGGTGATGAATCTCGTTATACTAGGTCAGGGGTGTCCAATCATGTGCCATGGAGGGCCAAGACCCTGCAGACTTTACCTCCAACCAGTGTCTTCAACAGCAGATTCCACTGAATTTCTTCCCACTGATTGCTGATCAGTGAAAACAGCTGCTGAAAAGACTGGGTAGATGAGAAAACCTGCAGGGTCTTGGCCCTCCATGGCACATGATTGGACACCCCTGTACTTGGTGCTAAATCACTATGCAGTGATGATAATAAGCCATCAATATCTCAGTGTTTGATCACTACCTAATTTGTGTAATGCTGTCTCATGATTAAATAAATTGGGAACAGAAAACTAGAACTGTGATTTTAGCCATTGCTACCACACACGAGGTTGAAGAAGAAGAAATACTCGAAGGCTCAGAGTGAGCTACAGAAGTACACCAGAGAGATGAAGTCCAACTGGTGGGATGAAAAAGTGGGGGAACTTCAAACTATAGCAGACAGGAAGGACATGAGAACATTCTTCACAGGTTTGAGAGAAATCTATGGCCCTAAACCAAGAGGATTGATCCAACTAAAGGCTATGGATGGTGAAACGGTTTTGCAGGAGAAAGACAACATCCTGGACAGATTTGCAGACCACTTTGACCAACTACTAAACAACCCTGGAGATCTCACTGAAGAGGCTAAAGAAGCTCTAGTGCAGCAACCAGCTGTATCAAGTCTGGATGAACCACCAAATTTTGATGAACTAATGGCAGCTATCAGGACAACACAGAATGGTAAAGCTCCAGGAAGGGATGGAATTCCAGCAGAAGTGTGGAAATTTGGTGGTGTTCAGCTGACCAACTGCCTGCACAAGCTCATCCAAGAGATATGGGATGCCCAGAAAGTACCTCAAGACTGGAAGGATGCAAGCATTGTGCCTTTGTTCAAGAAAGGTGACAGGAAGGATTGTGGAAATTACCGAGGTATATCACTACTAGCCACTGTTGGTAAGATTCTCTCATGTGTACTACTTAACAGACTCAGTGAACACATTTTGCAGAATGTACTACCGGAAACCCAGTGCGGCTTTAGAAGTGGAAGAAGCACAATGGACATGATTTTCTGCTTGAAACAGGTTCAAGAAAAGTGTATCGAACAGAACATGCCGCTTTATGTAGTCTTCATAGACTTCAGTAAAGCCTTTGATACTGTTTCGCGACAAGGACTTTGGCAGGTGCTCAAGAAATATGGTTGTACAGAGAAGTTTGTCAGCCTGATCGAGGCACTCCATACAGGTATGCAAGCAAACATGGCAATGGGTGGTTCAGTATCTAAAGACTTTTCAATAAGCAACGGGTTGAAACACGGGTGTGTACTGGCACCTACACTCTTCTTGCTATATCTGGCAGCCATGCTTGAGGTGGCCTTCAAAGACACTTCAGAAGGAGTATACATTCAAACAAGGAAACAAGCAGACTTGTTCAATGTGGCACAGTTTAAAGCCAAGAGTAAGACATCGATAAAGATAGTAAGAGAAATGCTCTTTGCTGACGACAGTACTCTAGTTGCACACAGCGTGGAAGATATGCAATCTTTAGTGGAAAAATTTGCAAGAGCAGCTAGCCAATTCAGCCTCCAAATCAACATCAAGAAGACAGAGTGCCTTTATCAACCACCAAAGTTCCAATTATCAACATCACTACCAGAAGAGATCAGCATTGGTACAGAGCCACTAGTCAAGTGCAAGACTTTCAAGTATCTAGGGAGTACTGTTTCAGAGAATGCTAGGCTGGTGGATGAACTATCTCTCAGAATGGGAAGAGCGAGCGCTGTGTTTGGAAACTTGAGGGAGAGTCTGTAGAACAATCGACACGTGTCAATCTGTGTGAAATGCAAAGTGTACAGAGCGACACTACTGGCTACTCTATTGTACGGTGCTGAAACTTGGACTGTCTACAGAGTGCAGGTGAAGAAACTCCACGCGTACATGATGAGACACCTTCGAGCCATAATGAACATCTCATGGAAAGACAAGATAACCAACATAGAAGTGTTGAAACGAGCTGGTCTACCATCAATGGAGGACATGCTAATACAGATGAACCTGAGATGGCTTGGACATGTTGAGAGGATGGACCACCAGTGTCTCCCTCAGCAGTTGCTCTACTCACAGTTATGCAAGGACAAACACAATCAGGATAGACCAAGGCTCAGATTTAAAGACACTGTAAAAAGAAACTTGAAGAAATTGGACAAAGACAGGAGTTCCTGGCAGCAGAAGGCTAAGGACAGAGCTGTGTGGAGGAATCTGATCAGACCTAAATGAAACGGTCATTGTCGCCCATGACAGACTGCTATGATGATGATGATGATGATGACCACACTCCACAAAGCATTGAGCCACCTGGAGAACCCAAGGAGCTACGTGAGGATACTCTTTGTGGACTAAAGCTCAGCTTTCAACACGATCATCCCGGACATCCTGATCAACAAACTGCACCTCCTCCAGACCCCCCCCCCCCCCACCTGCTCCTGGATAAAAAAACTTTCTTACCACCCGACCATAGACAGTCAGACTTGGCCCCCACCACTCTTCCACACTGTCTGTCAGCTCTGGCTTCCCCCAGGGCTGCATACTAATCCCACTTCTGTACTCACTGTAAACCTTTCACTGTATTCCAACCCACCATACCATCGTCATTGTGAAGTACGTGAATGACACCACCTTGGTTGTGCTCATCACCGATGACAATAAGAAGGCATACAGGGCAGAGAGAGAGAGAGAACCTGCTGCTGTGGTGCCAAGCTAACAACCTGAAACTGAATGTCCAAAAATTCAAAGAACTTATACTGGACTTCAGAAAGAAGAGACAGCCCCCCCCCAATAAATGGCAACCGCTTGGAATCCGTCTGATTTCTGGTCACCCATGTCTCCTCTGACCTCTACTGGACTGTCAACAACAAGGCCCTGGTGAAGAAACCCCAGCAGCAGCTGCACTTCCTCTATGTCCTGAGGAAGAACAACATGGACAATAAGCTGCTGCTTGCCTTCTACCGCTGCTCAGTGGAGAGTGTGCTCATCTGTCTGGGTGTGTGGTACACCGGCTCCATGACCGAGAACAGGAAGGCTGTGCAGGAGATCATCAACACTGCCCAAAAAAATCATCAGCAGCCCTCTTCCCTCCCTGGAGGACGGCTCCAGATCCTCCTGTTTCAGAAGGATCAAGGCTATCACAGGAGACCCCTCACATCCTGCACACCACCTGTTTGACCTGCTTCCTTCTGGACGACAGTTAAGATCAATCAGGCCCCACACCTCCAGACTGATAAACAGTTTCTTCCCCTGGGCCATCTGGACTGCAAACAGTCAGAGGTTCACCCCCTCCCTCCGAACGCTCACATTCACAGAACTGAGGACCTTTTTAATTATCATAATAGTCACACCTGTCTTTGCACTCCACACTTTCATGTATATTGACCCATCCCTGAAGCTACTACCATACCGGTGTATATTTTCCATAATCCTTGGCTATTTTATTCAATCGTTTGTTCAACTGTGTGTTTGGTGCTCCACGCTTTTATGTACAGTGTTTCATTTGTGAAGCCACTACCACACCTGTGTACCTTTCCATAGTCCTGGGATATTTTTACCTCCGCCAAGGAGGTTATGTTTTTGCTGGCGTTTGTCTGTCTGTCTGTTTGTTAGCAGCACAACTCAAAAAGTTATAAATGGATTTTGATGACATTTTCAGGAAAGGTGTATTATGGCACGGGGAGCAAATGATTAGATTTTGGTGATGATCTGAAAGTGCACATCTCCACCAAGGGCATTGTTTGCATTTGTGCAGCAGGATTACACAAAAACTACTTGATGGATTTAGATGAAATTTTCACCAGAGTTGGTTCTTGGGCTAGAGGGGAAGCCATTACATTTTCGGAGATTATCTGAGAATGCATACCTCCACCAAGGCTCTTACATCCTTACAGACTGTTAGCAACAATACTCCAAAACTACTGGATGGATTTGGATGAAATTTTCACCAGAAGTAGTTCTTGGCCTACACACGAACCCATTACATTTTGGGGGTGATCCATGACTGCATACCTCCGCCAAGGCTCAATCTTCTTGCAGTGGTTTAGTAGGATTATGTAAAAACTACTGGATGGATTTTGCTGAAATTTTAACAACAGATGGTCCTTGGCCTGCAGACGAACCCATTACATTTTGGAGCTTATCTGTGAGCGCATACCTCTACCAAAGCCCAATCTTGCAATGTATGCTGGGATGGAGGCGGGGAGATACAAACAGATGGATGGACAAAGGGAGGGAAGGAAGGAGCCTTGGCGGAGGTATGAACTCTCTGAGTGCTTTTCCAGTTATTTTTATTTCAGTCGTGTGTTTAATTGTGTGCTCTGTAACTGTATTTTATCTAATCCTTCTCTCTTACTTTATTGCGCAGTAGCCTGGTGGAGCACCCACAATTTTGTTGTGCTGTACAGCTGTACACTGACAATAAAACCTATTGACAATTAATCAAATAAAAACATTGACAATAACCTAAAATCTATTCTATTCTATTCTAAAGCTCAAGAATTAAATTCCAAATAAATCAGTGGATTTGTCCATCCGTTTGTATCTCCCCACCTCCATCCCAGCATACATTGCAAGATTAGGCCTTGGTAGAGGTATGTGCTCACAGATCAGCTCCAAAATGTAATGGGTTTGTCTGCAGGTGGTCGGTGCATCTCGTGGTGGCAACCCCCGAACCAAGTGGTTTTTATTTATTTAGCGAATGCAAAGTCCTCAAGCCAAGCAGTTGCCTCCTGGTTTGCTGTATGGAGAGTGTGTAATCCTCCTTCCAGTCTTTGGAGCGGGCAAGCCTCTATGATGTGTTCCATTGTTTGCTCCTCTCCACATGCGCACAGTGGGCTAGGGATACCGCCCCATCTGTGAAGGCTGGCCAAGCAGGGGCCATGTCCAGTCCTGAAGCGATTGAGTGTAGACCACTGTCTCCTTGGGAGGTTGGTGCCCGGGACCTGTTGGTTGGGGTTTGTCACCAGGTGTTTGTTTGGGACCTCCTTGGTCTCCCATTCCTCTTGCCAAGCTGTCTGGATGGTGAAGTCAGCTGGGGGAGGGTTTTTCCAAATCGGCCGTCTGGATGGAAGTCGGGCAATGGGTGGGGTGTAGATATCTGCATAGATTGGTAAGTGAGGAGAATCTTTGGCTTGGGGTCCAAGTGGTGGACACCAGTGGACACCAGTGGACACCAGTGGACACCAGTGATGAAGGGGGCCATAAAGCTGAAGAAGGAGTCCTATGAAGCTTGGTTGGCTTGTGGGACTCCCGAAGCAGCTGAGGTGTACCGGCAGGCCAAGCGGAGTGCAGCTCGGGTGGTTGCTGAAGCAAAAACCTGGGTATGGGAGGAGTTCGGTGAGGCCATGGAACAAGACTTTTGGTCGGCCTCGAAGAGATTCTGGTAAACTGTCCGGCGGCTCAGGAGGGGAAAGCAGCAACCTGTCCACACTGTGTATGATGCGGATGGGACACTGTTGATTTCGACAGGGGAAATCGTCTGGCGGTGGAAGGAATACTTCAACGATCTCCTCAATCCCACTGATACACCTTCCACAGAGGAAGCAGGGTTTGGGGACGAGGGGGATGACTCGCCTATCACAGGGGCTGAGGTCGCCAAGGTGGTTAAAAATCTCCTTGGTGGCCGGGCCCCAGGGGTGGACGAGATTCGCTCTGAGTACCTCAAGGCCCTGGATGTTGTAGGGCTGTCATGGTTGACACGCCTCTGCAACATTGCGTGGAGGTCGGGGGCAGTGCCTTTGGCATGGCAAACCGGGGTGGTGGTTCCTCTCTTCAAAAAAGGGGACCGGAGGATGCGCTCCAACTTTAGAGGGATTACACTCCTCAGCCTCCCTGGGAAGGTCTATGCCAAGGTACTGGAGAGGAGAGTTCGCCCGTTGGTCGAACCTCGGATTCAGGAGGAGCAATGTGGTTTTCCTCCTGGCCGTGGCACATCGGACCAGCTCTTTACCCCCTTGAGAATTCTTGAGGGTTCGTGGGAGTTTGCCCAATCAGTTTACATGTGTTTTGTGGACTTGGAGAAGGCATTTGACCGCGTCCCTCATGGATTTTTGTGGGGGGGTGCTTCGGGAGTATGGGGTATCGGGCTTGTTGTTACGAGCTATTCGGTCTCTGTACGGCCGTTGTGAGAGTTTGGTTCGTATTGCCAACACTCGGTCGGAGTCATTCCCAGTGAGAGTTGGACTCCGCCAGGGCTGCCCTTTGTCACCGATCCTGTTCATAATTTTTATAGACAGGATTTCTAGGTGCAGACAGGGAATGGAGGGTGTCATGCTTGGTTACCACAGGATCTCATCTCTGTTGTTTGCAGATGACGTTGTCCTGTTGGCTTCATCCAGCAATGACCTACAGCTCTTGCTGGGACGGTTTGCCGCTGAGTGTGAAGCGGCTGGGATGAGAATCAGCACCTCCAAGTCCGAGTCCATGGTCCTCAGCCGGAAAAAGGTGGATTGTCCTCTCCGGGTTGGGGACAGGCTCCTGCCCCAAGTGGAGGAGTTTAAGTTTCTTGGGGTCTTGTTCACGAGTGAGGGGAAAATGGAGCGAGAGATTGACAGACGGATTGGAGCAGCATCTGCAGTGATGCGGACGTTGTACCGGTCTGTTGTGGTGAAGAGGGAGCTTAGTTCTAAGGCAAAGCTGTCGATTTACCAGTCAATCTACGTTCCTACTCTCACCTATGGTCACGAGCTTTGGGTAATGACCGAAAGAACAAGATCGCGGATACAAGCGGCTGAAATGAGCTTTCTCCGTAGGATTGCTGGACTCACCCTCAGAGATAGGGTGAGTAGCTCAGTCATCCGAGAGAGGCTCAGAGTAGAACCGCTGCTCCTCCACATTGAAAGGAGTCAGTGGAGGTGGTATGGGCATCTGATTAGGATGCCTCCTGGACGCCTCCCACTTGAGGTGTTTCAGGCACGTCCCACTGGGAGGAGACCCTGGGGCAGACCCAGGACTCAGTGGAGAGACTATGTCTCCCAGCTGGTCTGGGAACGCCTTGGTATCCTCTCTGAAGAGCTGGAGCATGTGGCTGGGGAGAGGGAAGTCTGGGCTTCTCTGCTTGAACTGCTGCCTCCGCAACCCGGACCTCCGGAAAAGCGGTAGAAGATGGATGGATGGATGGATAAATCAGTGGTGCTCTGTTGGAGTGCTTTTGAACCCATTTTAACACATTATTCATATGGATAAAATTTAGAGTGCTGTATTTTCCTTAATGAGATATTTTAAAAAGTTTAGGAATATGAAATACGTCTATTCTTTCATTCATCTATTTGGTGTTTATTTCTTACATATTTGTTTAGATACTCTGTTGTGCAGTTGTGGTATTTTAACAGAGGAGAGAAGATTTTAAAATGATCCGCAGGGACAATAATCAATTTCTTTTAACATGGATATTTAAGAATAGCCTTCAGAGTGACTTAATCTGTAATTGAAAGTGGTAAAGCATGCCTTTTAGTTGAATTTTATAATTACCAAAATTGTGACATTTTAAAAATACAGAACAGTTTAAGGTTAACTTGTATTTCTTGGGGATGACAAGTAATATTTAAATGCATTTATATTTAAGGACCAGTGGTATAGAGATTTTGATTCTACTTGATAAATGTTCGGAGCTGCTAACATTTTGATGAATGCTGAAACACATATAAATTTCACTCTAGTTGAGGAACAAATCCATTCTGATCACATTTCATGAATGATTAATACAATGTAAAGACCAAATTTGCATGAGAAAAGCTCATCATTTCTCAGATCAGCTAAATCCTACCAGGCAGCACATTTATTCTGTGGTGTAACTCCCATACCTTTAACTCACACAGAGGCGGACTTACCATTAGGCAAATGTAGATGACTGCCTTAGGCCCCAGGCTGCTAAGGGTCCTGATCTAATAGGAGCCCCATATACTGCATGTATATATATTAATGTTTAGCGTATTCAACATAATTCCATTTGACAAAATAAAGAAATGCCAGTATTTACATACATAAACAGCAAATCAAATCACGAACGTAACGTCCTCCCCCCTTCTCCTCAGACTGTTGGACTCTTCTATGTTGTCTCTGTGACATGCGCATGTGCGTATCGTTGGTTACATTGTAAGCAAACCTTACAGTGCATAGAATAACAGCAAAATGAAACAGTTATCCAAGTGGTGCAGAGAAATGTAGAAAAGGGGAAAGGCACAGAAAATTTTCAGCAGAGCAACCTTTTTCACTTCAACCTGGGAGGACACTTACCCTCCCGAAGAACAGATAGAGAGCAAGGCTGCTTGTACGAGCACATGTGATGCTAATGATGAGCGCCTGTTGTTAATTGCTGGGCAGCACGGTGACGCAGTGGTGAGCACTGTGGCAGCACAGCAACTCACCCTTGGCCATGGGATCTCGGGTTCGATCCCACCCCCTGACCGGCGATGATCTTTCTGTGTGGAGTTTGCATGTTCTCCTCGTGTCCGCGTGGGTTTACTCCGGGATTTATTCAGTTTCCTCTCACAGGGGCCAAAAACATGCGGGTTAGGTTAATTGGCATCAACTGGGGAGGCATGAATGTGAGTTGCCCTTTGCCCCTCCCCCAGGCCACAGTTGTAAATAAAAAATGTGTTCTTAATCTGTCCTGCCTGGTTAAATAAGTAAAAGTAAAATAAAAATTATGAGAAGGCAGGGGTGATGCCAGTTGCTGACAGTACAGGTAAACAACAAAAATGTTTTACTATTTTTTCTAATTGCAAGATTTGCAGAGGCCAGTGCTCACAAGGTTAAATTTACATATGACCAATTGTGCTCCCCAGGCATGCACAGGATATCTGCAGCCACAGCAGATGACATTACATGAGATTAAATATAGTTGTTTGTTTGTTTGTTTTATTAAGATCCCCATTAGCACTTATATAAAACATTGGCTATTCTTCCTTGTGTCTACGTTGTACAGAGGAGGGAGCACAATAGAAGCCTCTGCAAAATGGGCCAGTCAGCAGACCATGAATAGGACCCTGCTGGCAAATGTGGGTCAGTCAGTCCCTCCAGGATTTCATGGGATGTTTTTATGGTTGTTGTGGCCCAAAAAGCCTGAATTTGCGGGAGCTTTTTTAAGATGTTGCAATAAAAGTTGTGATGTTTTGAGAGGTTTTTTTTTTGCACTGAAAGTTGTGGGAAAAACAACAAATTTTAAAGCAGATGGTTTTTTTCATAGTTTAATGCAATGCGACCCAAAACGGATTAAGCGGAAGACGATGGATGGATGGATGGATATTCTATATTACACCACAAGACAAGCACAGGATTGTCAAAAATTTCCTATTAATATAATGATTTGTAAATTAAGCAGAAACTTCTGCTATACAGAAATACTCTTCTGTGCAACAGCAAATACAGACTTTAACACAATTAAGTGAGAATGAAGTAGGTACTCATACATTTGTCATAAAAATGAAAAACACTGTAGGCTACTCTTGCTGAGAACTTGAATAAAAATGATGAAAAAAGTAGTTATCCATTACAACAGTGAAATTGCACTGAATGCATGTTAAAGAGCATAGATTTGGAAATTATGGCAGCATCTTCATTTGAAAACTCCCTAACTGCAGCAGTCCCCAACCCCTCGGTAATGAGTGCAGAGAAAAAAAAAATATTCTGTTGCTCTGTGTTGTCAATCAAAGTTTGTGTTTTTCTGAAAAAAATACTGAATATTCTTTCTTTCCGTGCTTGACTCCTACCTGTCTATCTGCTGGGCATCTTGACACACACCTGTCTCATCAGATACTAATCTTTTCTTTACCGGGAGTTTTACCGGGAGGAGGGGCTCTCCTTGGGGTTTGCCTGGGTTGTGCATTGGTCCGTGTCCATACCGGAGATTCACAGTTTTAAAGCTCACTGACAAGATGTAGTAATGATTTTACCTCTAAACATGTATAAAATGTTACAACACTGTCTATAGTGGCGATGGGGTGGAACAGTGGTTAGCACTGTGGCAGCACAGCAACTCACCCTTGGCCATGAGATCCCATGTTCGATCCCAGCCCCTGACCAACAGTGATCTGTGTGGAGTTTGCATGTTCTCCCCGTGTCTGCCTGGGTTTACTCCGAGATTTCTCCGGTTTCCTCCCACAGGCCATAAACATGCAGGTTATGTTAATTGGAGACTCTAAACTGGCCCTAGGTGTGAATGTGTGTGTGAATGGTGGAGGGATAGCGCCATACCATGGCTGCTTCATCCATCCAGGTGGTTGCCCTGAATTTTCCCTCTGGGGATCAATAGACCACCAAAAAGACCACCTGCATTTCAGGCAGGTGGTCTTTTTTCAACACAAACCTGGCACTTCGCGCATGCAGTCAAGACAGAGACGTGGGGACACGTTGACCGGAGGGCCGGGGAGACGGAGGAACGAACGGTGTCGGAAAACTCACGGGTGAGTGGATTTTTTTTTTTTTTTAAATCACACACTGTTTTTTGCTGATGAGTTTGTTAATACTCCCTGTAAACAAGGAAGTGAGCGCGGTGCAGCGACACATTTAATTGGTTAGACTGAGTGTTTGAGTCCTACTCAGGGTCAAATTTGATTGGCAAAATTGGTAGAAGTTGATGAGGATTGGCCAAAATTGTGGGAATGTTGCGGTGATTGGACAAAGTCCAAGGTCGCTCAAAAGATGCTGCAATGGCTTGATTTTGCATGAATTAGTGCGATCGCAATATTGCAAATTCCTGGAGGGACTGGTAAGTGTGAACAAATAACAGATCTTCCACGTGAATTGCTGTTTATTTTATAATAGACAAGTCTACATTCACTTTGTTGAAGTTCTTTGTTTTTCTGTAGATGTAATTCCTGATGCCTGAATGATATCATAATCTAAATACTTCTGAGGACAATAAGTTTCAGGTAGGATTTCAATAAGGCCTGAAAAGAAAGTGTAGAATAAAGAAGTAGGGCCCCATTTCTGTCTTTGCCTTGGGCCCCAAATGGACTAAGTCCACCCCTAACTCACATTAGCAAACTAGCAACCAGCTAACTTCAGACAACAATTTACGAGCTAAATCAATAATATGGTATTTACCTCCTTTTGGACAGACTTTTATTTCACAACCAACAATTTAAAATGGTTTGTTGCCCTTGTGGAGCTCTTTTCAGTCTGTCTCACTTGAGTGCTATGGTTCTGGATAGGTCTGCAGCCCCTGTCCATGCTTTATGTTTCTTATTGTTTATGTTTGGTTCGCATCCCTTCTGTGTTGTCAGCCCCGCCCGTCTGGTCAGCTGTTTCCCTCATTTTGTTTGTCATGATTACTTTCCTCACCTGTGTTTCATCATCATAATTACCATAATCACCTTAATTACTTCCCTGTCTATAAATATGCTTTTTCAATCTACGTTCTTGCTGCGATATTATGTTAGCTTCACCTTGTCACCACACCGTTTGGATTACTGTTGTTTTTTCCCACGTTGTTCGGGTTTGCTTTTGCATTTTCATTTCTGCTCTTGTGCAGCATTTATTTTCTGCTATAATAAAGAATGGTTAACCAGATTCATCGAGCGAGTGTGTCCTCTCCTTCTCCCCAAAAGGAAACTCGTGACAGTACATCGCAGCCAAGAATGGACCCAGCCGACAAATCTGGTAAGAGCAGGATGCCAACTAACCAAGGCTCGGCTAACAGAAGGAGGTTGGCAGCCAGTGGTTCCAGCGTGGATGAGCTTTTGGCAGTCCAGTTCATCCAGGAGTTTGTCATGGAAGCTTGCGCCTCCTACACTCCGCAGGAAGCCCTGGAGAACCTGGAGGCAGCTGCTGGGATAGTGGAGGCGTATCCCAGTCTGTGGAATTACCCAAGCTGGCGGGGCTACTGACCACTGTCTCCACCCTCCATAGGACGTATCGCGGGCTGGTGGGGAATTTAATGAAGACTAGGGAGTTTGTGCCGCCGATGCAGCATTCTTTAAATCCAACCTCCTCTTCTTCCCATCACTCACCAGCCTCGAGGCCACACCACAGGCAAAGAAAGGGTTTGTCTGCCACACTGGAGACTGTGCCGACGAAGAAGCATTCCCTGGCTCCGGCACTTTCTGCTCCAGCCTTTTCCTCTCCTCCCACTGCAGCCCCGTGGAGCTCAGCTGAGCCGGCCCCCAGGACTGTTGTTATGCCGGTTCCCACAGCAGTTGCAGTGCCGGCTGTCACAACTGCTGCAGGGAGGCCTATGCCTGCTTGTTCATCGGCATCTACAACAGCCCCAGTACCTGCTTCAAGGTGCCACCCAGCTCCAGTGCCTGCTCCACAGCACCACCTAGCTCCAGTAACAGCTCCAGCTGCCCCCGAGGTGCACACAATGGCTCCCGCTGTCCCTGTAGTACATGCCACAAGTCTAGCTTTTTCTTTTCCTTTTTTGCTAGAGGAGCGTGTTCCTGTTCAGCTCGAGGTCCACGCTTCAGCTCCTGTGGCTCCTCCTGAGGCCACCCTGGCAGCAGAGGATCGGGAGCTCAGGCAAGTACTTCTCTTTACTTTTATTACATCTATACTAATTAAGTCTTGCCTAGCTCCTGATGTTTGTGGTGATGCCTCACCCTGCCTTTCTCCTCCGTCTGAGGTGACTGCAACGGGGGTGGTGCTCCAGGCGTTGGAGCCGGATGCTCCAACACCATCCATTCAAGAGGGTGAGCAGTCCACTCCACCCGTTGTCATTGTCCAGGAGGTCGAGCATTCTGCTCCACCCGTCGTCGTCGTCCAAGAGGTCGAGCAGTCCACTCCCCTTGCCAACATCCAAGAGGTCAGGGGACCTCCACCCGCCAATGTCCACGAAGTCGGGGGACCTCCACCCGCCAATGTCCACGAGGTCAGGGAACCTCCATCCGCCAATGTCCAAGAGGTCAGGGGACCCCCACCCATTGATCTACCCTGGCGGGGGCGGGGGGGGAAGAATTATTTTCTTCTCCAGTGAGTGTACCTTGTTTATCCATGTTTTTTGGTCTGTGTATGGATTTTGATATGTATCCATGTTTTGGACTTTATTGTGGGGATATGTTTCAGTTTGTTTTGCCTGCCTGTTTTTTTTTCCTTTCCCTATTGCCTACCCTGTGAGGTTTTTTTTTTTTTTCCCCCCATTTATCCAGTGAGTGCTACCTTGTGTATCCATATTTTTGGTCTTTGTGTGAGGGTGGGACTTTTGTTTTCAGCCCGCCTAGCCTTTTTTCCCCAACCACCCACCCTGTGAGGGTTTTCTTTTTTCTTTTCTTTTGGGTGTTACCTCAGGGTCGCCCATTCAGCTCACTGTCAGATGTTTCCTTTCGGGGAACATCTGACAGTGAGCTGAATGCATTCTAGACTTAGACGAGCGTCCTCACCTGCTGCCCCTACAAATGACTCCAAGTAAGGCACATGGACTGGTTGGGCAATACCAAGTCTGCAGAGAAGGGGGGATGCATTGTCTGATTATTAAAAATGTTACTTTTCGTTGCTTAAAAATGAAAAAGTGACAACTTCTTCATACTCACTCTTAGATATTTTTTATTAATTGTAGTTATCTGATTATTGGGGGTGCAGCATCAACCCCTTTGGTTCCAATCTATAGAATCACTCTTCACTTTAAAGAAATTGTTTCACTCAAAAGTCTGGTCAAGAATTGTTTCTTTATCTAAGCATCCCAGTTTGAAAATACATTCCATGGTAAAAGGGACGATAAAGGATCTTGTTTGTGCCAGGAACAGATTAGTCTGTGATCATAAATCCCAGAACTTCCTCCCCAACCAGGAAGTTTTATGCTTCAAATAATGGTTTGAAACGTTCCAGGCCTATCAACAAAATCTCTCAAAGTCTCCCAGGAATTATCCAAAGCTCAACATTGCCCCTTTGGACAGCTCATGAATATGTTTGAGATACTTCTGTCAACTGCTGGACTTTTTTTTTTGACTGAACATTAACTGTCACTTCAAGTTTTCATTCCTCAGGATAATTCTCAGGACACTATTTAAAGAGATGACCGCCACTGTGATGAATACTGATGGTTTGAAATGTTTTATTAAGGAGTGCTTTGAGTGGTCTTTGTGACTAGAAAAGTGCTATATAAGTGCAGGTTAGTTAGTTAGTTAGTTAGTTAGTTAGTTAGTTAGTTAGATTTTAAATGTATTACATGTTTGAAAATGTTTAAATGAGTTATAAAAGTGCATGCTCACTGGAAGTAGTCATAAAAGTTAGTCATGAATCATGGAAGTTAGCTTAGATTTTATATATAAGTAGATAATGTGAATTTCACAGTTAACCCTTTGAGTGTGTAGAATTTTTGTCAGGAAAACGCAGAGTTTGACCTCAAATTTTCAAATGACAAAAGCTTCAGAACGGTAATAGTTAGAGGCAAAGTCCCAATTATAAAAATGTTGCAGAGGAACCCAAGTGTCTGCCAAGTGAACTTGCATCCATGCATAGTGCATAATTGGACCTAATTTGCATATTGCAACAATCCAAATTTTATTATAACACTATAGCTTCAGAATGGTAATAGTTAGAGGCAAACTCCCAATTATAAAAATGTTGCAGAGGAACCCAAGTGTCTGCCAGGTGAACTTGCATCCATGCATTGTGCATAATTGGACCTAATTTGCATATTGCAACAATCCAAATTTTATTATAACACTATTGCTTCAGAATTACAGTTAGATGCAAAGTCCCAATTACAGATGTGGACAAAATTGTTGGTACCCCTCTGTTAATGGAAAAAAAACCCCACAATGGTCACAGAAATAACTTGAATCTGACAAAAGTGGTAATAAATAAAAATTCTATGAAAATTAACCAATGAAAATCAGACAATGCTTTTGAATTGTGGTTCAACAGAATTATTTTAAAAAACAAACTCATGAAACAGGCCTAGACAAAAATGATGGTACCCCTAGAAAAGATTGAAAATAATGTAACCATAAGATAAGATAAGATAAGATAAGCCTTTATTAGTCCCACAATGGGGAAATTCCAGGATTGCAACAGCACAGGGATAGCAACACTCAGAGCAACAATCAGAAGGCAAGAAAAAACAACATCTAGTAAACATATGTCCATATTACTATAAATGTATATATATAGACACACAGTGCAGAGCATTATGGTTGGTTGGTGAATGTGCAGCAGAAAGTCTAAGCTCTCTCTCCGTGGATGCGGCGGGCCATCTGGAAGTCTTTGGGCATGATGGTGACCCCCTTAGCGAAGAAGAGACCACCAGGTGGGCCTCGCTGGTCTCCTGCAGAGCCATGACGGCGAAGCTCAGGAAACGCAGGACGGGAAACATAGGGACATGTTCAACCAAGATGTGCCCTCTAATTAACATCACGGGTGTCTACAAACTTGTAATCAGTCAGTCGGCCTATTTAAAGGGTGACAAGTAGTCACTGTGCTGTTTGTTGACATGGTGTGTACCACACTAAACATGGACTAGAGGAAGCAAAGGAGAGCGTTGTCTCAGAAGATTAGAAAGAAAATTGTAGACAAGCATGTTAAAGGTAAAGGCTATAAGACCATCTCCAAGCAGCTTGATGTTCCTGTGACTACAGTTGCACATATTATACAGAAATTTAAGATCCACGGGACTGTAGCCAACCTCCCTGGATGTGACCGCAGGAGGAGACGGATAATACAATGGTAACAAAAGATCCCAGAACAATCTATAAACACATTCATGGTGAACTCCAAGGTCAAGGTACATCAGTGTCAGATCACACCATCCGTCGTTGTTTGAGCCAAAGTGGACTTCATGGGAGACGACCAAGGAGGACACCACTGTTGAAAACAAATCATAAAAAAGCCAGACTGGAATTTGCCAAACTGCATGTTGACAAGCCACATAGCTTCTGGGAGAATGTCGTATGGACAGACGAGACAAAATTGCAACTTTTTGGCAAGGCACATCAGCTCTATGTTCACAGACGTAAAAATGAAGCATACCAAGAAAAGAACACTGTCCCTACTGTGAAACATGGAGGAGGTTCTGTTATGTTCTGGGGCTGCTTTGCTGCATCTGACACAGGGTGTCTTGAATCTGTGCAGGGTACAATGAAATCTCAAGACTATCAAGGTATTCTAGAGAGAAATGTGCTGCCCAGTGTCAGACAGCTTGGTCTCAGTCACAGGTCATGGGTCTTGCAACAGGATAATGACCCAAAACACACAGCTAAAAACACCCAAGAATGGCTAAGAGCGAAACATTGGACTATTCTAAAGTGGCCTTCTATGAGCCCTGATCTAAATCCTACTGAACATCTGTGGAAGGAGCTGAAACATGCCGTCTGGAGAAGGCACCCTTCAAACCTGAGACAACTGGAGCCAAAATACCTGCTTAGAGGTGTAGAAGTCTCATTGACAGTTACAGAAATCGTTTGATTGCAGTGATTGCCTCAAAAGGTTGTGCAACAAAATATTAAGTTAAGGGTACCATCATTTTTGTCCAGGCCTGTTTCATGAGTTTGTTTTTTAAAATAATTCTGTTGAACCACAATTCAAAAGCATTGTCTGATTTTCATTGGTTAATTTTCATAGAATTTTTATTTATTACCACTTTTGTCAGATTCAAGTTATTTCTGTGACCATTGTGGGTTTTTCTTTCATCAACAGAGGGGTACCAATAATTTTGTCCACATCTATATAAAAGTGTTGCAGAGGTACCCAAGTGTCTGCCAGGTGAACTTGCATCCATGCATTGTGCATAATTGGACATAATTACCGCTCCGGAAACCGGTATAAGATGGATGGATGGACAATTTTTGTTTCACACACTGTCACCACATGGTCCTTTTGTCCCTTCATTGACAAAATTACTAAAAATCATTCAAAACAAAAACAATTTTGGTGTAACACTGTCACCACATGGCCTTTTGTCCCTTCATTTGCCGCGTCATCTTCTACCACCCCGGAAAAGCGGTAGAAGATGGATGGATGGACAATTTTTATTTCACACTTTGTCAACACATGGCACTTTTGTCCCTTCATTTGCCGCTTCATCTTCTACCACCCCGGAAAAGCGGTAGGAGATGGATGGATGGACAATTTTTATTTCACACTTTGTCAACACATGGCACTTTTGTCCCTTCATTTGTTCCTTCATCTTCTACCGCTCCAGAAAAGTGGTAAAAGATGGATGGATGGACAATTTTTTTTTTCACACTCTGCCACCACATAGCCTTTTGTCCCATCACTGACAAAATTACTAAAAATCATTAAAAAAAAACAACACAAATCTCATGGCACATTTGTTTCACACTAAACTAAAATGAAGCAAATGAAACACAGTTTATGCAACAAATATGTACCTGTTTGTTTTATCGGTCACAAGCATTCAGAATTCCGGAGTCCAAAAAAGCGACACAAAATCAGTGGCGGGCGCAGATGACAGGTCCTTCTCTCCACGATATTCAACTGGCTGTTCAAATGCTTTCAGCCACGGCTGATAAACCTCTTCATCTCTAAGAAGCTCCCAGCCGTCAATGTCCAAACCTCCCGCCATCGCCACTACTGATTGTCCTGCCACCGCGCACACATGGCACACGTTAATGCGCACCGGCAGTGCGCTCTTGCCCAGCCAAACGTCGCCCACGGGCTGCTCTGGACCTTTTCGCTCCGCAACCACAGTTTGGCAAAACAGAACAATCTGCAGACTAGGCTCCTGTGCCATTTGGGGCACGGCTGGACACAGAAAACGCAGCTGCAGCGTCGCGCGCAAGATGTCTGTCTCTACTTTCACAAGAACTGCTTGCACCATTGTCCGAAGGCACATAATCAGAGCTGGACTCTAACACAGATGACGAACTAGGGCTAAGCTCTTCCTCTAACCCAGGAGCGGTGAATACCAGTGCTAATACCTCTTCAGCTGAGAGCGTTTTCCTCGCCATCCTGTTTCCTCCTGTCAAACAGCAGAATGAAAGGGGGCGGGCTTCAAATGCTGATTTGACCTATTTATTGCATTGGACCATTTCCAGTTCTCACGGTAAATGAAAAGCCACACCTCTCGGCCACCAAGTGGTGTTTAAAGGTTTCTACATTTCACACTCTATTCAGCTGTACAGGCTTTGTTTGGACTGATCAGCTGGCAGGCGCAGAAGTGTGCCATACACACTCAAAGGGTTAATATGTGTTTTTCTTCTGAAAACTTACGCCAGTCATCTGACTGGTATCAGCCAATCACCAGGCCGTCTCTGTTGGTCGGTTACAGACAAAGAACTGCTTTGTTATTGGACCATAGTCCATTCAAATCTCCCATAATAGCCAATAATTGGTTCTTCCTGCTGCCAGTCATGTGTTATGACCAATACAAGGAATTGCTCTCATTTAAAAGAGGGAAACGCCCTAGCAGTTCAGTTCTTTCTATAGTCTTTCTGAAGTTCTCTCTGTTGTCCTTCTGAAGTCTTTTTGTCTCTTCTGTGTACGTTTTTGTTTTTGTTTTTTTTTCCTGGAATCTGAGAAGAGATCATTCTGTCATTGAGCTCAACCCCTCTTACTTGGAGTAAAACTCCAAACCTCCGTTTTTCCCTCTCCTCAGACGCCTTTTTTACTCTGCTAAACTTTTTCTATTGATTTTCCTTAACTCACCGTTAAAGTGGACTGAGAGTGATTTTGAAATCTTTTCCTTGAGACTGTCTCACCAACATACCATGACATCAGAAGAACTAGGATTTCGTGGGTGGAACTGTTTTACATCCATTCTTTCTTCAGCTCTGTGGTTCTTGTTGGCCGGCGGACATCACAAAGTTGCGGGCCCGGGAAGGACCTGTTACCCAGGAGAAGACGTCACCTATCCCGGGGGCCAGCCACTCACTCCTGCTGCCACTCTACGGACACCAGCTGCTGAGTCTGTAAGCTAAAACTGCTGCAATGATCAGGAGTACTGCGGGCAGTATCTCCCCCTTTTTGTCATCTACTGGCATTCACCAGAGATCATTGCTGGACTCTGAAAACACAGGGGGTCGAAAGCTAGACTCCAACTTTATATTTGCTGGGCTAAAGGTGATGTCTAATTCTAATTGAATATGACCAATTTTTCGTGTTAAAAATTAGTCCATAAGCTATGATAGGAGCTATAAAACTGAAGGAAAAATGGTATTCTCTTTTTCAATAACCTCCAATTTTTTTTTGTTTGTTTTTGTAGAGTAACTCACAATTTCCTTTTTCATATAATCAGCTTTTTTTTTTTTGTTACTTATTTGTACCCGTAGGTAGACTTGGTTTGCAGTCTGGTGACAAGCCACCGGCTACTGGTCGCTGCGTGCGCGAGCGCCCTAAACCTACATGTTTTTGGTGTGCGGGAGGAAACCGGAGAAATCCCGGAGTAAACCTGCGCAACACGGGGAGAACATGCAAACTCCACACAGCTCACTGTTGGTCGGGGGCTGGGATCGAACCCACGATCTCATGATCCCCGCAATCCCCCGGCCGAGGGAAAAAAGCTTTTATCCTTTTCTCCATAAAATTGCATCCCATTTTATGCATATTTTTGTTACAGTTACTTCACAGTCTCCCATTGCATTACAGTTACAAATTCGAAATCTAGTTTCTCTTGTCTCCACAATGGTTTAACTATACTTTAGGCTCATTAATTCATCACAAGTGATATGATGTTAATACTTGTTGATCATTTCACCTGTTTACAAATCAATTGAATGTAATGTCATTTAACTTGAGTTTGATCATTAAAACTGTCAAAGGTATATAGAAGTTTCTGATTGATTTCATTTTTGTGTCTGCTTTCCTGGGTCATGGCGGAAGAATTCTCAATATTGAGACCGGTTCATAAAAGGTACAAGGATTAGTTATTAATAAATTTCCCAAGGTTTGGACTAGTGCCCCATAACGAGTTTGTCTTTTTTTTTGTATTGTGTGCATGACCCGAAGCAAACCTTTGTTTCCACACACACCTATAGGTATAAATTAAATAATCTTTGTACCTTATAACTACAGTGGTGTGAAAAAGTGTTTGCCCCCTTCCTGATTTCTCTTTTTTTGTGTGTGTGTTTGTCACACTTAAATGTTTCAGATCATCAAACAAATTTAAATAATAGACGAAGATAACACAAGTAAACACAAAATGCAGTTTTTAAATGAAGGTGTTTATCATTAAGGGCAAAAAAAAATAATCCAAACTTTCATGGCCCCGTGTGGAAAAAGTGATTGCTATGGCTGTGTTGTGAGACATGTATATGTTGGACACTGCATATGTGATTTAACCACGATGAAGGAGAGCCAGCCCCCTGCGGTGCGGAGCCACAGAGCCTGGACCCCCTGCGGAGGACAGGGGACAGAAGACTTCCTGACCACTGAGGCTCGGGAAGAGAGAAGGGGGAGTTATGTAAATAAAAGGCTAATGAATGTGAATAAAGAGACTTTGATATAGATGTGTGATTTCCCCCGCGAGGGAAATGGTTTGATGTGAGAAGGTTTAAATGAGAGAACTTTGTGGTGTTCACTCTCTTTGTTCGCTGCTCAAGAATAAGAGCAGACAGTGGAATGATTTCTTGAATAAACTGAAATGAAAGACAATTCGGTTTCGTTATTCAAGTCTCCCCACATTGGTGACTGACGACGTTGAGAATGAACGAAGAAATTCTCAGGGTCCCGGACTCACAGCGCTCAGAGCTGGCGAGCGCAGTGGCCGTTAAGCTGCCTGATTTCTGGCAGGATAACCCACGGTCGTGGTTTCTGCAAGCAGAGTCGCAGTTCGCGCTCGCAGGAGTAACGGTGGATGACACTAAGTTCCACCATGTCATCGCTAAACTGGACAACAGCACAGCTCGGTGCGTGCAAAGCTTGGTGGAGCAGCCACCCGCGACCGACAGGTACAGCAAGCTGAAATCCACCCTCATCAAGTTTTTCACCCCCTCGGCTGAAGTGAGGGCGAGGAGGATCCTGTCTTTGCTAGACCAAGGTGGACACAGGCCGAGCGCCCTGATGGAGGAGATGATACAGCTGAGAGGGTTGGACAACGATGATTTCATTTTTCAGTTCATCTTCCTCTCCAACCTCCCGGCGCATGCGAGAAGCACGCTGGCCGGCAAAAAGTGTCACACCCTGGAGGAGTTCCGGGAGCTGGCCCAGGAGGCAGACGGGATCCTGGACGCCTGCGGCGGGCAAGCAACCACAGCAGCGACCCGAGACAGCGGGGAGCCAGAGGCGGCAGAACCAGACTGGCCGACGATGGCGGCAACACGGCCGCGACGAGGGGGAGCCAATAGCCCGGCGACAGAGGCGCGGGCACGACACAGCGGAGGAGAAGATCTCTGCTTTTACCATCGGAGGTTCGCAGAGAAGGCACGCAGGTGTGTGCCGCCCTGCATCTTCAGGAGTTCGGGAAACGGCAAGACCGGGGGTCGCTAGCAGCTTCGACCCTCGGAGAACGCAACAAGCTGCTCTACATCACGGATGCGCGCTCCGGACGAGTGTTCCTCATTGACACCGGAGCACAAGTGAGCTTCATCACCCCAACATACGCGGACCGGGTAGCTGGACCCCACGGTGACGGAGCTACAGCGGCAAATGGCTCGAACATCAACACCTACGGGAGAAGGACCTTGCCTTTATGCTTACATGGCCGCACATATGAATGGACTTTTGTAGTAGCGGCGGTGAGTTTCAACATGTTGGGCGCGGATTTTTTGTGTTCACACAATCTGTTAGTTGATCTTGCTAATAGACGGCTGGTAAATGCACTCTCTTTTTACTCTCTCCCCTGTTCAGCTCGAGTGTCCCCGCCACCAGTACAGACCCACGTCGCTACAGCAGGTGGTAAGTTTCACACACTCCTCACCCAATTTCCAGCGCTCACTGTGCCCACTTTTTCAGCGACGGTCGCGAAGCACGGGGTGAAACACTTCATCCCCACTTCTGGTCCTCCCGTGTTTGCAAAAGCTCGGCGCTTGGATGCAGTTAAGCTCGCCATTGCGCGCGAGGAGTTCGCCAGCCTGGAGAGGCTGGGCATCGTTCGTAGGTCGAAGAGCCCGTGGGCTTCGCCGCTGCACATGGTACCGAAAGCCGATGGCTCCTGGAGACCGTGCGGGGATTACCGCAGGCTAAACAACGCTACGGCACACGATCGTTATCCCATCCCACACATTCAGGATTTTTCGGTGCACCTGGCGGGGGCGCGCATTTTTTCAAAGATTGATCTAGTTCGCGGCTATCACCAAGTCCCGGTCCAACCGGAGGACATTCCTAAAACAGCGGTAATAACCCCGTTCGGACTTTTCGAATTTTTACGCATGCCGTTTGGTCTCAAAGGGGCGGCGCAAACATTTCAGCGGATGATGGATGCCGTGTTACGCGATCTCCCTTTCGTGTTTGTGTACCTCGACGACATTTTGGTCGCGAGTACTTCAGAGGACGAACACGAAATGCACCTCACAGCAGTTTTTAGGAGGCTGGGAGAGCACGGCTTAATAGTTAACCCAGCCAAGTGCCAGTTCGGCGTTGAGCGGATTGATTTTTTGGGTCACCGCGTCTCCCCGGAGGGAGCGGTTCCGTTACCAGAGAAAGTACGCGCGGTAGCGGATTTTCCCCGTCCACAAACGGTCAAATCACTACAGGAATTCTTGGGGATGGTGAATTTTTATAACCGGTTCCTGCCCCACGCAGCTCAAATCATGCAACCGTTATATGCCGCGCTCAAAAAACAAAAGCCGACCCAGGCGGTCGAATGGTCCCCGGAGCGGGAGCGCGCGTTCACAGAGGTTAAAAAAGCCTTGGCTGACGCTGCGCTCCTGGCCCACCCAGACCCTGCAGCACGTATCGCGCTGACGACAGACGCTTCAGATTTAGCCATAGGGGCCGTTATTGAGCAACAGGTAGCCGGAGTTTGGCAGCCTTTGGCTTTCTTTAGCAAATCTTTAAGCGCGGCTGAGCGAAAATACAGCGCGTTTGACAGAGAACTGTTGGCGCTGCATTTGGCTATTCGTCATTTCCAGTTCTGGCTGGAAGGACGGTGCTTCACCGCTTATGTGGACCACAAGCCGCTCACATACGCCATGGCCAAAATTTCAGATCCGTGGTCCGGCAGGCAGCAGAGGCAGCTGGCCGCAATCTCGGAATTTACCACTGACATTAGGCACGTCGCGGGCAAATTCAATGTAGTAGCGGATTGTCTCTCACGCGCGTTCACGACCCCGACACGCGCAGAGGCAGAACGGGCCACCGTGACCGCGCCGCAGGAGAGCGGCACGGTGGCGCGCGCGCAGCCCCGGTGCACGTGGGTATAGATTACGCAGCCATGGCAGCGGACCAGGGGGCGGACGCAGACGTGCGCGCGCTCCAGTCTGGACCAACAGGGTTGAGGCTGGAGAGCAAGTGTTTACAAACCGGTATGCCCCCCCTGATCTGCGACATGTCGACGGGGCGCCCGCGTCCGGTGGTTCCGGCCACGTGGCGCCGCCGTGTTTTTGACTCGGTCCACTCACTGGCGCACCCGGGGGTGCGCGCGTCGGTGAAACTAGTGGCGGAAAAGTTTGTTTGGCCGTGCCTGCGCAAGCACGTGAAGGAATGGGCAAAAACCTGCATTTCCTGTCAACGGGCCAAAATTCACAGGCACACAAGAGCCCCGTTAGAACCGTTCCGCATTCTGGCCAGAAGGTTCGACCATGTGCACGTCGACCTTGTGGGCCCCCTACCGGCATCACAGGGGTTCACGTATCTTTTGACAATGGTGGACCGCACCACACGTTGGCCGGAAGTGGTCCCACTTGCGACGACCACGGCCGCGGAGGTGGCTCGCGTTTTTTTAACGGCTTGGGTGGCGCGCTTCGGGGTTCCGTCGGACATTACGTCCGATAGAGGACCGCAATTCATCTCTGAGCTGTGGTCAGCGATGGCCAACGGCTTAGGAGCCAAAATTCACCGCACTACGGCTTACCACCCTCAGGCTAATGGTTTATGCGAGCGTTTTCATAGGTCTTTGAAGGCAGCACTCAGAGCGTCGCTCACGGATGCAGATTGGGTAAATAAACTCCCTTGGGTTTTATTAGGGTTGCGTTCTGCGCCTAAAGAGGACTTAGACGCCTCCCCAGCGGAGCTGGTATTCGCACAAACTCTGAGGCTGCCGGGCGAGTTTTTACCAGAGCACCCAGAGCCCCCACCTCTCTCTGCTCTGGGACCGTTAGTTGGCACGGGGGCAGACACGCTCCCGGGTCCGGTTCATCACGCTTTTCCACGAGTTTTCGTCCCCAAGGCTTTGAAAAATGCCGATTTCGTTTTTGTCAGGCGCGAAGCCCTTAAAGCAACGCTCAAACCACCTTACGAAGGGCCATTTCGAGTGCTGGAGGCAGGTGATAAGCAATTTGTGCTAGATTTTGGGGACAGAAAAGAGACAGTCAGTATTGACAGACTAAAACCTGCTTTTGTCATGAAGGACGTGTCTGTACCGGTCGCGGTGGCGCCTCGACGAGGCAGGCCCCCGCAGAGGGCAATTAACCACTCTCTTCCTCAGTCAACAGACCCGGAGCAGAACAGCACCGCAGGCAAGGCGGGGCCAACGCACAGCAGATTCGGCAGACGGCTGAAGCCCAAGCGGCGCACAGACTGAATGTTGGTGTTGATTATTCAGTAGTGAGTAAGGTGCTATTAAATTTTGGGAATTAGTCTGTTCTTCATCGTTTGGGGGGGGGTTATATGGCTGTGTTGTGAGACATGTATATGTTGGACACTGCATATGTGATTTAACCACGATGAAGGAGAGCCAGCCCCCTGCGGTGCGGAGCCACAGAGCCTGGACCCCCTGCGGAGGACAGGGGACAGAAGACTTCCTGACCACTGAGGCTCGGGAAGAGAGAAGGGGGAGTTATGTAAATAAAAGGCTAATGAATGTGAATAAAGAGACTTTGATATAGATGTGTGATTTCCCCCGCGAGGGAAATGGTTTGATGTGAGAAGGTTTAAATGAGAGAACTTTGTGGTGTTCACTCTCTTTGTTCGCTGCTCAAGAATAAGAGCAGACAGTGGAATGATTTCTTGAATAAACTGAAATGAAAGACAATTCGGTTTCGTTATTCAAGTCTCCCCACAATTGCCCCCTTTTAAAACATAAATTAACTATGGTTTATCACATCTTTGGAAAGCTGAGCTCAATTTTCTAGCCATTTCTAAATCTTTGGGACTCAAGCAAACCACAGTGAGAGCCATTATCCACAAATGGTGAAAACATGGAACAGTGGTGAAACTTCCCAGGAGTGGCCGGTGACCAAAATTATCCCAAGAGCACAGAGATGACTCATCCAAGAGGTCACAAAAGACCCCACAACAACATCCAAAGAACTGCAGGCCTTACTTGCCTCACTTAAGGTCAGTGTTTATGACTCCACCATAAGAAAGAGACTGGGCAAAAATGGCCTGCATGGCGGAGTTACAAGACGAAAACCACTGCTGAGCAAAAAGAACATAAAGGCTCATCACAGTTTTGCCAGAAAACATTTTGATGATCCCCAAGACTTTGGGGTAAATTCTCTGTGGACTGATGAGACAAAACTTGAACTTTTTGGAAGATGTGTGTCCCATTACATCTGGCATAAAAGTAACACAGCATTTAAGAAAAGGAACATCATACAAACAGTAAAATATGGTGGTGGTAGTGTGATGGTCTGGGGCTGTTTTGCTGCTTCAGGACCTGGAAGACTTGCTGTGGTAAATAGAACCATGAATTCTGCTGTCTATCAAAAAATCCTGAAGGAAACTGTCCGACCATCTTTTTGTGACTTCAAGCTGAAGCGCATTTGGGTTCTGCAGCAGGACAATGTTTGAAAACAAACCAGCAAGTCCACCTCTGAATGGCTAAAGAAAAACAAAATGAAGACTTTAGAGTGGCCTAGTCAAAGAACTGACCTGAATCTGATTGAAATGCTGTGGCATGACCTTAAAAAGGCAGTTCATGTTTGAAAACCCTCCAATGTGGCTGAATTACAACAATTCTGCAAAGATGAGTAGGCCAAAATTCCTCCACAGTGCTGTAAAAAAAACTCATTGCCAGTTATCGCAAATGCTTGATTGCAGTTATTGCTGCTAAGGGTGGCCCAACCAGTTATAGTTATTAAGTTGAGAGCTGTAGGAATATGTGATTAATAATTATGATCAGGTATAAAAATTATTTAATTTGTATTAATGTATCGGGACCTGAGATGAACTCTGGGTCCACACACACAGAAAAAGTTAACAAACACTCGTGGGGCACCAGCTCCTCTTTAAGGAACACTTTAATCCTTAATTACACTTTATACCTGTTTAATCACTCAATAAATTAATTAATAATCAGTCTGAAAATTTTAGTGAATTCAATACAGGTGCTTTGAAACCAGACTCAGAATGAAATAAATTCCCAACAACTTCTCTCATTTTCACATATTTATTAAAGGGAATGATGATTAAAGTACATTGCAGTGATTTCATTAACCATGAAATTAAACTTATAAATGATAGAGTAATAATGTGAACATTTGCCGAACCAGGGTGAAAATGTAAGCTGAATTTAGATCAGTTTGAAGTTAACATTATGGAAAACAGAACGCAAATTTATGGGGAAAATTAAACTAATTATGTGGAAAATTCTGGATTATGCTTAAGAAAATGAAAACAGAATTTTAAGGAAAAGAAGAGTTATGTTAAGTGCTCTTTAATTTTGCATCTGATCAGATACTGAATTATTCTCAAATCTCAGACGCTTTATTCAGCAGATGGATAAAGAATGCCGCTCATGTGACCCAGGTTGAAGCGGTCGAAGCTGAAGATCCTTCTGCGTCGCCGTCTGGATGTTTTCGATGTGGAAAAGTGCCAAAAGCCGGAATATTTGACCAGCAAATATTCTTGTCACAAGATGAGATTTTGATGTGTTGATCACCTGGGCTGAAGTACAGTCCAAAAGTCTCCCTTTTTCATGGCGTGTTGATTTCTTCAGCTGTGCATCGTGGCGAGCTGCGTCGTCGGGATCCATGGCTTCTCACGAGGGAATTCGAGAATATTTACAAATTTGATCCAATAGCAAAATTAAAAGATTTTCAAACTTTGTGGAGATGAAATTAGCTTCTAGTGTGTAAGTGGTGAATAAAAATTATAAACATAAAGTCAAAATTACAAACGGTGAGTTTAAAGAAAGTTTAACAGGAAAAAGTTATAAAAATAAACGTCTAGAAATTGAGTTTGACTCCAAATTTAGGATTTGAGCTCAAGAAAGAAAAAGATTAATTCCTAGACGTTTAAAGAAAAACAAGAAAACACGTGGGAGAAAACACGTGTCTTTTGTTCTTCCATGGTGAAGAGATCACAAGTCTTTGTTCTCCCGAAAATGCTCTGCTGTGAAGTGACAAGGAGAAGGAGAAGAAGCAAAAGAGGAAAAGAGAACGAACTGGTGAAGAGAGGGGTCTCCCTCCTTTTTATCTGTGGAAAACTTTCGGGGGCTTTCTCTGATTGACAGGAGCCCCAGCCAATAGTCCTCCTTCGTGGGCGGGCTTTAAGAACTTTAGTCCAATGAACAAACAGGCTTTTGTCTGTAACAACCAATAACCTTGGGAGAGCCGTTGTCAAGCAGAGATTGGCCGTGATCGGTCACATGATTTATTAACAGGCAAGAATAAACATTCATTTAAACATTTTAGCATGCACATATTTAAAATCAAGGATTAATATATTTCAAACCCATAACTGATTGTCCACATCAAACATCAAGAGTCCATTTGCTTTTCCATGGTGTCCTGAAAAAGAGAGGAAGTTGAGAATTGAGTCTTTTAACAAAGATGGGATTAAAAAGTTCACTGGTTAAGTCCAGCATGTCCCAGAGTTGCCAGTAGAGGGCAATGTTGAGCTGTGGATATTTTGTAGGCCATATGGCATTCCACCAAGGTCTGTCTTTTGTCCGCATTAATTGGGCCCTAAAAAGTTCAAGCGGAAATGCATTAGGAAGGATTCTGGAGCCTGGTTTAACAAAGGAATATTAGTTCAGCTGTGGTCTTGGGATAAAAGAGCAGTTCTTGACTGTCTTTTTCCTGGGTGAAACAATGTCTTTAAACTGAAGAATAATTTTATTGATGAGCCAAAGTGAGATGATGCTATGGGGGGCAATCCCTTTTTCACACAGGGCCATGTAGGTTTGAATTTTTTTAACCCTTAATCATGAACATCTTCATTTAAAAAACTGCATTTTTTTTTTTACTTGTGTTATCTTTGTCTAATATTTAAATTTGTTTGATGATCTGGAACATTTAAATGTGACAAACATTCAAAAAAATCAGACACTAGAAAAGCACTCAGAGAGCGCATACCTCCGCCAAGGCTCCTTCAGTCTGTCATGGATCACCTCCAAAATGTAATGGGTTTGTATGTAGGCCTAGAGCCACTTGTGGTTAAAATTGCATCAAAGTCTGTCCATTAGTTTTGGAGTATTATGGGTGACACACTGTGAGAAGAGCCTTGGCTGAGGTATGCATTCCCAGATCATCACCAAAATGTAATGGGTTCCTCTGTAGGCCAAGAACCACCTGTGGTGAAAATTTCATCCAAATCCATCCAGTAGTTTTTGTGTAATGCTGATGCACAAATACAAAAAAGCCCTTGGTGGAGGTATGCACTCTCAGATCATCACCAAAATGTAATCATCTGTTCCCCGTGCCATTACACACCTTTCCTGAAACTTTCGTCAAAATCCATTCATAACTTTTTGAGTTATGTTGGTAACAGACAGACAGACAGATGGACAAACGCAGGTAAAAACATTACCTCCTTGGCGGAGGTAATCAGGAAGGGGGTAAACACTTTTTCACACCACTGTAATTGCTCCTACAGGGGTTTATATTAGCTGGATTTGATTATTGGGGGGTTACAACCCCCCCACCCTCAAAAACTATGCCTTTGGCCGTGTACCGGTTTGAATGTGTTGTTGCGTTGCCAAAATGGGTTTTGGCCGATGTGCAGAGTAATTTGTGTTTGTTGTGTGTTTTTGTTTATTAAATAGCAACGCAGAAGAGCAGATTGTGATGGAGTTGGAGTTAATAAATGTTAAAAAAAACAGAAAAAAAACAAAAAAACTTTTCATACAACCACTGCAACACACAAAAAAGAGAAGACATTACGATCCGTCCAACCCACCGCTGGTGCCGTCATTTGACAGTCTATAAAATTACTGTGGTCTGTAGCTACTAACTTTCTCAGTATTCTTTTGAATTAGGATTGTTGTTTATCTGACTCACGTTGGAAGTGGCGCCTCGGTGAAGGGACAGAGTCAAGCAGAGATGAGAGCCAGGAAACATGAAAGAGGACGCTAGTGCATAAGTCCAGCTTTTGTGTGCATTGCCCTTGGAATGCCCACTGAATTGTGATGCATGTTGTTGGGAGGAAATCCTGCAGGCACAAATAGAGCATGTAGACCACACACCTACACTCAAACCTCACATCCATTTGCTACTGTTATACTGCCCTGCCTGTGCTTAGATTATGAGTAATATTGGCTTTCTGACTCATGATGATTATTCATAACAGTGAATAATTGTGAGGGACACTGAATATTTTCCTCTTCTCATTTGACAGTGGGATATGTCTTTACTGGGGGAATAATTGGAGGATGGAATACTGAATCGTTAATTCGCCATTCCCTCAGCATACAGAGCGACTGGCTATGCATTTGACTCGGACTAATCCAAGTCCCATTTCGAATTCTCCTTGTATGTTAATAGAGGTTGATGAAGTGAACAGGAATCCATAGTCATCTAACGGCAACGAACTTCAGGAGTGGGGGATAGAGACAAAAATACCCACCCAGTTTGTCTAATGGTGCTTTTTTTAATAGCAAGTCGGTTTTCAATCCAAAATATTCTGAAAGGAAGTCAATAAATGTTCCGTCTCTTGCCATAAGTGCAGGGAAACGGAGAGTGAGGTGCTTCAAAGCCTTGGCGCCGTTCAGCAGCAGCCTGCAGGTAATGGGCATACAAATGACTGCACCAGTGTCGTCTCCTCTCCCCGCCACAAACAAAACAGCCCCGTGTGAAGTTTTGCGGTTTTATATCTCCGCCATTCATCTTGATGCGTGTCTCCGAGTGTTTTGAAGTGTGGGTACTTACCTGCTGAAAGCCGTGGCCCGTTCTCATTTTAATGAACGAATCACCTTGTGAAATATGGCACAGCACCCTATCGATGAGATGGAGATGGGAATGCTGACCCAGCAAGCATCGCTTGAGCCTCTGACGTAGTTACTGAGTCGGCCCCCGTCTCTCTTATCAGTGCAGTCACAGTGAAAGCTAATTAATTTTCATTTTAATTGAGATTTTAACTGTGCTATATATAAAGGGAGGAAACGAATATGGCGTCCACTTATGTATGAAGTGGCAGTTCACCCAGAATCACATTTATTACTGATGAGTTTTGTTTAGCAAAGAATGGCTTTAAAACTCCTCCTTCTGAATACAAAAGACTTTGAACACAAAATAAGATATTTTACCAGATACTGTATGTGATGATATGCTAATTCAATAATACTGTCTGTTTCAGTCTTGGCCACTTATGTCCACTTAAAATTCAAGTGTTCCGCCAGCAAGACGTTTCAAATTTTCTGCTGTCACTCAGTGAAGAAAGAATTTGATTTTCTTTGTGTATGCTAAATTTAGGGAAATTGAGTGGAAAGCTAAGGGGTTAAAAGTTTCAAATCTACAAGAAAAAATGTGCAAATTTACTCAAAAAATTGGAAAAAATTTGAGTAAAAAAGTTTAAAATTTACAACGAAAAAGCTGCTAATTTTTGAGAAAAGGGAAATTGGCTGGAATGAAAAAGGGTTAAAAGAAAACTTTCAAATCTACAAGAACAAAAGTTGCAAATATTTGAGAAAAAAGTTAAAAATGCAAATTTTTGACTGAAAAAATGCAAATTTTTGAGGAAAAAAGTTGCAGATTTACAAGAAAAAGTTGGAATTTTTTGAGAAAAAAGTAAAAAAAAAATTACAAGAAAAATGTTGCACATTTGAGAAAAAAAATTCAAATTTGTATGAAAAAATTGTAAATTTACAAGAAAAAAGTTGCAAGTTTTTGAGAAAAAAGTTGCACATTTTTGAGAAAGGGAAAATTGGCTGGAATGCTACGAGGTTAAACCAAAACTCCAAAAGAAGATTAAAAGTTAAAGGTCCTATTCACTGAAAACTGTTTTTGCAGTTGTTGTTGTTTTTTTGTTTTTTTTTTACCTTCTGGAATGTGTGCATTTCATGATTATACAAAACAACAGCAAAAACATCAAAATCCTCACTTCTTATAAAAAAAAAAACAAAAACAACAAATTGATATCATTTTTATGAATGATGAGCTGCTTTATCTCCTCTGAGTTTGTTCCTCTACCTGCTCTATATTGGCCAGCCTAGCTGTCTGTCTGCAAACATAGACGAGCAGGGAGCACAGCCAAGCCGTGAGCTTCAGAGCTAACAGTGCTGTTAGGGAGTTAGTTTACCAAGCTCTTTTTAAGTTGTTTTTTTCTTTAAATATCAGTCACCCTATAGAAATCACTGTTTCCCTATTTTTACCTCCGCCAGGCCGAAAGGCCAGGAGGAGGTTATGTTTTTGCCGGGGTTTGTCTGTTTGTTTGTCTGTCTGTCTGTCTGTCTGTCTGTCTGTTGGTTAGCAAGATAACTCAAAAAGTCTTGGACGGATTTCCATGAAACTTTCAGGCGTTGTTGGAAATGGTACAAGGAAGAACTGATTAAATTTTGGGGGTGATCCGGTTCACCGTCTGGATACAGGAATTTTTTAAAGCATTTTTCATTCAACACTGTGACATACAGCCATTTTCAACATGTGCGCAGGCGCAATGGAGGGCGCTGGTCGTCGTGTCTGCAACACAAACTCTGCGTTCTTCAACGTTTTAGGCACAAAAGGACGCGGAAAACACTGCTGGCCTGGGCCCGCCAGCGTGCAACTGCAAAACCTCACACGGGCAGCTGTCCGCCGACGGATTCTTTGGCAGAAATTCCCCGGTCAGCCATAGGCGCTGCGCAAAAACGAGCTCTCTGCCGGCGAAGCTTCTAAATTGTCATTTGCCGAGGAGCGCAACCCCCAAAACAATAATATTGTAGCGAACTCAATATGAGCACCCTATCTGGCTTGCCAAGTGGGTTGACCCTATTGGTGACACAGGTAGAGTGCGGGACTCCGGAGCGGGAGGCGTGAGTTCAAACCTCCCGGTGGGACGTCGCCATGTCGAGCAGCACGTTACAATATAATATAAAACCCACGGCAACCTGTCTACCCAATTTGCATCCGTCAGTGGAGGAGATGGACGCAACACTTCAGTTTATTACCTCCGCCAAGGAGGCAATGCTTTTACTACTGAACCACTAATCCTATCACTATCACATTGATTGTCATTGATTAATTGTGTGTTTATTGCACTGTCCCTGTCAAATAAACAAATAACCATTGTGAATCCAATTGCTAGTCATATGTTTACATGCTCAAGGAATGTGAAAACGTACACACAAACACTGTATGGGGGGAATTGTGGCGCTTGGCGGAGGTCTGCGCTCTCCGAGTGCTTTTCTAGTTCCTCATAAATTTGAAACTTTTTTCTAAACTTGAAACTTTTTCTCATAAATTTGTTAGTTCTTGTAAAATTGTGATTTTTTTTCTTGCAAATTTGCTAACATTTTCTGGTAATTTTAGACTTTTTTATTGTCTTGCAATTTTCTCGTAATTTGTTACTTTTTTCCTTGTAAATTTGCTATTTTATTGCAAATTTTAAACTTTCTCATAAATTTGACACTTTTTAACTGTAAACTTAGAACTTTCCCCCATAAATTACGGATTTTATTCTCACAAATTTAACTTTTTTCTCAGAAATTTTCAAATTTTTTTACTCATATTTGCTACTTTTTTGTTAATTTGCAAGTTTTTCTAATTTTTGCCTCATAAACTTATGACTTTTTTCTTGTAAATTTGCTAATTTTTTCCTTGTAAGTTTGTAACTCTTCAAGTAATTTTACAATTTTTTCTTTTTAATTTTCACTTTATTGTCATAAATTTGTAACTTTTTTCTAGTAAATCTGACTTTTTCCTCATAAATTTGTTACTATTCTTTTGTAAATTTGTTACTTTTTTCTTATAAATTTTCACACTTTTTTCTTCATAAATTTGTCATTTTTTTCTTGTAAAGTTGCTATTTTTTTCCTTGTAAGTCTAATTCTTTTCAAGTAATTTTACATTTTCTTCCTTATAAATTTACACAGTTTTTTTTCTCATAAATTTGTGACTGTTTTCTCATAATGTTGCCTATGGCACCAGTGTTACTGAAACGTGCTCACACACATTAAACTTATGTGGGGCCCAGATGCGTTTTAAGCTGGTAAACATGCTTCCTACTCACCTGCGCCACAGGTAAAGTCCAAGTGGGCAAACACAGATGAGGCCAACGTGGAACCCATGGACAAACCCAACGGGACCCAGTCGACAGCCCAGTTTTAACCTGTAGTGGGGCCCGCTTGGACATGCTGGCTGGGATTGTATACTAGATGCAGTTCTTTCTAGCAAATCCCTTCTTTTGTTATGTTTAAAATGCTTCATGTACTTACATTGATGCTTTGAAAACAACAGAATAAGGGCCATTTAGTTTATGTATACTCAGCAGGAGGCAGACATCTCAGCAGACTGTTTCTCCAACAAAGGGAAGCTTACACCAAACTGTTGAGATGGATCAGCAACACTTGCAACACCCTTGGCTTGTGCAGCTACATTTTAAAGCACCTTAAAGCTCTGATATCATTGAATGATAAAATGTTTCAAATAAGTGAGAACAAAGTGGTTTCTTCTAACAATGAAGAAAAATAAACTGATCCTGCAACATTAGTGTTTAACTGCCAGACCAGCCAGACCGCCAGACCAGTGGGACCTTAAATTTTAAACCCCTTTGCATTCCAGCCAATTTCCCTAAATTTAGCATACACAAAGAACATCAAATTCTTTCGTCATTGAGAAGAAAATTTGAAATGTCCTGCAGGTGGAACACTGCAATTTTAAGATTCAAAGATTAAAAGATTTTTATTTGTCAGTACTTCTATACATACAGGACATACAGGAGAATTGAAATGCTGTTTCTCTCTCTCTTAGTGGTGTGCACAACATAAAAAAAAGAAAAAGGAATGAGGCTGTAAAAATAGTAACAGCAGTCTATGTACAGTAATGCTACCCATAGTGCAAATAAGATAAAAGATAAAATCCAGCAATCCTATCTACAGATAAAAGTAGAACTGTAATACCTGTAGTTGCAAGTTTGATGTGGTAGTGTAGGTGCAGACAGTGACACACTGGACTGCACATGATCAATATTGCAATAACAGCAGCAGATATGACATTTGTGCAAATGGTTGCAATAAGGTGCAGAGACATACAGCGGCAAATGTTACTATTGGTGAACCAGTCTTTTTGTGCCAACAGCTGAGGTAGTTATTGTGTGGATGAGTGCGTTACAGTCCAGGGGTGGGGGGAGAAGTGGGCAGAGTTAAAGGTCCTGATGGCCTGATGAACAAAGCTGCTGAGTAGTCTTGTGGACCGGGCCCGGAGGCTCCGGTACCTTTTCCCCAAGGGCAGGGGGCTGAAGAGGGAGTGTGAGGGGTGGGAGGTCTTGCCTGAAATGTTGATGGCTCTGTGGGTGAGGCGGGTGTGGTAGATGTCCGTGAGGAGGGGCAGAGAGGCACTGATCATCTTGCTGGCTGCTTTCACTGTGCGTTGTAGTGTTTTCGGGCAGCAGGCGATGCAGCTTCCATACCACACCATGATTCAGCTGGTGAGGATGCTCTCAATGGTGCCCCGGTAGAATGAGCACATGATGGGGGGTGGGACTCGTGCTCTCCTCAGTTTGTGGAGGAAATGGAGGTTAAATAAAAAGAGATTAAAAACAGGTTAAATAATGGTCTGGCAGTTAATATTTTTTAATAAACATTTTCAGTCTCAAATTTACGCCGTAGCCTCATAGCCAGGACATAATGTAAACAGGGGCTCATCATGAATATTTTTTGGATCTTGGACAAGCCCCCAATCAACAAAATGAAAGCTGACAAAATAATTGTCAAAGGGTTACGAGTTTGATGTAGAGTGGACAAACAGCATTTGGAAAACCCAATGAGCTAAGCAGCCACCCAGGCTACTTTTGTCCACTCATTCACAAGTGTGTTGAATCAGCAAACAAGCCATGCAGCAAACATTTAAAGACCCCTGTACTGCCACTGCAAGGTCAGTAGATATTGCAGAGGGGAATAACAATAGCCAGACCTTTATGTCATTGTAGAAACTCGGAATAATGGCTCACCCTGTAGAGTGGACACCATGAGAATTAAGTCCAAAACTCTTCTGAGTGTTGGTTAGATTTGATAATTGAATCTTCTTAGTTTGTGGCTTGAAGAACCCTTATTATTCTTATGCAGTTTTCCCACATGTTCGACACAGCTCCCAGAGGTGTTAATGAAATGTTTGTAACCTACTTTAGTCAGAACGGGCTGGTTGCCAGCTGCCAATTGGGTCTGGAGGAAGAAGAAGAATTCCTGACCACTTCGACACAGTCAAAGGATGGATAATTTTTTCACACATAAGGAGTTGTTCAGAACTCCTTATAAGAACTCCTTATACAAAGATATAGAGTGATGATAATCAAGTCAGTGGCGGTAATGCACCTGTAAGCTGGTTACCAATGACCAATCAAATCTAAAAGAAGAAGAAGAAGAACACCTCAGGGTTTAATTATTGCAGTACCATTTCACACATGGGGGGAAAAGCTCTCCTCAAAATGAGCTGTTTTATAGGATATAACTTTAAATGTTAATGAGCCCCACTTCACCCCACCCTCATCTTTTGTTGTTTCTCTGAGATTTATATTTTAATGGTGACACAATTTTTGAAGCTAATGATAGCTTTTAACTTTAGTTTAAGCAACACGCTAACAAATATTGACAGAATGTTAGCATTTAAAAGTCAAAATGAAGCATTACCAGAGAATGGGGTGTGTGATTTGAGTGGTCGACAGCATCTGACTATTCCGTGAGGTATCATAAGCACAGAAACAACCCTGAATGAGTGAATGGCTAACTCTGCTAACAGCAGCTAGCCACTGCTAACTGAGGTAAGGTAGAAGAAGAAGAAGCCATCTCTGCTGTCATTCAGTCCATACAGCCAATCATGTACAGTAGAACAAAATTACATTTCTCCTATCTACAATGCTACTCACATGTGGAATCAAAGGGGTTGCTGCCATGCAAAGCGCTGCCACAAACAGCTTCTCCTTCCCCCATTCTATTATGCTGAACACCAAACTATAAGGAGGGAAGTATCATTTTTATATGGTCTTTGGTATGACCCAGCCAGGACTTGAACCCCTAACCTCCCGGTTGTGGGGTGGATGCTCTATCAAAGAGGCCACCACTCAGGTAGTGTCTAATCCAGAGTTTAATATACTGCCAAAGGTTGGTAGATGATCCAAATAGGTAAAATGGGTGTCTAGTGGGGATGGATAGAATATATAGAAAATTGCTCAAAAAAGGGACATTGAGTCACAATCAAGCTAGCAGCTTAGTTAGCAGACTGCTCTCTTATTTGTATCCAGCAGGTCGACCTTGAAGTTAGTCAGAAATCCCAGCTGTGGCTGCTCAGGCCAGCTAATGTTAGCAGCCAAATCTACTTGGATATTACAGTCAAAATATAATAGAATAAGCCATAATTGGCTCAAGCGGTATAACTGACTGAGGATTAATGAACCAGCTGGTCTACTATAGTGACTAGAATTTACAAAACAGAGCTTCAAAATGTCATGTCCGGTGAAAGCACATTTGAAGTAACTGTCTGTGATTGCCTGCAGCTGCTCCTCATCACACACCTACTCCAATTACTGCTGGACATAAATAGCTCCAGCTCCCTCAGTGCTCTGTGGGACCGACTCGGCTCAATAGCTTTCAGTGGCTCTCTGGGTTCTCCTGCTACTCGACCACCCATATGCCTCTGGCCTTGTGCTCTCACCTTCCTGTAGTTTCCTTGGATTCCCAGGAGGCCTGCAAAAAACATTTATGGTCAATGTTACCTGCTTAGATCTTCTCCACTGCCTCTCCTCAGTGCTTGCCTGTCTCCCTTGTTGCCTCCAGATTCCCTCTTCTCATGCCTACCTGGAAAAACAAGTAAGAATCAATCATGGCAATATCTCTAACCATCTCACCACAGGAAGATCCCTGGGCCTGGGGAATCTCCATACCAAGCTTCTCCAAATTAGCAATTATCTACCTTGCAATATTGAAGGACATTTTCTTTTTATTATATGTGTTGTGCTATATAATCTTTTTTAAAGAGAATTTTGAAGTTGTTTCAAGACTAGCAGCTGGGTGCAGTGACAGCTTGTATCACTGTGATAACAAAACGATAAGTACAGTTGCTGTTGAGAAGAAGAAGGCCAGTTACAGTTGTTATTCAAGATAAGAAACAACTCTGTCATGCTGTTGGACAGATCCATTGTATTATATGAATCATGTAATGAATTTGTATAAAAGCAGCCCAGTGAGACTGCCTCGCTGAACATTCCTATCTGTGTATTCTGGTGGATGCTCCCTTGCAAGTACTAAACCAATGCTGCTTGTATATGGACTCTCCTATCGTCATTTTATGTTATAATATTCTCAGGACAGAACAGTTTTTATCTAACAATTTGGTCCTTTGAGCTGGATCTCAACATCTCTTCCCTGCCAGTGGGTTTGGATTTGTGATATTGTGCATGGAGAGTCTGGGACTGTGATTGAAAGTCTTCTGCCCCTTTCCACTGGGGACAGGATGGAGCTAAGAGGCCAGCTTTCCGCTGTTTGGTGGGAAGAGAGAAGAGACTCCAAACTTACCAAAGGAGAACCAAAAGAACAAATGCAGGAATTTTGTTTTTCTGGGTTTACAATAAGTCAGGGACTTATTTAAAGAAGTTTGGAACTTCTAAGAGTCAGAGACTCTAAAAGGTCAGGGACCTTAACCAGTTGCACTCTGGTCAATTTCCCTAAAAATGCCTAAAAATAACATACCCAAAGTAAATCAAAAGCTGTTCTTCAACCCTTTGCAGCATCTTCATGGGGTTGGTCTCATTTAAAAGAACACACTTTGAATTTTTTTGGCAATTTTTTTTTCTGCAATCCGCTACAGAGGAGTAGCAGGGGGTGGGGCGTTCTTGGCGCACAGTCCGGTCCGTGCGCCGGTCCAGTCCGTGCGCCGCGGTCCGTCATGTGGCGATGACGCACAGTTGTAATTTACAATAGTCAAAAGTCATTTTTATTCCTATTTTCAGTGATAAAGAATAATTTAGCTTATAACACTTACCTGTCCACAACAGCAGTGTCGCTGGCGAACATCTTTTCCTCATTGTCAGACGAACATGACGCTGGTCCGCTTGTTACGACTTGTGGTTCTGGTCACGTGACCCGGTCAAACCATGATTCCATTATTGCGGTTTTGCGCTTCCATGATTGCGGTTTTGGCGAACAATTTTTCAAAACAAATAAGAACAGTAGTAATAAAAAAAGACTGGTGAACGCTACCGTTACACACAGCAGCTTAGACAAAACAGATTTTACGCACGGGACGCACGCTTTCAATCGTCGAACTTCTCTGCTTCAATTGGCTCGTTGTATTCGCAGTCGTTGGTAGGCGGGTCCTTCTTGCTAGGTTTTCAGTCACTGGTTCTTCAAGGTTTCAGAAACCCAATTCAAGGCTCTTATTAGTCGAATGAGAGGTCAATCAAATCTAAACGAATCAAAGCACTCCATTGGCTTTCTGTTCGCGGCTGTGTCTGTAGTGGAAGAACGGAAATGCAGCTTTTTTTTTTTTTTTTCAGTGTGCTCTGAGACGCACAGTGCGCACTAGGACGCACGAGGACGCAGAGACGTGACCGCCCGCGGTATCCTGGAGTGCAAGAGGTTAAAGAAGGAAAAAGTAATTGAGAAAAGCCTTAGAAGCGTTTCTCCGTGTGCATGTAAAAGACAAAAGAAAATCTCCTTCAAATATACTCCCTGCTGGTTCTCCATGTCTCCTCCAAGAAGTAAACCCTGTTATCACCTCCTTACCCTACAGTAAACCTAACTGTTATTATCAACTGCCAAATCCATACTTGTCCCAGTCTTCACGATCTTCGTTCTCCTCCCCTGTAGCTCTGACCACTCCAACAATCTCCACTTACTGTTGTAACAATCAATAACATCTGCTACCAGGTCCAGAATAAAAACCATGCCATAAAATCGCTGGTTGAATTGATTTTTGACAATGAGTTAGCCATGAAAACAGTTCTGGAACCCGTGTTACACTAGGACAAAGGAACACAATAGACCAGAATGACATATTATTGACTGTGGTTTAGTGAATTAGCTGGAATGACAGACGTCTATTGACGGTGACTAGAATTTACAGAGCTTTGAAATCCATGGTTGGGCCACTAGCTAAGCTAAGTGCACTGTAGCGATGTGAGCTCCAAGGCTCAGTGAGAAGCTTCCTCTTTTCTATGTACCAGACTATCCAGGAGGCAGATCTCTATCAGGTCTGTTAAATAATAATGCAGTAACTTCACAGGAAAGAAAAGCCTATGGGAACAAGGCGTTTCAGACAGTTACAGTGCAAAGTTTTTTGTGGGAGAAGAGAATTCCTGTGACAGCAGACTTTGGGCTGTTTGGCTTTGCCGACCATACCTGCATAATGTCACAGAAATCCTGCATAACACGCTAACATAAAGGAGAATAAAGGAGGTGGCTCATTCCTGGTCAGACTGCTTCCCTTGGTTGTGATATTTCACTCAAATCTTGCAATGTGAAAAAAAAAATACAAAAAGTATTGCAAAGCAAATGTGGGTGAAATGCTCAATGGGACACGCTAAGACACTAAACTCATAGCGTGTCCTGATGAGTCAGCCTTTTTTCATGTTTAATGTTCCTCTTCATAACAGAGTTTCACAGCATTCATGAGTAGTTTCAACAGCTGAAAAAGAGACGACAGATCTCCTCACAGGCATTAGCTCTCACATTGCTGATGTGGCAGATGAGCACTGTTGCCTTATTACAGTCTCTGGATTCAAACTGCTGCAAATATGGCTTTACTCTGAATAAAAACCACAGGCGTGTAAAACTTTGATTTCTTTTCTTTCTCTAGGTGAAAACAATGAGACCATTTGGGCTTGAGCTGATCTACCAAGCCCTTTTTCTCTGCGATTAATGCAGTCACTGATTTAGTAATTCCCACTTGGAAGTACAGACTTTTAACTCAAAGCACATTTTTATACTTAATGCTTTAGATAAATGATTCCTCTTGAAATGATAAGATTACTATTAAGTGAATCCTGACACCTTGCCAGTCTCTGTGGTAGGAGTCTCTTTTATGTGAATTAGTCATCAAATACAGAAGACAGCAGAGGCCAACTTTACATTTTATGTTAAAGGAGACACTTTTTCCATGCTTTTATGGAAAAACTTCAAAATCTAAAACCCTGTAACTCTGTATGGTCAGTCTTTGTCTCAGTACCACTCTCTAAACAAATGGTTTTGATTTTGAGAAGCAGAGTTCACTGGAAAGATACCACCCTCCCAACTTCATCTCCACCCATTTCAACGCTGGTGGTGGGATCCCCGTGAACGTCCAAACCCACACCGACAGCACGACTACAGCTGCTAGCATGCTACAGAGTTGGCTTGGCAACCACGGTTTATATCGCTATTTTATGTAAACTCTTGTAACCTGGCTAGACATTTTGTATTACATCCTGATTTGTTAGTCCTTAGTCGACAATACCATGTGTCTTGCATCATTCTGGCTTATTTTGTTGCAGTGGCAGGTTGTGTGTTTGACACTTCTCAGCCTTCCGTCAGTCCTGGTCCTCCTCTCCCTGCATTCACCCAGAAAAAAGAAGCAGATAAGATAAATCATCACGCAATATAATAACTAAGCAGTCATCACAGGAAAGATCTCTGGGCCCGGGGTACCTCAATGCTCACCTCTGACGAGACTCTAAGTTACCAAAGCCATCTTCCAATTCAAGCTGCTGATACTGACAACAAAGAAGTTCTCTTCATCTTCAGCCATCTCATCCCTTCACCTGCATTCCAAGTCTGCCCATGACTTGTGTTTCATTCTTTTCTCCTAGGTCAGATCCCGTCCAGACCCATCAGCTTATTTTAAACTCTTAAAATTCCACTGTTCTGCTGGAGGGACATTTCAAATTTTCTACTGCCACTCAGTGAAGAAAGAATTTGATTTTCTTTGCAGATACCAAATTTAGGGAAACTGGCCAGAACGCTAAGAGAAGAAAAGTTTCAAATATGCAAGAAAAAAGTTACATATCTGAGAAAAAAGTAAAAAAAAAAAAAAAAAAAGTGTACATGGAAAAAAGTTGTACATTTTTGAGAAAAAACGTCACATTTTTGAGAGAGAAAGTTGAACATTTTTCAGAAAAAGGTTTAAAAATTATAGGAAAACAGTTGCAAATGTTTTTTTTTAAGTTACAAATCTGCAAGAAAAAAATAGCAAATTTTTGAGAAAAAAGTTGCAAATTTTTTGAGAAAAAAGCTGCCAATGTTTGTAACAGTAAAGTTGAAGTTTAGGAGAAAAAAGTTGCAGATTGAAAAGAAAAAAGCTAAAAATCTTTTAGAAAAACATTGCAAGTTGAGGTGTTTCAGGCACGTCCCATTGGGAGGAGACCCCGGGGCAGACCCAGGACATGCTGGAGAGACTATAGGCCCTTTTCCACTAGTGTCAGTTTGGCCCAGTACAGTACAGTACAGTATAGTTTGGTTCGGTACGCTTGTGTTTCCATTACACTGAGAGTACCCCTTGATGTGGGTGGGATTTGTTACAGGGAGGCAGAGCAATCCTCCCGTTACATAAAACAAGCGTAACGTTAAGTAAAACAAGCGATGCAGGCAAAACACAGCATAGCAGGACACAAGGTGACTGCGTTCTTTGGCCTTTTTTGCCAGAATAAAGCCAAAAAAGGAGAACAGAAGGTCATAGGCGGCGAGACGACACACTCTGTAAAAGTACTGGAGCATTTAGGAAACTATATAGAGCAGTATAAAGCAGAAGACATGAGGACACGAACTACATCACATATGAAGGTAAGCTAAGGATTGCTAATGTTACTTTAAGTCTGCCGTATGACATTGTAATGTCGGCAAGTTATCGCTATTTGGTACTAAAATATGTATTCTGTGTGTGTGTGTTTCAGATGGCTCTCTTGTGGCAACACACAACAACACAGGCTCCCAGTGATGACATGTCACCCCAGCTTCACAAACGCAAAGTGGTTACAGAACTGCAGAATGTCTGTAGAAATGTTCAGCTTTCTGTGCAACAAATTGCTCTGATCTGTTTCAAAATCATGGAGAGGCTGTTGAGACGTCATGGGATTTACCTGCTCCAGCCAGTGGTGTTGTGACAAAACATGATCAGCTGTCAAACTTGAGGTGCCATATTGTAGTGTATGAGCAGTAAAATATATTTTTCAACAGGTAAACAGTACTGAGTTAGATATAATAAGATATATTTAACAACTATGATGCATTTTAAGCCAAAACAAATGGATCTAGGATTAAAAGCAAGTAAAATAATGCAGTCACAAGGTTACATGGAGAAATACATTGATTATCTGGATATATATCAAATTGAGTATTGCGGACTACATGTAGATACTGTATAAATATATATTCTCTGCATCAACAGTGAACTATACATGTATTCATGTAGTATTGCATTGGGAATTTTGACAAACTTTTGTACATTTTGCAGATCTGTCTCCACTTTCATGTGTGAAGGTTACTACCAAGTGACATAAATTAAATACAAAGAGATTGGAAAAGCTGTCTAAGAACAATCCAGCAGTTTGAGAAATCACTTTTGTTTTGGTGTAAGTCTGTCAACAGAATTATGAACCATAAAGCAGTTTGTGTTAAAATGTTAAATCCCATTAAACCCTAACCCAGAGGTGTGCAATCATGTGCCATGGAGGGCCAAGACCCTGCAGGTTCTCTCTTCTACCCAGTCTCTTCAGCAGGTGTTTTCACTGATCTGCAATCAGTGGGAAAAAAGTTGGTGGAATGTGCTGATGAAGACACTAGTTGGAGGTTAAGCCTGCAGGGTCTTGGCCCTCCATGGCACATGATTGCACACCCCTGCCTTAACCCATTATTAGTGTAGCCCTTTGAAAAATAGACTATATAATTCACTGATTCATAAATAGGAGTTAATACATAGAAAATAGAACGTGTTCATTAACCAAATAAATAACAGTTAAAAGTGGTTAAAAAGTATTCATGGTTTGATATTTCATATAGTGCACTAAGTTTGGAATTCCATGATTGGGCTCATGTGTTTTATTATTTACATGATGTGAAAGGTGTTTTGTTTTTATACTAAGTTCTTAAAGCTGGAAATATTGCAAGAATATTTAATTTTCTACACATTTGTAAAAGAAATGGGAATGTATGCTTTTTTTCTGTATTGTTTATTTTCTAAGACAGTGAGAAGTGAGCTTAAGATCAAGGGTTGGCTGGAAATGGACGTGATGTAGGATGAACGAAAACGGAAAAGGAGACAAAGAAAGAAAACGACGAGAGAGACGGGAATTAAAGGAGAAGAAAACAAGGGAGAGAGCAAGCGGCCCATGGCAGGAGTGTGCCGGTGTAGAAGCTAACAACTGGGGAAATACGTAGCCAATGTGTTTCTGGAGTTTAGGAAGTGATATAGTAACAAGGGTGCATGACAACTGAGCTCTCTACGTTATTGTATTAGACGGTGGGACTGTGTGGAACAATGTATTCCAACGAGGAGTAGCAGTTCAGGAGTCCGCCATCCTGCTCAGCCTAACGAAAAAAAAAAAAAAGCTTATCCTACCGGACTGAGTGTGGACTGTGTACCTGCTAACACGGTGAGTTGAAGATGTCTGCATAACCTAGAAGGGACATTGACCTAGCCCTGACGTTCCTGTGTTTGGGGGTGATGACTGCGCTGGATTCCAGGGAGAGGAGCTGTATGTACGCTGATGCCCGTGGACCCTGTGAGTTGCCCAGGTTGTTTCTTGTCTAGAGGGAAGGAGCCGCCATTATGGGTTGGAGGCCACGCACGCAAGTTTCACGCCAGGCCTGCAACACTTAGGACTGTGGGGTATTTAGAATATATTTTTGCCGGCTTTAAGTTTCCTTTTATTAAGGTTTAAAGGGCCCCTTTTCCATTTTCTATTATTCCTTTGTTTGTTTTTTATTGAGGTTGTGACCATTGAAATATTGCAAAGCTGTGATTTATTTTAATAATTCAAGTACTGACATTTCTGTTTGACTTAAGTCAGAAAGAAAACATTTGAAAAAAAGGATTAATTATTTTGATGTGTAAATAGAAAGTTCTTATTTTTTTATAAAATCATTTCATTGCTTCTGAATGGTCATTTGTCATTAAAATTTTGAACTTTATGATTTAAGGTTTTATTCTAAGGTAAGCATTCTCATTAGTGTTTGAGTTGCATGATTAGACTTAAGGGTTAAAGAAATTCAGTTAAAGAGTGAATACTTAAAAGTTGAAAGAGTCTTGCTATATACCTATTTTTATTCAAAATTGAAAGACAAAGTACCACAACATTAACAGTAGAGATACCACTTTATTTAAAGAACTCAGGATAGCCACCCCTATTAATGCCTGGACAAGCAAAGGGGGTGCTAGATTAGGAAACCCAGATGCTAATATGGCCCAGAATTCCTCCATATACTGGTACTATCACAAAAGTGTGCAGTGTCTTCTGCACTGGCACATCCAACAATACAGTCTTCAGTAAAATAATTGTTTTTGGTTACTTTTTCTTAAAAAATGAGCCATTATTTTCAATGTCACTGATAAATGGTTTGTACTGTTGACTCCCACCGGTGTCTTAACAGACAAAATAGAAAATCATGATGCAAACACATAAGTCACTAAATTGTTTATCACAATCAGCAGCAAATTCCAGATTACTTAGAATGTGCAAAACTCAAACTGTAAAAAAAAAAAGAATTTAGAATGGGTCACACAGGCTGGCCACGCTGCCTCACTGAGCAGCAACTGGATGTGCCGCTCAAGCTGGATCTGGTTCAGCAGGTCTTCAGCCTGCTTCTCTGTAAATAGTGACGCACGGTCCAGTTTGGAGTGAATCGTTTTCCTCTTGCCTAGATGAAAGACAAAAATGGGTGGTGGTTAATTAAAGCAAGTTTAAAACATTTGAGAAATAATGTTATCAATAAAAGTTTAGCAACTGCTGTGTTGCCCTGGTTTCAAGTGTGGGTCGTGTTTTGTGCTTGTATTGCTAAAATATAAAAGGAAGCACAACAATGGGTCTCAAATATTTGAAATGTGTACTTTTACTGGATGAGTTTGAAGGTGAAATACTATAAACTATACATAGAAACTAAATTCTAATGGTGACTGAACAACTCCCATTTCCCAAAGTGCAAGATACACTATTATGAGTATAACTCATAAAGGATCACAGAAGTGATCTGACAAAAATAAATAAATAAATAAATAAATAAATAAACAAACAAACAAGTGGTTTATTTTACAGTGGCTACTACTGGATGTGCCATTCATTTTCAATTATTCTGTAATAAATATTCACATAATCAAATAAATCTCAGTTCAGTCCCTTTCATATTAAAGTAGAACTGAACTGAACGGCATTGAACGGCACTGGGTGATAGTACATACAATTATAAAGATAATTTATCATTGGCACCCCCTCCACAAATCCCGGAATCTTGGAGAAAATCGCGATTTTGAATTTCCCGCCCTGAAAAATCAGACAAATCCGCCGAAGTGCAGCCGAAGTTCCGCGTAGTCTTCCATGTTTACCATTGCGAGCACGTCGACACTGGTTGTTTTTGGTGCATTTTGTCGTGATAGTTGACTACAAAACACTTCCAACACCTGGGAAGATCTGTTCAGTGGCCAAGGAAAGCTGTCATGGCGACGAAAGAAAAGAAAGGGGGAGGAAAAGCGACCGGGAAGCAATGCGTTTCTAGATATACAGTGATCCCTCACTTATCGCGTTTAATGGGGACCAGAACCGACCGCGAAAAGTGAAAAACCGCGAAGTAGCGTCACCCCCCCCCCAAGGGCGTCACAAGCTCTATTTTGCACAAAAAGGCACAAGAGAACAGCGAAAAGTGCCACTAAGCAACACGAGCGATAAAGAACAATGAATGCGGTCTTCCTTCGCTGAGTAAAACGTCTCGGCCAATCAGCTTGTGAGGTAAAACGACTCGGCCAATCAGCTTGCAAGATTCCCGAGCGGTGAAGAGGTGGGCGGAGAGGAGTGGAGCGGTGGTCAGAGAGGTAGATTTTCAGTTGTGCGGGCTCTCCGTGTTGATACCTGATGTTCTAATGTAGGAGACTACATTGTGCGGGCTCTCCGTGTTGATACCTGATGTTCTAATGTAGGAGACTACATTGTGCGGGCTCTCCATGTTGATACCTGATGTTCTAATGTAGGAGACTACATTAGAACATCAGGTATCAACACGGAGAGCCCGCACAACTGAAAATCTACCTCTCTGACCACCGCTCCACTCCTCTCCGCCCACCTCTTCACCGCTCGGGAATCTCGCAAGCTGATTGGCCGAGTCGTTTTACCTCGCAAGCTGATTGGCCGAGACGTTTTACCCAGCTTCGCTCCCTGCCGAGCGCCTATTGAGTTTTTGCATATGACGTCAGGGGGCGTGCCGGACTGGCCCGTTAGAGTGTGCCGCCATATTGGATGGCAAGAAACAGCAGCAGCAGGGTGAAACAAACCACATAGCTCACGTGTACCTACAAACTCGGCAAAATGGTGTACTCCTGTTGTTCCCCCTGATAAGGGGATAAGCGGGGAATTAAATGGCCGGTGTGAAATGCAAAAAAAAAAAAAAAAAAAGTTGGATTTTTGAATAATTACCTTCACTGACGTAATCTCTCGCTTTCTCATAACGGGCTGCACGGTGGAGCAGTGGTTTAGCACTGTGACAGCACAGTTTACCCTCGGCCGGGGGATCGCGGGGATCATGAGACCGTGGGCTCGATCCCAGCCCCCGACCAACAGTGAGCTGTGTGGAGTTTGCATGTTCTCCCCGTGTTGCGTGGGTTTACTCCGGGATTTCTCCGGTTTCCTCCCGCATACCAAAAACATGTAGGTTTAGGGCGCTTGCGCACGCAGCGGCTGGTGGCTTGTCACCAGACTGCAAACCAAATCTACCTACAGGTACAAATAAGTAACAAAAAAAAAAAAAAAAAAAAACTTTGTGAGTCGGGTCTGGTTTGGGGGCGCCTCTCTGCTTGCTACAAAGGACAACGTACACATGAAAGGGGAGAAAAATATTGTAAATGTGCATAAAATCAGGTACGTTTTAACGCGGCGCGCCGTGGAGAGCCTTTAAAAAAAAAAAAAAAAAAACACGCAGCGCGCTTCACTCACCTCTGAGTCCGAGGAGCTGCTGTTGTTTTCCGACTCGTTCACCAGCAAAGACTTCACATCATCCACATCCCTTTCCGCTGACACGTTTTCCGATATCTTTTCCTCCTGCTCCCCTTCGTCTTTGAAAGATATCATCTCATCGTTTGCCCCCAAATCATCCCCGCTGAGCAGATTACTGGCAGTCATTGTTCTGCTAATTGCTCCAGCTGTTACCCCACACCCGCCACCTCCGTTCAACTGAGGCATTTCGGCACACCAGAGGAGCGCACGGGAGCAAGATTAAAAACACTTGTCTGCTGTTATGACTGCTGACAATGACTCCACTGAATGTGACACAGACATCGCAGACACAGTGTCAGAGGCCACAGTGTCAGTTGTTGAAAAGGATGATAGGGATGTTATTATGTCAGACTGTGACTGTGTGTTCTCCTCACTCATTCTAATCGCTAAACAGTACAAGTTACGCCTGGGTTGTCACAGTGCAACTGCTGCTCTTGCCATCCAAGATGGCGGCACCTACGGCGTGTTTATGTTTACCCCAGCGAGTCACGTGAATTTTACGAGCCTACGCAAAAACTCTATACCCAGCGAAGGAAGACCGCATTCATTGTTCTTTATCGCTCGTGTTGCTTAGTGGCAATTTTCGCTGTTCTCTTGTGCCTTTTTGTGCAAAATAGTGCTTGTGACGCCCTTGGGGGGGGCGGGGGTGACGCTACTTCGCGGTTTTTCACTTTTCGCGGTCGGTTCTGGTCCCCATTAAACGCGATAAGTGAGGGATCACTGTAATAAGTTGGAAAAATGCTGTTTTTTTCCCCCTTTCTTTTTTATTGTTAATTTTCCTTATCCTGACACCCCAAACATGCCAAAGTAAAGACTCACCATTCTGTATTCAATAAGCGACTCTCCTCCCCATCACTGCTGCGGTCTGAGTCGGTGCCGGAATCCCCCGAAAATTCTGGCTCTAATCTGTACGGTTCGATGCCTCCCTCGCTCTCTTCCTGTTCACTTGACACTCCTGCATCCTCCTCTGTCTTGTCACCGATCCTGAATGCCTCTTCACTCTGAAAACTCTGGTGTTCTTGACTGCTGGAACTGCTATCATCTGCCATTGTTGTTTTGATAAGGGTCACACTCGTGACGTCACGCAGCGTCGTCTGCACTACTTCTGGTTTGTTTGGCACTGCCAGCCAGAGGCAAAAGTTTATCGGCTTATAGCTTGGCCATCGCACGGCCTAAAAATTTCTTTTATGTGTTGAAAAATACAATAGGTAATAAGGAATTAATCTGCTATTCTACTTTTTTGGCAAAAAGGTGAGTTCAGTTCTACTTTAAGTGGAAATTGTGCTACTTTAAATTAAGCACTTTACCTATACTTTAACTTAAAAAGCAGAAGATTTGACTATAAATAACAAGATGTGCAACTCACCAGTCATAACACATTGCTGTCGTGCCAAACGTAGCCATTGTCAGTGCAGATCCTGGTTGGACTACAATGAAAATACACACAACTTAAGTACATGCACAGCACAAAAGTGCAACATGTAAAAAAAAAAAACAACAACACCTTTTTAACCAGGATTACAACTAGCTTATTTCATCAGATATTGTCAACACAAGCGCAAAATGCAACGAGAGCACGGAGCAGGGTGTTAGCATTGATGGCTAACTAGCTAGCTCATTGCACACAGAAGACAATGTTGTTGTTTGTTCAAAGTGAACTTTCCATTGCTGGGATAAATAACGTAAAAAATGCATAATATCACATCATATCACATCACTTAACATCGTCTATATCCTAATATCACGGCTTCAACTGCTGAAGTTGGGTGCTTCCGCGGCCGTAAATTCAGTTTGGGCGGCTCTGTCTACTTCCCAGGGTGGCTCCGTCTATTTCCCAGGGTGGCTCCGTCTACCTCCCTCTGGATTCTGTCATCAGCCGAAATGCACAGAAAACTCTGCTGGAGCACGGTGTTGATTTCTGTGAAGCCATTCTATCGTTGTTTACATTATATCGCTTGCTGGCTGGCTCACGGACGAATCTTTGTAAATGGCGGCTCGCGATTCTGGAAACTCAGCCCAAACGCCCCTCTCATGACGTTACGCCTGGATCAATCAGTGGTCTGCAGAGTTTTTACGTCACATTTTGGTGTCGCAACAGTACGCTTGGAACACCAATCCATCGGGTCCGAAAAATCGGAACTGTTACCGTTACAGTCCCTAATGGAAAAGCCTACAAGGCGTACCATACCGTACCGAACTATACTGAACTGACACTAGTGGAAAAGGGGCTCTGAATAGCTGGAGCAGGTGGCCCGGGAGAGGGAAGTCTGGGCTTCTCTGCTTGAGCTGCTTCCTCTGCAACCTGGACCCCCAAAAAGCGGTAGAAAATGGATGGATGGATCTTTTCATGAAAAGTTGCAGATTTACAAGAAAAAAGCTAAAAAAAAATAGAAAAAAGCTGATTTTTTTTTTTTGCAAGTTGCAAATTTACAAGAAAAAAGTTATATATTTCAATAAAATTCAATTCAGCTTTATTTATATAGCGTCACATCACAACAGAAGTCATCTCATAGCGCTACAAAATGCAGAGAAGACCCAGCAATTGTCATGGTCTGAGGGCCGATATCGTCCGCGCTCAGGTCATGCAGTATTTTGCTCCCGTTCTGCAGTAGTTTTCCTTTTGGCCTTCCTGTGCTCTTATTCTGACAGCGTCTCTGCGGGACTTCCGGCTGTCAGAGCCGAGCTCCATGGTGACAGCTGTTTGCTATTTCAGCTGATGACATCCTCATCAGCTGATTAATCCTCCAGTCCTATTTAAGGGAGCAGCTTCTGTTACTCCAGGCTGCGACCTCACATACGTCAACGTTGGTCTCCCCAACATTCGACTGAAGCCCCTAACCCTGGCTTCAGTCACTCCCTTGATCCTCCGTGTTCCCAGTAAGTTTCTCCTTGTTCTCAGTATATCGTTAGTGTGTCCTTGTCATAGTCTTTATTTGTGTTTTGCCCCACGATGCTCACTATTTTGTATCCTATGTCCTTCTTTAATAAATATGCAAACTCGCCTAAATAGGCTGCACGGTGGCGCAGTGGTTTAGCACTGTGGCAGCACAGTTTTACCCTCGGCCGGGGGACCGCGGGGATCATGAGATCGTGGGTTCGATCCCAGCCCCCGACCAACAGTGAGCTGTGTGGAGTTTGCATGTTCTCCCCGTGTTGCGCGGGTTTACTCCGGGATTTCTCCGGTTTCCTCCCGCACACCAAAAACATGTAGGTTTAGGGCGCTCGCGCACGCAGCGACCAGTAGCCGGTGGCTTGTCACCAGACTGCAAACCAAGTCTACCTACGGGTACAAATAAGTAACAAAAAAAAAAAAAACTCTATGGCTGCTCTATAGCATCTCATTAGTGGTCCACGAGGACCGCACCATGACAGCAATCAGACAATCCCCTGTGAGCAAGCACTTAGCGACAGTGGAGAGGAAATTCTCCCATTTAACAGGAAGAAACCTCTAGCAGAACCAGGCTCAGGGAGGGGCAGTCCTCTGCTGTGACTGGCTGGGGGTGAGGGGATAGAGAGGATGAAGAGGACAGACATAAAACAAAAGCGGGGTTAAGAGACACAAAATCCCTCCCTAATCGTAGGCTATATTAAAAAGCAAGGATTTTACCCTGTTCTTAAAAACAGAGACCAAGTCTGACTCCCAGACCCAGAGTGGTAACTGGTTCCACAGAGAAGTAGCTTGATAGCAGAAGGCTCTGCCTCCCAATGTACTTTTGGAGATTCTGGGCATTACAAGTAATCCAGCATTTTGGGAGCATAGTGCTCTATTAGGATGGTAAAGTAATATCAGATCTTTTATATATAAGGGGGCCTGATTATTAAGAGCTTTGTAAGTGAGAAGAAGGATTTTAAACTTAATTCTAAACTCTATGAGAAGCCAGTGAAGGGAGAACAGAACCGGAGAGATATTATCTCTTTTTCTAGAACCAGTAAGAACTCTTGCAGCAGCATTTTGGATCAACTAAAGAATTTTTAAGAATATTTTAGGACAACCTGATAATAATGAGTCACAATAATCTAATCGGGAGCTGACAAAGGCGTGGATCAGTTTCTCAGCATCATTCAGAGACAAGATGCTCCTAATCTTGGCAATATTGCGCAGATGATAGAAGGCAGTCTTAGAAACAAATTTAATATGTGAATTAAAGGACAGATCTTGATCAAAAATAACTCCATGATTCCTCACAGAACTATTCAGAGTGAGAGTGGCGGCATCTAAATTAAGAGCATGATTTGGAAAGGAATTTCTAAGGTGTTTTGGGCCGACAAGAATGACTTCAGTCTTATCTGAGTTTAATAGTAGAAAATTACAAGTCATCCAGGCTTTGATATCCTTAATTAAGACAGGCTTCTAACTTGGCTAATTGATTACAATCATTGGGCTTCATTGACAGGTATAGTTGTGTGTCGTCTGCGTAACAATGAAAATGTATACAGTGCTTTCTAAAGATATTGCCTAATGGAAGCATATGTAAACTAAAAAACTAAACTAAAAAGAGTAGGGCCTAACACAGATCCCTGTGGACCTCCGTGACTGAGCTTAGAGTTAGAAGAAAATTCATCATTGATGAGAACAAACTGAAATCTATCGGACAAATAAGATCTAAACCACTGCAGCGGAGTTCCATTTAGTCCAACATAGTGTTCTAATCTATCAAGTAGAATGGCATGATTGATAGTGTCAAAGGCTGCACTAAGATCTAAAAGGACAAGAACAGAAACAAGTCCATTATCAGATGCGATAAGGAGGTCATTAGTGACCTTCACTAAGGCAGTTTCAGTGCTGTGATGAACTCTGAACCCAGACTGAAACTCTTCAAACAAACCAACTCTCTGCAAGTGGTCAAACAATTGCACAGCAAAAACTCTTTCCAAGATTTTTGAAATGAAAAGCAGATTAGAGATTGGTCGATAGTTAGCCAAAACTCCTGAATCGAGCTTCGGCTTTTTGAGTAAGGGTTTAATTACAGCAATTTTAAAAGCCAGTGGTACATAACCCAGAGTTAAAGAAGAATTAATTATATGAAGAATACGGCTACCAATAATTAGGAAGACAATTTTAAATAACCTGGTAGGAATAGGGTCCAAAAGGCAAGATGAAGGCTTAGATGAGGAGATTATTTTATCCAACTCTAAGAGGTTGATTGGAGTAAACTTATCTAAACAGATATCAGTTGAGGGAGTTGTAGTAGTTAATGTACTTGAGTTTATGGTAGGAAGAATCTGACTGATTTTATCTCTAATTGATAAAATTTTTTGTCTTGGCTGTTGAACAAGTCGGAAAACAACAGCAGCTCCTCACTCAGAGGTGAGTGAAGCGCGCTGCGTGTTTTTTTTTTTTTTAAAGGCTCTCCACGGCGCACCGCGTTAAAACGTACCTGATTTTATGCACATGTACAATAGTTTTCTCCCCTTTCATGTGTGCATCGTAGCAAGCAGAGAGGCGCCCCCAAACCACAAAGTTTTTTTGTTTTTTTTTTATTACTTATTTGTACCCATAGGTAGATTTGGTTTGCAGTCTGGTGACAAGCCACCGGCCGCTGCATGCGCGAGCGCCCTAAACCCACGGTCTCATGATCCCCGCGATCCCCCGGCCGAGGGTAAAACTGTGCTGCCACAGTGCTAAACCACTGCTCCACCTTGCAGCCCGTTATGACAAAGCGAGAGATTATGTCAGTGAAGGTAATTATTCAAAAATCCAACTTTTTTTTTTTTTTTTTTTGCATTTCACACCGGCCATTTAATTCCCCGCTTATCCCCTTATCAGGGGGAACAACAGGAGTACACCATTTTGCGGAGTTTGTAGATACACGTGAGCTATGTGATTTATTTCACCCTGCTGCTGCTGTTTCTTGCCATCCAAAATGGCGGCTCACTCTAACGGGCCAGTGCGGCACGCCCCCTGACGTCATATGCAAAAACTCCATACCCAGCGAAGGAAGACCGCATTCATTGTTCTTTATCGCTCGTGTTGCTTAGTGGCACTTTTCGCTGTTCTCTTGTGCCTTTTTGTGCAAAATAGTGCTTGTGACGCCCTTGGGGGGGGGGGACGCTACTTCGCGGTTTTTCACTTTTCACGGTCGGTTCTGGTCCCCATTAAACGCGATAAGTGAGGGATCACTGTAATAAGTTGGAAAAATGCTGATGGGTTTTTTTTCCCCTTTCTTTTTTATTGTTAATTTTCCTTATCCTGACACCCCAAACATGCCAAAGTAAAGACTCACCATTCTGTATTCAATAAGCGACTCTCCTCCCCATCACTGCTGCGGTCTGAGTCGGTGCCGGAATCCCCCGAAAATTCTGGCTCTAATCTGTACGGTTCGATGCCTCCCTCGCTCTCTTCCTGTTCACTTGACACTCCTGCATCCTCCTCTGTCTTGTCACCGATCCTGAATGCCTCTTCACTCTGAAAACTCTGGTGTTCTTGACTGCTGGAACTGCTATCATCTGCCATTGTTGTTTTGATAAGGGTCACACTCGTGATGTCACGCAGCGTCGTCTGCACTACTTCCGGTTTGTTTGGCACTGCCAGCCAGAGGCAAAAGTTTATCGGCTTATAGCTTGGCCATCGCACGCCCTAAAAATTTCTTTTATGTGTTGAAAAATACAATAGGTAATAAGGAATTAATCTGCTATTCTACTTTTTTGGCAAAAAGGTGAGTTCAGTTCTACTTTAAGACAGTCACTCTCTACATCAACATGTATATTAAAGTCCCCTACAATAATTATTCTATCTGATTTCAGCACTAAATCAGCTAAAAATTCAGCAAATTCAGATAGAAACTATGAGTAGGCCGAGGGAGGACGGTAAACTATGGCAAAGAGAATTGGGTTCAAGCCAAAAAAGCCAACATGCCCCACACTGAGGACCAGGCCCTCAGAGGAATTAAAACATGATTTTTGCTTGACAATAACTAGTAATTTAGAATGAAAAATTGCCGCCACTCCACCTCCACGACCAGAACCTCTGGGGTTATGACAGTTTAAATAACCAGAGGGAGCTGATTCATTCAAACCAACATAATCATCTTGCCCAAGCAAAGTCTCTGTGAGGGATAATAAATCAATCTGATGATTGATTAATAGATCATGGACTAGAAGAGACTTGGAAATTAGAGACCTAATATTTAATAAACCACATTTAATTTTTTAAAATTTTTGGAGGAACAGAGGCCAAATTATTAAATTTAGAGACTTGAGGTTTGATTTAAATTTTACCAACATTTTGTTTAATCACTTTGGGATGTTTATGCATTCTATTTTATTAACTTTTTTATTAACTTTGGGGGGAGCAGAGAAAGGGAGAAGACAGGGGCAAAGTTGGGGGGTGGTGGATGAGGAGGAGCTGCAGAAAGACGTGTATTCAGGTTGTGTTGTATTTGTCTTGGGTTATAATATTTTGGGTAACGGGACACAGACACAATCTCTGTAGGGTTATAAATTGAAGGCTGATCCAAACAGTGAAGATTATTTGGATTAATGGGATTAATATGAGAATTGGAAACAGTGTGGTTTATATTAATCATATATCCCATAACCTACATATGTATAAGCATATTAGAATGTTTGGTGATTACATATGTGCAACGACCCCACGCCTCAGAACAGGACAAGAGGTCTCAACCGCCAGCGAAGATCAAAGAGCATCCGAGGCGCAGCGGTGGAGACCAGATTGATCGCCCTGGCTTCCCAGAGCCATGTGGAGGAGACAGAGGACAATGGAGGAGCTCGATCGCCCTGACCACCCAGGGTCAGATGGAGGAGTCGGAAGACAAAGGAGGGGGGATTAAGCTAATGCGGGATGTCAGCTTTGATATGCAATGTCTTTTGTTATGTGTAGGTATAAGTATGTAAGTCTGAATGTGTTCGACCTCTTATTCTGCTTCTGCACTGAGATGAGACTTGTTAGAGGAGCGAAGCTGATAATAAACTTTGGTTTATAAATCACATCGCCTCGTTATTCCAAGCTCTTCTACAACAGAACCAAAAAAGGGCCGATTGGTATACCCAGGAGCTTCAGAGTGAGTAAACACACCAAGTTTCAGTCACTGTACCAAAAAACACTGAATGGAATAGAACAGATCGTGTCTTAAAACAAGTCTATTTGGGCGGATGCCATCAGGCCTCATAAGTGATGGCCGATTCCAAAACAAGTTAAAATTGTCTACAAAACCAATGTTAGAAATAGGACAAGTAAAACACAACCAAGTATTAAGACTAAGAGTTCTGCTAAAATAATTGCAGCCTCGTCTGAGAGGTGCCAAAGGCCCAGAGATAAATGCACATCTGCCACAGTTCATAAGAGTGGACAGAAGGCTCCTGAAGTCATTCTTTAAAATCTCCGACGCTTCATCTGGGATGCTATTGCATCCAACATGTACTATGACAGTTTGAACGTGGGGGAATTCATTTAGCAGGTCAGGGATAAGAGCCTCAATGTCAGAGACTGTAGCCCCATGAAAAAATCTAGTGGTACAGTACCTGCTTCTGACGTTCCTCATAATCGAGTCACCAATTACCAGCATCGTCTGGAGGGGTTTTGTCGGTGGATTCTGATGTGGAGAATAATTTTGTCGAGGGTGTTGTTGTTGTGAAGGCGGGGTGATGCGCTCTCTTCTATTTGGAGCTGGTGTGTAATTTGGTACACCTAGAGTAGTCTTAGTCCGGGGTTTACGGACCTGATCCGCCGCTGAAGGAAAGGAAGGAGGAGGAGGGGCAGCCACGGGCAGACAGCCAGCGTTCAGGTGGGGAAAATCCTCCAAAGAAAGGATGTCGAATCTATTTTCCAGGAGCAGGGGAAGAGAAGAGGTGCGACCCTGTCTGGCAGACCAACGATGATTGCCAGCTAGTCCAATCAAGGTCCAGGATGCGCACTGAGTGTGAGAAGTACCAACCGGGGCTTTGGGTTTAGCGCCGAGACGAAGCCAGTGTCGACTGCTGTGATCCTGGACAACTGAAGAAGCCGGAGCCGGAGCAGGGGTGGAAGTGGGCGGAGATGCACTGAACTCCCCCAGGTAGGTAGCCGTCTCTGCTAGCTGCAAATCGGTTGCCAGAGCCGTTGTTTGCCTGAGTATAATGGTATCGAGATGTTCCTCAACCTCCCGAATCTTGTAGAGGTTGGAGAGTCTTACTTCCAGCTCAGAAGCCTTACTAAGGAGGGATACACAGCGGATACATGTCGGGGATGGAGCCATGGCATTCCAGGCGATGAGGTGGAGAGCCAGCCAGCCAGCCAAAAACAGCTAAAAACAAGTTAGCTAAAAACAGCTAAAAAGGCTAAAAACAGATTAGCAGGTAGCCTAGCCCAGTAAAAACAGTCCAGCCGGGGGTCTGACCCACCTGCGCGTCCGGTCGGGCTTTTCATCGAGGCCAATACCAAGCTAGCACCAAACAAAAACTAATATCAGCAAACAGAGATAAAAAATTAAAAACGAAATCAATAAAAACAAACAAAAGCGGACAAAATAGCACTCTGACACAACAAAGCGCTAACAGATGCCAGCACGTGAGTAGTCTCTTTTGGCCAAGAGATGGCCAAAAGAGAATTCCAGTGTTCTCCCAGCGGCATGTTTAAAATTTTCTACTGCCACTCAGTGAAGAAAGAATTTGATTTTAATTGCATATGCAAAATTTAGGGAAATTGCCTGGAATGCTAAGGTGTTAGATAAAAATACAAAACCTTGCATATGTTTCTGTGTGTTTCTGTCGTGACATCTGCTGCTGGTTGTGTTAGTTAGTTCCGTCTTGATGATCCAGAATAAATAGCTAACCAGCTAACATTAGCCTCAAAATAGCACCTGCCCCACCTCAACCTAACTTCCCCTGGTGACAACGAAAGGAGAGGGAGCGAAATAGAGATGTGATCATTTAAAGAAAGAAAAAAAAAAGGAGTAGAAGAAGATCTTCAGGTCGGGAAACAAGGAGGAGCTGATGTCTGTACAGAGCTAAGGAGGAAGATCAGAGAGGGGAAGGACAGCTACAGGAAGAAGATGGATGACAAGCTGCAACTGAATGACATCAGCGGTGTTTGGAGAAGCCTCAAAACCATGTCTGAGCAACAGAATACCTTGTCCGAGGCCACGGGGGAAGGGGGAGGGGCAACCTAAACCTGTTTTTTGCAGGTTTGACCAACCGCCCTCTTCTCCACCTGCCCACCAACTACTGCTGCCCCACCTTCATCTAGTCCCGCTGTCCACAGCTCTCACCCCACCCCCCACATACATCCCCCATATACATCCCCCACTGCCCCCCCCACAGACCCAACACCCCCCCTCCCAGCACACAGCCCCCCTGCCCCAACCTGAATATCACCAAGACCAAGGTGAGAGCTGAGCTGAGGAAGATCAAGGCGAGGAAGGCTGCAGTTCAGGATGGCATCAGCTCGAGGTTCCTCAAGTCCTGCGCAGTCCAGCTGTGCGGAATTGTGGAGCATATCTTCAGCTTGAACCTGAAGCTGGGGAGGGTACCACAGCTGTGGAAAACATCCTGTGTGGTACCCGTACTGAAGACCCCTTGCTTCAAGGACCTGAACAGCTACAGACCAGTGGTCCTCACATCCCACCTAATGAAGACCCTGGAGAGGCTGGTCCTCACCCACCTCCGACCCTGGTGGGACCAGCGATCGATCCATTTCAGTTTGCCTATCGGCATGGCATCAGGATGAAGGATGCAGGTGATCTTCCTCCTGCATCATTCCCTGCCCCACCTGGAGAAGCCTGGGAGCACCGTGAGGATCATGCTCTTTAATTTCTTCAGTGCTTTCAACACCATCCAACCAGTGATCCTGAGGGACAAACTACTGTGTGCAGGGGTGAACCAGCACCTGTCATACCTGTCATCGTGGATTATGGTCTACCTAACAGACCGATCACAGTTTGTGAGAACCCAGGACTGTGTGTCTGACACCATCATCTGCAGCACGGGGGCCCCCACAGAACAGTTCTGGCCCCCTTCCTGTTCACCCTCTACACTGCTGACTTTTCACACAACACCCCACACTGCCATCTACAGAAGTTCTCTGACGACTCTGCGATCGTCGGCCTGATCTCTGATGGGGATGATGCAGAGTACAGAGGACTTATCCAGAACTTCATGGACTGGTTTCCTATGGAACTACCTCCAGATCAATCCGAGGAAAACCAAGGAACTGGTGGTGGACTGCCGCAGGCGAGGACAACCCCCAACAGTACCAGTAAACATTCAGGGAACAGACATTGAGATGGTGACATCTTACAAGTACCTCGGTGTTCACCTGAAATATAAACTGGACTGGTCACACGATACCAAAGTGCTCTACAAGAAGGGGCAGCGCAGGCACTCCTGAAGACCTTCTACAATTCGGTGGTGGCGTCAGCCATCACATTTGGAGTGGCTGCTGGGGCAGCGGTGCATCAGGGCAGCCGACAGGAAGAGACTGAACAGGCTGATCAAAAAAGCCATCTCTGTTCTGGGGCAATGCCTCGACCCAGTGGAGGAAATAGGAGTGAGGAGGATGGTGGCTAAGCTGTCATCTCTGCTGGAGTCTGAATCCCACCCCATGCAGGACATGTTGAAAGCACTGAGGAGCTCATTTAGCGGTTGTCTGTGCCATCCTAGGTGCATTACGAAGAGGTTCCTCAGGTCCTTCCTACCTATGGCTGTCAGACTTTATAACCTAACCAAGGCTGCCCGTAAATGTACTAAACGTAACAACTTTGCACATTAGAGATCGTCCCCTCCAATACACAACTAGGACAATAACAATTATTATTGATGGTGGCAATAACACTGTTGATTCAAATGTAAAATATACTGTCTGGGTGCATGTTCATATTCTGCAGGATAATCTAACCAACCATAATGCTGTTTATTCCATCTAGCTGCAATGCTCTTGCACTGTGTATATCTGTGTACATATGTATGACGAGTTCGTTTGCAAAAACAGATAAGTCCAATTATTTTACTAATGAGAAAAACAACTTTTCATCTGTTGGTATATATGTGCTAGTATTTCCAATTCAGCTTCTAAGACATGGTCACTTGAAATGTGAGTATCTCAGACAAAATGAAGCAAAAAATTGAACATCAACTCTGTTATTTTTTGGCAATTTTTGAGTACTTCTTGCCACAAAAACAAATAAGTCCACAACACATACTTTTGCAAAAACAGACATGCCCCGAAAACCATGCTTGTTTGTCTGGTGATCGCATCACTGGTTAATCTGCTTCATCAAAATTATCCATATTTGACATAAAATGCAACAAAATTGTAAAAAAAATACAAAAAAAACAAAAAAAAAAACTTGCAAGGAAATCACTCAAAGCGAACAGACCCAAGTAGGGGTCTCTGCAGAACGCTGCCACAGCAGATAGACACATGATTGGCTGGTCTCATCATCTAGATATGTGATTGGCTGATCCTCGCTGCACCATTGAGTCACGTCACCCAAATACCAAGCGCTGATTTGCCATGTGTGGAGTTATTTAGTTTTGTAAAAACAGGATCTCGGCGTTTATCAGTTTTAGAAAAAAAACATGAACTTCGTAGTGTATATAACAGCGGATATAGAGGATTTTTAGAAAACAAACAGTTTCAACTTCTATAAGTAGGCAATGTGAACAGTTGTTTGTTGTAAAGAGGGAAATTTTCTTGGAAGTGGCATTTATCAGTTTTTGCAAACGAACTCTTCATATGTATATTCATTTACTGCTTTGGCTAACCAGTTTTTATTATCTTGGTGACTATTGCTCTGAGTGCTGCTATGCCTTTGCTGCTGTAATCCTGGAATTTCCCCATTGTAGGACTAATAAAGGCTTATCTTATTTTATCTTATCTTATCTTATCTTAAGAAACAAAGTTGTTTTTTTTTCTTTTTCTTTTTTTTCCTGAGGAAGCCTGCTTAAAATAGGTTTAAAGTGTTTCTTTTCTCTTTTAGGTGTTAAGATAGAAAGCACTGCTAATACAATAGCTGCCCCCCAAAACAAACAAACAAACAAACAAACAAAAAGCATGTTATGCTTTCCTTACCTGCAGTGATGAACAACACTGATGCATTCCAAAATTCCCATAAGCACATTCCACATACACAGAGTCAGAGGTTATTCAGTGTGGAGCTGAGTCAATGGGATGCTCTGCAGCTCATGTGGATAATGAAAGCATCAAAAATGCTTCCAGCAGCTCCAGCACCCTGGCTCGTTTGATCCCACTTGACTCGCTGGCAGGTTGGTGATAAAAATGCATGTTACATGTAGGCGGGGAAATCAATTTTAATATATGAGTGAAGCTGTTTTTAATTTTTTGATGCAGAGGTCACCGGATTTCAGAAAACAAAACAAAAAAAAGCGAGCTGGTTTTTAAAGTGATAGTCAGAAAATGCTTCCATTAGAGATCAGAATGTAAAGGAAAGGTCAATGAGTCTTTAAAGCCAACGGACCTTTAGTGTGCCCTCCACCAATTTCATTATGATCTGCCCGTCGGACTATGATACATCGTGTATACAAATGTACGCACTTGGCTAATGGTGCTGCAAGAGAAAAGGTCAAGGATTCAAAACAATTTATGCTAACATGGACTTTAATATGATATAAAATGGATTTTATGCAGTTGTTCATCATCGTTTCATGTCTAGGAAGCCATGCCCTGAATACGAGTGCAATACAAGTGGGGGGAAAACCCATAGTGTGTACAAAAGAAAAGAAAATGTATATGGGAGATGAAGAAAAAGTTTGATGAAATCTAATGGATATAGATAGATATCTTTAATACACCATGTGTCGGAGACCAGTGATTGCAGCAGAAACTTCATAACAATGCCTAGTGGAAGTTTCAAATTGAAGTTTTTGGGGCTATTCATCCAAGTAGTAAAGACTTGCATCGACTGGCAAGACAGAGAGATGGAGCTGGAAAGGATGTGAAGCAGGTTAGGTTGATAAAGGACAGAGACGGAAATGTACTAACAAGTGAGGAGAGCGTGCTGAGAAGATGGAAGGAGTACTTTGAGGAGCTGATGGATGAAGAAAATGGGAGCAAGGAGGGGATAGACAAAGGAACGATGGTGAATCAGGAAGTTCAGACCCAGGTAGCCAAAATGTTTTGGCCCGGATCCGGCAGGCCAGAAGGCCGGGGTCACACCAGATGTGGGAGTGAATGATGTGCCAGAATCTGTCCGACACACTGGGCAAGATGTGGGCCAAGTCTGCCTGCATCTGGTGGGCAGGTGTTAATAATAATTCATACTATAAATACTGATTAAATTCAAGAATGTTTATAATTGCACATAAATACAGCACAGAGAAATACCCTCCCCTCCCAACATCATCACCAGATCTGTATCTTGGGCAAATAAGGTGACCACAGTCTGTTCTAGATGTGCCATATCTCAACCATAAGTGGGCCCGATCCAGCCACCCAAAACACAGCCAGATCTGGCTGAGTTTTGGCAAGCTGTTGCCAGAACACAGCCAAAGGTGCCAGAACTCAACCAGAATCTTCCCGATTCTGTTGGTTACCTGGGGAGGATTAGCAAGGCGGAACTGAGGGCAAGCATGAAGAGGATAGAGAGTGGAAAGATGGTTGGATGACATACCTGTGGAGGTAGAAGTAGAACAAGGGTGATGCACAGAACTGCGGAGCTGCAGAGGCACAAAGTTGATCAGCCACTCTATGACGATATGGGAAAGAGTTGTTGAAGCCAGGTAGAGAAGTCAGAATCACTGAGCAGCAGTACGGTTTCATGCAAAGAAAGAGTACTACAGATGCAATGTTTGTTTTAAGAGTGTTGATAGAGAAGTAAAGAGAACGTCAGAGACAGAGAACTGTCTTCGTGGATCTAGAGAAAACATATGACAGGGTGGAGGAAGCCGGGAGTGGCAGAGAAGTATGTGAGGGTGATGCAGGACATATATAAGGACAGCGAAAGGGTGGTGAGATGTGTTGTTGGAGTGAGAGGCGGCTTCAAGGTGGCACTGGCTTTGAGCCCCTTCTCGTTTGCCATGGTGATGGGCAGGCTGGTAGATGAGGTAAGGCATGAGTCCCCATGGAGAGGTGGAGGTATCCGTCGTAGAGAAGAGACTGTCTTTCTTTGTGGCAATTGTACTAACCACAGCTTCACCAAGATGCCGAAGCAGAGCAATACAAAGAGCAGTTTCATCAGTCAGACCTTCTGGTTCAATATAAGACAGGGGTGTCCAATCATGTGCCATGGAGGGCCAAGGCCCTGCAGGTTGTCTCTTCTATCCAGTCTCTTCAGCAGGTGTTTTCACTGATCACCAATCAGTGGGAATAAATTCAGTGGAATCTGCTGTTGAAGACACTGGTTGGAGGTAAAGTCTGCAGGGTCTTGGCCCTCCATGGCACATGATTGGACACCCCCGATGAAGACCTAGGACAATCCAGCGTCTCTGACAAACCTCAATGACCAACATCGAGCTACAGCGGGTAACATAAGTGTTGAGTGCATCACCATTTTTCTCAGTAAATATATTTCTCATGAGGCTACTGTGATGGAATATTCACCAAACATCAGCCACAGCCTATACAATCCACACATGGGAAGAAGTCAAACCATAGATGTCCATAAATTATGTTATGTGTAATAATGTGAAATAACACAGGGAAAAAAGTTTTGAACACATGAAGACAGATAGGTGCAGAGAGACATGGAAAGAAAAGACAGGCTCCACTCTAAGATTTATCTTTGACACCAACCATGAAGGAGAAGAGCACTAAAAGGGAAGAGGAAAAAAGCATTTAATGCAACTTAAATGAATCAGTTTGTCAAATTTATGCAAGTCTAAGGTGGATGAATATTACCAGATTATCATTTAATTTATGTGGCTGTGGATATCACTATCAAACTTGAGGGAAACATGTGTAATGGACACACTGATGATATTTACTGAACAATCAAGAAACTAAGTAATTTTATGGGTATTATAATGGTACATACAGAGTAGTATGCTAATGAGGAAGCTCAAAGGAAAGGTCAGGAAGGTCACAGAAGGACCAAGAATGATCCCATCGAGGACTGCCACTGTCACAAATTAAGACATCTTCTTCCAGTCAGACAGTTCAGCTGTTCTAATAAAAGTTTCATGGGGTGATTTTTGGCCGATCTGTCGAAGCCACGCTTTGATCTGAGGAGCAGTTTCATCTGCGAGACCTTTTTCGGTAATTAATTCAACCGCCTACTAAGCTCCTGTGAGATGCGTTTTGTTCAGAGTCGGAGTGGAAATCGAGCTTAACTGACCTTTAAACTGATATTTAATCTCTGCCAAAGTGCAGCACATGCTGTTTGAAGCACTCTAACCCTGTTGCTCGCCATCAGCTTTGAGTCGCCATAAATAACCAACGCAAGGAATAAAATCTGGCGTCGACGCTCAATCACGGGCCAGAGACGACTGTTGGTGGCTCTCTCCTGCTCTCTCTCTTGCTCTCTCCGGGTCTCCTGGCATTTGGGTGGAACAAATCTCAGCGCTTTTGTGTTTCATGATGAGATGCAATTTAGCTTTCTGTTCGCAGCGAAGCACCGCGCGGCGATCCGCTGCTGCCCAATGATTCCTTTGTACTCCAGACTTGTCGAAGACTTCAAGCATTCACAAGCAACCCATCAAGAAGAACTCAAACAGAAAGAGGGAGAGAGAGAGAGAAAATGCCTCCAGTTGGCAACCAAATCACAGTGCGCATCCTTCCAGCGAGACTCGAGGCATCAAGGACGAGAAGCAATCTCTCCGGGAGCACGGGAATGCACCAGGTTGCCTTTTTATGTCCAATTCCAGATGTCTCATTAGGGCCTCACATCTTTCATCATTATTCTTTCATGTAATTCTGTAGTGCAGCAGCTGTATCTTCTCACCGCATTTGTTATTTATGTAAATCATTTCATCAAAAAAGCAAATAAACAAACCTTTAGAGATGGGGGGGGGATATTGAAACTGGAAAAAATAAAAATAAATATCACAAGGTGAAAAGAAAATACTGGGACAATCTTAAGATGTTTATAATTTATACAATCGACAAACGGAAATGCCAGCTGTCTTTGCCCATTTACCCATGCAAGCAGGTGTCAAGTGCGTATTTCCATTTGGAGATGATGCATTTTGGTGTTTATGCGGTCGCATAAAAATGAAGCCAAATAAGTCAGGGTTCTAGGAACATGAGGCTTTATTGGAAAAGCAAAGAAAGGATGAAAGAGACTGAAGGATAATGACTAATTCATGTCTTTAGAAGTGCAAAGTTTTGACATCCCAGGATTCCATAAGAAATAAACCTCAGACCTTGAACTCTTATGGATACACCGACTAGGGCTGGGAATCATCACTAATTTCCAGAATCGATTCAATTGCAATTCTTGAGGTTCTGAATCGATTCAATTCTGACTTGATTTGCTCTGATCCCGATTCAATCGGGAAATTACTGCCTTTTTACTTGCCGGGAAAAAAAAATCTTAGAGAGCTAACGCAGCAGATTGTAGCAGGACTACTCTAACTTCGTTAATACATAAATTATCACATAAAGAACTTACCCAAAATTAGTTACAATAATGCACTTTTTAGTATTTAACTTATGATTTCACAAAGTGCTAACAAGTGCTTTCTTTAGTGCAAAGGGTGTGTAGTGTCAAGTTAACACCCCAGAGTCAGTAAACACATTCAATGCATGAAGCATGTATACATAATCTCATTGTATTTCAGTCCCTCCAGGATTTTGTCAGCTGTTTTTGTGATGTGGCCCAAAAAGCCTGAATTTGTGGAAGCTGCCATCCAGCCAGCTCTACAGTTTATCTGGGCCAGAGAGGGAGGCGATGGGGACTTACATAAAAGACTCCCTTAGCGCCGACATTATTCGTCTGTCATCCGACCCCCTCGGCGCTGGGTTCTTTTCTGTTGGGAAGAAGGACTGGTTGTTGCGGTCGTGCACTGATTACCGAGAGCTCAACGCGATCACCCGGAAGAATAAGTATCCGCTGCCCCATATTAACTGGGCATTTGAGCTACTCCAACGGGTGTGTTTTTCACCAAGCTTGACCTCCGTAATGCATACCATTTGGTTCGCATTCGTGAGGGAGACAAGTGGAAGACGGCATTTAAAACTCTGTTGGGCAATTTTGAGTACTTGGTCATGCCATTAGGGCTGACCAATGTCCTCGCCATCTTCCAGAAGTTAATTAATGATGTCTTGCGAGACATGGTGAACCAGTTTGTTTTTGTATATTTGGATGAAATTCTGATTTTTTTCCCGCACGCTGGAGGAGCACGTTGTCCATGTTCGTTCCATCCTGCGGCACTTGCTGTAGAATCAGCTTTTTGACAAAGCAGAGAAGTGTGCATTTTCCACTTGCTCCACTTCGTTCCTGGGGTTCATTACTGCCAAGGGCACAGTAAAGGCTGATGTGGCGAAGATTAAGGTGGTAATAGACTGACCAACCCCCCCAGTCCAAGAAGGATCCCCCACGCTTCCTGGGCTTCGCCAGCTTCTACAGACGATTTATCCATGATTATAGTAAGATGGCACAACCCTTCCGGTTATGGCGGCCGCCTAGAAGGACACGTATCACTCTGCTCTGCTCCTGGAAATAAAAATTTGGCAAATAACTCTCTCATTCGGAACAGAACTTTTCCCAGCGTTTGGGTGAGGATATGCCGGTGAAGACTAAGGCTGGGAAATCAGGAGGGGGAAAAATTGAATCGCCGAAGCAGTCCAAATTAACGGACTTTAAAGTTTGTGGCGCAGTAGAAAAAGCTGCGGATATGGCGGATGAAACTAGCGGTGATGCGGTAACTGCTGACGATGGCAGCACAGGTGCAGTGCTGGCTGCCATTAGCTCAATGAGAGCAGACTTTTCCGCTAAACTTGATGGGATTATGGCAGCGTTGGATGCAATGAGAAAGGAGTTGGGTGACTGCGTGGAGCGAGTGACGCAGGCGGAGCTTCGTGTTTCAAGTGCGGAGGATGAAATTAGCGCACTTCAAATAAAGGTGCGCACTTTGGAAAAAAAAAATAAAGATTTGGGAAATAGCGTTCTGGATTTGGAATCTCGGTCCAGACGGAACAACCTGAGGCTGGTGGGTTTACCGGAGGGAGCCGAAGGTCGTGATTCATGCTCCTTTTTGGAGGGGTGGATCCCGGAGGCGCTGAACAACGCGGAGCTAAAATCATCAGTCGTCTTGGAAAGCTCCCACCGAATTGGCCCACCGAGAGGTAACAAGGCAGCACCGAGGACGTTAATTATGAAGTTTCTCAGCTACAGAGACAGGATGACGATCTCCAACGCGGTGCGGGCCAAAGGAGAAATTAAATATCAAGATCAGCAGGTGCGGTTCTACCCAGATTTGGCCTCAGGAATCCAACAATTAAGGAAGCAGTTTGACCCCATCCGTAAAGAACTGCGCAACCTTGAGATTCGTCATGGAGTGATTCACCCTGCAAGACTTCTGGTCACATATGAGGGCAGAACACACATCTTCAAGACCCCCGAGGAGGCGCAGGAGCTCATCAAGAAGATCCAGGAAGAGACTGGTGGGAGCTAAGCATGAACAGAATATAGGGTAGAATATTTGAGCATTTAACTGATTAGAAGCATATAACAAGATTACAAAATATAGATTGTATTACATATTAAAAAAAAAAAAAGTACAAAATTGCTAAAAAATTTTGGAGTTAAATTGGAAAATTACAGAAGAGAGTTAATGTTACGTTATTAAAAGCAGTAGAGTTAGGGTGATTGGGAGGATGAAGAAGGAGTGGCTTTGGCTGATCCTCGTGGGTGTGGAACGGTCGATGGCTATATCGGGAGACGGAATTTTTCTTTTGCTTTTGGGGGGATTGCCACAAATGTGGGAAGGGGGAATTTGTTTGTGTGGAGTTTGTAGGGTGAATGTTCAACCACTCATTTTTTTGCTTTTCTGTTTGAGCATGTTTACACTGCAAGGTAATCCCAAACTCCCTATTGATCATAAATCAAAGCGTTAATCTTAACTTAACTTCATGGAATTGCAGAGGTCTACAAAATTTAAAAAAACTTAAACAAGTTATGAATAAAATAAAAGACATGGGTTCAAAAATTGTGTTTTTACAAGAAACTCATCTAATAGAGGAAGATCTAAAAAGAATTAGGAGTAGATGGCAAGGAAATGTTTTCACCTCATCATTTTCATCCCGAGCCAGGGGAGTTATGACTCTCATACATAAATCAGTCCCATTTCAAGTGAAAAATGTAATTGGAGACAAATTTGGAAGATATGTAATCATTCAAGGATCTTTGCTATTAGAAAACATAAATTTGGTGAACTTATATGGTCCCAATATAGATGATCAAAAGTTCTTTGCTAATTTATTTCTTATCTTATCATCACTTACAGGGCGACATATAATAGCAGGGGATTTTAATTGTACATTGAATCCCGGTATAGATAGATCAACAGGACTGGACTGTACGCACAATGGATGTAGGATGACCATTAATCATTTTATGAAAGAATTGAAATTGATAGATATATGGAGAGAAATGAAACCACAAGTTAAAGCATACTCTTGTTATTCCAATACCTACAAGACATTCTCACGTATAGATTATTTTTTGATCTCCACAGAATTAAGGTCCAAGATTCAAAACTGTTTTTATGATAACATCGTGATCTCTGATCATGCACCCTGCTGTCTAATATATGTAGATAAGAAATTGACAAAGGAACCAGGTAGATGGCAATTTCAGCATAAATGGCTTCAGGATGAGGAATTTGTTAAATACATAGAAAAACAGATAGATGAGTTCTTTGACATCAATACTACACAAACATCAGCATGTGTAAAGTGGGAGGCTTTCAAAGCTTTTATTAGGGGACACATTATTAGTTATACAGGTTCAAAATCTAAGAAGACTCGAGAGGAGAGAGTCCAACTGGAACATAAAATAAAAATTCTTCAAGAAAGAGTATATGCAGGAAGAGATCCAAGGTTGGAGAACGAATTACTGATTTTGAGAGCTGAATATGACAAAAAATCAGCGAATAGAGCTGCCTCGAGTCTTCTAAGATTGAAACAATCTTTTTATGAACAAGGTGAAAAATCAGGAAAGTTATTGGCATGGCAGATTAAACAATTAGAATCTAAAACACCAATTACCAGTATTATAAGTAACGGACAGGTAGTTATAGATCCTTTAGAAATTAATAGAGCCTTTAGAGATTACTATGAAAAATTATATGATACCAAAAATGAATCTGACTTAACAAAACTACATGGGTTTCTGAACGAACTATTTATACCGTGTATTCCAAATGAAAATAGGGAGATACTGGAGTCTAAAATTAGCCAAGAAGAAGTTGGACTAGCTATTGATAATATGAAATCAGGAAAAAGTGCAGGACCAGATGGTCTTCCAGTTGACCTTTATAAAAAATTTAAAAATAAATTAACAAAACCTTTTTTGGAAATGGTTTTAGAAGCATTTCAAAATAGTAATTTACCATCATATATGAATAATGCCTTAATTATACTGTTGCCAAAACCAGGTAAGCCCTCTAATAAATGTGAAAATATGAGACCAATAAGCCTATTAAATGCCGACCTTAAGATAATCTGTAAAATTTTAGCAAGACGAATACAAGAAATTTTACCAAATATTATTAATCGAGATCAGAATGGCTTTATAAAGGGAAGACAAGGCTTCCATAATGTAAGAAGACTTTTTAATATTATTTATTCTAATAAAGAAGCACCGGATACAGCTCTCTTATCACTGGATGCCGAAAAAGCCTTTGATAGAGTTGAATGGCCCTTTCTTTTTGAAGTCTTACAAAGGTTTGGACTTGGAAATAATTTCATAAAATGGGTTCAGATAATATATAATAATGCTACTGCAGAAATCCTAACAAATAACAATATTTCAAAATCAATAAAAATCAATAGAGGATGTTGACAAGGCTGTCCACTTTCACCTCTACTGTTTACTATGGCAATTGAACCTTTAGCGATGGCGATACGTCTACAGTCACAAATATATGGAATTAAAGTTGGACCAACAGAACATAAAATCTCCCTGTATGCCGATGACATAATTTTGTTTATGTCAAATCTTAAAAAATCAATTCCGACCTTGTTGAATTTAATAAAGAATTTTGGGGAAATATCAGGATATAAAATAAATAAAACTAAATCTTCAATATTAATGCTAAATGAGACCCAGAGAAATTACCCAGCCCCTGAGGTAAATCAATTCAATGTTGTAAATCAGTTTAAATATTTAGGAATCCAAATTGTGCCTAAGCTAGAATCAATCACCAGTGTCAATTATGAAGCCTTAATGACAGATATTGATGAGTTACTTCAGAGATGGATGTCACTACCAATGTCTATGATCGGGAGAATTAATATACTTAAAAGTAATATCTTACCTAAAATACTTTATTTATTTCAATACATTCCCTTACCACCACCTTTAGATTTATTCTCAAGAATTAAAAAAAGTTAGTGGAATTTATATGGAACAACAGGAGGGCTAGATTACGTCTGTCTTTATTATATTTACCATTTGATCGTGGAGGTCTGAAATGTCCAAATTTTATGTTGTATTATTGGTCGGCACAACTGAGGTCTATGACATATTATTTTTCATCAAATGATCTCCCTCACTGGACTGAAATGGAATCATACAATTTGCCTTTACCTCTTCCCATATTCATATACTCAGATTCGGCAAAAAAATTACAAAAACAAGTTAAAAATCCATTTGTAAAGCATATGATCAAAATATGGTGTGAAGCTAAAAACTATTTAAAAGAACCACAGTTATTGTCACAATTTAGTCCAATATGGGGTAATCAATATTTTAAACCAGGAAGAGCGGACGCTGTATTTAAAGTATGGAATTTAAAAGGGATACAAAAGATTCAGGATTTATATTTGCCATGTGCAGAAAACATAATGTCTTTTGAAGAGCTGAGGATCAAATTTAATCTCAATAGAACACATTTTTTTAAATATCTTCAACTTAGAAACTTTATTCGATCAAATCAAAATAAAGCTCTCACTCGACCTATTTATTCATCCTTGGAAAAAATGATGATGAAAGATAGTAAAAGAAAGGGTATTATTTCAGAGTTTTATAACTCATTGACACTATTTTCAAGTGAAAATTCACTGAAAAGATTAAACTACTGGAAAGAAGATCTGCAAACTGAAATTTCAGAGGAACAATGGGAATTGGCTTGTACAGAAGCTCAAACCAAATCAATAAATGTACGCCTTAAATTGATACATTTCAAATGGTTAATGCGGATGTATGTTACACCGGAGGAGTTAAATAGATATAATAAAAATATACCAGATACATGCACAAAATGCATGGAAAGTAAAGGAACTCTATTTCATTGTGTATGGGAATGTAGATTAATAAGAATGTTTTGGGAAGAGGTGAGGGTAACAATTGAAAAAATAATCTCAAAACAAATCATATTGAATCCTAAACTGTTTTTGTTGGGTCTGTACCCAGAAAAGCATAATTTTAATAAAAGTGAAAGAACATTCATAGACCTCAGTTTGCTTAATGCCAAAAAATGTATTGCACTATTATGGAAAAAGACTCATAGACCAGATGTGACTCAGTGGTTAAGACAGATGTTAACAAACCTTCCATTAGAAAGAATAACATACATACTGAAATCAAAGGAAATTGTGTTTGAGAATATATGGAGACCTTTTATTGATTATGTAAAAAATTTAAACATAACTCTTGAAGAAGAAGGTGAATGATGTGTGTGGACCTTGTAAATTCCAAACTGGTGAACATAATATGTATACTTATGTATTGGATTGTCTCGACTAAACAGAGGAGCATTGTTGAAGATTTGATTTTGTTGGTGGTTGTTGGTGTTTTTTAGTGCATTTTTTTTTTTTTTGTAGTACTTTAGTGTTAGTGTTTGATTGTTTGTATCATGTTTGTTAAAAAAAAAAAAAAGGTTCAATAAAGATATTGTGGAAAAAAAAAGATGGCACAACCGCTTACACAGTTGACGTTAACCAAAAGCCCGTTCAAGTGGTCTGAGGCCGCTGAATGAGATTTTGTGATCCTGAAAGGCCTCTTCACCAACGTGCTCAGGTGGACCCCGCGGCGCAGTTCGTGGTCGAGGTGGATGCTTCCGACTCAGGGTGGGCGGTGTCCTCTGCCAGCGCTCCTCCTCCGATCAGAAGCTCCATCATCATTTTTCCCAGCGGCTCACACGAGCCGAGAGGAACTATGATGTTGGGGATCGCAAACTGTTGGCCATGAAGCTGGGGTTGGAGGAGTGGAGACACTGGTTGGAGGGAGCTAGCCAATCGGTCATTGTCTGGACCGATCATAAAAATTTAGAATACCTTCGATCGGCCAGACGGTTGAACTCTCGGCAGTCTCGGTGGGCCCTGTTCTTTAATAGATTTAATCTTTCCACCTCATACCGACCAGGGTCCCGTAATGCCAAGGGTGACGCTCTCTCACGCCAGTTCTCGCTCGGCTCCTCCTCCTCCACCTCTTCCTCCCCAGTTGCTGCGTCTCCCCTGAAGTGTATTGTCCCCTCCTCCTGTTTTCTCGGGGCACTCTCGTGGGAGATTGAGCAGAGGGTCCGGCAAGTACAATCATCAGAACTCATCCCGGGGAAGGCCCTCCGGACAAGCTGTATGTCCCCTCGGCGTTATGGGGTGAAGTCATTAAGTGGGGCCACACCAGATTTTTTGCCTGCCACCCCGGAATCTCTTGGACTGCTGAACTGCTCCAGAGAGTGTTTTGGTGGCCCATGCTCGGGAGGGATGTGAGGGAGTTTGTGAAGGCCTGCCATGTCTGTGCGACCAACAAGTCAGACTCTTCTTCTCCTGCTGGCCTTCTACATCCTCTCCCGATGCTGGGTCGACCATGGTTGCACATAGCTTTGGATTTCGTCACAGGCCTCCCTCCATCCCAAGGGAATACTGTGAACCTCACTGTGGTCGACCATTTCTAAAAAGCCATCCACCTGCGCAAGTTGCCATCTGCTGTGGAGACGGCTGACCTACTGATGCAGCGTGTCATCTGGCTGCACGGTGTCCCTATGGACATTGTCTCGGACCGGGACCACAGTCCACGTCCCAGGTGAGGAGGGCGTTCTGCCACTTCCTGGGTGCCTCTGCCAGCTTGACATCTGGCTACCATCCTCAAAGTAACGGTCAGGCTGAGCATGCTAATAAGTTTCTGGAGGCCACCCTCAGGTGTGTTGAATCCCTGAATCCATCCACCTGGAGTCCCCACTTGACCTGGGTGGAATATTCCCTCAATTCCGCTGTGTCTGCTTCCACTAGACTTACGCTGTTCGACGCCTCCATGGGCTACATACCACTGCTGCTGCCCATGGCAGAGAGGGGGCTCGCCATCCCATCTGTGGAGCTCCACGTGTGCTGGTGCCACCATCTGTGGAGGGCCACTAGAGCTGCCCTCCTCCACTCTGCGGAGCGCCATCAATGTTACGCCAACAGCAGATGCGCACTGGCACCCAAGCACATGGTGGGGCAAAAGGTGTGGCTGTCCACCAAGCAGGTCCCGCTAAAGACGGAGTGCCAGAAGCTCTCTCCCAACTATCTGGGTCCATTTACCATCAAGCGGATGATCAACGATGTAACCGTTTGGTTGGATCTGCCACCCTTGATGCGGATCCACTCCACCTTTCTCGTCTCCCGCATCAAGCCCCTCTCTTGCAGTCCTCTCTGCCCTCCTCCAGATCCCCCCCCCCCCCCCGGGTCATCGATGGCCAGACGGCGTACATGGTGGAGAGGATCCTGGACGTCCGTTGACGGGGTTGGGAGTGCCAATACCTCATCCATTGGGAAGGATATGGTCTGGAGGAGAGGTCCTGGGTCCCTCGCTTTTGCATCTTGGATAAGTGGATGGTGCGAGCGTTTCACCGGGCCCAGTAATGTAAGTCCAATGAGATGTCGAGAGGCGTCCCTTGAGGGGGTGCACTGTGATGGTCGGGCGAGCGTGCTCCCCCTCCCCTCCTGTCTGTCTGTTCGGCTCCGGAGAATTGGGCACACCTGTGTAATAACACACCTGCTGCGTCCTGATGGCCAGCGTATTTAAGAGCCAGCGTGTGAAGCAACTATCACTGGATCGTTAGGTTTGCTATAACCAAGTAAACTGTTCTTAGCTCATTATTCTGTCCATTACCTGTGTTACCCATTTGTCCTCCTGTCTCTCCAGGTTTGCTGCCCACCTTCACGGTGTGTCAGCTGGAGCTGACCTTGAAGACACCGGATAATCCATCTAGGTCAACACCCTTCCCCTGTCTCCCCTGGTCCGTGCAGGAGTTCCATGCTGGGCTCTTCTGCTCCTGAGAAAGTGCACTTCCACACATTACTCTCCTCATTGGGAAGAATCTGTCCCTAATAATCTCTGTCTGCTCTTTTCTCTGTAGGGAGCGTGCGCTCCAGCGGGCACCAGTTTTGTGTGGAAATTTAATTGTGCGTTTTTGTGTTTCATTTTTCTCAGTTCTGCATCTTTATTTTCTATTGCGCATTTATCTTCATTTTCTGTAATAAACTGGTGTGCTTTTACTCTCGAGTCTGAGTGTTCGTTCTGGCAGCCCAGCATTTGAGCCTCACTTGCCTGAATTGTGACAGCCTTGTTCCTTTGTATGTTGTTTCTGTATGATGGCAAGAACTGGTCATATAGTATCAGGTTGCCTGAAACAGCGGTTATTAATTTCTCCATGTCTTCACAACAACAGGTAATTCACTTCAGTTCAATTCAGCTTTATTTATACTGCGCCACATCACAACAGAAGCCGTCTCGTGGTGCCACGGTGCAGAAAAAAACCACACAGTCTCAGAAAAACCCAGCAATCAGACGATCCCCTATGAGCAAGCACTAAGTGACAGTGGAGAGGAAAAACTCCCATTTGGCAGGAAGAAACCTCTAGCAGAACCAGGCTCAGGGAGGGGCGGTCATCTGCTGCGACTGGCTGGGGGTGAGGGGGTAGAGAGGATGGAGAGGACAAACATAAAGAACATAACAGTAAGATGCCAAGTACATTATTGGAGGTCAACCAGCAGTATGGATCAAATAACAACAGAACAAAAGTGGGGTTAAGAGACACAAAATCCCTTCTTACATGTAAGCTATATTAAAAAGGAAGGATTTTACCCTGTTCTTAAAAACAGAGACCGAGTCTGACTCCCAGACGCAGAGTGGTAACTGGTTCCAGAGAGAAGGGGCTTGGTAGCAGAAGGCTCTGCCTCCCACTGTACTTCTGGAGATTCTGGCCACCACAAGTAAGCCAGCATTTTGGGAGCATAATGCTCTTTTAGGATGGTAAGGTAATATCAGATCTTTTATATATTGGGGGGCCTGATTATTAAGAGCTTTGAAAGTAAGAAGAAGGATTTTAAACTTGATTCTAAATTCTATGGGAAGCCAATGAAGGGAGGACAGAACCGGGTAACATACAGATCTACTTGTCTTTCCCTCCCCTCTCGTCTTCTCCTCCAGCTGGCTGGTTCACTGGAATGGATGATGGGTCTGGCTGTGGGCGGTTTTCAGCTCTCGACTGCTACCGGACAATATGGTGTCCTTGGTCTCCATACCTTTAAAACAAACCGGCGAAAAATGTTTCTAACATCATTTCATGTGAGAAATAGTAGGTGCAGTTAATGAATCTGTCATTATTTGACATCAAAAACTACTGGTTTAAAAGTTCACAAAGAGAGTGCTGCCTCCGGTTCATTACCATACGGAAAAGATCTTTACTGAGGGAAATCCTTATGCAAATGAGCTGTAGGGTGCCCACGAGCGACTCGGCACAACACAGTATGGTTTTTGACCACTCCGCGCACAAATGCTTTCAGCTGCATTTCCAATACACAATGAATGGGAAGAGGAAAAACGACAGAACCAGTGGACACGTAGCTTGAATCTTCTATTTACTGCTCTCCTGATGGGATGAGAGTGATTAACAAGTGACATTTGCATCAGGGCTAACCACAGCACCACCATGCTGCCCGATAAAAGCAACACACCCGGGGATTTGAGGGGGAAAACGTATTACTCATTCTGATTTGGATTTCATCATTGCTCATATCAAAGTTGTAATCACTTGTAACCACAGTCTTGTCACTAAACGTAATTCAAAATTTATTGGGGCCATTCAATGAAAATGCCATTTTTTCAGCACTTTTGTGCATCAATTCCAGAATCTCCATCTTTAGGAGCACCCATTTTTATGATGGTGGGAGTAGATGTTCCCCAGGAAGCATCTAAACCCTCAAACCTATTACAGTGCTACTAACAAGTTACCTCCACAGAGTAACAGCAGTTTTAATAGCTGTTTTCTGTATATTCTACTTATCCCACAAGTCATCCGTGGTACCAGCTGGTTCAGTAATCCATCCATCCATCTTCTTCCGCTTAATCCTTTTTGGGTCCCGGGGGGGGCTGGAGCCTATCCCAGGATCTTTTGGGCGAGAGGCAGGGTACACCCTGGACAGATCGCCAGTCCATCGCAGGGCCAACACAGAGAGACAGACAACCATTCACTCTCACAGTCATACCTAAGGACAATTTAGAATCCCCAGTTTGATGCCAATTAACCTAACTTGCATGTTTTTGGCATGTGGGAGGAAACCGGAGAAATCCCGGAGTAAACCCACGCAGACACAGGGAGAACATGCAAACTCCACACAGATCACTGTTGGTCGGGGGCTGGGATCGAACCCAGGATCCCCCGGCCAAGGGTGAGTTGCTGTTCTGCCGCAGTGCTAACCACTCCGCCACCGCGCTGCCCTTGGTTCAATAACATACAGTCAATAATATATCTCACATCAATCTGGCTTATTTTGTTATGTTTTTACCGTGATGCTTCATTGATCCGTTAGCATTAGTTCAGTTAGTCTTACCACATAAGAGCTCGCCTCAGCCCAAAGCAGCTAGTTGAAACTAGCAGTTTAGCAACTCATTCATGAAAGCTTCTGTGCTTATTGTTCTCCAGAGACCAGTCAAATGCTATCAACCACACACTCCCATCCCGCCAGTGATGCTTTATTCCATTTATTCTTTGAGACAAATTTATGTCAGTTGGCTCAGGCTTGCTATCTGAGCCAGGAACTCAGATAGCAAGAGGGCAGTGAATGGGGCCTTTAAAGAAACAGATGCTGAAATAGGCTGTTGTGAAGAAGGATGTGTGGAAGAGTTTCTTATTTTATCAATTAATATTACACTATGTTCCTGTTATTATGTTCCTAGACACAGTAATCATGTTTTTTCCTCAGACACTGACACTCTGGCCTGTCAAGGTCAGTTCTGGGGGACAGCTAGGCTCACAGAACATTTTCATAACATATTAACTTTGTTTGTTCCAAGGTATAAAACCTGCCTGTGCCATTTGGACTGTCAACATTTCTGCTGAACTGCTGCATGAAATCTTCCTCTTGATCAAAGACAAATATAGAAAGGCATCTTTGACTCTGCAACTTTTTCATTCCCAAGGGACGTTTATTAATTAAGAAGAAAATCCACAGCAGGTGTTTACTCTGGGTGTGAAATAGTGCTGTAATATTTAAACCCTGAGATGTTTTGACCAAAACCATGCCACAGAATTTCTCTTTAAACCTCTGTGAGCCATGTCAACGCATGGAAAAAGGGCATAATTGCTCAGAACCTGTCTTGTTTAGATGGGAAAAACAAAAACAACAACCAGCAACGTTCATCGACTCCTGACAGAAACCACTGAACTGGGTGTCTCATGTATTGCTATGCAGAGTCTGCAGCGGTGGGTGTAACCTTATTTCAAGGTCCCCCCCCCCCACTGCAGAGGTGCATGGAGCTCCCACAGAAGCTCGACTCTCCTTGATTGTTGCTCCTGACTTTAAAGTCAGAGTTTAAAGGTGGGAATAAATAAAACGTCAGTGCATGTCTCACAGCGTTTATCTCTGACGGCCCAGGAGCTGAGTGGGATTACAATCGGCTTCACTGTATTACAATCAAATTTTGCTGCACTGCATTGAGCTTGCTGGAAAATTTGTAGAGCTATTGGCCTTTTTGAGCTATCGGTCTTTTAAGACTCTCCTGGATTCAAGATAAAAACATCGATAAATCTGCATCTGAAACAACAAGGCGCACAGATTAAAAGTCCCAGGTTTGTGGCATAAAAAGAGATGAAAGATCTGCCTAGGCTGTGAAACAATAACTTCAGACAGTCTCCATATGGGGTGCGGGAACCGGTAAAAATTGGATATGAAAGCACAGATGCTGTCGCAATACATCGGGGATCACGATTCAACAAAGACTCTTCGAACTGTCAGGATGTGGCGACGGAACTGTGACTGGTGTCGCTTCAGCGGGGCACCTTCTGACAGCTTCACTTAGTGTATCATCTCCTCTTTTTTTTTTTTTTTTTTTTTTTGCGGCAGCCAAATTCATCACACTTCACACGTCAGTCACATATGAAAAGATGCTGATAACCACCGGCTAAGGCAACAGCGTGAAGTGTTTTTTTCCACCCACTTTGAGATAGATGATCTTTGTGAAGGACTTTAATCGTTAAAGACGTTAATAAGTTTCAATCAATTTAGGCCTCTTAAAAGTAATCAAACTTGGCAAAAGCCTCAGAATCTCTTACACTTATCTTTTAATGGGTTGTTTTAATGGGGAGCGCTAATCCAAATATCTAAATTATTATCGCGAAGCAGCAGATGGCGTTGATGTCAGACGCTATCTGCATCCTGCGTCGCTGCAGCCAGCTTGAACCCTCTAATTGGCCCTCACAACCTTCCCTCCACTCACATCCCGGGATCTGGCTCTTAGGCTTTCGCTGAAGACACGAAACTAATTATTTGAAATGACATGATGGTGTATATGACATCTTAATCCCACAGGTATTTATCATCCCCCATGCTTCCTGTAGTTTTTTTATACTTGGTACCATGTTTGTACATTAACGACAACTCCACGCTGCAGCGGTTGAACGCCAGCAGGTGTATATACAGTGTATCCCTCGGTGGGATCAGTAATAGACCTGCTGACTGAAGGGAAATGAGTGGCAGATGACAGATTGAAACTGTTACAAGCTGTGCTACATTTAAATTGACAGTGGTATGATTTTCATTAGGGATGCGCAATAACATCGCCATGCCATCAGTATTGGCTGATAAAGCATTTAAAGTTAACCCACCAGCACAAGTTGTTATTATTCTTTGTGATGGTTCAGTTTATAACTACATCCCCTTGTTTGGCATGGGGCTGCCGTCACACAGGGGGAAGCCAGCAAACTACCCCGATCCACAACCGAACCCAAAGCCCCATGAATCTCTACCTCCCCACCAGAAGAGCAGGGCCCCCACTCCAAACCAGTCCCCAGCCTCGCCCCCACCCAGGGATGACCAGCGCTCAACCAACCACCCCGTGACACACAGCCGAGGGAGCCGCAGCCAACACCAAGGCAGCGCCGCACAATCTCAGCCACACATCCACACAGCCAACCCCCCAGCCAGCTCGGCATTGGCAGGGCCATCTCCCAGTGGAAAGCACCCAGGAAGAGAGAACCAGTGGGCAAACCCCCCCACCCACCCCCACCCCCCGCAGGGAGGGACAGGAGAGGAGAGACCAGCCAGGACACCAGCCAGCCACCACCCTGCCGTCTGCTATAATGGGCACAGCCACCCCACCCCAAACACAGCAGAGCGTGCATTCACCACCAGCACACATGAGGGGAAAGTGAATGAACACACACTTGGGGGGGAAGGGGTGGCACAAGTTAATATTTACAACCAATAAGATATAACAAGGTTACCCTTGTCCTGCTGCGTGAGGGAATGACATCATTACATCGGGCGAGTGTTTCAAAACAAACAAGTCTGTCTTAACACAGCCATTCACGAGGGATCCACTGGGGCCAAACAAGTGAAAGACAAAAAACTCTTCAGCAGCAGCCTCCTCCACCAAAGTGCCCACCTGTGTTAGGATTACAGCCAGGAGATCTTCATCTTTTTTAGAGGTAGCACTAACCTGACCGTTACCTTTGTTATGACCTCCACGGGTATCCAGGTTCCGTCTCGGGAGAATCCAGGTAGGAGATCCTGAGATGATAGGTGGCTGAGGATATTGTGTGGCAGATAATGATTGATTAAAGTTACCGAGTTTGAGGAGAAAGGAGAGGCGCACTTGGGGAAGAGCTTCTGGTGACAGCGTGGAGAGCAGTCTAACAGTCCCACGAGGATAACAGGAAATGAGCCAGTATGAATACCCAGCAGCTGATTAGGTGCAGGTGGTGACGAGCAGCACATCTGGACAGAATCAGGTAATGGTTAGTGGCAATAATGAGTTGATTGAGAGTGTGAGTGCGCTCAAACCTGGATCACTGCTGTGACATGCTGACCAAAGGTGTCCGCCACCCGCAAAACAACACCCCGGTTCACCACTCACCTGGTGCCAAGATGGAAGCACGGTCCTGAAGCTATGAAATCTTTCCTTATCCCCCCCCCCACCCCCTTACTTTCCTGACCTTGCACCATCTGACCCCCTCCTCTCTCCCATCATGGAGTGATTTTTAATGGACAACCACTTCCAAAGGTGATGAAGCGCTGATTTCCAAGATCAAGTCATGGCTTCTGAAGCAACCTACAGACTTCTACAGGTGAGTCCTCCACAGCTGCATGAAGCGATGGGAGAAGTGTTGGACCCTTGGTGGTTCCTATGCAGAGAAAGACTGATTACTGTGACCAGTTTGGTTTCTCTTAGTCCATACTATAAACATGATGAAAATACTCAAGGCTCCACCAATCAGGACATAGAACAAAGATAAAAGAGAGAGAAGGGTCACAAAAAGTTGGTTAAAAGAGATTGAAAACACAATTAAAGAAGTCTAAAACCCAATAAAAGTTTAAAACCCCAAATAAAACCTACATAAATATAGAATAAATAAATAAATAATGTGCAATATGTTAATATAGCTTGTTCAACTATGTGACAGCAGCAGGAAGAAAGCTGTTTTTGTAGCACTGGGTTTTACATCTTGGGACAGCAAACTTCTGTCTGGAGGGAAGAAGCTGGAAGTGGCAGTGTAAAGGGTGGGAGTCGTCATTTAAAATGGACGTAGTGATCCTCTGTACCTGTCTGGTGTACAGGAATGCTGGACTCAGCTGTGACTCACCAAGCAAGCGACTGGACCATCTAACTGCTTGGTCTAAGGATTTCCTGTGTTTCAGTTTTATCTGACCAAACCATGGCACTAAAGAGAAGGATTAAAACAGATTCAACAAAAGCATGATAAAACACAATCATTATTGCTCAGTGTGAAGGTGTGCGAGTTTCCACCAACAACGCAAATGTTGATGATCCTTTTTGCACACCATTTCACCATTTACAAGAAAAAAGTCACAAATTTAAATTACCCTTTATTGTCATTCAATCCATACAGCCAATCATGTATAGTAGAATGAAATTGTGTTTCTCTTATCTACAGTGTTAATCACGCACACACCCATATATAGAATCAGAGGGGTCGCTGCCATGTAAGGCGCCGCCACAGATTTCCCTCCTCCATTCCATTATTGCTGAGCACCAAGCTGGACGGCAGGAAGCTCCGCTTTTATATGGTTTTTGGCATGACCCGGCCGGGATTTGAACCCCTGCCTCCCGGGTGTGGGGCAGATGCTCTACCAACTGAGCCACCACTCTGGTAATTTATGAGAAAAGTTGCAAATTTACAAAAAAAAGGTTGCAAATTTTCAAAAAGTCGCAAATTTATGAGAAAACAAGTTAAAGGTGATTTTAATTCTGCCCCCCCCCAAACGTTTTGACGGTCATCTTGTGATTTTAGCACCCCCTGGTGGCTGAATGGGCCTGTTGCACTTTGCGTAATCTGGCTTATAGCCAGAAACGGCTCCTTTTTAACCTTCCTCCTGTGTTAGCTTTCTGTTACCATCCCCGGTGTTAACGGGTCAGTTTCGACCCGTGTCTTAAATCAGCTTTAAAATACACTAAAAACAATAACCTATCATCCAATTTTTTTGTCATCTCTTGGTTACCTTGTTAGGCTGACAGTGCACTTATGTTTTCAATTTTGGCTCTAATTATTGCTTTATAATATTATTTTTATAACCGGGTCGAAACCGACCCTAACACCACAAAGGACATAATTTCAACCAGAGCATTTTATAATGTAGTGTTGAAATCAAGGTTCCTGACAAAGTCAAAAAGCCTTGATGCAATAAACAAATTTTAAGTGATTCTTTTATGCATTTAAAAACTAAAACAGGTCGGTGCCGACCCTAACACAAGAGGAAGGATAAAGGCTAAAACCCAACTTGTTTAATTTATGTGAATGATTTCCAGTCTGGGCCTGAGTGACAGCCATAGTGGCAGACATTCCTCGGAGTCCGATTCTAAACAACCATAAATATTCTGCCTTTGCATTAATGACAAATAGCTCTGCGCTCACCGTTGCAACTGATCAAAACCGCCATGCTGCCCCCACCCCCACCCCTCCCCATCAGCTGTGACATGAGGAGCTTGATGCATATTCATGATTCCCATCTGTGGGTATAAAACCAAAAATAATGAATGATTCTGGATGAAAAAGAGCAGCCGCATTTTCCCGGACATCCTAATGGCTCTGTGAAGCCGTAGCTGGGGCACGCGGGCAGGGATCAGTTCTGCCGTCTTTGTCCAAGCGTTGTGAATAATGATAACATAAATGTGTGAATAAATAAGGGAGGAAATTAAAAATTGTTTGGCGCTGGATCATCGCTCATATGTTATTCATATGGTTACTGATGCAGAGAGCAAGAGAGGAGAAGCTTTGTGTCGGTGAAGCCCGGTGCGGCTAATTGACTGTGAAGCTTGTTGTTTTTTAGCGACAGCATTATAAAAGGTCGCCGTTGCCGCCTCGGTGAAAGCCCTGAATGAGTAAAGAGCTTCTGATCTCACTAAGTGCTTTTGTTTGCTGAGTGTCCTCCGCCCCGTAAATGTGATCTGCCAGTGGTTGCGGTAAATTGATGATTGTTGTGATTAGAGAAGTTAAATATGCGTAAACTCAGCCTAATGTTGAGAGGGGATTTATATGGAATACATCACAATCATAACTTCAGTATTCACTAAAGTCATCTAAATTTTTTATCACTTTAGTTTGCTTTTGTTTGTTTCGGCAGCCTGTCCAAACTCTTTGGGCTTGATTTACTAAACTGATTTACATCATCACATCATCATGCGGTCAGTCGACACGGCAGTGACTGTTGATTGTTTTGGCACGGCCTTAAAGAGCCTTCTCCAGAGTGATCGGTCATTAGCGGTAGTTTGCCATCGATTTGGATCTCTGTCTTGCCATTGAAACCACAGAACTGCTAGCAAAATCGGGTAAGTGATGCTAGCTTTTGCTGTTGACGAGAGTCACCCTGTCTAGTATGACACTGTTGTGATCAGCAGTCATGGACAGGCCGAGACAAACTAGTATCAGTGTCATACTGGGCCACCAAGTGGGAATGGTCCTCCACAGACCTTGTAACAGATATTTTATTCTGTTCTGCAAGGATGCCCAGTGTCACCCTCCACACCAGACCAGCTGGCTAGTTTAGTAACCAACAGTTTCACCCATGTTAAAGGTTGCACTGGTTTTCATGGTTATCTGGTAGCAGGTTAAGCCAGTGCTTACCTGACCTGACACCTAAGCTGACACAAGCTTTCAAATAGTGGGTTGTGGAGAGAGGAATAACCAGGCCGAGCGTTCAGAGCAGATGAAACTTTATTCTTCTCCCTCTCACATCCACCAGAATCCAAAACATTAAACGCTCAGGTTGCAGGCACTCTCTTTTATGTTACAACACTCCTCGGCTACCTGAGGTGCTGTATTAATATATCAACCCCCCATGACAATTCCCCTTGTCCCCCAGCACCTTTGATCTGCCATGCCCTTCAGTCTGAGGGAAAACTACTGAGTGCCCCCCACCCCCCCAGACTCTCAGACTGAGCCTTAACCCTCATGTCCTTTGGGCTTCAGCCTCCGCCCATAGCTGCTGTAACGGGGGATCTTCAGTTCTGAGGCGCCGCTGTGCCGGTGGTGGTGGTGGTGGGGGGTTCCTGGGGGGGTGTCCGTCTGTGGGGGGACAATGGGGGAGGGGGACATCTTCATCATGCTCGTGTGACTGATCTGATGAGTCATTTACCTGGGGAGTTCTCAGTGGGGGTCTTCCGTGCCGAGAAGCTCGGGCCAACACCACCTGTTCCTCTCTAAAACAAAGGCGGGCTGAAGCCTGTCTATACAGATTGTCTTCCGGCGACCCCCCAAGTCTAACACAAAATGTTTGTTCCCGGGTTCCAGCACTTTGAACGGGCCATCGTAGGGCAGGCGCAATGGGGAACGGTGGGCATTGTGCCTGACAAATATGAACGACGCGTCCTTCAAGGTCTTTGGCACAAAAGCGCGGGGAAAATAGTGGTGGGCCAGGCCGGGTAGCATCCCTGCCCCTGCGCTATGCCGTGAACGTGGGGACGGATTGGTGTTCGGCGCGGGGTTATCCGGCAAAAATTCCCCGGGGAGCCACAGCAGCTGGGAAAAAAACGCTCTGCTGGGGAGGCCGCCAAATCCTCCTTCGGTGCTGAACGCAACCCTAATAGAACCCATGGCAACCGGTCTACCCAGTTTGCATCCGGAAGCGAAGCCCTGAGTGCTGCTTTAAGCGATCTATGGAAACGCTCACATAACCCATTGGCCTGGGGGTTGTACACGGTCGTACGATGAATTGTGATGCCCAGGCTCCGGGCCATGGTGGACCAGAGGTCGGAAACAAACTGTGGGCCCCGATCGGACATGATATCCGAAGGGGCGCCGAAACGTGCCACCCATGTCGTCAAAAAAGCGCATGCAACTTCTGCGGACGCGGTGGAAGCTAGCGGGACTGCTTCGGGCCAGCGTGTGGTGGGGTCCACCACTGTCAGGAGATGCGTGAACCCCTGCAATGGCGGGAGGGGGCCCACGAGGTCCACGTGAACGTGGTCAAACCGCTTAGCCGGGATATGGAACGGCTCCAAGGGGGCCTTTGTGTGCCTGTGTACTTTGGCTCGTTGGCACGCTACGCAGGCTGCCGCCCACTTGCGCAGGCTCGGCCAGACGAACTTTGCTCCCACCATTTTGACTGACGCGCGCACTCCTGGGTGTGCCAGGGAGTGAACCGACTCAAAAACGCGGTGGCACCAAGCGCGTGGGACCACCAGGCACGGGCAGCCCGTGGATCTGTCACAGATTAGGGGGGACCCCCCATCCTGCAGCACTCTGATCTCCAGCCTTAACCCTGTTGGTCCAGACTGGAGCGCGCAAACGTCCGCATCACTGATCTGCTCGGTGGCCATGGTCGTGTAATCTATCCCTACATAGACTGGGGCCACTAATGCACGCGAGAGGCAGTCCGCCACCATGTTGAGTTTACCGGCTACATGCTGAATATCAGTCGTAAACTCCAAAATCACGGCCAGCTGTCTCTGCTGCTGGGCCAACCATGGTTCCGAAACCTTTGCCATAGCGTACGTTAGCGGCTTGTGGTCCACAAACGCAGTGAAGGTGCGCCCTTCCAGCCAGAACTGGAAGAGGTGTATGGCCAGGTGGAGAGCCAGTAACTCCCTGCTGAACGCGCTGTATTTACGCTCACTGTCGTGCAAAGACCTCCTAAAAAAGGCGAGCGGCTGCCAAGAACCGGTGACGCACTGCTCCATGACGGCACCTATGGCCACATCAGATGCATCGGTAGTGAGTGCTATCTGAGCCACCGGGTCTGGGTGCGCCAGTAGTGCGGCATTCGCTAGAGCTGTTTTAACCTCGAAAAACACCTGCTCTTGCTCAGGAGTCCAGTCGACTCTGTCCGCCGATTTCCGTTTCTTAAGCGCGGTGTACAATGGCTGCATGACCTGGGCTGGTGGGGGAGGAAACAGTTGGAGAAGTTGACCATCCCCAAAAACTCCTGCAGTGCCCTGACCATCTGAGGCCGGGGAAAATCTGCCACTGAGCGCATTTTGTCCAGTAAGGGTATTGCGCCCTCCGGTGAGATGCGGTGGCCCAAAAAATCGATTCCCGTCACCCCGAACTGGCACTTTGCCGGGTTGATTATCAACCGGTGCTCTTCCAACCTCTGGAAAACTGTTCTGAGGTGGACTACGTGTTCATCCTCAGACACGCCGACCACCAGGATGTCGTCCAGGTAGACAAACACAAACGGCAGATTGTGCAGCACCGCACCCATCATACGTTGGCATGTCTGTGCTGCGCCCTTTAACCCGATAGGCAGGCGTAAAAACTCAAAGAGACCAAAAGGGGTTATTACTGCTATTTTAGGTATGTCCTCAGCATGCACCGGGACCTGGTAGTAACCGCGGACCAGGTCTATCTTGGAAAAAATGTGTGCCCCAGTGAGGTGAATGGAAAAATCCTGAGTATGCAGGATGGGGTAGCGGTCGTGCGCAGTGGCATTATTTAATCTGCGGAAATCACTGCAAGGTCGCCACGATCCCTCGGCCTTAGGAACCATATGTAGCGGGGATGCCCATGGGCTGTTTGAGATTTTGATCATGCCCAACTTTTCCAAGTTGGCAAACTCCTCGCACGCACTGTCCAGTTTAGCTGGGTCCAGGCACCGAGGTCGTGCGAAAACGGGTGGCTCCGTGGTGATAATGAAGTGCTCCACCCTGTGTTTAGTGACGGCCGCTATGACGAAAGTCCATTGGTATGTACGACCGTGCAAGGATATAGTCAGTGTCCTCTCACCAAAAGTCTTAATGTCTGAAGCCGTTTGCGGCCGCCAGTTCAGGGCTGCTACTTCCCCCCAGCCGGTCTACGTAGGACGGCAGGATGAGGCTCTTTTGGGAGCCGGAGTCTACGAGGAATCATCTCCCTGAGTGTGAGTCTGTCACATAGAGCAGCTTGTTTGTGCCACCAGCGATCGCAGCTGCTACCGACTGCTGGCCTTGGTGTTTCCTGAGCGCCTGAATTGGCACGGTGGCATGCATCAGCGTGTGTCTTCTCCAAAACAGCAGTGGTAGAAGCAGAGCATGTCTCTCCGGTGCTTCTTGGTCTCCACTGTGGTCACCATCGTTTGCTCCTCGCCTCCGCTGGCTGTCTTGCTGGGTTCCGACGCTGCTGCGTTCACAGTGAAGACTCTGGTGGTGAAGATAATCCAATCTGCCTCTTGTGCTAGCCCCCGGTAGTTGGGCGTGGCCAGCAGTGACGATTTGGCAAGGACTGCTCTGGCCGCTGTCGGGAGGTTGCAGAGGAAAAGGTGGGCAAAGAGGAAATGCCCGTCATCTGTTCCCATCAACGCCAACATCTTCTCCATTAATTCGACCGCCGACCCATCTCCCAACTCGGAGCACATCAGGAGCCTTTCTGCTCTCTTGCAGTCCGAGAGCATGTAGCGCCGGGTCAGCACGGTTTTGAGAGCGTCGTATTTGTCGTGGGCTGGGGGCTGTTGGAGCAGGCTCACCACCTGCTGTGTTGTGCATGCGTCCAGTGCTGCAACCACGTAGTAGTATTTGGTGTCATCCGCCATCACTCCTCGGAGAGCGAACTGGGCCTCGATGTGAAGGAACCAAGACTTGGGGTCATGTAGCCAAAAGTCTGGGAGTTTGACCGAAATGGCGCACGTGGTGCTGGCACCTCCACTCCGGGTCATCTCCGGGGTGTTCGCCTCGATTTCCATTGTGCGTCAAGGGTCACCAGTGTAGAGAGAGGAATGATCAGGCGAGGCAGCAGTTGGAGCAGAGCAGACTTTATTAATCTCTCTCTAACATCAACAAGAACAAGAAGCCTAAACCAGGTCGCGGGCACCTCTCTTTTTATACCATACACCCCACTCAGTGACCTAGGGTGTTTGCATTAACATGCATACATTTACCATGACAATTCCCTTTGTCACTGTTCGCATTAACACACATACATCTACAATGACAATTTCCTTTGTCACCCAGCCTGTCGGCACATTATTATGCGGACCGGAGGAGAATTCATATTCTCATGCGAAAACCATAGACTGCCTTGCATATCTGTTTCTCAGCTCTTACGCATCTCCTCCTGCCGTGCCATTCAGTCTGAGTAGAGAACGTACCGACTGGGTCCCCCACAGTGTTTGGATTTCTATATTCTATTTCATTTACAGGCCCACTATCGTTTGTTTCTGGTGTCACTATTGTTTTTGCAAATTCTGGATGAACATTTACAAAAAATTTATTGTAACCACTAACCAGATCCTACATATTATTTATCAAATTGTCGTTTTCAATAAAATATTCTTGATAATTAGCATTCTTTAATTGGTTACTAATAATCCCATTTAGCACTTGCCATATTCCTCTTAAGTTATTCTTATTATCCTCTAATATTCTGTTGTTGTATTCTTTCTTACAAGTCGTCATTATATTAGTTAGCTTGTTTTTATATCTTTTATATTTGATCTCAGCCTCTACACTTAATGAATTGTTTATATAATGTATTCTTCTTTTTTTACATGCATTTAATAGCCCCTTGGTGACCCATGGACTATTTTTGTTTTGTTGTCTGTCACTGTATTGTTTTATAGGACAGTTATTATTTTACAATGATTGAAATATTTGTAAAAATTCATCATATGCTTTATTTATATCATTTTTGTCACAAACTATCTTCCAGTCTTGCATTAATAATTCATCTACCAGTAAATACATACTGTATATTCTTCACGTCTTATTCTTTAATATTTAATATTTTTGGTATACTTTTTCTTCCTATAATCACATTGATAGACAACAAAAATCACCAGGTCGTCACTGATATCATTCAGTAAAAGCCCACTCACAATATTATTTTCCATAATGTTAGTGAATATGTTTTCTATTAATGTTGCACTGTGTGACGTGATTCTGCTAGGTCTGGTGATTGTTGGATGTAAGCCCATACTGTACACTGTGTTGATAAATTCTTCTATCATACTATGTTGTTTTGAGTTCATAAGATGTATATTGAAATCCCCACAGATGAGCATAACTTTATGAGGAAGTTTTGCATACATTTTTTTCCGTCCAGTCCTTGAATAAGTCAATATTTGATCCAGGTGTTCTATATACACAGCTCACTACTACATTCTTCATATTGTCCAAACAGATTTCTATTGAAATACATTCAAATAAATCATCCACAGTCACTGCCAAATTTTCAACAACTTTGTATTGCAAGCTCTTGTCAACATAAATTGCAAATCCTCCTCCTTTTTTCACTTTTCTATTCATATAATTTAATTAGTAGCCATCCAATGTAAAATCCACTCTTTTCTCTTCACTGAGCCACGTCTCTGATATTGCCACTATATTGAATGGCTCTTTAAACTGATGTAAATAACACTGGGTTACAAAAATAATTTTTTTGTAAGTTGTCTGTGTTTTTTCAACTGATTTAAGACAATTTTGCACCGCTGAAACCAAAAATGACATCCGTTTCTCTCAATCAGGTGATAAGTAAAAACCTGTACTTACTTAGTACTTAGTACTGTGCATGTGCTTACCCTTATATAAAGGTAAGTACATGTAAATTGAATGTTACGTCATCATTGTTCAAAATTAAGAAAATTTCAACACATAAAAAAGAATTTTGCTTCATATAAAGCGAAAATACCCGTACATGTAAACAAAAACATATAAAAAAAATGTGGCCATAATTCAAAAAGCTGACCTGATTGAACAAAACCAATGTGATTCTTGGATTCAGCGCATCAAAATTGTCCTAAATCAGCAAAAAAAAACAAAACTTAGACAATAAATTTGGTGTTGACCAGTGTAATCTTTAATGTTATTAAAGTTGGCATAGAGACTTCTGCTGTTGAAGTGGATCATTGAAATATTGAAATCAGATATGACCATTGTGTTAAACTGTTCATCTGTGTAGTAACTACAGTTAATATTGATGGAGGTAAATAAATTATTGTCAGGGTCTATGTCAGGGGTGGGCAAACAATGGCCTGTGGGCCACATCCAGCCCGTTGGTCTTTTTAATCCGGCCCGCCAAAGATAGGTACATAATTGCCCAAATCATATCATAATTATGACTGCATTCATTTGACCTTGTCCTGTATTATTATATTATGTCCTGTATTATTCTGCTACTGCTCTGACAGCAGAACCCATTTGCAACAATGAGTGGGCCAAAGAAAAGAAAAGTTGACAGTGAGCGCCAAGTGTTTAATAAGGGATGGACAAATAAATACTTTTTTCATCAGAGGAATTAATGACAATTTTGAGATAAAGGAGGAGTTTTTGGCCATGGAATCCCTAAAAGGGAAAACACGAGGAGAGGATTTGTATAACAGCGTGTCAGTGGTCATCATGAGGCACAAGTAACAGTGGGGTAAAAAAGTATTTATTCAGCCACCAATTGTGCAAGTTCTCCCACTTAAAAGATGAGAGAGGTCTCCAATTTTTATCATAGGGATATTTCAACTATGAGAGACAAAATAAGAAAAAAAAATCCAGAAAATCACATTGAAGGATTTTTAATGAATTAATTGGTAAATTCCTCGGTAAAATAAGTATTTGGTCAATAACAAAAGTTCATCTCAATACTTTGTTATATACCCTTTGTTGGCAATGACAGAGGTCAAACGTTTTCTGTAAATTTTCACAAGGTTTTCACACACTGTTGCTGGTATTTTGGCCCATTCCTCCATGCAGATCTCCTCTAGAGCAGTGATGTTTTGGGGCTGTCGCTGGGCAACACAGACTTTCAACTCCCTCCAAAGATTTTCTATGGGGTTGAGATCTGGAGACTGGCTAGGCCACTCCAGGACCTTGAAATGCTTCTTACGAAGCCACTCCTTCGTTGCCTGGGCGGTGTGTTTGGGATCATTGTCATGCTGAAAGACCCAGCCACGTTTCATCTTCAATGCCCTTGCTGGTGGGAGGAGGTTTTCACTCAAAATCTCACGATACATGGCCCCATTCATTCTTTCCTTTACACAGATCAGTCATCCTGGTCCCTTTGCAGAAAAACAGCCCCAAAGTATGATGTTTCCACCCCCATGCTTCACAGTAGGTATGGTGTTCTTTCTCCTCCAAACACGACAAGTTGAGTTTCTACCAAAAAGTTCTATTTTGGTTTCATCTGACCATATGACATTCTCCCAATCCTCTTCTGGATCATCCAAATGCTCTCTAGCAAACTTCAGAAGGGCCTGGACATGTACTGGCTTAAGCAGGGAGACACGTCTGACACTGCAGGATTTGAGTCCCTGGCGGCATAGTGTGTTTCTGATGTAGCCTTTGTTACTTTGGTCGCAGCTCTCTGCAGGTCATTCACTAGGTTCCCCCATGTGTTTCTGGGATTTTTGCTCACCGTTCTCGTGATCATTTTGACCCCACGGGGTGAGATCTTGCGTGGAGCCCCAGATCGAGGGAGATAATCAGTGGTCTTGTATGTCTTCCATTTTCTAATAATTGCTCCCACAGTTGATTTCGTCACACCAAGCTGCTTACCTATTGCAGATTCAGTCTTCCCAGCCTGGTGCAGGTCTACAATTTTGTTTCTGGTGTCCTTTGACAGCTCTTTGGTCTTGGCCATAGTGGAGTTTGGAGTCTGACTGTTTGAGGTTGTGGACAGGTGTCTTTTATACTGATAACAAGTTCAAACAGGTGCCATTAATACAGGTAACGAGTGGAGGACAGAGGAGCCTCTTAAAGAAGAAGTTACAGGTCTGTGAGAGCCAGAAATCTTGCTTGTTTGTAGGTGACCAAATATTTATTTTACCGAGGAATTTACCAATTAATTCATTAAAAATCCTTCAATGTGATTTTCTGGATTTTTTTTCTCATTTTGTCTCTCATAGTTGAGGTATACCTATGATGAAAATTGGAGACCTCTCTCATCTTTTAAGTGGGAGAACTTGCACAATTGGTGGCTGACTAAATACTTTTTTGCCCCACTGTGTATATATATATATATATACGTATATATATATACGTATATATATACAGTATATATATATATATATATATATATATATATATATATATATATAGACACAGTACGGAGCATTGTGGTTGGTGGATGTGCTGCAGAAAGTCTAAGCTCTCTCTCCGCGGATGCGGCGGGTCAGCTGGATGTCTTTGGGCATGATGGTGACCCTCTTGGCGTGGATGGGGCACAGGTTGGTGTCCTCGAAGAGACCCACCAGGTAGGCCTCGCTGGCCTCCTGCAGAGCCATGACGGCGGAGCTCTGGAAGCGCAGGTCGGTCTTGAAGTCCTGAGTGATCTCCCTCACCAGGCGCTGGAAGGGCAGCTTACGGAAGAGCAGCTCCGTGGATTTCTGGTAGCGACGGATCTCTCTCAGAGCCACGGTACCGGGCCTGTAACGGTGAGGCTTCTTCACTCCGCTGGTGGCCGGAGCGCTTTTCCGAGCAGCCTTGGTGGCCAGCTGCTTCCTGGGGGGCTTTTCCTCCAGTAGATTTACGGGCTGTCTGCTTGGTTCTTGCCATCGCTCTTTATTATTCTGTCTTATATTTCTTGCACGCCGCCTAAACTCCAGCCCGGCACCCGCGTCGTTTTCGCTTCAGTTCCCCGGTATGTCGAGTTTCTCCGTTAGCACCGGGTGGCGGTTGAGTGCTAGCTAGCTCTTTCCTGCTGTATCGTCTCCTGCTGTAAACAGTGGCTCCGTCCGCCGACTCGGGAGACCTTTGGGGCGATCTGTGTGTCCGTGATATATATAGAGTGAAAGGTGTGCCAGATCAGAAAGTTATCACTGGATCAGAAAGAAGAAGGAAGATAAAAAGACTCAGAATTGAGCCGCTGTTGCAAAAGGCAGCCAACTCATGTGGCGCCGGAACCGAAAAATTTGTCCAGTTCCTTAATATTTCGGATTTTAATGACTTTGGCTTCTTCAGGTGATACATTTAATTTGATGAATATTTTGCAGTTTGTTGTCCAGGTGTTTTGAATCTTTTTTTGCTTTCTCATGTATCTTGCTTTTCTGGCTATTTCTGTGTTTTCTTTTGTAAGGTGCTCGTTTATGTAAATGTTCGTTCCTTTCAGTTTCCTCCCTTGTTTTAGCAGCGCAGTCTTGTGTTTTCTGTTGACAAACCTCATGATGACAGCTGGTTTGTCGCTGTTGTTTTTCCTGGGCAGAGGGTGGCAGGCCTCAATGGTGTTACAGTCCAGCTGGATTCCTTTGGACTGCAGGAAGGCCACCATTTGTGGCCTTCCTGCAGTCCTTCCGTGGAGTCGGCTTCCAGCTCACCGAGGCCCCCTCCGCTGTCCACGGCCACTGCCCGAGCATACGATCGGGGTTTAATGTGGAGCTCTACGATGATCACATCGTTCACCCGGGTGTATTGTTCCAGGTCCGCCACTCTGCTCTCCAGATACGCCAGCCTTTTGTCCTCCTCAGCGTTCTGGATCCGCAGCGCTTTCACCTCCTCGACCAGGTCCAGAATGTTTTTTTGCTGCAGCTGAACAGCAGAAATCTCTTCAGCCAAGAAGTCGAGCGATCTTTTAATATCGTCCACCTCCTCAGTCTGCTGAGCTTTCTTGGGACCCACGATGACGGATGACTTATGTTGACAAAACAGCTACTGAACAGCTGTTTAGCTAGCTGAATGGTGGGCCGCTCCGCTCCACTCTCGTTTTCCCAGTCCGTAAATGTCGCTATCGGTGTCTTAAGTCAGGCAGGGGTCGAAACGAGGATGTCCAGTCTGTAATCCAAATTCAGTTATCAGAAGCCAAAACAGTAGTCAAAAACCGAGCACCAAAACACAGAAATCCACTGACTGACAGGAGCTGACAGCAGGTTGACAGGTTGACAGGAACATGAAGTGATGGAGTGGTTGCTCCTGAATTGCTTAAGAAAAACAAAATGAAGACTTTGGAGTGGCCTAGTCAAAGTCCTGACCTGAATCCGATTGAGATGCTATGGCATGACCTTTAAAAGGTGTTTCATGTTGGAAAACCCTCCAAGGTGGCTGAATTACAATAATTCTGCAAAGATGAGTGGGCCAAAATTCCTCCACAGCACTGTAAAAGACTCATTGCCAGTTATCGCAAACGTTGATTACAGTTGTTGCTGCTAAGGGTGGCCCAACCAATTTTTAGGTTTAGGGGGCAATCACTTTTTCACACAGGGCCATGTAGGTTTGGATTTTTTTTTACCCTTAATAATAAACACCTTCATTTAAAACTGCATTTTGTGTTTACTTATGTCATCTTTGTCTAATATTTAAAATTGTTTGATGGTCTGAAACATTTACATGTGACAAACATACAAAAAAAAAGAGAAATCAGGAAGGGGGCAAACACTTTTTCACACCACTGTATATACAACTTACATGGATTACACACACTACTATTGTAAATGAATGAAATATACTGGGGAAAGGGTGAGACTGTTGCATTTCAAGTTTTACGCATGTGTTTATTGACATAACTACTGTACACACAGAGACAGTTGGGGTCTTGGTAGAATGCTGTGAAACTGTAGTTTAATCAGCAAAAAAAGAAAGTCACTTACTCAAACCACTGAGTTGTAATGAAACCTTGAAGACAGGGTGATATTTGGGGATGCACAGGCACGTTGACCATGAGGTGGGTTATTATTAGGACAATTACTTGAATTTACTCACCAAGAAGCCACCCATCCACACAGTGCCAGCTTGTAGTTTGTTTCCAACAATGCTTTTCATTAGAATCATTGGGAAAACCAACTCTCACTGCAAACTGCGCTTTGATGTTGGCCTGTTCAACTGTATTGTATGGGAATATGATGTGCCTGGGTGGCAGCCGGATAATGCCATCCCACACAGCTCCGCTCAGGGTTGACTGGGAAATTCCGGATGGGTCTGCCAGCTCACACTGGCATGCCCCTGTTTCCAGAAACCCCAGAGTTGTCAGCACCTGCACTAGGACGGGCAGCGCTCGGCTTCTCACCATGTCGCGCTCCAAGAGCGGATGTAGCTCTGAGCATACACTTCCACAGGCACTGCCTGTGGAAACCTAAACCGGCTCACAAGTCAGTCATCATCCTGAGCCAGAAAATCTTCTCTGTCTCTAAATACCTTTTCTCTTTTCACTGCGCAGTTTGCAATATCCTCTAATCCTCTGTTGTTAGAGACATTTTCTGCACTTCTTTGCACTTGCTTTTATATTCACTCATCTAATTGCGCACACTTGGATGTTTGTTCATCGCGTGTCTTTGGTGTGTACAATAATTTTCACATCATTATCAGTCTCACAACATCACCTCTTAGTGTCACCAACGGACCAATAACAGTAGAAACGTACACGCCAGCCATGAAGTTGGCGTGGGGCTGCGCATATTTCCACGGTCATTTCATTCTTGATACATCTGAAATTTTCCATGGAAAAGGACGTACACCATGTTTTTGTGTGTAAGCACACTTTGTACATGAGGCCCTAGGTCTTTCTGGAGCTCTACACGAGTGGTCTTTGGCTCTTGGATAACTCGTCTGGTGATTCTTTTGACTCCTCTGTCAGAAATCTTGCGACGAGCTCCTGGTCATGGTCGGTTTCTGGTAAAATGATGTTCTTGCCACTTCCGAATGATAGCTCCAACAGTGCTCACTGAAACATTCAGCAGTTTAGAAATGGGCCTGTAACCAATGCCATCATTATGTTTTGCAACAATAAGATTGTGAAGGTCTAGAGCAGGGGTGGGCAAACTTTTTGGCTCAGGGGCCACATTGACTTCTAAAATTTGACAGATGGGCTGGGCCAGCACCAGATGCATATCAAAGCATATCATATCATATCAGCATATCAAAGATAAACATAAAAATGGCATTACAGTGTTAATAATTACATTCACTTTTAGTGGGAGCAGTGTTGTTGATCACCCTTTTTTTTGCCAGTGCGTCGAAGTCTTTTGTTAGTTTTGTTGTGGCAATTCTCAAAACCGATCTGAGGTGTTCATCACTCAGCTAGGATCTGTGAGGTGCTTTGTTGGTGTTCATCACACTAAAACTCTGTTCACAGATATCTCTCGAAAAAAGTTAACGAGCTTTACAAGTGGCTTCACTACGTGGCCAAGCTGCAATACGGATTTGCACAGTGCTTCCTGGTGGATTATGCAGTGTAAGAAAATTACCTCCTGTTCGGGGTTGTCCTCTTTCACCCTCTCCTGGATTCTTTTGAGCAACCCAACGTTTTTTTCCTGTCAGATTTGGCGATCCATCTGTGGTAACATTGGCGAGCTTATGCCAAGGTAGTTTGTGCCTCATGATGACCCCGGACACGCTGTTATACAAGTCCTCTCCTTGCGTTTTCCCTTTTAGGGATTCCATGGCCAAAAACTCCTCCGTTATCTCAAAATTGTCATTAATCTCTCTGATGAAAAAAGTATTTAGTTGTCCATTCCTTATTAAACACTTGGCACTCACTGTCAACTTTTCTTTTCTTTGGCCCACTCATTGTCGCAAATGGGTTCTGCTGTCAGAGCAGTAGCAGAATAATAACAAAGAGTAGCCCGGGCGCTGCAAAATCAAGTGTTTTGCTGTGCCTAATGTGCCACCTGGTGGAATTACCAGGCATTACAGGACAAGGTCAAATGAATGCAGTCATATTTATGATATGATTTGGGCAATTATGTACCAATCTTTGGCGGGCCGGATTAAAAAGACCAAAGGGGCCGGATGTGGCCCGCGGGCTGTAGTTTGCCCACCCCTGGTCTAGAGAGAGCTCTTTGCTTCTAGCCATCATGAGTTCTTTGTAGTGTGACAATTTGATCTTCACAGACCTTTTTAAAGGCTATCAGTCAGGACTTAACCAGCTGAAATTAACTTGCACTGATGGGGGATGGGATGGCTTCCTAAATTCTGATGGATTTCAGCTGGTTTCTTAGCTTTTTATGCCTTTTGGCACCTCTTGTTCTTCATGTGTTCAATACTTATTTCTTGTGTCATTCCACATTATTAAATATAACTTGTTTTGTGAACACAGTTGCCTTGATTTCTTTGCATGTATGGATTACTTGAGCTGTTACTGATATCTGGTGAAAATCTCAGGTCAGTGGCTCCATCAGAAATATGTTTAACGAGAAAAATGTTGACATGTTGAATACTTATTTTCCCCGCTGTATGCAGTGTTGCCAGCTCTCACTCTTTTGGAGTGAGTGTCACTCTTTTTCCATCTCTCACTCCACAAACCCTATTTCTCACTCCAAAATGAGGAAATCACTGGCAATATGGTGTTGATTTTCTTCAGATTTTTTCCCACAGTAAGAGCTCTCAAGGCAGGATAAAGCAGACTGAGCATGTTCTGAGGTAACAAAGTGTATGCCTTGAAAAAAATAAGTATTTATGTGCACTGTGCAACCTGCAAGGTCACTCCACCCCATGCCCCATACTCCCCCTTGCACAATTTCCGCTAAATCTCACTCCAAGCTTCTCTGAAACGTTGGCAACTCTGCTTTATGTCCCACACACTGACACATGTGCAGCAATACCAACATAAAAAAAACTGTGAAGTTCTGTCTGAAACGGACTGTTTTCAGCCTGCCATTAATAAGCCCATAATGTAATCCATTAATTAAACTAGAAAAGCACTCAGAGAGCACCTACCTCCACCAAAGCTCCTTCCATCAATCATGGATCACCTCCAAAATGTAATGGGTTCGTGTGTAGGCCACAAACCAGTTCTGGTGAAAATTGCAGCAAAGTGTTTATCTTTTGTTCTTATTAAAGACAAAAATAGAAATGAGATGTTTTTACCTTCTTTACATGTTTCGACTGAGCACTGCAGCCTTCGTCAGAAGAGTAAGCTGATTGCTGCCAGGAGTCATTTTATCAGCTGACGAAGGCTGCAGTGCACAGTCGAAACATGTAAAGAAGGTAAATACATCTCCTTTCTATTTTTGTCTTTAATAAGAACAAAAGACAAATAATTATAAGAAGACAAAATGAACCTACTTGAGCTTGCAGCAAAGTATATCCATTAGTTTCGGAGGGTTCTTGCTAACATACTGTGAGAAGATAAGAGTGTTGATGGAGGTATGCATTCTCAGATCATGTCCAAAATGTTATGAGTTCCTTTCTAAGCCAAGGACCACCTCTGGTAAAAATTGCATCCAAATCCATGCAGTAGTTTTGTAGTATTCTTGCTAACACACCGTGAGAATATAAGGTTCCTGGTGGAGGTATGCACTCTCAGATCATCACCAAAATTTAATGGGTTCATCCTTGGCCCAAGGGCTACCTCTGGTGAAAATTTCATCAAAATGTGTCGAGTAGTTTTTGCGTAATCCTGCTAACAAACAGAGAGACAAACCACCTCGATTACATTACCCCCTTGACGGAGATAATTATCTTGCTATATGTGCAAGATAATTTAAGTATGCATTTCAAAGTAATGTCAAAGCTGTTTTCCCAAGTAACTAATTACTTTAATCATGCAGTAATTGGTAAAGTAACTCAATTCCTTTTAAAAAGAAGTAACTAGTAACTGTAATTAGTTACTATTTTTTAGTAACTTGCCCTACACTGTTCATTTGTGCCGTTAAAACTTTCATTTGCGCAGTTATGTTTTTTTTGTTTTGTTTTTTTTCGATATTGGCGTAAAATTTATCAAATTAGGAGGAAAAAAGTCACAAATTTACAAGACAATAGCAAACTTATAAGAAAATACGTTGAAAATTGGTAAAGTCCATGTGGGCAAATACAGATGGGGCCAACATGGAATCCATGGATAAACCCACATGAGACCCAGAAGACAGCCCAGATTTAAACCATGGACATGTTGGCTAGGATGTCCTAATGAAAGTCCCTTTAGTGGAGAATATCTGATGCGGTGTCATTTATGGCACCCTTCTTTTGGAAAATTACCTGTCACACAAAACTACCGCCACACTGCAACTACGTGACATGACTGTCCCAAAGAGTGCCCTTACCAGTTGAGAAAATGGGATGCAGTACTGTTATTGGTAAGGAAAATATGATGTAGTGCCATGTTTTCCTCTAACAGAGGAGATGCATTGGACAAGACAGGACTGAGTGGCAATCGCATGTGACAGCTTTATTTTCTTTGCTGAAAAACATAAAAATCACACAAAATATTTAGTCACAGCAGTGTACAGAGTCCTTTTTTTTTACATTATATGTTAATACCATACCATTTACTTGACTGCACTGATGTTTGGGTAAAGATCAAGGCGCACACGGTAAGTGAAGAACTCATTCAGATCCTTTAATTATATATTTATTTAACTTTTTGCTAATTAATACAAGATGGAATGATAAAATAAGCTCTCCACCAATGCAAGCAGGCACTCTGTGTACTGCTGTGACTGAATATTATGTGTATTTGTTTGTGTTTTAATGCATACACCCTAACGCTTCCACTCATTTTTGCCACTCATTGTTTTGCCATGAGTTCTGTTCGGTGACATCATATGCATACCCTCTATAGTGGAGTGCCCCTCCAGTGGAAACTTCCCAGCATTCTAAAGTACAGAATTCTACTGCCTCTTGAATTATTCTTCAAAATGTTTTTTTGAGCCTTGCAAAGTTCACTGTATTTGATCATAGACGTTACACTTTTTATGTTTTATACTATCATCATGTCAGTTTCTGAGTCATTTTAACATTTACATGCTATATTGTGCAGTGGGTACTTCAGACAGCCTGAGTTCGCCGCTGTTGCTGCCGATACTTCATCCTCTTGGCAGCAGCCGCAGCAGCAGGGTGAGCGTGGCATCACCCTGTTTTTAGGTGAAGGCCCCTTTAAGAAGATCCAAAGAGGCGTTTGATGTTCTGTGTGAGGTGCAGATGGGCCACAGATGGTTGTCAACTAAGAGTTTATTGAAGCAGCTGCTCGTGGCTCTTTATCAGAGGTGGGCGAGTTGACCAGACTTGCATTTTCAAAGCCAGACAAGTCAGTCTGTGAAGTCATGGGAGTGTTTACCTTCAGGGCTTTTGTGTCTTTTGGAAGCAGCTTTAGCACAGTATGGTGGCAGTTTTATATCTGTATTACTGTGCCTAAATTAGGAATTAATTATAAAGAAATGTGGTGTTTGTCTTCCTGTGTAAGGAATATGCTGGTTACAGGCTGAGCTTTCACTGAAATTAAAGGTTTCCAACCATGACTGATTTTCTAAAAGTGTATTCTGTGTCTTATGTGAAACATATTAGAAGAGACCTGTGAATGGTGTGGAATAAAGTTAATTAAATTCAGAGACCAGGATGAAATAGTGATAGCAAATAATATTTACAGCAAATTATGTGGAAAATGGTATAAAAATGATACATTTAGTTATGGTAAAAAAAAATGGATGAATTAATTGGGCCAACAAATGCTTAGTTAGGTCATACCCTGAACTAAAGTAACTAAAGTTACTGAGAAGGGGGCAGTAGAGCGTGGCCACACACACATATGCCTACACATGCAGGCTCAGGGGCAAATCAGGTGAAGTGACTGTGTGTTGTGTAGTGTGTGTGTGTGTGATGCCATACCCACCCACGGGGTGACGTCAGGTGGGCACAGCCACTTGTGTATATAATTCTGTGTTCTGATAATAAAGGTGTGGTTGGCTGTTGGTTCCCTGCATGAAACTAGACTCTGACTCCTTATTCATACATAACATTTGGCAACGAGAAGCAAACTCATGGGAGCGTATGGGCTACTTCAACCCTTAATTCCATTTCTGGAGTACGCGGGAGAGCTGGTGATCCTGTGGTCGAAGTGGCGGGCCGTGTTCAAGGATTACATTGGGGCGCTGGCTTTAAGCAGACTTGACAGGAGATGACAACAAGCGCTTCTTGTTGCTTCTTCCTGCATTACCGACTGCACTATATGGTTCTCCACATTATCTGCTGCTCGCTAATATATTTTAACTGCTGACTAGTATTACTCACTCTTATTCTACACTTTATTGCATGTATAGTTTATTTCTTTTATTTTATCATGTTTAATGTTGCAGCATTGCACCGAGACAAATTCCTAGTTTGTGTACTACATGAACAATGGCAATAAATCTGATTCTGATTCTAATTCTGATTCTGACCCACCATCTCGGCGCAGAGGGCCAAAGAATTCTTGCTACGTTGGGAGAGATAGAGATGTATGAGGATGCTGTTGAGAGTCTGGCCGAATTCTTCGCCGGGCAGACGAGCACCACGAAGTTGTGGGTGGCAAGAGTTTTGGTGCCAAGGGAGGCTAGGCTAGTTAGCTGAGAGAAGCTAATGGCCCATTCACTATCTATGGGCAGGCTAGCCGGAAAGCTAACTGCGTGCCGAAAGAGAGCTTCAGGCTACCAGCTAGACATCGAGGTGGGACCTGGACTGTGAGAGGGGGAGTCCCCGGTCACTGAAGATGGCGGGCTAGCCACGAAGCGCAGAAGGATGCAGGACCGGAGTGCTGATGAGTTTGACGGCACGGTGTGCAACGACAGTGGAGACGGAGAACAATGGGAGTCATCCCTGCAGCTGGAGGCTTGGCAGCAGGAGAGTGGAACCATGCAGGCTGAGAACCCCGAGAGGCAGCAGCGGCAGTTGGGCACAGAGACAATGCAGTGGAGCGCCTGGGACGAGGGTGCTGGGAGCAGCGATGGAGTGCTCGGGTCGGAGAGTGACACCGACGAGAGTGAAGCTGAGAGCCCCAGGGGAGAGCAACTGCAGCCGGGCATGCAGATGACGCAGCGCTGCAGTTTTGTTGTATTGTTTTTTAACAATAGAATGACAATAAAGACACTTTGACTTTTTGACTTTGACGAGGGTGCTGAAAGCATCGAGGTGCCCGGGTCGGCGAGCAGTGCCGAAGAGCAGGCTTTGGGTCTCCCCAGAGTTCGGCCACAGGGGGGCAGAGTAGTTGGAGCCATGACGGCGGTGTTGAGAGCGGTCGGGAGAGGACCAACGTGCACAGAGGGATGGCGTGCCGGACAGCAGCGTGGCAGGTCCCGAGGAAGAAAGTAATTAGTGGTGAAGAGGGACAATATCACTAAAAAGGTGTTTTTTTATCCCAGAGGCAGACGGGGGCCAGGAGCGCACACGTCGGGGGGCTGCCCTTCGCCCCCGGGCCAATTTTACCCCTTGCTGCCGATGGACATAGGTGTGCCTTGAAAGAAAAATTAATGTAAATACATGTACATAGTGCTGGTGTGCATGAGGGTATGTATGATATGGGATTATTTTATAGGTTTTCAGAGACTTGGTCCAATTTTAGTTGTTTTGTTATTCTTTTGGATGAGTGTGTTAGGTGATTTTATTACAGTTAATTATTCCCTGTTCTTTAGTCCGTGATTCACATCCTAAATTGGGGAGGGTCTGGATTGTGTGTGTGGTCTTACACTTTTGTAAGGGAGAGGGGAATGTTGTGTAGTGTGTGTGTGTGATGCCATACCCACCCACGGGGTGACGTCAGGCTGGCATGGCCACTTGTGTATATAATTCTGTGTTCTGATAATAAAGATGTGGTTGGCAGTTGGTTCCCTGCATCAAACTAGACTCTTCCTTATTCATACATAATACTGTATCTGAACTCCCACAAACAGAATTTGTTTTTTTAATCAAATTGTCAAATATATCATAGCTCCCTCCCAAAAACTGTATATAAACCTTGCCAGATGGTACAGTTCAGTTCTGCCTTCCCGGGAGAAGGAATGCATTTTGTTCTGTACTTGTCTCTTTCAGTACTTAATAAATGCACATTTGCAAGGAATTCTACTTTCTCCTGAATTATTCTTCAAGATGTATTTGGGAGCCATCCCCAGATGTTGCAGCTCTCTAGCCAAAAGAAACATAAGGCATAGCAGTAATGTCAGATAATTTAGTATGATAGAATATATGAATTCTCATGGATCGCCACATTACCATGGTGGGAGTGGGGGGTGGGTTGCCTGCTCTAATGACCCCCAAACTGTGGTAAAGTAATATTAACATTCTAGTGCATTTTGAGTCAGTAGAACAAATGTATAATTTAGAGGTTCCAGTTTTCCTTGTTGCTAGTGGGTCGTTAATTGGCAGGACACAGGAAATTAGTACATTGCTTTTTTTTTTTTTTTTTTTTTTTTTTTTTGTGTTTTTTTTTTTTTTTTTTAATTTTAACTTTTTTTAACAGTCTTACAAGAGGTAAGAAGGATAAGATAAAGTAATAAGAATAGTAAATAATAATAAGATAAAGTAACTAAAAGCATAATAAAAGTAGACAAAAAGAGAAACGGGGGGTTCTTTTCAGTCCAGAGTGTCCAGAGTTCTAGGGGTTTTCCATGAGTTTCCGATCATCGACCAAACAGTGGAGTTTCACAGCATTCCGCTTCTTCATGTGTTTCAGTGATGAGAAAAAAAGGCAGAGTTCTTTATGAAATACATTAAAATTTGGCTTGCATTTTAAAAATCTATTTTTGTGTACATAAAATTTTCCCAAGATTACGAGGGTGTTAATAGACATATCATGCAATGAGTTCTTAATAATAAAGCCATACAAAATATTCTGACAGTTAAAAACAGGGGTTGGTACATGTTTAGATAACCAGTGATGAAAATCATCCCAAAACGCAATGGTGTACATACAGTAAAAGAAAATGTGATCTGTACTTTCTATATGTTCATTACAAAAGGAACAGTTATTGTTCTCAAAGCCAAAGCGTTTACTTAGAAACTCAGCAGAAGGATAAATTCCATTTAAAACTTTATAGTGGATCTCTTTTGCTTTCGGTGAAATAGGAAATTTAAAGAATTTAGATCTTAGAATTTGAGCTTCTTTTTTGGAGAAAAAATTAAGAATAGCAGCTCTAGAAACTGTTGCTGGGAAGATTTCTTTATTAAATATTTTCCTAATCGTTAAATTGTTTAATTTTGAGTCATCTAGGCGGAAACCATTCACCAAAAGCAAAGGGAGGTTTGGGCAAGAGCCAAATCTATTTAAAGTTGAGGCCATTAGTATAACTGTCTGAGGTATTGCCTCCATTACTTGGTTATATTCTCGTTTATCATTTATGTTATATTTAGCACAGAAGTTCTCAAAAGTTAAAACATTCCCTGTGCTGTCTAATAAGTGTAGTACAGACCAAATGCCCTTATTTTGCCAGTTTTGTAGGAATATTGATTTGTGTTTATATAGTACATATCTACAATTCCACAGAGGGGTCATATGAGGGCTAAAATTATGTTTATAAATCAATCTCCAATATAGTAAGACCTGTTGATGAAATGAGGAGAGTTTATAGGGGAGCTTTTTTAGGTCATAGTCACATCTGAGCAGGAATTCAATGCCCCCAAATTTAGCAAAAATTTCATTGGGAATATGAAACCAGAAATGTTTGGGTTGTTTAATAAATTGTCTCAGCCAGTTAATTTTGATGGTGCCATTAATGCATTCAAAGTCTATTGCTTTAACACCACCTTCCTCATATTCTTGAATCATGGTACCTTTTTTAATATAATGTGTTTTCCCTTTCCAGATATAATTGAAAATGGTTTGGTTGATGGCTTTAACGGCATCTTTGGGCATTGGTAATGAATGGGCTGGATAAATAAATCGGGAGATGCATTCCATTTTTGTCAGAAATGTTCTTCCTATGATGGAAATATCTCTTTGAGACCAGGAGTCGAGATAAGTTTTTGATTTCTCCAAGCAATTCCATATATTGAGCTTGACTAATTGATCAACATCTTTAGTGATATGCATGCCCAAATATTTCACTGTTTGTTTGACGGGAATGGTATGAATGGCTGATAGACTGCAATCATGAATAGGTAATAATTCACATTTACCTAGATTCAGTTTAAGCCCAGAGGCTTTAGAGAAAACATCTATATAATTAAGAATTTTAGGGACTTGATCAGAGTTGTGCATGAATATGGCTGTGTCGTCAGCCAGTTGGCTGATTGTTAGTTGTCTTCCAAATACTGTTAATTTATCAAAGTCAGAGTTTTTTATAAAAATTGAGAGCATTTCAGCTGCTGCAATGAACAACAGAGGCGAAATCGGGCAGCCTTGTTTTATTCCTTTGCCTATTGAAAATCTAGGGGAGGTACCATGTGGTAATAGAACTGAGCTGTTGGTATCCGTGTAAATTAGTTTTATAAAGTCTAAAAAGTGCTCCCCAAAACCAAAAAGCTCTAAGGTCCTAAACATAAATTTGTGTTCAATCATATCAAAAGCTTTAAAAAAAATCCAAAAATAAAATAAACCCCTCGTCAATTAGGTCCCTATAGTCAAGTAAGTCCAATACCAGGCGTATATTGTTGTGTATTGAGCGCCCTTTAATAAAACCTGATTGTGTCTCTGAGATAAGATCAGTGATGCCAGTTTTGAGTCTGTTGGCATAAATATGTGTTAAAATTTTGTAATCATTATTAAGTAAAGTAATTGGTCTGAGATTATCAATCAATTTTGGGTCCTTGCCAGGTTTGGGAATTAATGTGATGACTCCTTGTTTCATAGTATTTGGTAAAACTGATGTAGCACGGATTTCCTTTAACATATTAAAAAATAAGTCTTTTAGGTTAATCCAGAAGTGCCTGTAAAAATTGGCTGTCAAGCCGTCTGAGCCAGGTGATTTGTCTAGAGCTAAGGATTTTAAAGCTTTCTCAACTTCCTCCATTTGGATCTCTGCGTCACATGATTTTCTAAAATATTCATCAATTTTCGGTATCCGTCCTGAAATGGATTCAAAGAAACCCTCTGCATTAGTATGCGAGTAAGAGGAGGAGTATAATTCACTGTAAAATTTAAATATTTCTTTAGAGATCCTCACAGAATCAGTACATTCTTTACCATCAATTATAAGAGACTTAATGGCATTTCGTTCTTGTCTTCTTTTCTCAAGCCTACAGAAGTATGCTGAGCTTCTCTCTCCCTCCTCTATCCATTTCGCTCTTGACCTAATATATGCTCCTTTGGCTTTATTAATATAGATGTTATCTAGGGAAGAGTGCAATAAAATCAGTTTTTGTTTGTCCTCTTCACATAAGGAATGTTTGTTGCATATTAAATGGATCTCTTTTACAATATCCATTTCTTTTTGTTTATTGGCTCGGCTTATGACTTTGCTGTATGAAATGGAGATCTGACGGATTTTAAATTTAAGAAATTCCCATTTCTCCCTGTAAGTTGACAATAATGTATCTTTAGTTATACTGTCGATTGTCCTTTTAACATCCTGACAGAAAGGGTCATGTTTTAGAAGATTTGAATTAAATTTCCAGTAGCCTTTATTTCTTCTGACTGCACTAGTGGGAGTTATGGTTAACTTGATCATACAATGATCTGTAAGCGGAGCTGCAGAAATTGAGGTATTTATGTCTATATTAGGTTGGAATTCAGAAATAAGCCAGTAGTCTAATCGCGATTTAATGGTGCCATCAGGTTTAAACCAAGTAAAGGTTTGAGTATCTGGATTTAACGCACGCCATATGTCACTAAGCTGAAATGTGTTACAGAAGTCTAGTAAAGTGGTATTATACTGATGATTAGGAAATCTTGAAGGTTGCCTATCAAGCCATTCATCCATAACCATATTGTAGTCGCCACCCAACACAAAAACAGGATTGATATATATTTGGGATAATTCCTTCAATATGTTAGTCACGTCTGTAATTAATTGTTTGTTCTGACTGCGGTTAATAAATCCATAAATGTTAACAAGAATCAAGAATTGTTTGTGTATTTCAAAAACGCAAATAATCCAGTGTCCTGTGACATCTCTTTTGGTTGCAACTACTTTCCCAGGAAAGTTATTTAGGAGTATGGCGACCCCTGCTGATCTATTTGTGCCATGACTATAGTATATTTTTTCTCCCCATTGATTTGTCCACATTTTTTCATCTGTATTGTTGCTGTGAGTCTCCTGAATAAGATAACAATGTGCTTTTTCATTTTTAAGGAATAGAAATGTAGCCTTTCTTTTTATAGAGTCTCGTAAACCCCTAGCATTAAGTGATGCAAAAGAAAAGGTTGTAATAAAAGACATAAAGGATAAAAAAGAATAAGGAAAAAATTAAAATAATAATAAAATAAAAATAACAAGTAGATAAACGGTTTAGGTTGTTACTTTGGACCAAGTACACTTGAAGAAAGCCCCTGATTAAATTGCTAAATATATGTTTTAACTCATAACTTTTTTCCCCTTTTTTTTTTCCTTCCCTTTTTTCCTTTTTCTTCCTCTTTTTTCCTTCTCCTTCTTTTCCTTTTTTCCCTTTTCTTTCCCCTTTCCCTTCCTCCTTTTCCCCCAAGCTGCACGCTTGTTATGACAGAATCCAAAAACCAAATCTATAAAATTATCGAAAATATGTAATGCAAATTATCAAAATGGCATTGAAAAGGAGCTGCCTTATAAATCTACCCTTCAAAAAAAAAGGATTCAGGAACCTGAGTAAAAGTAGCATGTAAACATATCCAAATGCCAGCTGCCAGGAACACAGCGTACTTCAAAAGGGGACTATGAAATGACTCCCTATAAAGTAAACATTGAAGTAGCTTAGCAACATGTACAGAACATTAAAGAGTCAAAATGCTTGTTCAGCCATAGTTGTGAACCAGACCCTTAGATGCTGACTCTTCTACCATCGATGTATCCCACATGGCCTTTGTACCAGACGTTTTTCCCAGCTGCACGGGCTTGCTCCATCTGTGGCCATGCTGCTGCGCGGGCATCCCTGTCGGCTTTACAGAAATCTTGCTTGAATCGGATCCCGGCTACTCTGCAGAATTTGGAGTTTTTGGTCAGCCTCCAAATTTCTTCACAGTGGTATCTCATGACAAACTGAAGAATAACCTGGCGGTTTCTCCCATTTTCACGTTTTCCCAGGCGGTGGACATTATCAACAATAGTGCCCATGGTCGTTGCCCACTGCGGTGCAATTTCTGACAGAATGTGGATTACCTCCTCACGGATCATTTCGTTATCCTTTTCTTTGATCCCGTGTATTTTAAGGTTCCAGCGCCTCTTGTACCTCTCCAGCTCAGTAATCCTTTCCTTTAGCTCTTCGTTTTCTTGTATAAGCTTGGGGATGTCTCTCTCAAAGCTCTGTAGTTTGGTCTGGCAATTTTTGATGTCAGCAGTATTAATTTCAACAAGACGGGTGATGCTGGCTACCATTGTGGCGGTCTCCCTTAACTGCGCTCCAAAATCATCAACTTTGGTGGTTAGTTTTGTGATAGCATCTACCAAGTTGTCGTAAGATTGCTCTTGGGCGGTTTTCATCTTTGAAAGTGGCGGAGCAGAGGACTTAGTTGGAGTGACGGGAGAACTTTTTCTCTTACCAGGACCGCTACTAACAGAGGTTTCCATCGGGGTGTAGTCATGGTCAGTAGTAGCTGTTGTTAGCTTAGCGTTCGTTTTCCCGCCGGACATATTAGTCAGATTTGATTAGTTTCCTGTGACAGAAACTTGCGTTCAAAATCACCAATTGAATTTACTTGCTTTGAAGCTGTCAGCTCTGAAAATGTTTTCAGTCTGAATATGAGTTATTGTCCAAGTTTCGGGGCTGGAGAATGCGGGTTTAGAAGAGCGAACTGGTCCGGATCGCCATCTTCCGGAAGTCTCGAAATTAGTACATTGCACATGCAGGGGTTTTTCAGGTAAAAACTGCATGGACCCTGCACAGGCAAGGAGGTGCTTGTTTGTGGCTGTCCTCCCTCTAATGAGTTTTTAAGTTTAAACTTGGTCCTTTTTGCTGTAGTAAGTGCTTATTAGTAATTGTATAACACCACAGAAGGTTTTTCATTAAGTTTTAGTAACTTTAGGGCAGGAAAATGTCACTTTTATTGCTGTTTTACATGTCTGTGTCTACTCAGAGGTTGTTTTTTCCCCCTTTTGCATTAGACAGGATGAGTGTGTGCTGCTGCTCAGTGACGTGCAGTCATGGGAGGCATAAGGCAGAGCCGCTCCCGTCATCGTGAAAAATAAAAGATAAATAATGATAGATAAATGTTATTTGTCCTCTGAGCCGTCTTGTACATATAAATGTAATTTCTGAATGATTCTAATAATTTCATTAATATTTATTTTTAAAATTGCTCAATCTGTGTATTTCCTGTTCAAATTCAATGCAGTGAGGCAAAGTGATGCAGCAGCAAATAATGGAGCCTCAGATGACAGCTTAATCCTTCACAAACTGGACTGAGCTCATGCCAGTATGCGCGTTCCTGTTGCGATCTCTCTGTATATCAGCACTGTGATGTCTGTAGGAACTTTTACTGTGTCTTCATTTCCCATAGGCTGTATATTGTTCTTCATGTGTGTTTATAACATGTTTAATCCTCATAATCTGACATAAAACTCTAGTTGAAAATCACGGTCAGAGGCTGTGCAGTAATTGCCCCAACGAGGGGGAGTGTGCTTGAGCACTGTAAGCACAGGATTTTTTTTTTTTTAAGTTAAAAGGACATTTTTAAAATGGTCAGTGATTTTTGCCCAGGAGGACATGCAAATTTACTTCATTTACAAGCAAAGGTAAGACCATGCATGCATAGTTGTTGTAAATAGTTGAATTTGTAATAAATGAGTGTTGTCATACAGCATAGCAGTCAAGGTGCGTGTCACAGAAGAGCTAGACTTCAGGAATTTGCAACAAGCATTTTTCTATTTATTTCAGACACTGTGTAGGCGACAACTCCAATCTAAAAAATCCAACACCCAACAACAACCAAATGAAAATCACCTGCTGATATACCCAGTGAGATAATTAGCCTGATTAGGCAATAAATATCCACTTTTTACATATACTCAACAATACCTTAAAATATTCATTAAACATATAAATAGTATTTACACAATATTTACAAAATGACATAAATAAACACCCATACATAGTACAATAAATGGTATAAACCGTTATTTACATTTAAATCCACCACCAACTTCCCCCTCTACTCATCTATTACATACTTTTTCCTCCTGGCACCCTTTATAAGGCGCTCGAGCCCCTGGGGAATCTTTTGCCCAAGACACCACCAGGAAACATGCTAGCAAAGTTAAGTGTTTTTTTTTTTTAATTTATTTATTTGCCTCACACAATTGACTTAATTATTAACAGTAACTCTTTATCTCACAGGTGGACGTCAACTCACACAGAAAACAGATATCCAGCCTACAAATAAATACCATTTACAACTTCCAACTCTTGTGTGTATTTTTATACATTAGAATACATTTTAACATTTGAAAGTTATAAATTCCCTTACACATATAATATCTAATTAAAGAGGTCCATATTAGTGGCGACACTCCGTCGTCATGTTTCCTCCTCCCCTCTCCCAAGAGTACAGTACTTTAAAACTCATGTACTCTGGAAAGGCTGTCTGCCACAAGGTTTGCTTTCCCTGCCATATACTGAACTGTAAAATCATAAGGCTGCAGGGACAAATGCCATCCTGTGAGACGACTATTGGAGTCTTTCATCCTGTATAGCCACTTTAGGGCCTGATGATCTGTCTCTGAAGTGAAATGACAACCAAGCAGATAATACCTCAACGATTCAATGGCCCACTTCATGGCGAGACACTCCTCCTCCACCGTAGAGTATCTAGTCTCCTGGTCCAACAGCTTACGGCTCAGGAACAGTACTGGACGCCTTTCTCCCTTCACCTCCTGGAGAAGAACTGCTCCAATGCCCACTCCTGAAGCATCAGTCTGGAGAATAAATGGACGAGCAGAATCCAGACTGTAGAGAACCCCATCACTAGAAATAGCACCCTTCAGATCCTTGAAGGCTCTGCCACATTCCTCTGTCCATTTCACCTTGTTTGGTGCTGAAGCTTTGGTGAGGTCAGTAAGAAGCACTGCTCTCAGCAAAATGGGGAATGAATTTACGGTACCATCCCATCAAACCCATAAATGAACGTACCTTTTTCTTTGTAGTGGGCACAGGATAGGCCTGAATGGCATCCACCTTTCCCACTCGTGGCTTAATAACCCCCTGTCCAACAACATGACCCAGGTACTCCACCTGCTGCTGTGCAAAGGCACACTTGCGTGGATTAATGGTCAGTCCTGCTGTCTTAATCAGATGAAGGACCTGACAAAGGTGCAACACATGTTCCTTCCAGGTCTAACTGTAGACAACCACATCATCCAAGTAGACAGCTGCAAAGTATGATACACCTCTCAATATCTGGTCCATGGGTCTTTGGAACGTCGCAGACGCCCCCTGGAGGACAAGTGGTATAACTCTAAATTGGAAAGTTGCTATAAGGTGTCTTAAAAGCTGTCAATTCTTAAGTTTCAGGCGCCAAAGCCAACTGCCAATACCCCTTGCTCAGGTCTAGTGTGGTAATAAACTTAGCCCTGCCCACTCTCTCCAACAGCTCATCAATTTGGGGCATGGGGTAGGACTCAAACTTTGAAACTGCATTTAGATATCTAAAATCAGCACAGAACCTCAAGGAGCCATCCTTCTTTGGGACCAGCACAATGGGACTACGCCATTCACTTGTTGACTCCTCAATCACCCCCAGCTGCAACACCAACTCAATCTCCTGCTTAAGCTTTGGGACCAAACGTTCAGGGATTCTACTTTCTACGGGGAATAGCCTCTTTCTTCAAATGAATTTTATGCTGAACCAGCATGGTGAAGCCAGGTTTCTCCTGAAAAAGTTCTGGATCCAACAGTGCCTCTATCTCGCTCTGCTGATAAGACTGCAGATGAGACATCCATTAAACAAGACTCCGTCATGTTTGTGGGAAAAGACTGTTCTCTTTCCTCATCCACTTCAGTCGCACAAATGAGAAACTGATGCTGTGGCTGCTGATGAACAGGCTGCTGCTGCTGCTGATGGACAGGCTGCTGAAACTCCTTCAACAAGTTGACATGAAACCATTGATGTTTCTTCTTTCTGTCAGGCATATACAGTTTATAGGTCACTGTACTTAATTTCTTAATGATCTGATAAGGACCCTGCCATCGAGCCAATAGCTTAGTGTCTAGTAGGAAGAAGCAGCAGCACCTGCTGGCCTGGATGAAAAACTCTCTTTCTGGCCTTCTTATCATACCAAGTCTTCTGATTAGCCTGTACCGTCCTCATGTGCTCTTGAGCCAAAGCAGTCATCTGGTCCAGCCTCTCTCTCATTTTTATCACATAAGACACCACATTGTCCTGATCACTAGGTGGTCTCTCCCAGTGCTCCTTCAACAAGTCCAGTGGACCCCTCACCTGACAACCATAAAGTAGCTCAAAGGGTGAGAATCCTGTTGAAACCTGGGGAACCTCCCGATAAGCAAACAACAAATATGGCACCCATTGATCCCAATCAGAGCCTTTACTGGAAACAAACTTCTGCAGCATGTTCTTCAGAGTCTGATTAAATCTATCAACCAGTCCGTCTGTCTGAGGGTGATATGGGGTGGTCTTAATACCCTTTATACCCAACAGCTTATATACTTGCTGCAACAGCTTAGTCAGGGAATTTGTTCCACAATCTGTGAGGACCTCTCTAAGTATGCCTACATCTTGAAAATAATTGTATGAGACAGTTGGCAACCTGCCTAGCCTTAATAGATCTCAATGGGAAGGCTTCTGGGTAACGAGTGGCATAGTCATCATCATCATCATAGCAGTCTGTTGTGGGCAACAATGACTGTTTCATTTAGGTCTGATCAGATTCCTCCACACAGCTCTGTCCTTAGCCTTCCGCTGCCAGGAACTCCTGTCTATATCCAACTTATTCAAGTTTCTTTTTACAGTGTCTTTAAATCTGAGCCTTGGTCTACCCTGATTGCGTTTGCCCTTGCATAACTGTGAGTAGAGTAACTGCTGAGGGAGACACTGGTGGTCCATCCTCTCAACATGTCCGAGCCATCTCAGGTTCATCTGTATTAGCATGTCCTCCATTGATGGTAGACCAGTTCGTTTCAACACTTCTGTGTTGGTTATCTTGTCTTTCCATGAGATGTTCATTATGGCTCGAAGGTGTCTCATCATGTATGCGTAGAGTTTCTTTACCTGCGCTCTGTAGAAAGTCCAAGTTTCAGCACCGTACAATGGAGTAGCCAGTACTGTCACTCTGTACACTTTGCATTTCACATGGATAGACACATGTTGATTGTTCCACAGTCTCTCCCTCAAGTTTCCAAACACAGTGCTCGCTCTTCCTATTCTGAGAGATAGTTTATCCTCCAGCCTAGCATTCTGTGAAACAGTACTCCCTAGATACTTGAAAGTCTTGCACTTGACTAGTGACTCTGTATCAATGCTGATCTCTTCTGGTAGTGATGTTGATAATTGGAACTTTGGTGGTTGATAAAGGCACTCCGTCTTCTTGATGTTGATTTTGAGGCTGAATTGGCTAGCTGCTCTTGCAGATTTCTCCACTAAAGATTACATATCTTCCACACTGTGTGCAACTAGAGCACTGTCGTTGGCAAAGAGCATTTGTCTTACTACCTTTATTTATGTCTTACTCTTGGCTTTAAACTGTGCCACAATGAACAAGTCTGCTTCTTTCCTTGTTTGAATGTATACTCCTTCTGAAGTGTCTTTGAAGGCCACCTCAAGCATGGCTGCCAGATATAGCGAGAAGAGTGTTGGCGCCAGCACACACCCTTGTTTCACCCCGTTGCTTACTGAAAAGCCTTTAGATACTGAACCACTCATTGCCACGTTTGCTTGCATACCTGTATGAAGTGTCTCGATCAGGCTGACAGACTTCTCTGTACAGCCATATTTCTTGAGTACCTGCCAAAGTCCTTGTCGCGAAACAGTATCGAAGGCTTTACTGAAGTCTATGAAGACTACATAAAACGGCATGTTCTGTTCAATACACTTTTCTTGAACCTGTTTCAAGCAGAAAATCATGTCCATTGTGCTTCTTCCACTTCTAAAGCCGCACTGGGTTTCCGGTAGTACTTTCTGCAAGATGTGGTCATTGAGTCTGGTCAGTAGTACATGTGAGAGGATCTTACCAACAGCGGCTAGCAGTGATATACCTCGGTAATTTCCACAATCTTTCCTGTCACCTTTCTTGAACAAAGGCACAATACTTGCATCCTTCCAGTCCTGAGGTAATTTCTGGCCATCCCATATCTCTTGGATGAGCTTGTGCAGGCATTTGGTCAGCTGAACACCACCAAATTTCCACACTTCTGCTGGAATTCCATTTCTTCCTGGAGCTTTACCATCCTGTGTTGTCCTGATAGCTGCCATTAGTTCATCAAAATTTGGTGGTTCATCCAGATTTGATACAGCTGGTTGCTGCACTAGAGCTTCTTTAGCCTCTTCAGTGAAATCTCCAGGGTTGTTTAGTAGTTGGTCAAAGTGGTCTGAAAATCTGTCCAGGATGTTGTCTTTCTCCTGCAAAACCGTTTCACCATCCATAGCCTTTAGTTGGATCAGTCCTCTTGGTTTAGGGCCGTAGATTTCTCTCAAACCTGTGAAGAATGTTTTTATGTCCTTCCTGTCTGCTCCGCTTTTTCATCCCACCAGTTGTGACATGGTTTCAGACCCAAAGAGCAGACACGACTCGAGAATAACACAATTAACCTTTTATTGAATATAGTGAGAGTGTGTGGGTGCGTGTATGCATATCTGTAGATGTATGTAATGAGATGACGAATCAGCTGGGGCGAGCAGAGCACCGTGTAACCTGGCAACCCTATGGAAAAACAAAGGGAGAGTTAGAGGCTACCCTATCAGGGAATGCACCAGAAAGTTCAGCGCTTACTGTTTGCGGTGGAGAGGTGGAGCACAGGTTAAGCTCAGCAGATCAGGCCAGGTTGACAGTGGCAGCAGACCCATAGGAGATGATGTGGGCAGGTGTGACTGAGCAGATGAGTCCACCACCAGGTGGAAAGGAGTCCACCTGTGCACAGGGGACTCAGAAAGGTGAGCGGAATAGATGGATGCTTACTTGGATGCAGGGTGACGATGAGTCCAGTAGACGAAGAGCTGGACGGGAAAATTGATGAGGTTAGGAAGCTCGACGTGGAGATGGTAAGTACAGGTCTCGTAGGAAGGAGACAGACAACTCTGCGCCGATCTCAGGGCCTCACGGTATAAATAGCCAGGCCAGGATGAACAGCAGGTGTGCGCGCAGGTGCAGATGATTAGCAGCCATGACAGAACTCCTCCCCACGACACGCCTCTTGGCGGTCGTTCCAGCCTTCCTGGGTGCGCCTGGTGGAAGTCCCTGATGAGTTGCTTGTCCAGCACCAAGGAAGGGCGCACCCAGGATCTCCACTCCGGCCCGTAGCCCTCCCAGTCCACCAGATACTGCAGGCTGCGACCCTGGTGTCGGACGTCCAGGATGGCAGTGACCGCCCACGCCGTTTTGCCGTCAATCACCATCGGTGGCGGTGGAGCCCTGGGAGGAGGACACAAAGGCCTGGAGCAGATGGGCTTGACCTGCGAGACGTGAAAAGTTGGAGAGATGTGGGGGTGGGGGGGGGGGAGCTAGGCGCACAGAGACAGGGTTAATGACCCGGCTGATGGGAAAAGGCCCAATAAACCACTGCAACATCTTTTTCCTCTCAGCCTTCAAGTTAATATGCTTCGTAGAAAGCCATACCTGTTGGCCCACCTGACAGGTGGGAGCTGGAGTCCTGTGGCAGTTGGCCATTGAAGAGCTGCGCTCTGCCATGCGTTGCAGTGCCGCCCGGGTAGCCCTCCAGATCCGACGGCAGCGCTTCAGGTGCGCACGGACAGAAAAAATGGCGATGTCCCCCTCCTCCTCTGGAAACATCGGGGGATTGTAACCCAGTGAGGCCTCGAAAGGAGACATGCCGATTGCTGTAGAGATAGTGGTGTTATGGGCATACTCAATCCAGGGAAGGTGGGAGCTCCACAACAATGGGTTGGTGGTGGCAACACACCGCAGCCCAGCCCCCAACTCCTAGTACGCTCGTTCACACTGCCCATTGGTCTGTGGATGGTAGCCCGATGATAGACTCACTGTAGCCTCCAGAGCATTACAGAACAACTTCCAGACTTGGGAAACAAACTGGGGACCCCAATCGGAGATGATGTCCAGGGGGATTCCATGCAGTCTTACTACATGCTGGATGAGAAGGTCCGCCATCTCCCTAGCTGTGGGCAGCCCCTGCAGGGGAACGAAATGGGCAGACTTGGAGAATCTATCTACCAGGGTGAGGATTGCCGTGTGCTGATTGAACGAAGGGAGGCCGGTGTTGAAATCCAAATCCACGTGGGACCACGGTCTGCCAGGGATAGGAAGTGGGTGAAGCAGCCCAGCTGGTGGGGAAGAGGACGTTTTACCAGTGGCACACTGGGGACAGGCTCGGATGTACTCCCTGAAGTCCTTCTGGAGAGATGGCCACCAAAACATCCTCTGGAGAAGGTCCACTGTACGCGCCCTCCTGGGGTGACACACAAACTTGGAAGAGTGACCCCAATGAATAACCTCCCCCTGAATGGCCAACGGGACAAACAGTTTACCTTCTGGCCCCCCACCCGGGTCGGGCTCGTCTTCCTGTGCCCTCAAGACCCTGTCCTTAATACCCCAGGAGAGGGCGCCCACGACACACGATGAGGGAAGAATAGGGTGCTCGGTCATCTCCGCTGTCTCCGGGGCAAACTGTCGGAACAGGGCATCTGGCTTCATATTCTTAGACCCGGGACGGTAGGTAATAGTGAAGTCGAACCGTCCAAAAAATAGGGACCAGCGGGCCTGGTGTGCGTTCAGACGCTTGGCCGTCCAGAGGTACTCCAGATTTTTATGGTCAGTCCAAACACCGAATGGCTGGGAAGCACCCTCCAGCCAGTGATGCCACTCCTCCAATGCAAGCTTGACAGCCAAGAGCTCCCTGTCGCCGACGTCATAATTGCGCTCAGCCGGGGATAGGCGACGGGAGAAGAATGCACAGGGCCGTATCTTGCCACAGCCGGGGAGCACTGAGATAGGACAGCTCCAAGCCCCGAGTCCGATGCGTCCACCTCCACCAGACATTGGAGAGCGGGATCCACTTGCGTCAATATAGGAGAGGATGAGAACCTGTCCTTCAGATGAGCAAAGGCTGCAGCCGCCTCCTCAGTCCACTGAAAGGGCACCTTGGGAGAGGTCAGACTGGTCAGGGGAAGAGCAACGAGACTGTAGTTGTGAATGAAGCAGCGGTAGAAATGAGCAAACCCCAGGAACTGCTGGAGCTGCTTTCTGGATGACGGAGTGGGCCACTCTACCACCGCTTTTATCTTAGCTGGGTCGGGGATGATCTTGTTGTGGGCGATTATAAATCCCGGGAAGGACATTCGGGAGACATGAAACTCACACTTTTCAGCCTTCACAAAGAGTTTATTCTCCAACAGTCGCTGCACTACCCGCCTCACATGTACTCGATGCTCATCCAGGGACTGAGAAAAAATAAGAATATCGTCCAGGTAGACAAATACAAACGTGCCCAAAAACTCCCTCAGCACATCATTAATCAACTGCTGGAAGATGGCAGGGGCATTGGTCAGCCCGACCGGCATGACCAGATACTCAAAATGCCCACTAGGGGTCCGGAATGCCATCTTTCATTCATCACCCTCCCAGATCCACACCAGATGATAGGCGTTGCACAGGTCCAACTTGGTAAACCAGGAGGCCCCCTGGAGGGAGTCAACGCAGGAGTTAATGAGTGGGAGAGTGTATTTGTATTTTGTGGTTATATTATTCAGCTCCCAAAAGTCAATACAAAAAACCCCGCCCCCACTGCCGAGGATGACGGCCTCATGCCTGAGCTCAAAGGCTCCTTGATGTACATTTCCATTGCTGCTCGCTCCGGGACAGACAAGTTGTAGAGTCTACTAGATGGCAGCGGAGCTCCAGCTCAGAGATTGATAGCACAGTCATACGGGCGGTGAAGGGAAAGAGAAAGGGCCTGGGTCTTACTGAAGGCAGCCCCTAAGTCGTGATATTCGGGTGGAACTTTAGACAAATCGGGAGGAGGAGAGACAAGGACACCCAGAGGCACGGATGGACAGCATGCAGCGGACTGTAAACAGGCACTCAAACAGAAGGAACTCCAGGCTAAGACACTCCCGGAATGCCAGTCAATCGAAGGATTATGGAGATGAAGCCAGGGATAGCCGAGTATAACCGGGGAGGAGGAAACCGGCAATACATACAGTCTTAGCTCTTCCTGGTGATTGCTCGATACAGTTACTGACACTGGTGCAGTCTGGTGGGAGACCGTGGCCAAGGGGGCTTTGGACAGGGCAATAAGTCTTAAGGGGGTCTCCAGTAACTGAATGGGAACCCCCAACCGGGTTGCCAGTTCCTCAGAAATAAAGCTCTGTTTGGCCCCCGAATCAATGAGTGTGTGTGTGGTTATCTCCCTGTGATTATAACTGAAGTGAATGGGGATCAGAAAATGGGAGAGGGGATTATTTCGAGGCGAGTCCATGAGTCCCCCTACTGCGACGCACGGACTCCCCCTTTTGGCCGTATGGAACATGACTCAATCTCATGCTCCTCGCTCCCACAGTAAAGGCACAACCCCAACTCTCGGCGGCGTTGTTTCTCCGCCAATGACAACTTGAACCCACCCATCACCATAGGTTCTGGATCATCCGGGGAATCAGCGGAGGGTAGAGCCAACAGGGGGGCTGTAGGGAGCGGTGGGACTGGCTGCCCGAGCGACCGGAAGTTTTACGCTCAGCCGCCCGCTCCCTCAGTCTATTATCAAGGCTAATCATCAGTGAAATCAACTCAGTTAAGCTAGTGAGCTTATCTAAGTGGGCTAACTCATCCCACAGGCTAGGGCACAGGCTCCTAATGAAGATGCTGTATAACAAGGCGCCTTCCCACTCCACCCCCGTGGCCACCACCGGCAAGTCCACGGCATAATCGGCAACGGCTCTAGCCCCTTGCTTGAGATTCAACAACCGGGAGGTAAACACACTATCCCGGTCGGAGTGGTCAAACACCTCCTTAAACTCGCTAACGAACTGTGTGTAGGTTAGGGAAGCATAATTAGCCCTAGCCATAATGGCGTATGCCCAAGCTAAAGCCCGCCCCTCTAACAAATTAATCATAACCTATTCGGCTATGGTCAGTGGGAAAATCCCCCGGCACCCGCTGAAACACAATGTCACAATGCATGAGGAATCCCCTAGCTTCTCCTAATTTGCCACAAAAACGGGTGAGAGTTGGGATGGGAGTAAGCCGTGACGGAGGACCCGGTGTAGCCTGGCTAGTGGCAGTGCTAGCGGGAGCAGAGGAGCTAACAGGAGCCGAAGGGAAAGCCTGTGGGCTAACCAGGCAATCCAATTGGTCAGTAACCCGAGCTAGCTGCGTAAGAATAATCTGCTGTTGGTAGGCTAACTGGTCAACTCGAGCCTCTAAGTTGTTAACCTTGCACGCTAAAGCGCTGTCTGTTGGGTCGTTATGGCGGAGTCGTACTGACATGGTTTCAGACCCAAAGAGCAGACACGACTCGAGAATAACACAATTAACCTTTTATTGAATATAGTGAGAGTGTGTGGGTGCATGTATGCCTATCTGTAGATGTATGTAATGAGATAACGAATCAGCTGGGACGGGCAGAGCACTGTGCAACCTGGCAACCCTATGGAAAAACAAAGGGAGAGTTAGAGGCTACCCTATCAGGGAATGCACCAGAAAGTTCAGTGCTTACTGTTTGTGGTGGAGAGGTGGAGCACAGGTTAAGCTCAGCAGCTCCGGCCAGGAGGACAGTGGCAGCAGACCCGTAGGAGATGATGTGGGCAGGTGTGACTGAGCAGATGAGTCCGCCACCAGGTGGAAAAGAGTCCACCGCCACGGATCTCCGCCTATGCACAGGGGACTCAGAAAGGTGAGAGGAATAGATGGATGCTTACTTGGATGCAGGGTGACAATGAGTCCAGTAGACAAAGAGCTGGACAGGAAAATCTACGAGGCTAGAAAGCTTGACGTGGAGATGGTGAGTACAGGTCTCGTAGGAAGGAGACAGACGACTCCGCACTGATCTCGGGGCCTCACGGTATAAATAGCCAGGCCAGGATGAAGAGCAGGTGTGCGCGCAGGTGCAGATGATTGGCAGCCATGACAAGTTGGACTTCATCTCTCTGGTGTACTTCTGCAGCTCACTCAGAGACTTTGAGTATTTCTTCTTCTTCGACCTTGTATTACACTGTAGGTTTTCCTGCCTAGCTGTATTCCTCACTTCTAGTAGTTTCTTCAGGTGTTCATCATGCTCATCAAACCAATCTTGATGTTTCCTCTCAGGGTGGCCTAATACATCACTCGCAGTCTGATACACTGTATCCTTAAGTGTTGCCCATTTCCTTTCTATGCCATTCTCTGAGTTGTTGCTGTCCCAGTCTTTCAAGTTTTCATCCATTTCCTGTGTAAGTTCTTCCTGCTTCTTTTGGCCTTTCAGTGCACTAGTGTTTAGCTTCCGTGGTGGCTTCGCACCTGTCCTGCAGTGCTGTTTTCGTCTCCAAATCCTTAATCTAGATCTCAGCATAACATGATCAGTACCACAGTCCATGCCTCTCATTGCTCTGGTGTCCAATACATCCCTTATGTCTCTCTGCCTGACTATGATGTAGTGTAACAAGTGCCAGTGCCTGGATCTTGGGTGCATCCATGTCTTCTTGTGTGTTTCCTTGTGCTTAAATAGAGTGTTGGTTATCACAAGGTTGTACTCTGAACATAGTGCAAGTAGAAGCTCTCCATTACCATTGCACTTGCCTACTCAATGACTGCCTAGCACTCCTTTCCATTTCTCAGTGTCCGAACCAACTCTGGCATTAAAATCTCTGTATCAATCTCCGAGTATCAGCCTGTCATCAGTCGGTACATGCCTGATAGTCTCACATAAATCACTGTAGAACTCTTCCTTCACCTCCTCTGTGTTGGTCATTGTTGGGGCATATACACTGATGAGTGTGGCATACATCTTCCGCTGTAGTGGGAGTCTCATAGTCATTATCCTGTCATTGATTGGCACCAGTTCCTCATCAAGCATTGCTGCTATCTCCTTTCTAACTGCAAAGCCCACTCCTGCTTCTCTCCTTTCTTGAATTGATCTCCCACTCCAAAAGAAGATGTACCCATGGTCTACCAAGCTGTCATATCCAGGCAATATTTTTTCACTAAGTGCAGCTATGTCTACATTGTGGTACATGAGCTGCGAAAATCAAAAATATCTTATTACAATAAACTGATAGATCATGCAAAGGGTAACAACAGTTCCCTATGGAGGCATTTAAATAACTTAACTAATAAAAAAAACGATCAGAAGGGGGTAAAGGAACTTAGAATCAATGGCAAGACCGTCAGTGACAAGGCTACTTTGGCAAATGAATTTAATTCACACTTTGTGGGCTCTGTGGAAGACTTAACAAAAATTTTTGTGCTGCCAAATGTGCTCAACAACACAAATTCCATACTCCCAACAGATACTTTTCACATCGATGAGGTAAATGAGAAGTTAATTGCTGGTATTGTTAAAACACTGTCAAACTCAAAAACTAGTGATATCTACAATATGAGCACCTCCTTTCTCAAAATGCACAGCAAAATATTAATCAAACCACTGACTCATCTCATTAATCTCTCCATTAGGTCTAGTACATTTCCATCTGGCTGGAAAAAAGCTGTCGTCATACCAGTTCATAAATCAGGCAGTAAAGACGATATATGCAATTACCGCCCAATCTCTATCTTACTAGTCCTATCTAAGGTTCTTGAAAAAGTTGTAGCTACACAGCTGATAGACTACTTACAAGACAGTCAACTTCTTCATCCACATCAATTTGGTTTTAGACCAGGATACTCAACAGAAACAGCAAATTGTTGCCTTATTGAAAACGTCAAACAGTCCTTGGACAGGGGTAATGTGGTAGGAGCTGTTTTTCTAGATCTCAAAAAGGCTTTCGATACTGTAAACCACAGTTTGCTTTTATCCAAAATGGTATCTTTTAACTTCTCCCCAAATACATTAGAATGGTTTGCATCTTATCTCCAGAATAGAGAACAGTGTGTAAAAGTTCACCAGGATAAATCCTCATTTTTAAACAACCGCATGGGTATCCCACAAGGGTCCATTCTTGGTCCTTTACTTTTCAGCATTTTTATTAATGACTTGCCGTTACACTGCTCAGCTGCAACATGCCAACTTTATGCAGATGATGCAGTTATTTACACAGCTGCCAAGACTCCAGCACAGGCTGCAGATGTACTGTCTACAAGTATGGTTGATGTCCAAGAGTGGCTCCTCAAGAACCATCTATTGCTGAACCTTCAGAAAACAGTCTCAATGTGCTTTTCAATCAAAAAATGTAACCTGCAACATTTTAAAGTTAATATACATGATCATGACATCAGTTTAGCTACAGAATTCAAATACCTTGGCATTGTACTAGATCCTCAACTCAAATTTAATCTTCATATAAAGAAAATTTCAAAAACAGTAAAAAAAAATCTGAACTGCTTTAAATTAATTAGATATTACATACCTTACGAAGCAGCTGCACTGTATATGCATTCTATGGTTTTTTCTCATATATCATACTGTTTGACAGTCTGGGCTCAAGCAGCCCCTTCCACAATAAGACATATAGGTTCATTATATAATCAAACCCTAAAAATCTTGGACAAAAAGCCCATTAGGTGGCATCACTGTAATGTTTTAAAAAAATACAACCTATTGAGTTTTGAGAGCTTCATTGACCTCTGTCTTCTGAAATTAACGTTCAAATGTTTCCATAAATCAGCACCCGAGCCACTTGCTGGTTTCGTCCAAAGACAGGACAGCAGCAGAGCCACCAGGAGTTCTGTTAACAATAACTGTAAAATATTCCACCGCAGAACCACATTTGGACAAACAGCTTTCTCTATAAAGGGCAGTCACATCTGGAACACAATGCCAAATGAAATTAAAATAATAACGGACTTTAAAACATTCACTAAAAATGTTAAAAACTGGCTGAAAAATAAACAAGAATGTACTCATGTATGAATTATTTGTCTGCAAAGTGAGAGTGAATGAAGGGAAGGAATAAATGTGTTTGTTTATAGTGAGTGACGGAGGGAGGAAGGCCTGAAATAGGCAAATGTGAGTTATGTTATATGTGTTAAATGTGAGTCAGGCTGTTATATTTGTGTATTTATAATATTTATGTTAAAGGTGAGTCAGGCTGTTATATTTGTGTATTTATAATATTTATAATATTTATAATTGTGTATTTATAATTTTTCTGCATTGATGTATGTGGTTATTGTGTATATTTTTATCTTGATTCTTTTTTCTAAAGCCCATCCAGGGACAAGAGTTGCAAATTAGCTAATAGCTATACACTCTATGTGCAACACATCAGATTGATTGTCTATGATTAATTGTCTATGTTTATTGCACTGTCCCTGTCAAATAAACTAATCTACTACTACTATTGTACCTGTTCATTTCCAGGGCCACAAGCGCAGTCTGTCTTTCTGGACGCTGTGATGTTGTTCTGTCCAACAGAGTGCGTACATTCCATTCTGCTACACACAAGGCTGCTGTTTTCCTCTTCTTTTGTCTTCCAGCTCCTAGCTTACTTTTCGCTGCCTGTTGGAGTGTGAACAGATCAGTGCGGACCTTGTAAGCCCAGGCCGGTGTGAGTTGCTTTCTGATTGACCATTTCATGAAACTGCTTGCAAAGTATTTGAGTATTGCTAGCTTTTGCTGGACTAGCAGCACATTCTTAGCAGATAAAGGTATTATCAGTGGCAAGGACAAGCCAAGACAAACTGACTCCAGTATCTGTTGCAGTGACTGACCAGATGATAGGTTTGTTTATCTCTGCTCTTTGTGTAGTGCATGTCACGATGCACCTGAGTTCAATCCCAGCCCCCGACCAACAGTGATCTGTGTGGAGTTTGCATGTTCTCCCCGTGTCTGCGTGGGTTTACTCCGGGATTTCTCCGATTTCCTCCCACATGCCAAAAACATGCAAGTTAGGTTAATTGTCATCAACTGGGGATTCTAAATTGTCCTTAGGTATGACTGTGAGAGTGAATGGTTGTCTGTCTCTCTGTGTTGGCCCTGCGATGGACTGGCGATCTGTCCAGGGTGAACCCTGCCTCTCGCCCAAAGATGCTGGGATAGGCTCCAGCCCCCCCGCGACCCAAAAAGGATTAAGCGGAAGAAGATGAATGAATGTCACGATGCACCGACTGGCACAGTCCACCACAGACCTTGCGACAGATGTGTTTATCTGCCAGGATGTCCAGTCTCACCCCGTGTAACTGGGAGTGGTCCACCACAGACCTGTGGCAGATATTGTTTTTAGTTCTGCCAGAATGCCCTGTTTCACACTCCATGCCCTCGGAAGGGTGGGGATGCTGGTTGAGTCGCTGACGGCCTGACCCATGAGACAGGTAATACCGGTTTTCATGGCTATCTGACCAAAAAAAAAAGGGGGGGATGTCAGTCTCAGTTAAAGCTGCCAATTTCTGACCAAAAAAGGTGGAATTTTATGGGTAAGAAGCTGCAACTTTAGCAAAAAGACAAAAAAGGTGTAAATTTCCAACTGTTTACAACCTAAAACCCTGCAAATATAAGATTTGAGTAAAATGCTGCAAATTTAAGCTTTTTTAAAAAAAAAAAAAAAACCTGCAAATTCAAGAGTAAGAAAAGTTCTAAATTCATGAGGAAAAAGCTGCAAAATTATGACTAATAAAAAGCTGCAAATTTTCAAGTAGGAAGCAGCACATTTCTGAGTAAAATGGCTGTAACTCTGCAGGAAAATGCTGCAAATTTATGAGAAAAATCCTCACATTTACAAGAGAATGTTTCTAATTTACATGAAAAAGGATGTGATAAATTGGCGTGTGTTGGCCATTTTTTTTTTTTTAAATGACAGCCGTGAGGAGGAACTAAACGGTGGTGTTCGGTGGTGTTAAATCCTGCAGATCTGCACTAATCAGCAGGGAAAATGAGAAGAAGAATGTCAAGAAGGGGAAAAAGGTAAACGTCACTAACCTTGATACCTGCCTGCTGCTCTAGTATTGGTCAGCCTAACTGTCTGTCATGTAGATGGGCAGGGAGCCAAAGGTGTTGGCTTAAGAACTAACAGTGGTACTAGGGAACTTGCATTTACATTGTTATTTTCTTTAGATTTCAGTCACCCTAATAGACATTGTTTCCACCTGGTTCACTAATCCACTGTCGATATTATATCTCACATCATTCTGGCTTATTTTATTATATTTTTGCCATGATGCTACAGTGAACCATTTCCACCACCAAGGTGGCTAGCTGAAGCTAGCAGTTTATTCACTAATTCTTGGCTCATTCAAGAATGTTTCTGTGCTTATTGTACTCCTGGGACCAGTCATATGTTATCGGCCACTGAAACCACACACCCCCGCCCACCAGTGATTCATTATTTCAGTCATTCTTAGAGACAAATTTCCGTTAGTTGGCTCACGCTAGGTCTGAGCTAGCCAGGTAATGTTAGTGAGTGGCATAGTCACAAATGACTAAAATGTACCTACAACCAGAGGAGCTTCTCTCTAGGGGGCCAACTATTTCCATCCCTATTCTGTCAAAAGGTGTTCCAATGACTGGTGATGGCTGAAGTTGGGCACGGGCTAACCCTCTAGGTGATGTAAACTGACATGTTTCACATGAAGCACAGAACTCCTTAACCTGAGTGTACATTCCTGGCCACACAAACCTTCTAGCAATTTTTTGAAGTGTTTTTTGGAATGCTAGATGAGCTGCCCAAGGAATAGCATGTCCTAGCTCCATAACCTTCTGTGGAGGCCTTGTGGCAAAGCTATAGCCGTAACTTCCCCCTGATGCTGATACAAAATGCCATTTTTCATCACATAAGAGCCCTCAGCCAAGCAGTCTACTCTGCCCTGTTTCACACCCTCAATTTCAGAGACTTTATCAAACCAGGGTTTTAGCAATGGGTCAGCTTTCTGCAATGCAGCAATGTCAGAAGGAATGTCAAAATCTACTGACTGGCTTAGCGGTGTTACTTCCTCACCCAGGTTCTTAGCTGTAACTAAAACCTTGTCCCTTCTTCTCTGGGCCTTGGATTTTGGCTGCTTAATTGGGCCCACTTCTAACCCAGAGTCATAAAAAGGTAGCTCTTGGAGAACATTTCCAGCCCTCTGGGCTCTAGTTGTGACCATATTACATTCCCTCTCAACAGGTACATTTAGCCTCTGTTCATTAGTGCCATCTCCCTGTCCCTCCTCAGTTTGCCATTTGTCCCTCACCTGTTGTATGATATCCAACAAAGTTGGAATATCATTGCCAAGAATAACTGAATATGGCAAATCAGGCACAAGAGCTACAGACAGGAGATAAGTTTCGCCACCCACCGTTAAATAGACCTCAGCGGTCAGGTACAACTTCTTATCCCAATGTACACAACTAGTATTCACTGTAGTCTCACTCCACAGATCGCTAGGGACCAAACTGGGCAGAGCAACAGTCTGAAAACAACCCGAATCCAAAAGGGCCTCTTCACACTGTCCATTAAGCAAAACTGATGTTTTTTATACTTCTCTCTGAACTGGGGCTGAGAGGGTGGGTCTTGGGACTGAATATACTGTAAAAGAGAAGGCTTACTTTGCTTCATAGCTGGACATGTATACTGAGTGACTGATTTCATTGCACTGGTAGCAGCGTATATCTTGCCTAGAGAAAAAACGTGACTTTTTACTAATATTGTGTTTACTATTTGTGAACTGACTGGAACTGGAATAAGGTCTAATTTGAGATTGACCACCCCTTTCACCCCCATTAGACTTACGGGGCAGCAGTGGCTCAGGAGGTAGAGCAGGTCATCCAATAACCACATGGTTGGCGGTTCGAATCCTGCTCTCCCCGGGTATCCTGCCGTTGTGTCCCTGGGCAAGACACTTCACCCCAATTGCTCCTGGTGGGTCTGGAAGCGCCATGTTTGGTAGCATGCTGCCATCAGTGTGTGAATGTGTGTGTGTGAATGGGTGGATAGTGGGATCTGTAAAGTGCTTTGGTCATCAAGAGGTGAGAATAAAAGTGTTATATAAGTGAACACCATTTACTCCATGTGGTGAAGTAGTCGTCACGGCTGAAAGTAGGTCTTCTGCTCCCAGACCTGGCTGACAGGAAAACTTCTGCAAGCTGAGCAGCACCTTCTGTAGTCTTTGGGTCTCGTTCTCATTTCCAGACTTCCAGTTCTGGGTCCACCATCCGCAGAAACTGCTCCAGAACCATCAGTTCAGAAATGTCTCATCGTTGAGGTCTCTGTTTTAACACATTTATTAAACAGGTCTTTCAAATGAACATAAAATTCACAGGTGGTTTCGTCCTGATGAACGTCCAGGGAACGAAACCTTCTTCTATAGGTGTTGGCTGTTCTTTCATATTTCATTAAAACTGCATCTTTCACTTTTTTATAATCTTCTGTGTCTGACATGTCCAAAAGCACATAAGCACTGCATGCTTTACGTGTAAGCAGAGGAACCAGTTGAATAGCCCACTCTTCCTTTCGCCAGCGGCAGACCGTAGCAATTCTTTCAAATGTTGCTAGATAATGTTCAATATCATCCTCGGAAGAGAGCGGGTTCAGCCTGGGCTCACAGTGCATGTGTGTTGTCCTCGGTTGCACCCGCAGCAGTAGCTCCTCCTGCGGGCTGACCTGGCTAGCCGTCACCCTGGAGTCTTCACCTGAAGCGTCATTCTCACCATTGAGTTCAGCCCAGCTCTCATACCCGTCTCTCAGCTCCATCACCTGTGCTTGTATCTGGTGAAACTGGTGCTGCATACTCCGCCACCTTTGCTCCTGGAGAGAGGCTTCTTCCTCAAATTGACAATCTCTGGATGTCTGTGAACAAACCAATGACTTCACCAAGCTTGTTAATTCTTCCAGCTTTTCCAGTCCGCTGGCCCCCTGCTCCTCAGTTGATAAGATAAGATAAGCCTTTATTAGTCCCACAATGGGGAAATTCCAGGATTGCAACAGCACCGGGATAGCAACACTCAGAGCAACAATCAGAAGGCAAGAGAAAAAAAAAACAAGAGCAGCAAGTATACATATGTACATATAAATATAAATATATATATATATAGACACACAGTGCGGAGCATTGTAGCTAGATGATGTACCTGATTCAGTCCTCTAACTGCTCCTGTCGTTTCTCTGTGTTTCTTTTAGCCATTGCTTTTTTCTTTACAGTGTTGTCACTCCTCAGATTTTAACACTTTCCGCTTTTTCTTTTGACACCATTTGTTATACAGCCGAGCAGTCAAGGCGTGTGTCACAGAAGAGCTAGACTTCAAGAATTTGCAACAAGCATTGTTCCATTTATTTCAGACACTGTGTAGGCAACAACTCCAGTCTAAAACATCCAACACCCAACAACAACCAAATGAAAATAACCTGCTGATATACCCAGTGAGATAATTAGCCTGATTAGAACATACCCATGTCCACAGGTAAGGCAATAAATATCCACATTTTACATATACTCAACAATACCTTTAAATATTCATTAAACATATAAATAGTATTTACACAATATTTACAGAATCACACATAATAAATAAACACCCATAAATAGTACAATAAATAGTATAAACCGTTATTTACATTTAAATCCACCACCAACTTCCCCCTCTACTCATCTATTGCATACTTTTTCCTCCTGGCACCCTTTATAAAGCACTTGGGCCCCCAGGGAATCTTTTGCCCAAGACACCACCAGGAAACATGATAGCAAAGGTAAGTGTTTTGGTTTTTTTTTATTTATGTGCCTCACACAATTGACTTAATTATTAACATTAACTCTTTTTCTCACAGGTGGACTTCAACTCACCTAGAAAACAGATATCCAGCCCACAAATAAATACAATTTACAACTTCCAACTCTGTGTGTATTTTATACATTAGAATACATTTTAACATTTGAAAGTTATAAATTCCCTTATAATATCTAATTAAAGAGGTCCATACCAGTGGCGACACTCTGTCATCACAAGTGTAAATTGTGGAGTTGCAACACAGAGCGATGCAGCTCTCTGAGCCACTACAGTTTACATTATTACTTGGGTAAAAACAAACTATAATGAATTTTGTGCCCAAAAACCTTCTTTGTAAAATAACTTAATACATTTGTGTAACCAAGGGTCTCTGCACTTTGTACTCAAGGAGCATTATAAAATGAAAATATTGACTTTTATTACTGCCTTTTCTGTATATTCCATTAAGAACTAATTCAGTAAAACTAGTGTATACCTGTGCATGGCCATGCATACCCATAGAAACCAAGTATAAGCAAGTATTTCTGCATGCCCGTAGAAAGCAAGTATAATCGAGCACGTCACCACTTGTTCAGTGACACCTGCCTTTGATCTTTGATGATGTCATAGCGAGTACTATGATCTTTGATGTCATACCACACGTTCAGTGATGCCTGCCTTTGATCTGTGATGCCTGCCTTTGATCTTTGATGATGTCATACAGTGATGCCCACCTTTGATCTTTGACATCACCACTCATTCAGTGACGCCTGCCTTTGATCTTTGATGATGTCTGTTTGAGTCAAAATCAGGCGGGAAGTTGGATTTATGTACATTTATTACAAAAATATATAAGGTGTCACCCCAATGGCCACTTTGGGGGAAAGATTACAAAGCATGGCCTTCAGACACATCTAGAATCTCTAAGGGATTCATTTCTTTAGGTCTGATATATGTATATAGGTAGGAGAAAGGAGAGGGAGGAAGAGGATAAGGGAAGGGACAGAATGGGACAGTCCTGATAATCAAAGCTTATCCGGGGAAACGTCACAGATGCTCTGGAGACATGGGGTCGTGGAGACATGCACATGAGGTCCATAAAACTAACAGAATGTCTATAAACCTAATCTATAGAACTGATCTATACAGGCTGAGGAGTTCCCGTGCATTCCTGTGACCTGAAACAGGACATGTCAAAGAGATTGAGAGTAGCTTAGATCACTCCTTACGCATGTACTGATCCTGTACTGATCTTCAGTCTGAGCTCTCTGAAACTGCTCACAGAAACATGCCAAGAATATATGAACTTATTTCACATGGAATGCACATATAAACATTAAACATGGCACATGAAAGGTATGATACTTCTCAAATATAATAATACATTATTAATATCAATAATAATGTAGATAATATGGATTTTTTGGGGAATCATATTCCCCCTTGATGCTTCATAAAGCATCAGGATTAAAAGAAAAATAACAAAAGTAGTAGTAAATGAATTAATATAAGGATATGTGTAAGAATTTACATGCTGTTATGTGTCTTTACAAGTTAAAATGTGTGCAGAATATGTCATTAAGAGTGAACATGTGCAGTGATTAAAATTAATTTTAGACTGTGTCAAATAAGAACATAGAAAATAATATGAAACAGCCTCAAAAACAGCCATCATCATCATATTAAGGACTCACACAAGAAAAATCTGAAGTTTTAAAATCATTACCAAGTTTATGATGAGACTTCTCCATTAAGAGAAACACTAACTTCTATGAGTATCTGAGGTATTAATATGACCATTTGCATCATTTTTCATGGATAGAAGTAAAACAATAATCTCCTATAATAGGGCCTACACCCCTACGGGTGGTAATTAGTTGATCAAGGACCATTCTATCTTTTGTTATAATTTTGTAAATGATTGTAGTCTACAATTAAGTGTTTTAATCCCTAAGGTATTTTGTTTCGACTCTCACTCAAAGAAACAATGAACAAAAAACCTCATTCCTGTACTTTTCATCTGAAATTGCATTCATGCTTCATAAATGGCATCATGTGGTAGAAAAGCATCTCTCTTCACCCTGCCCACCTGCCCTGCCAACATGATGAGGGTACGGTCAGTTGCCAAAATGGGGTACACAGATCTGCCCAGTGTCCAGGCCAAATGCTAATACGCCCAATGACTCAATGACCTTTGTCAATGTAGATCCTTGGTATAACGCTTGCTTCGTTGGTCAAGCAGGGTAGCAGTACAGGGGTTAGACGCACTGTAAGCCGTTGCATACTCAGAGAGTGTTAAGCTGTTAAAAAGGGGACATCACCACTTCAAAAAGAGGAGTTCATGATGAAATTAACCTTGCATTCGCAGAGTAAGGAGTGTCATGTTTCTAATCAGTGGAGTGATGTGTTGTGTCAGGTGTGATTCAAAATGAAGTTTGCTATGTTATTTCTGCATATAGCCTTTCTTAAGAAACCAAACACCCTGTAGTAGCTGCATTATTTTAGCAATAAATATATTTTGCATAACTGTTAGTGTTATTAAGGACCAAACATAACAATTCTCTACAGTGTATAAGTAATGGAACAACTTAATTACCAATGTTAAGTATTACTAGAGGATGATGAGGTTGATAAGGTAACAACACCAACCACACTTTTCTTTCCCTTGTATTTTTTCCCTTGTCATGATAAACAAACAGCCTGTTTCTCTATTAGCAGAGGTCGTTACTGGACGCCATGTCATCAGCTGACACTTGCATAGAGAAACAGTTAAACAGTCATTTGGGGTTTTTTTTGTTTGTTTTTTCAAGTAAGTATACAATATACAGTATATATATATTAAACAGTCTCTTGCTGAGGGTTTCAGGTGGGGTAAAACGTTAGATGTACCCAAGTGCCACGTCCTTCACTTTCTGCGGCTGTTTGGGTAAGCAGGATAACCTTTGTGTTGTCCTCGCCAGGGAGTTTTGGTCCAGTTTCCTGTGATGACCAGATCCCCTGGTTTGCCCAAGAAATGGGTGCACCTCCCATGGTTCCTTCGTCACATGATCCCTCCTGGGAAGGGCAGTATGGATGATATCGCTGTCAGTTGTCATTCTTTGCATATAATCACCCAGAAACCCTTCCTCATCACCTAAGTTAAATGGCTTCAATAATAGGGTTTGTCATTCACAATTTCCCTATTCTTATTTGTGTATTATACTAATCTTGTAGATTGTTGATGGCAAGCTAAGTGGTTTCCTTTGGCAACCGACTCGCAGGTGGCAGACATGGCTACTTACCTGGGTGAGCTCAGCACATCTCCGTCCACCTCTACCCCTGCTCCAGCCTCTGCAGATGACCACAGCAACAGTCACTGGCTTCGTCTCGAGGCGTAACACAAAGCCCCAGTTAGTTCCTCTCATCCTCAATGTGTGCCGTGGACCTTGGATTGACCAGCTAGTAACCTTCGTCAATCGACCAGACAGGGCCGAGCCTCTTCTCTTCCCGTATCCTTGGAAAATAGATTTGACATTCTTTCTCTGCAGGATTTTCCCCACCTGGATACTGGCCGTCCACCCGTGGATGCCCCTCATCCTCCCTCCTCTCCTTCAGCGGTGACTCAGGTCCACAAACCCCGAACTAAGACCACTCTGGGTGTGTCAAATTACACACCAGCTCCAGATAGAAGAGAGCACATCACCCCGCCTTTGCAACAACAACATCACCCTCTTATCATGTTTAATGTTGCAGCATTGTACCGAGACAAATTCCTAGTTTGTGTACTACATGAACAATGGCAATAAACCTGATTCTGATTCTGATTCTGACCCTCTTCAAAATTACTCTCCACGTCAGAATCCACTGACAAAACCCCCCCAGATGACGCTGGTAATTGGTGACTTGATTATGAGGAACGTCAGAAGCAGGTACTGTATCACTCGATTTTTTTCCTGGGGCTAGAGTCGCTGACATTGAGGCTCTTATCCCTGACCTGCTAAATGAATTCCCCCACGTTCAAACTGTTGTGTACGTGTTGGATGCAATAACATCCCAGATGAAGCATCAGAGATTTTAAAGAGTGACTTCAGGAGCATTCTGTCCACTCTTATGAACTGTGGTAGACGTGCGTTTATCTCTGGGCCTTTGGCACCTCTCAGATGAGGCTGCGATTATTTTAGCAGAACTCTTAGTCTTAATACTTGGCTGTGTTTTACTTGTCCTATTTTTAACATTGGTTTTGTACACAATTTTATCTTGTTTTGGAACTGCCCATCACTTATGAGGCCTGATGGCATCCACCCAAATAGACTTGGTGCACATGTTTTAAGAGACAATCTGTTCTATTCCATTCGGTGTTTTTTGGTGCAGTGACTGAAACTTGGTGTGTTTACTCACTCTGAAGAGTCTGGGTTTGCCAACCTGCCCTTTTTTGGTTCTGTTTTCACTTCTCGTATTAATCCCATTAATTCAAATAATCTTCACCATTTGGATCAGCTTTCGATTTATAATCCTACAGAGATTGTGTCTGTCTCCTGTTGCCCAAAATATTGTAACCCAGTACAAATACAACACAACTTAAAAAATACACGCACTTCTGCAGCTCCTCCTCATCCATGACCCCTCAACTTTGCCTCTTTCTTCTCCCTTAGAGAACCTTTTTCTGCTCCCCCCCAAAGTTAATAAAAAAGTTAATAAAAATAGAATGCATAAACATCCCAAATTGATTAAACAAAATGTTGGTAAAATTCAAATCCAACCTCAAGTCCCTAAATTTGATAAATTGGCCTCTGTTCCTCCCCAAAATTTAAAGATTAAATGTGGTTTATTAAATATTAGGTCTCTTAACTCCTAAGTCTCTTCTTGTTCATGATCTATTAATTGATCATCGGATTGATTTATTATCCCTCACAGAGACTTGGCTTGGGCAAGATGACTATGTTGGTTTGAATGAATCAACTCCCTCTGGTTATTTAAACTGTCATAACCCCAGGGGTTCTGGTCGTGGAGGTGGAGTGGCGGCAATTTTCCATTCTAAATTACTAATTAATGTTAAGCAAAAATCATGTTTTAATTCCTTTGAAGGTTTGGTCCTCAGTGTGGGGCATGTTGGCTATCTTGGTTTGAACCCAATTCTCTTTGCCATAGTTTATCATCCTCCCTCGGCCTATTCAGAGTTTCTATCTCAATTTGCCAAATTTTTAGCTGGTTTAGTGCTGAAATCTGATAGAATAATTATTGTAGGGGACTTTAATATACATGTTGATGTAGAGAGTGACTGTCTTAATAAGGCATTCAATTCAATCTTAGACTCAATGGGGTTTTCCCAGAAAGTAAAAAATTCTACCCATTATCTCCACCATACATTGGACTTTGTTTTGACTTATGGTATAGATATAGAAAATCTGGTAGTGTCTCTTCATAACCCTGTACTGTCAGACTGTCATAACCCGAGTGTCGGTTCTGTCCACACTCGGGTCTCATATCACTTTTCCCTGGCTTTGGCAGCAGAGGATTCCCTCTTGCTCCTCGGGCTCTTATTGTGAAGGCGCCCGGGGGAGCTCCCTGCTGTCAAAGTCAGCTGCTGCGCTGCTGTCATTTTGAGCAGCTGTGCCGCATTGGGGTCATTAGCTGCCAGAGATAAAAGCTGGTGCTGAATGTTCTCCAATGCGGCAGTCTCTGTTATGTTCCTGTTATGTTCAGCTATGTTCTGGTTATCTCTGTTAATCCCTGTTGTGTTCCTGCTGACCTCCGTTGTCCGCTGTTAGGCGACTCGGGTATCTCGTAATCCCATCGGTTAACGGTCCTGTGTGTAAGGTACGTTCAGTGTGATTAACCCTGACTATTACTCGTCTGGCGCATCGGGTGCTCCCCGGCTCAGACGTACCCATCCCGTTGTGTGTAATTTTATCCTTGCCAACCTGCATTGTTAATAAAACATCACTGCAAAACTCACTGGTGACTGTGGCGTCTTGTGATGGTCCGTGAGGGCCATCGTGACAGTAGACTGCCACCAAACGCCCGGAGAGGAGGCGTAGTATGAGACGCCATTCACCATGCAGTTTGCAGTATTGGACTGTTTGTTTCTACCTGTCTGAGTGTCTGCAGCTGGGAGAATGACGTCATCCAGGAGCCGCAGCCGGCGCCTGGGCAGGCAGCTAGCAGAAGCTCTGGAAAGTGTCGACAACACCATCTTTTCCGTTACGCTGTGGGACGCTCCCAGTGACATTTTAAGACATTTGGACTACGCTGAGGAATTTCTGCTCAATCTCCCCCTCGAGCTTGACGATCACCCGGAGGTGATAGCGAGGTGGGAGGACCAACGCGAGTCGCTTTGTGGGCTGGAGGAGAAGAGCAGGAAGCAGGGGAGAAAGCATCCTCGCTCCCTGCGTCGTTGCTCTGTTCCCGTCCTGGAGCAGAACCAGGAGTACGCGCCGTCTGGGGGCCGACGACGACGTCGGCATAACGTCGTGGGCTCTCCTCAGCAGAATCCTCAGCTGAAACCCCGTCTGGATCCAGTTCCGGGTCGCCGCAAGGGCTCAACCCCCCACACAGCTGTCACTCCTGCGCCTCGTCAGAGGGGAATCCCCGCAGCCTCGTCTTTTTCCGGGCCTTCGCCTGCTGTTCCGTCAGCGCTCCATGCCCGACTGACCCCGGCTGTCGCCCCCCCTCCTCGTCGCCTATCCTGGCTGCTGTGTGTCTTGGGAGCTCCGTTTCGGCGAGTCCCATCCCGGAACCATCTCGAGTGGCCTCACCTCGTCTTCCCAGAGGGCCCTCTGTCGCCATCCAGCGGGGAAAGGGAGGAACGACGTCCCCCACAGCGGGAACCATCTTACCCTCAGGAGAAAGGCAAGTGCATGATAATTTCTCTCATTTCGATTTTGTTTTGCCTTGTCTGACTCCTGGGGGTGGAGTTCGGGGTATGCAGCCCCCCGAGCTCCCTCCACCTGCTGTGGATGAAAGAATTAACCCTGCTTCCTCTGTGTCTCCCTCCGCTGAGCGGTCCTCGACGCCAGGCCAACGTCGCTGGATGAGGAGGGGGCCTGCGGTTCTGGAGAGCCTGGTTCCGGTTCCGCAGCCACGCCGTGGGCGGAGGAGGAGAGCGGACTGCAGCGTGGAGCCTTCGCCGATGAGGAAGCGTCCCCGGGGTTCCACGGAGGAGCGGTCCGGTCCAGCGGGTCGAGGTTCTCCTGCCACCACGCCGTGCGGGCTATCGGCGTGGACATCGGTGCCGGAGGACTCTCAAGCTGCGCATACCATCACGCCAGCTGCGGAGCCCAATGCGGCTGAGTGGGAGCCTGAGGACAACCTCCTGACATCTGAGCCCGGATCTTCGCAGTCCTGGACGGCGTCAGAACCCAAGCTCAGGCAAGTGCTCTGTTTTGTCTTTCTTTTTCACCTCTTAGAGCACTTTTGCCTGTCTCAAGGGGAGATGAGCCGGGTGCAGCTGCCTGCTGCGTCCGAGCTTATCTCGCCGGGTTCTGGCGCTGCCGGTGATCCTGATCCCGGGTTTTCTGTCTCTTTTGAGCCTTCTCCCAGGGTCGCCGGCGAGGGGCTGCTCTCGCTTGCTGCGCCAGAGGTTCCGGTTTCGGGGTTGGAGGTCGAGTCTGGTGCCACGCCGACCCAGTCGGGGTCCGTCGCGGGTTTGGTTCCGGAGGCCCAATCGGGGTCCACCGTGGGTCCGGTTCCGGAGGCCCAATCGGGGTCCACTGTGGGTTCGGTTCCGGAGGCCCAATCGGGGTCCGACGTGGGTGCAGCACCAGCAGTTCCTGGATTCGGTGAGGGAGCTGCAGATCCCCGGCCACCGGATGCTGGACAGGCTCATTCCCCTCGTCACCCTCATCACCACCGTCATCCTCCTTGTCTCCCTGAGGAGCGCTACCCATCTCCACCTGGGGCCGTTGGGGTCCCGAACGTTCCGCTCGGTTCTCCCTCGTCTCTCCCCTTTTCAGCGGGACCGCCGGCTGCTTCTTCCCAACGGTTCTGGTGGGCTGGCGTTGCGGGGCGGCCGCCTGAAGGACTGTCTCGCCGGTTTGGTTCTCTGGGCCGGCCCCCCGACATTTTTGACTCCCTGTGTGGCGACCTGGTCCGGCCGCCTGAAACTCTCTGCTTCCGAGCATGGGACTGGGGTAGGCCGCCCGAACTGTCCTCTTTTCCCCTCCCTGTTCTGTGGCCTCTTGATGCCGGACGACCCCCCGAACCTTTTGCCCCCATCCCTCCGGGTCAGGACTGCACCCTCCCCGGGTTTCTGATTATGTCTGTGGGACTGTTGGGGTGTGCGGGGCGGGGGGGGGAGGGGGATTGATTTGTGTTTTTTGTGGCTCACTACTTTGTTTCTGTGTTTGGTGGTTCTTTTCCTCCACCTTATGTCAATTTGTTTTTGCCAATATGTGTACTGCCTATTTTGATTCTGTCCTTGTCTCCCACATTCAAGGGAGTATGTTTTTTTTTTTCCCTGTCTCTACTGCCTTGTTGGTCTTATTACTTGCTTGTCCTTTTTTTGTCTCTCTCCCTCCTGCCAGCGCCCCATCCACCCATCCTAGGGGGGGTGGGGGGGGGCTTGGGTGTTACTCGGGCCGCTCAGAGCTCGGCCTCGAGAGGGAGGTACTGTCATAACCCGAGTGTTGGTTCTGTCCACACTCGGGTCTCATATCACTTTTCCCTGGCTTTGGCAGCAGAGGATTCCCTTTTGCTCCTCGGGCTCTTATTGTGAAGGCGCCCGGGGGAGCTCCTTGCTGTCAAAGTCAGCTGCTGCGCTGCTGTCATTTTGAGCAGCTGCGCCGCATTGGGGTCATTAGCTGCCAGAGATAAAAGCTGGTGCTGAATGTTCTCCAATGCGGCAGTCTCTGTTATGTTCCTGTTATGTTCAGCTATGTTCTGGTTATCTCTGTTAATCCCTGTTGTGTTCCTGCTGACCTCCGTTGTCCGCTGTTAGGCGACTCGGGTATCTCGTAATCCCATCGGTTAACGGTCCTGTGTGTAAGGTACGTTCAGTGTGATTAACCCTGACTATTACTCGTCTGGCGCATCGGGTGCTCCCCGGCTCAGACGTACCCATCCCGTTGTGTGTAATCTTATCCTTGCCAACCTGCATTGTTAATAAAACATCACTGCAAAACTCACTGGTGACTGTGGCGTCTTGTGATGGTCCGTGAGGGCCATCGTGACAGTAGACTGCCGCCAAACACCCGGAGAGGAGGCGTAGTACGAGACGCCATTCACCATGCAGTTTGCAGTATTGGACTGTTTGTTTCTACCTGTCTGAGTGTCTGCAGCTGGGAGAATGACGTCATCCAGGAGCCGCAGCCGGCGCCTGGGCAGGCAGCTAGCGGAAGCTCTGGAAAGTGTCGACAACACCATCTTTTCCGCTACGCTGTGGGACGCTCCCAGCGACATTTTAAGACATTTGGACTACGCTGAGGAATTTCTGCTCAATCTCCCCCTCGAGCTTGACGATCACCCGGAGGTGATAGCGAGGTGGGAGGACCAACGCGAGTCACTTCGTGGGCTGGAGGAGAAGAGCAGGAAGCAGGGGAGAAAGCATCCTCACTCCCTGTGTCGTTGCTCTGTTCCCGTCCTGGAGCAGAACCAGGAGTACGCGCCGTCTGGGGGCCGACGACGACGTCGGCGTAACGTCGCGGGCTCTCCTCAGCAGAATCCTCAGCTGAAACCCCGTCTGGATCCAGTTCTGGGTCGCCGCAAGGGCTCAACCCCCCACACAGCTGTCACTCCTGTGCCTCGTCAGAGGGGAATCCCCGCAGCCTCGTCTTTTTCCGGGCCGTCGCCTGCTGTCGCGTCAGCGCTCCATGCCCGACTGACCCCGGCTGTCGCCCCCTCCTCCTCGTCGCCTATCCTGGCTGCTGTGTGTCTTGGGAGCTCCGTTTCGGCGAGTCCCATCCCGGAACCATCTCGAGTGGCCTCACCTCGTCTTCCCAGAGGGCCCTCTGTCGCCATCCAGCGGGGAAAGGGAGGAACGACGTCCCCCACAGCGGGAACCATCTTACCCTCAGGAGAAAGGCAAGTGCATGATAATTTCTCTCATTTCGATTTTGTTTTGCCTTGTCTGACTCCTGGGGGTGGAGTTCGGGGTATGCAGCCCCCCGAGCTCCCTCCACCTGCTGTGGATGAAAGAATTAACCCTGCTTCCTCTGTGTCTCCCTCCGCTGAGTGGTCCTCGACGCCAGGCCAACGTCGCTGGATGAGGAGGGGGCCTGCGGTTCTGGAGAGCCTGGTTCCGGTTCCACAGCCACGCCGTGGGTGGAGGAGGAGAGCGGACTGCAGCGTGGAGCCTTCGCCGATGAGGAAGCGTCCCCGGGGTTCCACGGAGGAGCGGTCCGGTCCAGCGGGTCGAGGTTCTCCTGCCACCACGCCGTGCGGGCCATCGGCGTGGACATCAGTGCCGGAGGACTCTCAAGCTGCGCATACCATCACGCCAGCTGCGGAGCCCGACGCGGCTGAGTGGGAGCCTGAGGACGACCTCCTGACATCTGAGCCCGGATATTCGCAGTCCTGGATGGCGTCAGAACCCGAGCTCAGGCAAGTGCTCTGTTTTGTCTTTCTTTTTCACCTCTTAGAGCACTTTTGCCTGTCTCAAGGGGAGATGAGCCGGGTGCAGCCGCCCGCTGCGTCCGAGCTTATCTCGCCGGGTTCTGGCGCTGCCGGTGATCCTGATCCCGGGTTTTCTCTCTCTTTTGAGCCTTCTCCCAGGGTCGCTGGCTAGGGGCTGCTCTCGCTTGCTGCGCCAGAGGTTCCGGTTTTGGGGTTGGAGGTCGAGTCTGGTGCCACGCCGACCCAGTCGGAGTCCGTCGCGGGTTTGGTTCCGGAGGCCCAATCGGGGTCCACCGTGGGTTCGTTCCGGAGGCCCAATCGGGGTCCACTGTGGGTTCGGTTCCGGAGGCCCAATCAGGTTCCGACGTGGGTGCAGCACCAGCAGGTCCTGGATTCGGTGAGGGAGCTGCAGATCCCCGGCCACCGGATGCTGGACAGGCTCATTCCCCTCATCACCACCGTCATCCTCCTTGTCTCCCTGAGGAGCGCTACCCATCTCCACCTGGGGCCGTTCGGGTCCCGAACGCTCCGCCCGGTTCTCCCTCATCTCTCCCCTTTTCAGCGGGACCGCCGGCTGCTTCTTCCCAACGGTTCTGGTGGGCTGGCGTTGCGGGGCGGCCGCCTGAAGGACTGTCTCGCCGGTTTGGTTCTCTGGGCCGGCCCCCCGACATTTTTGACTCCCTGTGTGGCGACCTGGTCCGGCCGCCTGAAACTCTCTGCTTCCGAGCATGGGACTGGGGTAGGCCGCCCGAACTGTCCTCTTTTCCCCTCCCTGTTCTGTGGCCTCTTGATGCCGGACGACCCCCCGAACCTTTTGCCCCCATCCCTCCGGGTCAGGACTGCACCCTCCCCGGGTTTCTGATTATGTCTGTGGGACTGTTGGGGTGTGCGGGGCGGGGGGGGAGGGGGATTGATTTGTATTTTTTGTGGCTCACTACTTTGTTTCTGTGTTTGGTGGTTCTTTTCCTCCACCTTATGTCAATTTGTTTTTGCCAATATGTGTACTGCCTATTTTGATTCTGTCCTTGTCTCCCACATTCAAGGGAGTATGTTTTTTTTTTTCCCTGTCTCTACTGCCTTGTTGGTCTTATTACTTGCTTGTCCTTTTTTTGTCTCTCTCCCTCCTGCCAGCACCCCATCCACCCATCCTAGGGGGGGTGGGGGGGGCTTGGGTGTTACTCGGGCCGCTCAGAGCGCGGCCTCGAGAGGGAGGTACTTTCATAACCCGAGTGTTGGTTCTGTCCACACTCGGGTCTCATATCACTTTTCCCTGGCTTTGGCAGCAGAGGATTCCCTTTTGCTCCTCGGGCTCTTATTGTGAAGGCGCCCGGGGGAGCTCCCTGCTGTCAAAGTCAGCTGCTGCGCTGCTGTCATTTTGAGCAGCTGCGCCGCATTGGGGTCATTAGCTGCCAGAGATAAAAGCTGGTGCTGAATGTTCTCCAATGCGGCAGTCTCTGTTATGTTCCTGTTATGTTCAGCTATGTTCTGGTTATCTCTGTTAATCCCTGTTGTGTTCCTGCTGACCTCCGTTGTCCGCTGTTAGCCGACTCAGGTATCTCGTAATCCCATCGGTTAACGGTCCTGTGTGTAAGGTACGTTCAGTGTGATTAACCCTGACTATTACTCGTCTGGCGCATCGGGTGCTCCCCGGCTCAGACGTACCCATCCCGTTGTGTGTAATCTTATCCTTGCCAACCTGCATTGTTAATAAAAGATCACTGCAAAACTCACTGGTGACTGTGGCGTCTTGTGATGGTCCGTAAGGGCCATCGTGACACAGACCATTGTATGTTAACTTTTGATTTCACTATCTCTGATTACTTGTTTCCTAAAGAAAAATACTACTACAGCAGATGTCTTTCTGATGATGTTGTTACCAAATTTTTGCAGATTGTCTCCTCTATACCATGGGTCAACACAACAGAAACAACAGAAATAAAAGATAGAGAGTCTGCTCCATTCATAATTGATAGCATGGTTGATAGTGTTACAGCCTCTGTATTGGACTCTAGATTTGGTAGCCCCTTTAAAAAAGAAAAAGTCTAACCAGAGAGTTCTAATCCCTTGGTTTAACTCAGAAACTCGTGGCTTAAAACAGAAGACTCGTCAGTTGGAAAGGAAATGGTGTTCTACTAATTTAGATGAATTCTATTTAGCGTGGAGAAATCATTTCTTAATCTATAAAAGAATCTCTTAGAAAAGCTAGATCAAGCTATTATTCTGCATTAATAGAAGTGAACAAGAATAACCCCAGGTTTCTCTTCAACACTATAGCCAGGCTTACAAAGAGCCAGGACTAGGTCAATCCTCGAATCCCCCCTTTCTAGTCAGGACTTTCTGAACTTCTTCAATCATAAAAGTTTATCCATTAGAGGCGAAATCAGTCAGATTCTTCCTACCGTAAACTCAAGTACATTAACTACTACAACTCCCTCAACTGATATCTGTTTAGATAAGTTTACTCCAATCGACCTCTTAGAGTTGGATAAAATAATTTCCTCATCTAAGCCTTCATCTTGCCTTTTGGACCCTATTCCTACCAGGTTATTTAAAATTATCTTCCCAATTATTGGTAGCCATATTCTTCTTATAATTAATCCTTCTTTAAGTCTGGGTTATGTACCACTGGCTTTTAAAATTGCTGTAATTAAGCCCTTACTCAAAAAAATGACGCTCGATCCGGGAGTTTTGGCCAACTATTGACCAATCTCTAATTTGCCTTTCATTTTAAGAATCTTGGAAAGAGTTGTTGCTGCGCAATTGTTTGACCACTTGCAGGGAGTTGGTTTGTTTGAGGAGTTTCAGTCTGTGAAGGTCACTAATGACCTCCTGATCACATCTGATAATGGACTTGTCTCTGTTCTTGTTCTTTTAGATCTTAGTGCAGCCTTTGACACTATCGATCATGCCATTCTACTTGATAGATTAGAACACTATGTTGGACTAAATGGAACTCCGTTGCAGTGGTTTAGATCTTATTTGTCCGATAGATTTCAGTTTGTTCACATCAATGATGAATTTTCTTCCAACTCTAAGCTTAGTCATGGAGTTCCACGGGAATCTGTGTTAGGCCCTACTCTTTTGAGTTTATATATGCTTCCGTTAGGCAATATCATTAGAAAGCACTGTATACATTTTCACTGTTACGCAGATGACACACAACTATACCTGTCAATGAAGCCCGATGATTGTAATCAATTAGCCAAGTTAGATGCTTGTCTTAAGGACATCAAAGCTTGGATGACTTGTAACTTTCTACTATTAAACTCAGATAAGACTGAAGTCATTCTTGTTGGCCCAAAACATCTTAGAAATTCCTTCCCAAATCATGCCCTTAATTTAGATGCCGCCACTCTCACTCTGAATAGTTCTGTGAGGAACCTTGGAGTTATTTTTGATCAGGATCTGTCCTTTAATTCACATATTAAATTTGTTTCTAAGACTGCCTTCTATCAACTGCTCAATATTGCCAAGATTAGGAGCATCTTGTCTCTGAATGATGCTGAGAAACTAATTCACACCTTTGTCAGCTCTCGATTAGATTATTGTAATTCACTATTATCTGGTTGTCCTAAAATATCCTTAAAAAATCTTCAGCTGATTCAAAATGCTGCTGCTAGAGTTTTAACCGGTTCTAGAAAAAGAGATCATATCTCCCCGGTTCTGTCCTCCCTTCACTGGCTTCCCATAGAATTTAGAATCAAGTTTAAAATCTTTCTTCTCACTTTCAAAGCCCTTAATAATCAGGCCCCCCTATATATAAAGGATCTGATATTACCTTTCCATCCTAATAGAGCATTACACTCCCAAAATGCTAGATTACTTGTGGTGCCCAGAATCTCCAAAAGTACATTGGGAGGCAGAGCCTTCTGCTACCAAGCTCCTTCTCTCTGGAACCAGTTACCACTTTGGGTCCGGGAGTCAGACTCGGTTGTTGTTTTTAAGAACAGGGTAGAATCCTTCCTTTTTAATATAGCTTATGATTAAGGAGGGATTTTGTGTCTCTTAACCCCATTTTTGTCCTGCTGTTATTTGATTCATACTGCTGGCTGACCTCCAATAATGTACTTGGCTTCTCATTGTTATGTTCTTTATGTTTGTCCTCTCCACCCTCTCTATCCCCTCACTCCCAGCCAGTCGCAGCGGATGACTGCCCCTCCCTGAGCCTGGTTCTGCTAGAGGTTTATTCCTGTTAAATGGGTGTTTTTCCTCTCCACTGTCGCTAAGTGCTTGCTCATAGGGGATCGTCTGATTGCTGGATTTTTCTGAGATTGTGGGGTTTTCCCTGCATTTGTGGTGCCGCGAGACAGCTTCTGTTGTGATGTGGTGCTGTATAAATAAAGCTGAATTGAACTGAATTGAATTGAATTTCCTAGGTAAATGTTTGGTACTAATAATTTAGGAACTGCACTTAAATGTGACATGATTTGATTTACAACGTGTATTCCATTTCCATTATCTAAGTAAATCATTTCAGTTATTTTAAATCTTTATATTGTTTCAGTGTCACAACAGCAATATTCAGATTAGTGTAGGGGAAAGCCTTTGTATATTCAATAAGTGTGTAAATAATTTCTAAACATTTTTACCTTCACTCTTATTTAGTTCAATGAGATCCATGCAAAGGTTTTGAAAAGACTAAGTTTATGCAGAGAAGATCAAATTATTTTTGCTTTGAGCTCCCTAAAGGACTGTTCCCTTAACTGAGTAAGAATCTGTATTGTCCTTGTAGTAGATTCTAAATTAAGTCCCACAGTAAACATAAATTGAGCACAAGTTGGACTTTTCTTAGACATTTGGAACTTTTCTGATAAATTTGCATGGTTTTCTTCCTTATCACTTTACCTTGTTTCATATAAACATGATATTTCTTTTACAATAATCTGCAGATATTTTCTTAAATATATTGAAATTTCTTGATGTAACTTTTAACTTCTCCTATTGAATGTTGTGATTTCATTACCAAGTGGTTTCATTTATATTTTTCTATTCATTATTGATCATCTATTGATAATTTTTATGTATTATCTATTTTTCCAAGGATTGCTAATTATTTTTGCAAATTAATTTCTTTGGTACCCCCCTTTTGACACATGGAGACACACATGCAGCAAAGTTACAGGGTATTTGCTTGATGGGTAGTGTCTTTTTACTAGAAGGAAGCGTGTTACCACTTTTTATGTGTTACACACAGTTAATTTAGATGAAAATTTGTGAGTAGTATAGCTCCTTCAAAATGAGGTTTCAATAGTCATAGCTTCTTCTGTGCGTGTCGTCTCTTGACTTAGTCTAAAAAGTAATATAGCTGTCTGTGCAGATTTGATGTGATTTAGCCTTTAGAGCGACCATTCTGAGTTACTCACTTAGATCACATCTGTCAGTCCAATTGAACACAGACAGGTTAAATTTGTGTAAGTGAATCCTTTTGAAAGGTTGTGTCACACTCCTTCAGTGAATGGAAAGGTGGACATATTACCTAATTAGATTTTGGCTTAATTTTGTACAAGGAATGCCTTATTTTATATATTCCTTGGTAAATTATGGGGTGGACTGTAGTCCCGAGGCCTAACTCGGCCACGACTAAGCACCAGGAGCACAGAAAACACATTTCTTATTACTGTCACATTTCTGAAATGTGATCTTGTCACACCATTATGTGGTGAGTGGCATCAGATGTATCTTGCAGTGTGAAGTCATATGAACACTACATTTTTAAAGTCAAAGTCATTTAAATTGTTGTGCTTAATGTCATTTGCAATGTCATTTGCTCTACTTAGCTTCAAAAAAATGCTTGTCAGCTGAGAGGTCCTTTCCCCTGTGGTCACTGTCGCTAATGAGCCTGTCACCCACACAATGTCTGGCCTCCTCCCATCTCCCACAAAGGTCAAATGTCGGTGCCATCCTGCAAAGAAAAATTTGGGGAAACCGCACGGCTTCCCCATCCTTACATCAGTATTTACATCAACAGGAGTGTAAATTTTATCACCTCATAAATTGATTTTACTAATGTTCCAGTTATCATCATTATTTTGTGTCCCTTAAATGTTTATCCCAGTTGTTTATCCCACTGTTTATTATAACGTGTAATGTCAAGAAACACAAGTTAATTATTGTTTTTTTTTAACTATTATTTTATTACATATCGCATATGTCACTAAGGATTTATTAAATTGAAAGGTAATGGTGATGTTGTGGGAATGTGTGAATGACGAGACAGAGTTCTCTCTCAAGTCAGCTTTATTCACATCTCCAACATCTCGAAGCAGAAAAGAGAGCCACACAGGGAACTCTCGTCCTTAAATACCAGGACTCTTACAGTTCACAAGTCACATGTATCACAGACCCCATTGCATTATAATGACAGTAACAATGCATCCTCTCTCCATGATATCACCCCCACTGTCTACAATGCATCCCCTCTTTAATCCTTTAATTATACCCCCACAGTCTCAAGCCTTGCATACCAAAGCTAACACTCTTGCAGCTTCCTGTAATCACCAAGGAAGCTCTGCCTTTGTTCTGATCTAAAATATGAGTCACCAAGCAGGTCACGTATGTGTGTCCACCACAATTTTATGATTCCTTGTTAATTTGGCAAATCTAATTCCTGGTGAAAGCTAAAAAAAATTGTGAATGCTTTCCCTTTCCTGTTGGAAAAACGAAGAATGAAGAATAGCAGAAAAACCTTTAAATTACACCTAAAGCTTCCACAATTTGAATGTGTTTTTGCTATTCACAGCAAGTATTCGCTAAATATTATTTGAATCAATAAATGTTTTACCAACTGACATGGGTAATCACTAGTTTGGGATTATGTTTAAACAAAACAGTGTCATATATTAGAAGCCTTAAACCAAGGCAGCATTTAGAATTAGTAACTGCAGGTGTAGACCTAATCTCTGTTTTCAGGAATTTATGGCACAGGACCACAATCTGTGGTTTGTTTTTGGGGGTTTTTTTTGTATGTCCTAAAACCCATCAGACCTTGAGCGTCCTTTTTATTACAAACATCTGAGTCATTTGAAGGGTGATTCTGTCTGTTTACCATTACCTTATCTAGGTCAATCTGCTACAACTCTTTTTGGCTGACTCCATCTGGTGCTAATCAGTCTGAGTTTACCATTGAAATTAAATTCCCTTTCTCCATTTTGGCACAAATCTTGTGCTATTTCTGTCTTTTCTGTTCATAAATTTACCATCTCCTGATAATACAAAAATTTCATTGTCATCTTGTTGTGTTCTGCAGTCCTTACAGCAAAATAAGCTATTATTTCTTTTTCCCTTTCTTCTACATGGACAGACTGAGGGTCAAAATATAATTAAGATTGCAAATGCCATTTATTAAAAAAGTGAGTTTAGTGTTATTGAAACAAAGCAACAATATGACATAGAATTACCAAAACCTGTGTTTGATAGTCAGTAGACTCTGGCAAATCACATGCACAAACACAGTAATCATCAACCTCTTCTGTGCTTTGAATCATGTAATATAATGTGTACACAAAGCCTTCAGTGATTAGGCATTATTAAGTGACAGCATGATATTGTAGTATTCAGTTAATTTCATCATTGTCATGGTGGTAGCATTGATTAAGATGCAAGCAATTGTACTTAACTTAGATGTTCTATGTGCCTGTGGTCTCGATGAGGGAGACACGGACAGTGGCAAGAGGCCGGGTCCCAGAGGCTGGTTGTCAGTCCTGTGTCCTTTTTTCCCTGTAAAGTTCACTGTTATGCTTCAGTCAGAAATGTAAGGCACTTGAGTCAATAAAAGTCAGTGATGCGTCAAAAAATTGAATAAAAATAGCTCAATGTTTTTCGTTTTCCAAAGAAAAAACTGGAGGAAATGAAAATATTTACTTTAAAAATATGTAAATAGTTCATCACGTACAGTGGGGAAAATGAGTATTTAGTCAATTAAATTAAATTAAAAATTAAATCAATTAAATTAAAATTAAATCACCCTTATTGTCATTCAGCCGTACAACCAATCATGTACAGCAGAATGAGATTGTGCTTTACCTATCTACAGTGTAAATCACACACACCCCAAGTGCAGTCACCCCAAGTCAGTCACCCCGAGTCAGCCACCAATTGTGCAAGTTCTCCCACTTAAAAGATGAGAGAGGTCTCCAATTTTTATCATAGGGATATCTCAACTATGAGAGACAAAATGAGAAAAAAAAAATCCAGAAAATCACATTGAAGGATTTTTAATGAATTAATTGGTAAATTCCTCGGTATAATAAGTATTTGGTCAATAACAAAAGTTCATCTCAATACTTTGTTATATACCCTTTGTTGGCAATGACAGAGGTCAAATGTTTTCTGTAAGTCTTCACAAGGTTTTCACACACTGTTGCTGGTATTTTGGCCCATTCCTCCATGCAGATCTCCTCTAGAGCAATGATGTTTTGGGGCTGTCGCTGGGCAACATGGACTTTCAACTCCCTCCAAAGATTTTCTATGGGGTTGAGATCTGGAGACTGGCTAGGCCACTCCAGGACCTTGAAATGCTTCTTACGAAGCCACTCCTTCATTGCCCGGGCGGTGTGTTTGGGATCATTGTTTTGCTGAAAGACCCAGCCACGTTTCATCGTCAATGCCCTTGCTGATGGAAGGAGGTTTTCACTCAAAATCTCAAGATGCATGGCCCCATTCAATCTTTCCTTTACACGGATCAGTCGTCCTGGTCCCTTTGCAGAAAAAACAGCCCCAAAGCATGATGTTTCCACCCCCATGCTTCACAGTAGGTATGGTGTTCTTTCTCCTCCAAACACGACAAGTTGAGTTTTTACAATAAAGTTCTATTTTGGTTTCATCTGACCATATGACATTCTCTCAATCCTCTTCTGGATCATCCAAATGCTCTCTAGCAAACTTCAGACGGGCCTGGACATGTACTGGCTTAAGCAGGGGGACACGTCTGGCACTGCAGGATTTGAGTCCCTAGAAGCGTAGTGTGTTACTGATGGTAGCCTTTGTTACTTTGGTCCCAGCTCTCTGCAGGTCATTCACTAGGTCCCCCCGTGTGGTTATGGGATTTTTGCTCACCGTTCTCGTGATCATTTTTACCCCATGGGGTGAGATCTTGCGTGGAGCACCAGATCGAGGGAGATTATCAGTGGTCTTGTATGTCTTCCATTTTCTAATAATTGCTCCCACAGTTGATTTCTTCACACCAAGCTGCTGACCTAGTGCAGATTCAGTCTTCCCAGCCTGGTGCAGATCTACAATTTTGTTTCTGGTGTCCTTTGACAGCTCTTTGGTCTTGGCCATAGTGGAGTTTGGAGTCTGACTGTTTGAGGTTGTGGACAGGTGTCTTTTATACTGATAACGAGTTCAAACAGGTGCCATTAATACAGGTAACGAGTGGAGGACAGAGGAGCCTCTTAAAGAAGAAGTTACAGGTCTGTGAGAGCCAGAAATCTTGCTTGCTCGTAGGTGACCAAATACTTATTTTACCAAGGAATTTACCAATTAATTCATTAAAAATCCTTCCATGTGATTTTCTGGATTTTTTTTTCTCATTTTGTCTCTCATAGTTGAGGTATACCTATGATGAAAATTGGAGACCTCTCTCATCTTTGAAGTGGGAGAACTTGCACAATTGGTGGCTGACTAAATACTTTTTTCCCCACTGTACGCAATATTAGATGGAAAACCAACAAAGTTAGACTGAAAGAAAAAAAGTAAAACCCCAAAACTTTGCAAAAATACCCATATATAGATTTTTTCTTTCACTCCTCTTTTCTCTTCTTCTCACTCACTCACTGTTAAACACAAGGGCCCACACATACAACACACACACACACACACACACAGCACCATTCTGTTATCTCTCGAAGGTTACTGTTGGGCAGCTGTTTATGTAGAGTAACAGAACTATAGCCTTAAAACAAACTATAGCCTTAAAACTTTTTTTTCCTACCGCAATGAAAACACAATAGAATTTCTCACCCAAAAGTATAATTTGCAAATGTCCACAATTTTAATCCTTTCCCAAAAGGATAAGCGATTAACCAAGTCTTTTATGCTCCACAAATACCAGAAAAAATCACAAACAACAATCCTCCGTGGAGAACTCTGTCACTTTTTCACACCGGTGCAGATTACACAGAGACAAAACAAACTGGACTGCAGTAACTTTTATCCAGCGCTTCAACAAATTCTCAAAATAAAATCTACCAGTATTTCAACGGTCATGTAACCCCTCCGCTGTGTGCCGAAAGCCCCAGTAAGACCTCCTCCCCCGGTCTCACCGTAGTGGGGGAAGCCGCATCGGCGATAAGCAGACACGGTAAGGGCACAAATCTTCTGTGAAAATCTACTTTTCTGGGATCACATAAATTCTTCCACAAGACATTGAGAGCCTAGTTATTTAGACAATAAAACATCTGTGGTTAAAAGAGCACAAGTCTTTCCCTTTTTTCTTTGCATGCAACTTCTGGCACCTCCACCGCACTGACAGGATGCAGAGGACAGCGGACCCCTGGGAGCCTCCCTGGGTCGTGCGATAACGCTCACCGTTTGCAGAGGAAAATCTCGTTCTCCCCAAGGGATTATTGCAATATCGCTCACTGTGGGCAGGAATGACCCAGTGATCAAGCCGTAATAATGCATCCAAACAGCATCCGCGATGTTCAATCGGTCCGGGTAATCTCACTATCTTTTATCCATAAACAATAACAACAAATGTACTTACATCCAAGCCGCCTGTAGGATTCTCAGATCCGTCATTCAGCCAGTTCCAGCACCCCAGTCTGAAATGCCTTCAGTGCAGTAACACTAAGCCTTTTTTTTTTTTTTCACTCAGCCTGGGAAGGTCTTTTTATCAGCTGTGCACTTACTGAAATCAAGCAGAGGCACCGGAAAGACGGAGATATGTGGATCCGCTGTTTGGAATGCCAAAATGTTAGAATAATTTTGAGCTTAAATTATTCAAAGTCAAAATCAGGTGGAAAGTTGGATTTATGTACATTTATTACAAAAATATATAGGGTGTCACCCCAATGGCCACTTTGAGGGAAAGATTACAAAGCATGGTATTCAGACACACCTATAATCTCTAAGGGATTCATTTCTTTAGGTCTGATATATATAGGTAGGAAAACGGAGAGGGAGGATGAGGATAAGGGAAGGGACAGAACGGGACAGTCCTGATAATCAAAGCTTATCCGGGGAAACGTCACAGACGCTCTGGAGACATGGGGTCGTGGAGACATGCACATGAGGTCCATAAAACTAACAGAATGTCTATATACCTAATCTATAGAACTGATCTGTACAGGCTGAGGAGTTCCTGTGCATTCCTGTGACCCGAAACAGGACATGTCAAAGAGATTGAGATTAGCTTAGATCATTCCTTATGCATGTACTGATCCTGTACTGATCTTCAGTCTGAACTCTCTGAAATTGCTCACAGAAACATGCCAAGAATGTATGAACTTATTTCACATGGAATGCACATATAAACATTAAACATGGCATATGAAAGGTATGATGCTTCTCAAATATAATAATACATTATTAATATCAATAATATTAATATCATATCATAGCGAGTCCTATGAAACCTGCCTTTGATCTTTGACGTCACCAATCGTTCAGTGACGGCTGCCTTTGATCTTTGACATGGTTACCATGGCAACACAAAGTCCTATGATCGTGACATCATGACATACAGACAGACCTGCCTTTAATTTTTTATGTCACCACTCATTCAGTGATGCCTCCCTTTGATCTTTGATGATGTCATAGTGAGTCCTATGAAACCTGCCTTTGATCTTTGTCGTCACCACTTGTTCAGTGATGCCTATATGACGTCATATAGACATCATGTAAAACATCATAGGCACATCATAGGCACATCATAGGCGATTCTATGATCTTATCTTGATCTAGCAAGTCCTATAGTCGTGACAGACACACAGAGATTTCTTGAATTATATAGAGTGATGATACCTTACACTTGTTTTGTTAAAATCACTTTATAATTCAAGAAATCTCTGCCTGTGTGTCTGTGTGTCATGACCATAGGACTTGCTAAAAGATCATAGGATCGCCTATGATGTTCCTATGATGTCTATATGACATCATAGACACCAGTGTAGAGTCGCCTATGATGTTCCTATGATGTCTACATGAGGGCTATATGATGTCATATAGACACCATAGTATAGAGTTGCCTATGATGTTCCTATGATGTCTACATGATGTCTGTATGACATCACATAGACACCATAGTATAAAGTGATTCAAGTAAATGTCACAATTCTTCTTCTTCTTTTAGATTTGATTGGCAGTTGACACCCAGTTTACAGGTGCATTATCACCACGTACTTCTCTGTATCATCATTGCTAAGTGTCCAGTCCTCTCCTTCTTCTTCATCTTCTAGACCTAGCTGGCGGTTGGCAACCAGCTCACAGGTGCATTACCACCACAGACTTGATTATCATCACTCTTTATCTTTGTATAAGTTCTTGTAAGGAGTTCTGAACAACTGCTTATGTGTGAAAAAATTATCCATCCTTGGACTGCGTCTTGGACTGGCGTTGACCAGCACTCGGTCCTCAACAAGTTCACTCTCCTAGGACATCAAAGATCAAAGGCAGGCATCACTCACGATCATATGACTCGCTATGACATCATCAAAGAGCATAGGACTCGCTATGACATCATCAAACATCAAAGGCAGGCATCACTGAACGAGTGGTGACGTCAAAGATCAAAGGCAGTTTTCACCAGGGTTACTGTTGCCATGGTAACCATGTCAAAGATCAAAGGCAGGCATCACTATGGTTACTGTTGCCATGGTAGCCATGTCAAAGATCAAAGGGAGGAATGCAGAAATGCTTACTTACACTTGCTTTCTACGGGCATGCAGAAATACTTGCTTATACTTGGTTTCTATGGGCATGCACAGGTATTCACAAGTTATTCATAAAATCAGATTTTAGAAATGTAAGACTAGCAGATTATAAAACCATACAAGCTTTCAACTGCATGTTGAATTTGAAATTAATCAGTTGGGTTCATATATTTGTAAATTTGACTGTGAAAGTGTCAGTGGCTCACCAGCCATGAGCCTCACCACACATCATTGCTTCTGCTGTGTGTATCCCACTGATTGATGCCTGTCTTTCATAGAATAAAGAGCCAGCTGTGAATCCACTGTTGGGAGTTATTTCCCTACACAACACAGACAACAGTTTCAAGTCCCGTACACATCTTCAGTCACTGTAGTGAAGAGAGAAGACAAATGACAGCGGCCCTTCTTCCTGCAACTCCTGTCTGTTCTCATATTTCCTGGTTTAGCGCTGATCATGGGTGTGACCAACCTGTGGTGACGTGTTCAGATCAGGGCTCTAACTAGTCTCTGCTATGAGGAATAGAAACTAACACAGTCACCATCACGGAGAGCAGAAATGGCGCAGAAAGGATTCCAGCTGGACCGAGAGAAGTTTTCTTGTCTGATCTGTGTGGATCTGCTGAAGGATCCGGTGACTGTTCCCTGTGGACACAGCTACTGTATAGACTGTATTAAAGCCCACTGGGATGGAGAGGACAGGAAGGGAGTCTACAGCTGTCTTCAGTGCAGGAAGACTTTCATACCGAGGCCTGATCTGATTAAATACACCATGCTGACAGGTCTAATGAAGGAGCTGGAGAACACTGGACTCCAGGTTCGTCCTGCTGGACCTGGAGATGTGGCTTGTGACTTCTGCTCTGGGAGGAAGCTGAAAGCGTTCAAGTTCTGTTTAGTCTGTCTGGCTTCTTATTGTGAGAACCACCTTCAGCCTCATTATGATGTGACTTCATTGAAGGAACACAAGCTGGTGGAGCCCTTCAAGAACCTTCAGGAGGACATCTGCTCTCCTCCTGATCAGCAGAGTATCTGCCATCTCTGCACCATAGATCAACATAAAGGCCACGACATAGTCCCAGCAGACAGAGCTGAGAGGCAGATGGATCTTGGGGAGAGTCGACTAAAGATCCAGCAGAGAATCCAGGACAGAGAGAAAGATGTGAAGGTTCTTCAACAGGAGGTGGACGCAATCAATTGGTCTGCTGATAAAACGGTGGGGGACAGTGAGAAGATGTTCACTGAGCTGATCCATCTGATCCAGAAAAGAAGCTCTGATGTGAAGCAGCATGTCAGATCCCAGCAGGAAGCTGAAGTGAGTCAAGTCAGAGATCTTCAGGAGAAGCTTGAGCAGGAGATTGCTGAGCTGAAGAGGAAAGACGCCGAGCTGGAGCAGCTCTCACACACAGACGATCACATCCAGTTTCTACACAGCTACTCCTCACTGTCAGCACTCAGAGAGTCTCCACACTCATCCAGCATCCATGTTCGTCCTCTGAGGTACTTTGAGGATGTGACAGCAGCTGTGTCAGAGGTCAGAGACAAACTACAGGACATTTTCACAGAGACATGGACAAACATCTCAGAGATAGTCACTGAAGTGGATGTTCTATTGCCACCACCACCAGAGCCGGAGACCAGAGAGGAATTCTTAAAATATTCACAGGAGATCTCTCTGGATCCAAACACAGCAAACAGACAGCTATTATTATCAGAGGGGAACAGGAAAGTGACACGACTGAAGCAACATCAGTCTTACCCTGAACATCCAGACAGATTTACACAGTGGCAACAGGTCCTGAGTAGAGAGAGTCTGAGTGGATGTTGTTACTGGGAGGTGGAGTGGAGAGGGAGAGGAGTTTCTGTAACGGTAGCATATAAGGACATCCAGAGAGAGGGGGGTGGCTATGAATGCTCGTTTGGATATAATGACAAATCTTGGGCATTAGAATGTTACAAAAACAGTTTCACATTTTGTCACAACAGCATCTACACTCCTCTGTCAGGTCCTCTTCCCTCTAGAGTAGGAGTGTTCCTGGACCACAGAGCAGGTATTCTGTCCTTCTACAGAGTTTCTGAGACCATGACACTGATCCACAGAGTCCAGACCACATTCACTCAGACCCTCTATGCTGGACTGTTTGTTTGGGGAGTCAGAACCACAGCTGAGTTTGTCAAAGTCAGATAGAGTGAAGACCATTTTAAAATATCGGGCAACCCCTCTGATTCCTCACAATGGTTTGCTCCACAACAGCCCCATGCTGCTGAGCTCACAGTACTTCAGAAATCAGGAATCAAAGGGTCTATCTCTGCACTTGTAATACAAAATGGGGGGGGGGGGTCCTATGGCTGTCTTTAGGTTTGATTTGTTGCTTGTCTACCAACAGCAAGATTTTTTTTTAGTAAACATGGTCACCTAGCTACAAGACATAGCCTAGATCAGGCCTATTCAGTTAGCAGCCCGCGGGCCACATGCAGCCCAGAACCAACCTCTGAGTGGCCCAAGCCACGCCAAGGAAATATAAATTTAAGGAAAAAATATGAAGGAATGAAAGCACACACACGAACAATGCACGTGACCGTATCCGCGCAGAGTTCAGAAGCACCCCACCCACATGAGCGTTCCAGTCGGCAGGCAGAGTGGTTTTCTAGCATTGCTGTCTGAGAGAAACCTGAACTTATTAAAGTACTTTAAACGTGGAAAAAAGCAGAAGAGATATGTAAGCAGTGGAGGCATTTATGGTGGTTTTAACCCGCTGGAAACGGAAGCAATAATAATGAAGAGTCACTTAGCAAACAGGTGTGGTTACGCTTCATACTGTATGCAGGGAAAGGCAAGAGTGACTGAATCACTTAGAACTGACTTCACCAGCTACTACAATATCCATCCATGGATATTCTGTAACTGGCAAGTAAAGATGGCTGAAATTCACAAAGTCAATGACTTGAATCTGTCCACAGCCTTCAGACAAACTAAACGTGCCAACATTTGGATTTCAAAATAAGGGAGTTTTTTTTCTGCTTTCTGGGTGATAAGGAAATTTCTAAAAAATTATAAATATATAGAAATATTTAACATAAGTAACTGCATCTTTGGCCATTTACAGTATGTTCATTTATTTCATTAAATATGATTTTATTAATATTTTTTCTTTGAAATCAGAGTTAAATTTTGTTTCTGTTCTGGCTCTGCAAACTTAGAGTCAAAAGTGTAAATTGTATAAGAAAAAAAGTCAAAATTTTGCCACAGTCTGTTTCAAATTTAATTAAAAAAAAACACAGAAATTTTAGTTTAAAAATTTAAAAAAATCAGCAACAAAAAGTCCACAAATTTATAATAAAGTCTCAAATGTACAAGAAAAGTCAATTTTGCAAGAGGAAATTACAAATTTGAGGAAAATGATTTCAAATTTAGATAAATTTACAGCGAAAAGTAGAAAACTATAAGAAAATTGTTGTAAATTTTAAAAACCTCAAACCTTCAAGACTGAAATCATTACTCAAGTTTTTAAGTGGGTGCTCTTTGTACCCTTAACTAGGAATTTTTGGTTGAGTGATACGTGTGTGTAATGTAATGTATAGTTATAAAAAGAGGTTTCTACTCACACGTGGTGATTTAAAACAAAACAAACCACAATGGTGAATGTGCAATGATTGTTAATGCTATCAGTCTTTTCTTGAGGGATTTGTGCACTGAAATGTTTGACAGTTCATTTTTTATTCAGCTACTGTAAGTGCACTTTATGATGTGCCAAGGTCAGTTATGACCAGGATGTAGTATATTTTATTTCAAAAGGGAAACAAATGTTAATGCTACTACCGGTGCACATTGAGTTTTTATGCACTTTGAGATATGCCTGATAAGATGTGACCAAAATGGTTATTTACAGATTTTTTTTTTCCATTCTATTTAATTGTTATCCAAGAGGAAAAATATTTCTACTACTTCAAGTTCTGCTCAACCCCAGCACTGTTATTGTGTTTCTATGCACTTTTGATGTGCCTTTTTCATTTGCCAAGCGCACATTTAAAACCAAGATAATGAATAAAAAGTGCATATTTTTCATCATATTGATCTGTGCTGGTTTGAAATTTGTCATTCAACAGATTGCTGAACATGTGAGGCCCAGTTACATGTCTTGATTTCAAATTATCGCCCAACTGATTTTGTAATTGAACAGCCATGGCCTAGATAATTAGGTGTAAATGTTAACTTCTCTGAGGTTGTGGTTTATTAATTAGATAAAAACAAACAAATGATGTAAAACAAAAAGTCAGGTTTGAGTAATTTTGTTGTATATCTGATTTCTGGTAATATTTCTTTGTTTACAGCCTGTCACAGGTCAGCATTCCTGAGTTCCTATTGCCGGTGAAAGCAGCATTACATAGATTACTGCTCGCTTTATGTAAATATGTTTTTTTTTATTAATGTCATCTGGGTTGTTAGTCTTTATTTGTCATGAGCTGAGCTCTGGAAGTTCTGCCAGGCTCAGTGTCGTGGCTTTTTCCTTGTATTTATATATATTTGTTGTATTTTGTGCCTTTTGAGTTTTAGTACTGCTTTCTATTTTTCTGTTTAGGCTTCAGTTTTGTTACGCTATGTTCAGTTATGTTCAGTTTTGTTATGTTACTTCATGTTTCATTTTAATTTGTAATTATTTATTAGTCTGTTTTTGATTATGTTTATTCCTTATATTTGTCCTTTGGTGTTCTTTCTTTCGTCCTGGCCGTGGCACATCGGACCAGCTCTTTACCCTCTCGAGAATTCTTGAGGGTTCGTGGGAGTTTGCCCAACCAGTTTACATGTGTTTTGTGGACTTGGAGAAGGCATTTGACCACGTCCCTCGTGGATTTTTGTGGGGGGTGCTTCGGGAGTATGGGGTATCGGGCTTGTTGTTACGAGCTATTCGGTCTCTGTACGACCATTGTGAGAGTTTGGTTCGTATTGCCAACACTCGGTCGGAGTCATTCCCAGTGAGAGTTGGACTCCGCCAGGGCTGCCCTTTGTCACCGATCCTGTTCATAATTTTTATGGACAGGATTTCTAGGCGCAGCCAGGGAATGGAGGGTGTCATGCTTGGTGACCACAGGATCTCATCTCTGTTGTTTGCAGATGATGTTGTCCTGTTGGCTTCATCCAGCAATGACCTACAGCTCTTGCTGAGACGGTTTGCCGCTGAGTGTGAAGCGGCTGGGATGAGAATCAGCACCTCCAAGTCCGAGTCCATGGTCCTCAGCCGGAAAAAGGTGGATTGCCCTCTCCGGGTTGGGGACAGGCTCCTGCCCCAAGTGGAGGAGTTTAAGTATCTTGGGGTCTTGTTCACGAGTGAGGGGAAAATGGAGCGAGAGATCGACAGACGGATTGGAGCAGCATCTGCAGTGATGCGGACGTTGTACCGGTCTGTTGTGGTGAAGAGGGAGCTTAGTTCTAAGGCAAAGCTGTCGATTTACCAGTCAATCTACGTTCCTACTCTCACCTATGGCCACGAGCTTTGGGCAATGACCGAAAGAACAAGATCGCGGATACAAGCGGCTGAAATGAGCTTTCTCCGTAGGATTGCTGGACTCACCCTCAGAGATAGGGTGAGGAGCTCAGTCATCCGGGAGAGGCTCAGAGTAGAACCGCTGCTCCTCCACATTGAAAGGAGTCAGTTGAGGTGGTATGGGCATCTGATTAGGATGCCTCCTGGACGCCTCCCACTTGAGGTGTTTCAGGCACGTCCCACTGGGAGGAGACCCCGGGGCAGACCCAGGACTCGGTGGAGAGACTATGTCTCCCAGCTGGTCTGGGAACGCCTTGGTATCCCCTCTGAAGAGCTGGAGCAGGTGGCTGGGGAGAGGGAAGTCTGGGTTTCTCTGCTTGAACTGCTGCCTCCGCGACCCGGACCTCCGGAAAAGCGGTAGAAGATGGATGGATGGATGGATGTTCTTTCTCTGGGTTGACAGCTGTCGGGCGGCGTTTCCGGCTTGGTGCTCTGTGTGAGCATCGCCCTGTCAGCTGTCAAGTCCAGCCGCTCCTCCCTCTTCTCTTCCATCTGATCCCAATCTTCATTCATTGTTACCTTTTTTGCCCACTCATGTGAACCCACACCTGTCACTAATTATGTAAAGGGTTTTGATCCCTATTTAAGGGGAGTTGTTTTCATTTTCTATTGCCACTGTCTTGATATTACTCGCCTTGTCTCCACCAGAGCCCTGCCTCGTTCTGTTGCTCAAATCTGTAAGTTTTTGCCTTCGTGTGTATTTTGTGTTTGAGCACTTTGTTGAACTTTACGTTTGTTGTTTTTGTTAATAAATTATCCAAACTCACAGTTCAGCACGTGGATCACACCTTCTTGCCCCGAAGGGCGTTCATGACATTATTCGTTTGAAACTGTGCAATAATCCTTTTTTGTCAGTTTTATAAGCATTTTAAATTGGATTTTAGCAGATGGGAAAAAGGGAAGGTGGTGCGCAGTATGAATTAGCTCTCAGTGGCAGCTGGCAGGATAATAAGATGGCTTAATTACAGGCAACTTTACTAAATTTCTTTAAACCTGAGGAGCCAAATCTGTTGGTAGATGTAGCTCAACAGGGTGGATACCCCCAGTGGAGACAGGACCACAGGTAGCAGCATTGGAGGAAGGGGTGATATTAGTGTAGCAGACACAGGAGGGCAGTAATTTGCAATTAAGGCTATGTGTCCACCAAACACGTTTTTTCAGCTGTGGGTGACTACATAGAGAATGAATAGAAAATAGTCCAGCATCTACAGCGCTGAGTGCCCTCGGCACTGAAATGCCCTTAGTGGTGGCCGCTTTTGGTTGCGGCACTCAGGGTGCTCAGAGTTGAAAAAATTTAAACTTTTCAGACTACAGCTAAGCTTGTCAATGTCAGACCTTTCTAAGTAGCCAATCAGAATAAGGAAGGGCGGGACATAGGACACCAGTACAGTCTGTACTCAGACTCCTGTCTGAGTACAGACTATTTTCCGTGTCATCTAGCTCTACCAATGCTAGAATACATTTCCTGTCCATTCTTATTTAGAGACTGCTATTAAAAAATAAGTAGAAAGTCTGACCATAGGAAAAGCGGAAGTGCTGAGCTGTGAGTGACAAGCTGTAGCTGGAATACAGAGCACAGACTTTTTTTTTTTTTCCAGAGCGCAGCGCACAAGTGCTGAAAAAAGATGTTCAGGGCGGCCAGGCAACAAAAAACGCATTTGGTGGACACACAGCCTTATTCCTGATGGACTGGCGTCCCTGGGCTCTGTACCAGAGTATGAGAGGAGCTTTTTCTCAGGCCAAGATCACTTCATCATCTTCTACCATTTCCTCACAAATTAGCTTGAATTTAAGAAGAAATTTTGTTATCCTCTGCTGTGTCTTAATTTTGAAGCTGGCTATAATATAAATAATGTCACTGTTATGTACCCCTCCATAGAGAATTAGTCAGTGGTGCAGTTCCTGACACTTTAAGGCGCTTTTCCACTAGGGTCAGTACGGTACGGTTTGGTATGGGACGGTACAGTTCGGCCCGCTTTGTTTTTCCACTGCACTAGGTCCCATTTGAAGTGGGTGGGAATATAGTTACAGGGAGGCGACGCAACCCTCTCCCTCCCGTTACGTAAAACCAGCGTAACTGGCGTAAAACAAGCATAACGTTACGGAAAACACAAGCTGGCAGGTTACGCGGCGTCTGCCTTGTCTGTCTTTTTTTTGCCTGAATAAATGCAAAAAAAGGAGAACAGAAAGCAGAGGCGGCGAAACTACACACTCTGGAAAAGTACTGGAGCGTTTAGGAATCCATAGAGCAGTATAAAGCAGAAGACATGAGTATACAAACAACATCACATATCAAGGTAAGCTAATGATTGCTAATGCTACTTTGCTTTTAAGTCCGCCGTACAACATTGTAATGTCGTACAAAATGCAATCAGTTCTTTTAAAGAGGACTTGCTGAAGCAAGACTGGACAGAAGTCTATGTATCAGATGTAAATGAAGCCTATGACACATTTATAAACATTGTAACCACTCTTTATGAAAAAAATTGTCCATTAGTAAAGAAAAAGCTTAAACATAAATTTGCCGATAAGCCATGGTTAACCAAAGGATTACAAAAGGCGTGTAAAAAGAAAAATTTATTATATAAAGCTTTCCTAAAGAAAAGGACAAAAGAAGCTGAGCAGCGGTATAAAACATACAGAGCAATGTCGTACACAACATTGCTCTGAGTGTTGCTATCCCTGTGCTGTTGCAATCCTGGAATTTCCCCATTGTGGGACTAATAAAGGCTTATCTTATCTTATCTTATATTAGGTACTAAAATATGTATTCTCTGTGTGTGTGTTTCAGATGGCTCTCTTGTGGCAAAAATATTGCTTCAAACGGTCGGCATTAACGTTCAACACAGTGATGTGACCCCAACTTCACGAATGCGAAATGGCTATAATGTCTGTAGAAATGTTTAGCTTCCTGTGCAACAAATTGCTCTGATCTGTGTCAAAATCATGGAGAGACTGTTGAGACGTCATGGAATTTACCTGCTCCAGCCAGTGGTGTCGTGGCAAAACATGGATCAGGTGCCATATTTTAGCATATGAGCCGTTAAATATATACAGTATTTCAACAGGTAAACAGTACTGAGTTAGGCATAAGATATAGTTAACAATTATGATGCATTTTAAGCCAAAACAAATGGATCTAGGATTAAAAGTAATTAAAATAATGCAGTCACAAGGAGAAATATGTGGATTAGCTGGAAATATATATTTTTTTTTTTTTTTTTAGATTTAGTATACTTTATTGATCCCCAGAGGGGAAATTGAGGGTCATCCACCACCTGGATGTATGAAGCAGCCACGATACGGTGCTATCCCTTAACCATTCACACACACATTCACACCTAGGGCCACTTTAGAGTCTCCAATTAACCTAACCTGCATGTTTTTGGCATGTGGGAGGAAACCGGAGAAATCCTGGGGTAAACCCACACATACACAGGGAGAACATGCAAACTCCACATAGATCGCTGTTGGTCGGGGGCTGGGATCGAACCCACGATCCCACGATCCCCACAATTCCCCGGCCAAGGGTAAACTGTGCTGCCGCAGTGCTAACCACTGCGCCACCGTGCAGCCCGTGCAAAATATATCGTATTGAGTATTGCTGACTACATGTACGTACTGTAGATACTGAATAAATATATATTCTCTGCATCAACAGTGAACTATACATGTATTCATGTAGTATTGCCCTGGGAATTTTGACAATAAACCTTTATACTTTTGCAGATGTCTCTATTTTGTTTTACAGTCTTGAGCAAATAATTATTTTGGTTACTTTTTCTTAAAAATAAGCCATTATTTTCAAAGTCACTGATAAATGGTTCGTACTGTTGACTCTTTTCCGACCGGTGTCTTAACAGACAAAAATAGAAAATCATGATGCAAACACATACAGTGGGGCAAAAAAGTATTTAGTCAGCCACCAATTGTGCAAGTTCTCCCACTTAAAAGATAAGAGAGGTCTCCAATTTTCATCATAGGTATACCTCAACTATGAGAGCCAAAATGAAAAAAAAAATCCAGAAAATCACACTGAAGGATTTTTAATGAATTAATTGGTAAATTCCTCAGTAAAATAAGTATTTGGTCAATAACAAAAGTTCATCTCAATACTTTGTTATATACCCTTTGTTGGCAATGACAGAGGTCAAACGTTTTCTGTAAGTCTTCACAAGGTTTTCACACACTGTTGCTGGTATTTTGGCCCATTCCTCCATGCAGATCTCCTCTAGAGCAATGATGTTTTGGGGCTGTCGCTGGGCAACACAGACTTCTGACCATATGACATTCTCCCAATCCTCTTGTGGATCATCCAACTGCTCTCTAGCAAACTTCAGACGGGCCTGGACATGTACTGGCTTAAGCAGGGGGTCACGTCTGGCACTGCAGGATTTGAGTCCTTGGCGGTGTAGTGTGTTTCTCATGTAACCTTTGTTACTTTGGTCCCAGCTCTCTGCAGGTCATTCACTAGGTCCCCCCCCCCCCCCCCGTGTGGTTCTGGGATTTTTGCTCACCGTTCTCGTGATCATTTTGACCCCACAGGGTGAGATCTTGCGTGGAGCCCCAGATCAAGGGAGATTATCAGTGGTCTTGTATGTCTTCCATTTTCTAATAATTGCTCCCACAGTTGATTTCTTCACACCAAACTGCTTACTTATTGCAGATTCAGTCTTCCCAGCCTGGTGCAGGTCTACAATTTTGTTTCTGGTGTCCTTTGACAGCTCTTTGGTCTTGGCCATAGTGGAGTTTGGAGTCTGACTGTTTGAGGTTGTGGACAAGTGTCTTTTATACTGATAATGAGTTCAAACAGGTGCCATTAATACAGGTAACGAGTGGAGGACAGAGGAGCCTCTTAAAGAAGAAGTTACAGGTCTGTGAGAGCCAGAAATCTTGCTTGTTTGTAGGTGACCAAATACTTATTTTCCGTCATAATTTGCAAATAAATTCTTTAAAAATCAGACATTGTGATTTTCTGGATTTTTTTTCTCATTTTGTCTCTCAGAGTTGAGGTATACCTATGATGAAAATTGGAGACCTCTCTCATATTTTAAGTGGGAGAACTTGCACAATTGGTGGCTGACTAAATACTTTTTTGCCCCACTGTAAATCACTAAATTGTTTATTCCAATCAGCAGCAAATTACAGATTATTTAGAATGTGCAAAATTCAAACTGTAAAAAAAAAAAAGAAACTGGAATGGGTCACACATGCCAGCCACGCTGCCTCACTGAGCAGCAACTGGATCGGTCCCTCGTACTGGTCCTGGTTCAGCAGATCTTCAGCCTGCATCTCTGTAAATAGTGAGGCAAGGTCTGGTTTGAGTGGATCATTTTCCCCTTGCCTAGATGAAAGACAGAAATGGGTGGTGGATAATTAAAGCAAGTTTAAAGCATATTTGAGAAATGAATGAATCTTTATTTCGGATAGATTAAATTAAAAGAAAGGAACAGAATAATAGAACAAAGGGGGAAAAAAATCCAATAAGGTCAAATTAAACAGCAACTCCTCAGATTATACAATTCAACATAACTTATCCGAAATGGGTGATGGCTGAAGCCACAGTTTATATTGCCCACCCATATTCCATCCAAGAATTCAAAAAGAAATTATGAGTGATGTAGAAGAGCTTGAAATGATGAGGCGATTTGATATATAAACCAAAGTTTATTTATCAGCTCTCCTAACAAGTCTCATCTAGTGCAGAGGTAGCAGAAGGAAAAAGAGACTGAATATCTCCGGCTCTCTGACTTTATACTTGCACATAACAAAAGACATGCATATCAAAGGCTGACATCCCTCATTATCTTAATCCCCCAATTGTCTTGGTACTTCCTCTCTTCGCCCTAGGGGGGTGAGGGTAGCTCCTCCGGTCTCCACCGCAGTGTCTGGGAACGTCTTTGTTCTTCACTTGGCGGTTGAGAGTCTTTGTCCTTTCAGAGGTGTGAAGTTGCCTTACATATGTAATCACCAAACATTCCCACATGCTTCAACATATGTAGGTTATGGAATATATAATTAATATAGCCCACAGCCCCCCCCCCAAACGACTAAGAAAAGACAATAGAAAAATTCACAGTCTAAGATAATTACTATGACATACTAAGTGTTACATCTCTTGCCACAGAAGAAACTTTCCAGCAGCCATGCCCCTAAGAGAGTTCAGTGGTAATCATAACAGCATAGTAAAATCACAAGTCGGTCCTAAACTGTTAAAGCACAATCAGTGAACAACTGTGGAGTAGTTTGCATCAGTCCCTGTGCTGTCTGGGTTTTAATCTTCTCCCAAAACTGCTGTGGGTTCGTTTAGGCGTCCTGCTGGGACCTTCTTGTAAGGAATCTGCAGTGTGGGAAGGAGAGTGGTTAACTGTTCCCTGCAGGGGGGCTGAGTCTTTTCTCTTGGGGGGTCTACCCCGCAGAGGTGCTCTCGCCAACTGTGCAGGCTCGTCTTTCAACAAGAAGGCAGGTTTAAGTCTGTCAATGCTGACTGTTTCTTTTCTATCCCCAAAATCAAGCACAAAGTGTTTATCACCAAGTTCCAGCACTCTGAATGGCCCATCGTATGCTGGGCGGAAAGTTGGTTTTAAAGCTTCATGCCTAACAAAAACGAACTCAGCGTTCTTTAAAGCTTGAGGGACAAAAACCTTGCAGAAAGGAGTGATAAGCTGGACCGGGGAGAGAGTCCGGTCCGTTGCTGCCTAAAAACCTTGGGACTGGAAGATGCCCTGGCTCTGGGTTCTCTGGTAAAAATTCACCTGGGAGCCTGAGAGGTTATGCAAAAACTAATTATGCCGGAGAGGCGTCTAGATCCTCTTTAGGTGCAGCACGCAACCCCAATAAAACCCAGGGAAGTTTATTTACCCAATTTGTATCCGTTAGTGAGGCTCTGAGGGCGGCCTTTAAAGACCTGTGAAAACGCTCGAATAACCCATTAGCCTGAGGGTGATGGTTCCAAGGTTGTCATAGCCAGGAGCGGCACTGGGGTTAAGCTCCCAGTGCCCATAAAATGCTCCTTATGGCGTGCGTCTCGAAAAGCCTCTGGCAACTAAGTCCAACTCCTAGCCTTCCCGTGTGGTTTAGTCTCTAAGCCCGGCGGAACTGCTTTTACTAATAGGAGAAGGGGCGTGGGCGGATCTCTGGCGCCTTAAAACCAGATGCTTCGGGTAGATGGTGGCTCGTCAACCTGGGAAGGTAGCCCATCTAGGGGAAGGTAAACCCTGATTTCAAACCTCTGCTGCCTTGCGGCATACCCGGTCACGGGAAAGGCTTCGGGAGTCAACCCTGAGGAAAAATCCGGAGTCGGAGCCCCTAAGGCAGTTCTATGTTGTGCTCAACATCGTTCTGGCAGCTCCTGCAACGGCGCTGGTGCCAAACTGTAGCAGCCCTGCTGTTCCTTTGGATTCATCAGTGACATGGAGAGGGGGGACATGCTGCATGGGCAACATCTTGTCCTCCATATCTTCCTGCCCAGGCTTGAATCCTACCAACACCCAACGCTGGAAGGTAGAACACCGGATCACTGGAGAGGACACTCCAGCTTCACCTTTGGCGTAGACAAAACACGGGGAATGACAGTTACCGGTTATAAGCCACTGCTCAATTGGCGTAGAGCGTGGCGCCAGGGGTTGTTCCCGACGGTGGGAGGGATCATCAGATCTCACTGGACAGCTACCGCCCGCCTCAAGCTGGGCAGCCCCCAGCCAATAAGGTGTTGTCCCGCCACAGCTTGCTTTCCTCATTGGGTGCATGGGGATAAGGAGAAATCCAAACAGCAGGCTGAGAACCTTCGCACCAGGCAAGACAATAAAACAAAAGAGACCAAATCTAAAACTGGGAACTTGGAACGTCCGCACTATGAAGACAGGACTCGCTGCTAACCTCAAGGACATCAACGACACCAGGAAGACTGCCATCATCAATAATGAGCTGAAGAGACTGGGAGTGGATATCGCCACTCTCCAGGAAACACGGTTAGCTGATGCAGGCACACTGAGAGAGAAGGACTACACGTTCTACTGGCAGGGAAAGGGCAGTGACGAACACAGGGAACACGGAGTGGGCTTCGCAGTGAAGAACACTTTGCTGAAGATGGTGGAACCGGGCAGCACTGGCTCTGCACGACTCCTCACCCTCCGCCTGAACACCACTCAAGGCCCAGTCACTCTCATCAGTGTGTATGCCCCAACACAGACAGCCACACCAGAGGCAAAAGACGAGTTCTACGAGAATCTCGCAACAACTGTCAGGATCATCCCCAACTCTGAACAACTCATTCTCCTTGGAGACTTCAATGCCAGAGTGGGTGCTGACCACGACTCCTGGCCCTCCTGTCTTGGACCTTTTGGCGTGGGCAGAATGAACGACAACGGACAGCGGCTGCTCGAGTTCTGCACATATCACGATCTGTGCATCACAAACTCGTTCTTCAAGACCAAGCCCCAACACAAGGTTTCCTGGCAACATCCGCGCTCAAAGCACTGGCACCAGCTGGACTTGATCCTGACCAGGCGCACCTCACTGAAGAACGTGCTAATCACCCGTTCGTTCCAGAGTGCAGATTGCGACACAGACCATTCATTGGTGTGTTGCAAGGTCAAGCTGCAGCTGAAGAAATTCCATCGTGCTAGACAACCTGGAAAGGCACGGATTGACACCAGCAAGATGGCCCAACCAGAACTTGTTGAGCAGTTTGCCTCCACCTTTGAGAAGGAACTTGGTGTACCACAAGGAGGAGAATCTGCAAAGCAGAAGTGGGAAGAGCTGCGAAACACCATCTACCGCACAGCCTTGGCTACCTTTGGGAGGAAGACCTCGAAGTCACAGGACTGGTTTGATGCCAAGTTGACCGAGATGACCCCCGTCATTGAAGCCAAGCGCTCAGCACTTGCTGAGTACAAGAAGTACCCAAACGAGAAGAATCTCCAGATTCTCAGGGCTGCGAGAAGCAAAGTTCAGCAGACTGCTCGGCGCTGTGCCAACGAGTACTGGACTCAGCTCAGCCAAGACATTCAAACCGCTGCCATAACAGGGAACATCCGTGGTATGTACGATGGCATCAAGAAAGCACTTGGTCCGGCTCAGAGCAAGACGGCCCCCCTCAAATCTTCCACTGGGGAGATGATCACAGAGAAGAACAAGCAGATGGAGAGATGGGTGGAACACTACTCCGACCTCTACTCTAGACAGAACACCGTGACACCGTCAGCCCTTGATGCCATCGACTGCCTGCCATCCATGGACGAACTTGACGCCGAGCCAACCATCGACGAACTCAGTAAGGCCATTGATAGCTTGGCCGCTGGCAAGGCACCCGGCAACGACGGCATACCCCCTGACCTGATCAAGCACTGCAAGACCGCCCTACTGCTGCCATTGCATGACGTCCTCTGCCAGTGCTGGAAGGAAGGTGCCATACCACAGGACATGAGGGACGCCAAGATCATCACCCTCTACAAAAACAAAGGGGAGAGAAGCGACTGCAACAACTACAGGGGTATCTCCCTCCTCAGCGTTGTTGGCAAAGTCTACGCACGAGTTGTTCTCGTTCGTCTACAGAAGCTTGCCGAACGTGTCTACCCCGAGTCTCAGTGTGGCTTCCACGCTGAGCGATCGACGGTAGACATGATATTCTCCATCCGCCAACTCCAGGAGAAATGCAGAGAACAGAACATGCCTCTGTACGTCGCCTTCATCGACCTCACCAAAGCGTTCGATCTGGTCAGCAGAGAGGGCCTTTTCAAGATCCTGCCAAAGATAGGATGCCCACCAAAGTTGCAAAGCCTCATCGAATCGTTTCACACCAACATGCAGGGGATAGTGCAGCATGATGGCAACGTCTCAGAGCCATTCAACATACGCAGCGGAGTGAAACAGGGCTGTGTACTTGCGCCAACCCTCTTTGGGATTTTCTTTGCTATGCTCCTGAGGCATGCCTTCAGCACAGCAACAGAGGGAATCTACCTGCACACAAGATCTGACGGCAGGCTTTTCAACCTTGCCTGCCTGAAAGCCAGAACCAAAGTACGCGAGGCTCTAATCAGAGACATGCTGTTCGCAGACGACGCTGCAGTCGCAACCCACACACAGCAGGAGCTTCAGACCCTGATGGACCGCTTCTCCCATGCATGCAAGGACTTCGGGCTTACCATCAGCCTGAAGAAGACTAACGTCTTGGCGCAAGGCACGGAAGCACCACCAACCATCACCATTGATGACTACAAGCTGGAGGTCGTGAATCAGTTCACGTACCTGGGGTCCACGATCAGCAACAACCTCTCCCTTGATACAGAGATCAACAAGAGGATTGGAAAATCAGCCTTCACACTCGCTCGCCTCACCACACGAGTGTGGGAGAATCCCAAACTCTCTGTCAAGACGAAGATGGCAGTGTACAACGCCTGCGTCATCAGCACACTGCTCTATGGGAGTGAGACGTGGACAACATACGCCCGGCAGGAAAAGAGACTGAACTCCTTCCACTTGCGCTGCATTCGCCACATCCTGGACATATCCTGGCAGGACAAAGTGCCCAACACAGAAGTTCTGTCCCGCGCCGGCCTTCCCTCCATGTTCACTCTACTCAGGCAGCGCAGGCTCCGCTGGCTAGGCCACGTTCACCGTATGGAGGATGGCAGAATCCCCAAAGACGTCCTCTATGGAGAACTGGCAACTGGCAGGAGAGACGTTGGCCGCCCACAGCTGCGCTTTAGAGACGTCTGCAAGAGAGACATGAAGGCCCTGGATATCAACACAGAGCGCTGGGAGGACCTTGCAACGGACCGCTCCAAATGGAGAGGCACCCTGACCAGACAGCTCAAGGCGGGTGAAGAGAGACTGACTGCTGCAGCAGATGAAAAAAGGACCCGCAGGAAGAACCGCCACAGACTCAGCAGCACGGAGACCACCCACAAGTGTGACCTGTGTGACAGGGACTGTCATTCGCGCATCGGCCTGTTCAGCCACAGGCGGTGCTGTTCCAGCAGAGTAGACGTTTAGGATTCTCTTCCATGGTCATCATAGACCGACGGAGGCCGACGATACTGAGGGTGATAAGCGGTGGTGCGGTGAATTGTTGCCCCTAAGCTGCTGGACATGGCTGACCAAAGCTCTGAGACAAATTGAGGTCCTCTATCGGATGTGATGTCCGATAGGACGCCGAAACGTGCCACCCAGTTTGTCAAAAAAACGCGAGCGACTTCCACTGCTGTGGTTGACGCTAGAGGGACTGCCTCTGGCCAGCGCGTGGTGCGGTCTATCATTGTTAACAGGTGTGTGAAACCTTGGGAGGAAGGTAGTGGCCCCACGAGGTCGACATGAACATGGTCGAACCTTCTAGCAGGGATTGGAAAAGGCTCCAGAGGGGCTTTTGTGTGTTTGTGTATTTTGGCGCACTGACAAGAAATGCAAGTTTTTGCCCATTCTTTTACGTTTTTGCGCAGGCCTGGCCACACAAACTTTTCGGCGACCATTTTAACCGAGGCGCGCACACCTGGGTGCGCGAGGGAGTGAATTGAGTCGAAAATATGGCGGGGCCATGTAGCTGGTACTAACGGGCGAGGTCGGCCGGTTGAAATATCGCATATTAGGGGGGGCACGCTGTCGCGTAAACCCTTTTTCTCCAGCCTTAACCCTGTTGGTCCAGACAGGAGTGTGCGCACGTCCGCGTCACTGCTTTGTTCCTCTGCCATGGCTGCATAATCTATCCCTGCATGGATAGGTGCTGCGTATGTGTCCGCGTTAGTGAAGAGTTCTGCGGCTGAGGTAGTATAATCTGTCCCCTCGCGCTCTGGTGATGTCACAGCGCGAGAGAGGCAGTCTGCTACCACGTTAAGTTTGCCTGCCACATGTCGAATGTCTGTGGTGAACTCTGAAATCACAGCCAGCTGTCTTTGCATGTCGTCGAGGTAGACGAACACGAAAGGAAGGTCGCGTAATACCGCGTCCATCATCCGTTGAAAAGTTTGAGCGGCGCCTTTGAGGCCGAAAGGCATTCGCAGGAATTCAAAAAGGCCGAAAGGGGTTATTACAGCTGTTTTAGGAATGTCCTCTGCTCGAACTGGGACTTGATGATAACCGCGGACCAGGTCTATTTTTGAAAAAATGCGCGCACCCGCCAGATGTAGTGAAAAATCTTGAATGTGAGGAATTGGGTAGCGGTCATGCGCTGTCGCATTGTTTAATCTGCGGTAGTCACTGCACGGTCTCCAAGAACTGTCGGATTTCGGAACCATGTGAAGTGGTGAGGCCCAAGGGCTCTTCGAGCGTCTAACAATGCCTAATTTTTCAAGGGTAGTAAACTCGTCCCGAGCTATGTTGAGCTTGGCTGCGTCTAAGCGGCGAGCTTTGGCAAATACGGGTGGGCCCGTTGTGGGAATAAAGTGTTCAACCCCGTGTTTAGCCACAGTGGCTGAGAATTTGGGAATTGTGAGTGCTGGAAATTGGGTGAGGAGTTGCTCAAACTTACCTCCTGCCGTGGTGACGCTGGCCTGCACAGGTGGTGGAGAAACTCGGGCTGAGCAGGGAATAGAAGCAAAGGACAGTGCATTAACCAAGCACCTATTCGCTAGATCCACTAATAACCCATGTGCACACAAAAAATCTGTGCCTAACAAGTTAAAACTCACCGCCGCTACAACAAATGTCCATCTGTAGTTGCGGCCGTGGATGTGGAGGTGCAGGCTCTTTTCACCGAAAGTGTCAATGTTGGAGCCGTTGGCTGCCACCGCTCCGTTGCCCCGGGTGCCCCTGGCTTGATCTGCTTGGGAGGGCATGACGAAACTCAGCTGAGCTCCTGTGTCGATAAGGAACTGCTTGCCGGTGTGTCCGTCCGTCACATATAACAGCTTACTCTTCTCGCCGAGAACCGCTGCCGTTAATGGCTCTCGGCTTTGGCGTTTCCCGAAATCGTAAATTTGCAGGGGGGAACGCATTTGCGGGCCTTCTCGGTGAAGCGGTGGTGATAATAACAGACGTCGCTCTGTCTGTTACGTTTTGGTCGTGTCGCTGTCACCGCGGGTTGGATCTGCTCAGTGGGTTGTGGCTCTTCGTGGTTCTGGGCATCAGTGTTGAGGTCTGCGGATGCTGCTGTGGGTGTCTGCTCCTTGCAGGCGTTGACGAGCTGTTAAGCCTCGTTGGCGAGCACGCGGAAGTCTTGCTGGGTGCTGCATCTCATGTTGGCGAGTGTCCCTCTCATGCGTGGCGGCAGCGTGCTGAGGAATATGAATTGGAAGAGGAAGTTGTCGTTGTCCTCTTCTTTAAGCTGTAGCAAATCCTCCATGAGGGCTTTAGGTTTGCACCCTCTGTGGCCGTAGACCGCCAGGATCTTCTCGGCTCTCTCTTCAGCTGAGGGGACGTAATTTGCCACGATGGTTGCTTTCAGTGTTTCATATTTGTCTTGGGCCGGCGGCCGCCGGATCATGCTCCGCACACACCTCGAAGTGGTGGCGTCGAGTTTGGAGACGATATGATAGAATTTCGTATCGTCAGCCGTGATGCCCGCCAGTGTAAACTGGGCTTCAGCCTGTTGAAACCACGAGGCGGGGTCTTCTTGCCAGAAGTCCGGCAGCTTGACAGCGATGGCATTTGTATAGACCATCACTGCTGTGTCCGCAGGATGAGAGTGCCTTGCTTCAGCTCTCTCAGCGGTGCTGGTGCTCGGTTGAGCCCTCTCAATCCCTTCTGCTGGGGGGGGGAAAGTCGTCCATCTGTTCCCCTGTCTGCGTGGGCGCTGTCGTCTGCCTGGGTCGCCACAGATGAGTCGATCGCGGGGGAACGCCTCAGGACCATACTCGCGTCAGGGGTCACCAGTGTAGAAGAGCTTGAAATGATGAGGCGATTTGATATATAAACCAAAGTTTATTTATCAGCTCTCCTAACAAGTCTCATCTAGTGCAGAGGTAGCAGAAGGAAAAAGAGACCGAATATCTCCGGCTCTCTGTCTTTATACTTGCACATAACAAAAGACATGCATATCAAAGGCTGACATCCCTCATTATCTTAATCCCCCAATTGTCTTGGTACTTCCTCTCTTCGCCCTAGGGGGGTGAGGGTAGCTCCTCCGGTCTCCACCGCAGTGTCTGGGAACGTCTTTGTTCTTCACTTGGCGGTTGAGAGTCTTTGTCCTTTCAGAGGTGTGAAGTTGCCTTACATATGTAATCACCAAACATTCCCACATGCTTCAACATATGTAGGTTATGGAATATATGATTAATATAGCCCACAAGTGATTACAAATCAGAACAAAGCCTAGACAAAACGTGACAAAAACTAAGCAACAGCACAATACAGACTGGATATGACAATCCTTATGTGATTTTATATGTCATCTTGTATATATGTTTGGAGTATTTCTTTCTTTAGTTTTTGTTTAAATTGTCCAAGCGTTGTACATGATTTTAATTCAGGTCCAAAAGTGTTCCACAGTCTGACTCCTTGCACTGAGACACAGTGTTGCTTGGTGGTAGTTCTCACTGAAGGTTTTTGAAATATACATGTTCCTCTGAAATGATATTGTTTCTCCCTTATTTGGAACAACTTTTGGATATTTGCGGGCAGTGATAGATTCTTAGCTTTAAACATTATTACTGCAGTTTTAAAGGCAACCAGATCTTTCAACTTGAGAGCTTTTAATTTAAGAAAAAGTGGGTTTGTTGGTTCCCTGTAAGCAGCTTTGTTTATTATTCTAATAGCTCTCTTCTGAAGCATAAAGACTGGATATATGTTTGTTTTATATGTGTTTCCCCATACTTCAGTACAATATGTCATGTATGGGAGTATTAATGAATGATACAAAGTCTATAGTGTGGGTTGATTCAGCAAATATTTCACTCTGTGCAGTATTGTGATTGATTTGCATATTTTACCTTTAATATAATTAATATGTGACTTCCAACACAGTTTTTTATCGATTATTATGCCAAGGATTTTAATTTTGGATACCCTTTCAATCTCTACACCATTTACACTGGGTTTAGATACTGAGTTGTTGAGATGGTGTGAAATGACGTTATCAATAAAAGTTTAGCCACCGCTGTGTCGCCCTAGTTTCAAGTGTGGGTGGTGTTTTGTGCTTGTATTGCTAAAATATAAAAGGAAGCACTACAATGGGTCTCAAATATTTGCAATATGTTCTTTTACTGGATGAGTTTAAAGATGAAATACTATAGACTACACATATAAACTAAATTCTAATGGTGACTGAACAACTCCCATTCCCCAAAGTGCAAGATACACTATTATGACTATAACTCATAAAGGATCACAGAAATGATCTGATAAATAAATAAACAAAAATAAATAAACAAGCGGTTTACCTATACTTTAACTTAAAAAGCAAAAGATTTGACTATAAATATGATTGATGTGTTGTTTACCTGTCATAATACTGCTGTCAAAACGTCGCCATTCCGAGCAGATCCTGTGTGGACTCTACAATCAAAATACACACACCTTAAGTTCATACACAGCACGAAAAAGCAACATGTAAAAAACACCTTTTTACCCAGGATTACAACTAGCTTATTTCATCAGATATTGTCAACACAAGGCAACATACTAGGACGGCCGTAGCATTGAGCTAGGTCATCGTTTAAACACGATTAAGTTTTCACCTGTCCACAGTGAACTTTCCACTGTTGGGAAATATAACGTAAAACATGAATATCACATCACTCACCGTCCTGTATATCACAATATCACGGCTTCAACTGCTGAAGTTGGGTGCGTCGCGGCTGTACATTCAATTCAATTCAGGTGGCTGGGTCTAATTCCCGGTGCGTCTCCGTGTATTTTCTAGTGCGTCTGCTTGTGCTCCCCACTGCAAGCTCAGTCTGCTTCCCTCTGCATTCTCTCATCAGCCGAAATGCACAGAAAACTCTGCTGGACCGCTGTGTTGATTTCTGCTGATTTCTGTTAAGCCATTCTATCGTTGTTGTTTATAATATCACTTGACAAAAAATTGCAAATGGCGGCCAGCCAGCGATTCACCGTAACGCCCACTCTCATGACACTACGCCCAGACCAATCAGTGGCCAGCAGTGGGTTGATGTAGCAGTGCCGGTACGCTTCAGACCTGCTCTGGAGCAAGACCGAAAAAATAGGGACAGTTCCAATAAAACAGAACTGTAAGGACTTCTGGTGCCTAATGGAAAAGCAGACAAACCGTGCCGAACCGTACCGTACTGACCCTAGTGGAAAAACGCCTTTAGAGTACACCTCTGTTAGTAGCCGAGGGCTAGTGGGGAGTTCCTCTTTGGCTCAGTGGTAGAGTAGAGGTTTTCAGATCATGGTGCCATGGGTTTGAGACTTGGCCTGGGATATTTGTAGGTGTTAAGTCTACTTTGTGTAAATGTGGGAAAGACTTAATAAGATAAGATAAGATAAGATAAGCCTTTATTAGTCCCACAACGGGGAAATTCCAGGATTGCAACAGCACAGGGATAGCAACACTCAGAGCAACAATCAGAAGGCAAGAAAAAAAACAAGCAAGCAAGAGCAGCTAATATACATATGTACGTATTACTATAAAATATATATATATATACACACACACACAGACACACAGTGCAGAGCATTGTAGCTGGATGGAATAAATATATGAATATATGAACACACAGTGCAGAGCATTGTAGCTAGATGGAATAAATATGTAAATATATAAACACCCACAGTACGGAGCATTGCAGCTAGGTGGAATAAATATGCAAGTATATAAACACACACAGTGCGGAGCAATGTAGCTAGATGGAATAATATGTAGATATATAAATATATAAACACACCCAGTGCTGAGCATTGTAGCTAGATGGAATAAATATGTAAATATATAAACACACACAGTGCAGAGCATTGTTGCTAGATGGAATGAAACAGCATAACCGTCTACTTAGTTATCCTACATGGTATGATTATGTGCCCATACATATTCTCACCCTCCATAGCGACCGGTATGTTCCTAGTTGTATGCCGGAGGGGACCATTGTGTAAGTCTATTGCATCTTTTGCATTCAAAAAACTATTAGTTTGTTACGTCTTTTTGCTATCTCTGCGAGCAGCCCTGCTTAGGTTGTACAGTCTGACAGCCGTTGGTAGGAAGGACCTACGAAACCTCTCGGTTGTGCACCTGGGATGATGTAGTCTGCTGCTAAATGAGCTCCTCAGTGCATTCAGTATGTCCTGCATAGGGTGGAACTCGGACTCCAGCAGAGATGACAGTTTAGCCACCGTCCTTCTCTCTCCTATCTCCTCCATCGGATCAAGGCGCTGCCCCAGGACAGAGCTAGCTTTCTTAATCAGTTTGTTCAGTCTCTTCCTATCGGCTGCAGTAATGCCACTGCCCCAGCAGACCACTCCAAAAGTGATGGCTGATGCCACCACCGTGTCATAGAATGACTTCAGCAGCGCCCCTTGTACACCAAAAGACCTGAGTCTCCTCAGCAGGAACAGCCTGTGCTGTCCCTTCTTGTAGAGTGCATCAGTATTGTGTGATTGTGTGACTAATAGGTGCAAGTCTTCCTTGCCTGTGGGGTGAAAAATGATTTAGATATGTCCACCTTGACTGAGGGTTGAAGTGGACTTTGTGATTTGTGATCCCGGGATTAGTAGGCAATTCTGGCCTTGGCACAGAAGTGGGTCGTAACATAAAGTGGGGGCTCATCCAGAGTGTTTAACACCTGCACCACTTCCTTAAAGGGGTAGGTGTTACACACCCCTCCATAGGGAATTAGTCAGTGGTGCAGCCCCTGACACCTTCGAGGAATTCCTCTTTGGGCCAGTGGTAGAGTAAGAGGTTTTGAGATCACGGTGTCATGGGTTTGAGACTCAGCCTGGGAAATTAGGAGGTGCATGTCTACCTTGCCTGAGGGTGAAAGTGATGGGTATGTCCACCTTGACCGAGGATTGAAACAGACTCTGTGATTCATGATCCCAGGCTGAAGTAGGCAATTCTGACCTTGGCCCAGAAAGTGGGCCGTAACAGAAAAGTGACCCTCAGTCAAGGTGGACAGACCTAAGTCATTTTTCACCCTACAGGCAAGGCATATTTTTATTGTAGCTACTGTAAATCTCACAAGCCAGTGGGCATTTTTATCATTAGATGGTGTATGGTGCTGCTGGTTTGGAGTGACCGTAATATGGTGAAAAAGGTTCTCTTTGGGTTTATTTTGTTGGAAAATCTAGCACTTGGGCAGCAAAATTTATTTTTCTTCGTGTGTTTAATAGTTTTGTTTGGTTTTTTTTGTATTGTCTGGTATTCTGTTTAGTTTATATTTATGTAACGTGTTAGATGCATGTGCACTGTCTGCCAGGCTGCTCTAAAAAACAGCCCAGAATGATCCATAGTCTGTGCTTCCTCCTGTTTCCCTGAACTGTGGGAATATTGGCCTGGCAGAGTGCCTTCAGCCGTATGTTTTGAGTCATCATCCTGTTGGAGGACCTGTGCCCTGCCATTGATGCTGAGCTCTCTCTGACACTGGGCAGTATGTTTGGCTCCAGAATGCCTAGGAAGTCTTGAGAGTTTATTGTACCATGCACAGATTCAAGGATCTCCGATGCATCAAAGCAGTCCCAAACAAAACCGATAAAACAGTGGACAGTGAGAAGATGTTCACTAAGCTGATCCATCTGATCCAGAAAAGAAGCTGTGATGTGAAGCAGCAGGTCAGATCCCAGCAGGAGACTGATGTGAGTCGAGGCAGAGATCTTCAGGAGAAGCTGGAGCAGGAGATCATTGAGCTGAAGAGGAAGGACGGCGAGCTGGAGCGGCTCTCCACACAGGATCACATCCAGTTTCTACACAGCTACCCCTCACTGTCAGCAGTCAGAGAGTCTCCACACTCATCAAGCATCCATGTTGGTCCTCTGAGGTACTTTGAGGATGTGACAGCAGCTGTGTCAGAGGTCAGAGACAAACTACAGGACATTCTCACAGAGACATGGACAAGCATCTCAGAGACAGTCACTGATGTGGATGCTCTATTGCCACCACCACCAGAGCCAAATACCAGAGAGGAATTCTCAAAATATTCACAGGAGATCACTCTGGATCCAAACACAGCAAACGGACTGCTGTTATTATCAGTCCTCCTACAGAGTCTCTGAGACCATGACCCTGATCCTGATCCCTGATGCCCACCGGGGGGTATCAAACGAGACTGTTGATACTATGCGCCCCCCGGGGAGAGGAGTAAATGCCAGAGAGAAGAAGTGTGTTTGTTCAGATCCCACATATATTATGTTAATGTGCTACATTTGTCTTTGTTCACACAACAATGTATCAGGGTTGGAAGCACTGGATCTCTACATATGGAAATAAAAGTATAAAAGAGGAATGTACAGAGAACCAGGTAGCGCAGTAGCTCAACAGAGCTCAGAAGCGCGTTTGCTGTTACGTTGGAGAAATAATCAAACCTCGTGTCGTCCAGCTCGTTGCCTCTGCCTATTCCTTTTTCTCCACAGTATCATAATAAAGGAAACACTTGTGAGATTATTTCAGAGGGGTTAAGAATCACTGAATATACTACTGGGCCAGAGGAAATGAAGATGGAACAGAGCAGAAAATGACAAATTTCATTCTCACCTAAAAGAAATTGACATTTTAACACTAAACATCCTTTTAGTGTTTCTTAGTGTTTAGTGTATAATTTTAGTTGTTTGTGGCGGTGCCTTGCATGGCAGCGACCCCTCTGATAATACATGTGATTAACATTATAGATAGGAGAAACATAATTCCGTTCAACTGTACATAATTGCCTGTATGGACTGAATGACAATAGATGTGGCTTCTTTTAGAATGATACTGCAGTAGCCCAGACCCTCTAGCAAATTAAAATAGTGCATCTAACCATCACCGACACCAAAATTCAAAAATAATAAAAAACAGAATTTTTAGAGAAGCATTAGTGAAGAAATATTTAGGCAGACTTAGATTTCTCAGGTACCAAACAATACAAATAATTATATTTCAACCTACAGTATATATCACGACAGATATTCATTCCATGTAAGTCCAACTGTTTGTTTTTTGTTCTGAAAACCCACTAGAACCATCTGTGCAAAGCATGTCTTATGTGATATGAGATTTTTTTGTGAGCAGTGATGCCAGGTTTTGTCTGTGTAGCACTCACGTCACCGATTCACAAGTGAAGAATAAGCTGCTGGACCAGTTCTAGGTTTGAAAGGAGTGGCAAAGTGAAATGGAGAGACCGGAGTCAGACACTTAAATGTACTGTAGCTGCCGGAAGTTTACTTACAAAACACGAATTGAGGAACAAAGCAATCACAGGCAAGTTATGACACGAAATCTTAAAACATATAGTCTTCATCTTCAAGTTGACAAAAAAATCACCTCTATTAGGTAGGCATTAACCTGAGTAAACCAATGAGATCACCTATTTTAGAATTAGATCTTCCTATTTTAGTGTTAGGTTTTTCCTATTTTAGACCGGTCTCTTATGTTTTTTTTGTTTGTTTGTTTGTTTGTTGTAAGATTTATGGGCTACATTATCTGTCATGAATCTTATTGTTTTGATTTGTCCTAGTTTCCTCCAGACAGCTCTGGCACGCCCCCTCCTCCCGTCAAGCACCTCCAGCTGCACTGTCACGGGTGCTCACACACATACACACACCCACACGCACACACACACACACACACGCACACGCTCCATTCACTCTCATTCACACACTCTCTCACACACCTGGTGTCAATCTGTTCTGCCCACGCATCCTCGCGCTGGCAATCTCTTTCCTCGCTAGCTTCAGGAGTATATGTTTGCCGCTTCTGAGAAGGGAGATTGTCGGGGCATTCGCCTCTATACGCGGCAGCTAGTTCTCCCCGTATATTGTATCACTCCCTTCGTTATTCTCCAGCCTGTCACTGCTAACCTGTTTGATCCGTTGGTGTTTCAGCTGGCCCTGCTTCTCCGCTCATCCTCCAGACTGTGTGTTGCGCCCCAGATCAGCCCCAGCCTTGTAAGTGTCTTTCTTCGCCTTTTCTCCTGTGCATTGCAGCCCTGTAGCACGAGGCTCCATTTTAGACCAAGCTGTAGAGCATTCGGCTGGTGCCCCGTAAGTTTGATGGCCTAACCCTGTCATTACATCTCTCCATATACTGTGTGGTTAACTGGCTGTTAACCACTGTTAACTTGTTGTTTTTGTGAACTTCAATAAACATGGCACTCTGTACTCCTGCGATTGGGTTTTTCATTCCCTCCCTCGTGCGCCATGTATTGGCGCACAGGGGTTTGTGACATTATCAATTTAGGGTAATTTCATTTTATTGCAAATCATCCCTTTTAAATCCTCTTTACATGAGAAATCAAATTAGGCTGAGGTCACTTTCTACATACTGACCCTTTAAATGGAGCTCTTCAGAGAATACCTTTTAAGTTTAGCACAATAGCCACGGTTACATGTGCAAAATTTCTTCAGTCTGATTACAATTCAGATCAGAACTTTACTGTTTACATGGATCCTGAAAAAGCTGATCTGATTAGGATGTGCGTTTCCATGTGTCACACGTTTGAATGGACTAAATAATTTTGACATGCGCACATCAACATTCCGAAAATAGTAGAAGACAAAGCAACTTCCGGTGTAAACTAACCCTGCTTCTTGTCTTTCTCTTTTTGAAATGGACCTGTATTGTGTTATTCAGACTGTACTTTTGCTTCTGCTGGTCTCCGTAATGAAGCTACAAGTACATACTTCTGCATATGACGAACAGAGAGACAGCAGGACAATACAGATCAGTTTTGTTTTACTCCCGCCATGTTTTCTGCTAGCTGCTGTAAAGGCAGAAATATGTCATATTGACGTGTGGCTGATGTACAGACATGTGCAGTAAACATATTTTTGACCCAAGCTTCAGAATAAGTGTTTATATGCACACCAATCGGAATAACAATCGGCATAACCCACCTGTCTCAATCAGAATGAAATTTTGATCCAAATGAGTGTGATTGGGTCAGAATATTCAGATTGGTGTTCTCACTCTGAACAGTTCTGTGAGGAACCTTGGAGTTATTTTTGATCAAGATTTGTCCTTTAATTCACATATTAAAACTGTTTCTAAGACTGCCTTCTATCATCTACGCAATATTGCCAAGATCAGGAGCATCTTGTCTCTGAATGATGCTGAGAAACTGATTCACGCCTTTGTCAGCTCTCGATTAGATTATTGTAATTCGCTATTATCTGGTTGTCCTAAAGTATCTTTAAAAAATCTTCAGTTGATTCAAAATGCTGCTGCTAGAGTTTTAACTGGTTCTAGAAAAAGAGATCATATTTCCCCGGTTCTGTCCTCCCTTCACTGGCTTCCCATAGAATGTAGAATCAAGTTTAAAATCCTTCTTCTTACTTTCAAAGCTCTTAACAATCTGGCCCCCCAGTATATAAAAGATCTGATATTACCTTACCATCCTAATAGAGCATTACACTCCCAAAATGCTGGCTTACTTGTGGTGCCCAGAATCTCCAAAAGTACAGTGGGAGGCAGAGCCTTCTGCTACCAAGCCCCTTCTCTCTGGAACCAGTTACCACTCTGGGTCCGGGAGTCAGTCTCGGTCTCTGTTTTTAAGAACAGGGTAAAATCCTTCCTTTTTAATATAGCTTACGTTTAAGGAGGGATTTTATGTCTCTTAACCCCACTTTTGTTCTATTGTTATCTGATCCATACTGCTGGTTGACCTCCAATAATGTACTTGGCATCTTACTGTTATGTTCTTTATGTCTGTCCTCTCCATCCTCCCTATCCCCTCATCCCCAGCCAGTCGCAGCAGACGACTGCCCCTCCCTGAGCCCGGTTCTGCTAGAGGTTTCTTCCTTCCAAATGGGAGTTTTTCCTCTCCACTGTCGCTTAGTGCTTGCTCATAGGGGATCGTCTGATTGCTGGGTCTTTCTGTGACTGTGTTGTTTTGTTTTGTTTTTTTCTGCACTGTAGCGCCACGAGATGGCTTTTGTTGTGATGTGGCGCATTATAAATAAAGCTGAATTGAATTGAATTGAATTTACATGAAGCATTTTTATTCCGATCAGGCTTTTAATCCAGTTACTTGTGTCCATGTAAGCTTGGCTAGTGTTAGATATGTCCCCGTATTAACAATAGGCAGCATGGACGTGAGGACACAGACACGGGTGACGTCATCACACTGTGCCTATATTAGGAGGACTGACAGTGGGAATCAGGGTTTTTTGGCACTCCGCCTCAGTAACAGTAACAGCCTGTACTACTTGTGTTAGCTAAATGCTATATGATACACACGTGTACCATCTTGTGTGTTCTGTAATAAAGTTTGTGTTTGGTTCGACTCCTTCCTCCGCTGTCCTGTTTCCAGACATAACAATTGGTGATGAGGAGAAAACTTAATCTTCTAGAGGAAAACTAAACATTTTCCCAAAGATGGACGCATATCAGGAAGAGTGCTTTTTATTCCCACCACCATTCCTCATGACCACGGGTGAGCCACCCATCCCATGGCCATGTTGGTTTGAGTTGATTCAGTCATTTGTGTCAGCTAGGGGCCTAGCTAACGCTTGTAAGCGTCGTCTACGTGCTGTGATGGATTTTTGCCTTGGCCTCAAGGGACAGCATGTGTTGGAGGCACTGGGCCCTGCGGAGACCTTCACCGAATGTGTCGCCTTGATAACCAAACATTTCACTGTTCCACAGAATGTGATGGTCAAGAGGTTTGTGTTTTACCAGCGCCATCAGCGACCGGACAAGTCGGTCCTACAGTACGTAGCCGCCCTTTACTGTTTGGCTCGCATGTGTGAGTTTGGACACGTGGAGGACAGATTGATACAGTCACAGTTGAAGTGGTACACCACGGATTTGGCGATACAGAGCATGCTGGAGGAGGGAACGGACAACCACACAGTGGCAGACAAGGTGAAAGGGCTACAGGAGATGCTGTTGGAGATGATGCACCTCCTATCAGAGACAGAGGCCATGGAATTAGTGTCCCAGCTGGAGATGATGGTCCAGGTAGCATCACCACTAATGGGCCCTGGCCTGCATCCCCTACAGCCAGTTCTGCTGGTACAAACAGTTTTCCCGGCTGTTGAGCCCACCGACCCGATGCCTTCTCGGGAGGGCCCCAAGGTAGACACCGCCGGACAGTAGGGCACCACAGTGTAACAACCCAGCAGTGAACTCAGTTTGGACAACAACGGTTTGGGCCTGCTGCACTCAGACGTGGATGCAGCCACTCCCTACCTCTCACCGCATGCCATGCAGAACCCAGCAGAACCGGGGCAGCCACAAGAGCCCCAGTCTGCTTCCACACGGGACTCAAAGCCGGTCCCCATGCAGCACGAGTGTTTTCAAGCTCCAGCCTCATCATAGGAGGGAGAGTATGATTTTGCAGACATGGACATTTGCAGACATTTTACAGCTGAAGATCAGAGCACGGAGAGAGAATGCAACACTGAGAGAACACAGCACGGAGAGAGAGCACAAACCAGACTCACCTCCAATCCTCGCCCAGCATGAGCTTGAAGCAGCTGCTGTGGAGCTGCAGGAGAGGGAGTTTGTGAAGAAAGGGGACCCTGGTGACCGAAGACAACCCAACATGTGTCCCGTCGCTGACGACAGTGACACATCACCACGACCACAACCAGCACCAGGTGAGAGAAGAAGCCGAACTCATTCCACATCCTCGCCGAGTATCAGACTCAGGGAGCCACTGCAGCACAGCAGGATGGAGAGTTTGTGGCCCAGCAGGACCCAGCAGAGCAACGCCAACAGAAGGCACATTCTGCCACTGGTGTAGATGGCATGCTGCCACAGCAGCAACTAGCATCAGAGATCATCGCCAAGGACAGCCGAACCAATCGCTGCGTGCACTTCTTGATTGGGTTTGGGTCCAATGATCCAACCGCCTGGACCCACAGATGATCCCCTCATTGTGGATGAGAATCGCCGCATGAAAGAGGCCAGCCACTGTCCAAATGGCCGATGGTTCGAAATGGCACGGCAGCCATCTGCAAAAAGTAAGAGCAGCTGCCTCAGATCAAGATGCAATGCTGAAGTTGACCCAGCTGGTGTGGGACCCAGGCTGGGATGTTGCTGACGAGCTAGCCATGACTCCAGCAAGATGGCACAAAGGCCCGCTGCAGCCGGCCTGCCCACCGCAGGCTCCACCGAGGCCCCTGAAGTTGAACTGTAAGCAGAGACTGTGTTTTGATATGTTTAGACAGAGCATGACAAATTCAGCAGCGGCAGAATAATCCACACAGTCATGCAGGGTTAACCCTTTAACATTGTTGATTGCATGAACAGACAGCGCCATCACTGTGACTGGTGCAGTGCTGTGCCTGTCATATGATGTTATGTGACATGCCAAACACTCCCCAGCTGTACTAAGAGTTCCACTTCACAAGGTGGCAGACACATATAACTTACTGCTCTTGCCTTGGAGGAACTATGATTCAAAAAAGAGATTATTTAGCTTATGAAGGTAAATGTTTACATTTTGTTATAACAGAGAGTGCGCAAAGCTGGTTGATTTTCACCTGCTGTCACCCCCTGTGCCATGTGACTGGGGAAAACAATCACTCCGGTTCCACGTCGTCGTATAACATAAATAGCGGCGGAATAAAAGCGAAATTTAGGTGGGATAATCATATCAGTTTCTGGATGTGGGAGAGAAAGAAAAAATGCCCGACAGAAGAGAAAATAACGACCAAGATACTGCAAAAAGGGCGAAGCGAGCCGCCTTCGCCAGCAGTAAGTGACGAATGTCTGTGTTTGTTTATTGTTATGTTTACATTGTACTGCATTGTACTGATTTTCTGGTTCATATACTTTGAAAATAAGACAACAAAATGCCCAAAACAAGAAACGGTGACAAAAAGCAGAACCATTCTTTGTGTAAATATGTCCAAAGTCCACTTTTGACTTAAAGTTATGTAATTCGATATGGCTGCTGTGGCATTATGCAAATTAGATGCATAAATTTACTCCTATCTCAAACTTTGGATCATATTCTACATCTTTCTAATTGACAGTAAGCCATTAGCTCTAACCACTTTCAAGTTATAGCTTTGGAAATCTGTGGCATCTGAACTGAATATTTTCTTGAAAAAAACCTTCACCACTAGGGGCTGACGGCACAACGGAGTGCCATCCACAGTCATTGGGTTAACCAGCAGTCTACCTGGTGGTCCAGGTTCTATTTCTCTGCCTGTTGTTAAAAAAAAAAAAAAGCTGTTGTGAGAGTTAAAGTGCTCATGACACGATTTTGACATTTTTTAGCATGTAGTATAAACCCAAAAGTCATTGTTGATGATCAATATAATAGCTACAAGCGCACCTGCATAGCATAGTTATCATCAAAAAACCGCAGCCGCTGACTGGACTGTGGCGCCCCCACCGAATGAAGAAGGAGGCTGAAATGATGTCAGCGAGAGAACGGACGCCGGTGTTGTTGACTGGAATGCCGGCAGCTTTGTAGCAGACAGTTTTTCTGGTTTCTTGTTTTAGTCTTACGGCTATGCCTTCGTGTTGTGTCGCAGGCTTAGATAAACAGCAGGCAGTGAAAGACCACATCACATGCTTCAGCTCCAACTGTCATAAGCCTCGTCGTGCACTCCTCGTGCGCTTTTACAAAGTGCACGGAGGAGGGGAAGGGTGAATGGTTTTATGCACAGGATCCACCACAGCACAATTATTGAGCATAAGACTGATGACAACAGTTCCCAAAATGGTGGAGACTTACAAAAATAAACAGAAACACTTACAGTTGGCGTTCGGGGCTGACATTGCCCAGCGAACGCATGGAGAGGAGACGTGTTAACCACAGTTGCTCCCCAGGGCCGACAACGTTTCAACAGAACCATGGCTGTGTGGAGTGGCTAACATGTCATGATAGTGTTAGCAATATTGGCTGGCTGACAAGATGGCAGATGATGCACACAAAACATGAACAGCTTACTGTCAAAGAGAGAGGGGGCGTGGTCGGACCAATGAATCCTGGACAGCGCCCACCTGAAAGTGGGTCAAAACGGCTGCCCAACAACCGTCGGCCAGAGCGGTGGCTACAAGCATGGAAAAGAAAAGGAACACAGACATAAAAACAACAAGAACTCTAAAGATAATAGATAGATAGACAGATAGATAGATAGATACTTTATTTGGAACAAAAAAGTATAACAAAAACAAAACAAATGACAAATGCAATAAAGTAACAGTATACAGTGTTCGAAAGGGAGAAGGAAGAAGTGAACACTTATTAATTCCATCTCCTCTTTTCCATAAATACACCCATGTGAATTATATACAAATTACCACATTTAAGACCCCAAGTAAACAATTAACTGTATTTTGTACGTATCAACATTAACACCCATCCATCCTAACATACATTGATGTCCATACATCAAAACCAGCCTCAAACAACACAGATGTACACAGTGCTGTCCCACCCACCATTCCATAGTGTCCCATAGTGTCCCAGAGTGAGCATAGTGAATCGTACATATAAATACTACCCTTCTAACATATATCCTTTCAGCAAATAATGTTTATACCTCGTTTTGAATTGATTTCTGTTTGTACATAGTTTCAGTTCCAGCTCCAGACTGTTCCACAAATCCACCCCACAGACAGATATGCACATACTTTTCTTGATTGTTCGTATCTTGGGTTTTGTAAAGTTTAAGTCTCCTCTCAAATTATGATCATTGTCTCTTTTTTTAAATATTTTTTGTATATTAGTTGGGAGTTGATTATTAATTGCCCTGTACATTACTTGTGCTGTCTTAAATTTAACTAAATCCATGAACTTTATGACATGTGACTTTAAAAACAACGAATTGGTATGGTCTCTATATCCTACATTATTTATCCTTATAGCTCTTTTTTGTAAGGTGCATATTGACTGTAGGTTGGTCTTGTAGGTGTTTCCCCAGACTTCTACACAGTAGTTAAGATAAGGTAGAAACAGTGAATTGTACAGTAAGACCAATGATTTATTGTCCAAGATGTGTCTTGTCTTCCCCAGTATCCCTATACATTTTGCTAACTTGGCCCGGATGTGACTGATGTGAGGTTTCCAGCAGATTTTATTGTCTAGCGTCACCCCCAGAAACTTATTTTCCTGTACTGTTTCTATTCTGGTATCATCTATCGTTACCATTATTTCATGATTTATTTTATAATTTCCAAACAACATAATCTTTGTTTTTTTTTAGATTTAGAGATAATTTATTTTTGTTGAACCACTGCGTTAATTTTTCCATTTCAGTTGTGACCACCTCTAAAACCTGCTGCAAATTCTCACCAGTGCAAAGGATATTTGTGTCATCCGCAAACAAAATAAATTTCAGAATTTTTGATACTTGGCATATGTCATTTAAATACAAAATAAAGAGTTTGGGTTCCAAAACTGACCCCTGGAGCACACCACAAGTGATGTCCATGAAGGGTGATTTGTGCTCTCCAATTTGTACAAATTGTTGTCTGTTACTTAAATAACTTTCCACCCAACTCAGTCCAACCCCTCTTATCCCATACCTTTCCAGTTTCCCTAGTAGTATTCTGTGGTCAATGGTGTCAAAAGCTTTCTTTAAATCTATAAATACACCTACAGTAAACTTTTTTTTTATCTATACAATTAGTAATTTCTTCTATAAGTTCGATCAGTGCCAAAGATGTAGATTTATCTGCTCTAAAACCATACTGGCTGTCTGTAAGGAGGTTGTGTTTTTCAATGAAATCATCCAGTCTCTTAGTGAAGATTTTTTCAAGTATTTTGGAGAATTGTGAGAGTAAAGAGACTGGCCTGTAATTTGTGAAACAATGACCGTCTCCTGTTTTGTATAGAGGTATTACTTTTGCTATTTTCATTTTGTTTGGAAATTTACCAGTTTGAAATGACAGGTTACAGATGTGGGTGAGTGGCTTAACAATTCCTTCAATTACTTTTTTCACTATTGTCATGTCAATTTCATTCCAGTCCATTGATTTTTTGTTCTTAAATTTACTCACAGTCTCGATAATTTCATTTTCAGTAACTGCACCCAAAAAGATTGTGTTTGGATTTCTATCTTCTATTTCATTTACAGAACCACTGTTGTTTGTTTCTGTTGTCACTATTGATTTTGCTAATTCAGGACCAACGTTTACAAAACATTTATTGAAACCACTGACCACATCCTCCATATTATTTATCAAATTGCCATTTTCAATAAAATATTCTGGATAATTAGCATTCTTAGGTTGATTACTAAAAATTCCATTGAGTACTTGCCATACTCCTCTTAAGTTATTCTTATTATCCTCTAATATTCTGTTATAATATTCTTTCTTACAGGTCCTCATTATATTAGTAAGCTTATTTTTATATCTTTTATATTTGATCTCAGCCTCCACCGTTCTGCACTTTATGAATTGTTTATATAATGTATTCTTCTTTTTACATGCATTTATTAACCCCTTGGTGACCCAAGGAATATTTTTCTTTTGTTGTCTGTCACTGTATTGTTTTATAGGACAGTTTTTATTGTACAATGATTGAAATATTTGTAAAAATTTATCATATGCTTTATTTATATCATTTTCATCATAAACTATCTTTCAATCTTGTATTAATAATTCCTTTGTCAGTAAATACATATTTAAATGCATAAAATTATTTAAAATTATTTTCTGTTTGGACAGTTTCAGAAAAAGACCAGCTGTCAGGGAGAGTGAGAGTGAGAGCTTGTTGCTACAGGTCGATGAAGAAGAATGACAAGCCGCACAGTTTGACTTTACAATATAATCTAGGACAGGGGTCAGCAACTGGCCAACTCCTGTCCGGATCCGGATCCCGAGAGTCCTCCGTCTGGACCCCAAATCCTTTTGATACAATTTGAGGAAAAGGGCGACTTTTTTATTTTGGTGGGAAAAAAAAGCAAAAAAAGTGGAATTGAACTGCTGCATTGGCGACCGCCCAACAGATTATGGCACGAGCCCTTGGGCACTCTCCTCCTGCTTTTGCTTTCAGCCTCCCGTCTTCACTGTCCCATGAACGCCACTATACACAGAGACTCTGCAGCTCCAACCGCTCCAGAAAGCGAGCAGGTTGCAAAATCAGGTTTGCTGCAGGCAGCCCCCCCCCCCCCCACACACACACACACACACACACACAAGGCCGACAGTCAGGACATCTACCCTGGACAGACCATTTCAGGCCTGTACCCACAAAAAGAAGTGCTGATGTAAAAGAGAATATATTTACCTTCTTCTTCTATTCTGCTGAGAGTAGTCCATGCTGACATGCAGAGGTAAGGTCACTGGTTATGGAGTCCCTTTTCACAGCTTCCGATATCACGTAAAAACTCTGTAAAAGCTCCGTGTGTAACTGAACATGAAAAGCTCCACCTCCCTGCTCCCTGTAACCATGGAGTTGCAGCTAGGGATAAATGTATCAATACTTTGACACCAGCTGGTCGATACTCTGGAGTTGATCCTTTTTTTTTTTTTTAAATATTGCGATACCACCTTAATACAAAATGTGCAATTTGTTTTCACTTCTGAGAGTTTTAGGCATTAAATTTTAAGTGAAAACAGGTGAAAAACCAGCCCAGGCATGTTTTAGAGATGGTCTGCCGTGTCACATGATTATGGCAGCCTATTAGATGTCAGAGCTGAAGACTCACTGTGCACTGGCAGCCTCCAGTCAAGCAGTCACGGTGACTCTGGTGCAGAGCAGAGTGAGAACCCAGCAGCGTTGTGGGCAGCAGAAGAAATATATGAGTAACGCTCTTTGAACCTATGTGTAACTTACTCAACGGGTTTCTAACTTACAGCTACCTTATCATGGCGTATTTGCAGCATTGGTTCACAGGAAAAACCTGTAGAGAGCTCAGCTCAGCTTCTGCCTGCAGTGCATACACACACACACACACGCAGAGCTAAACACAGTACTTTTTGTATAACAGGACCTGTCGGGGATGTGTCTGAGCACTTTCAAGCCACAGGATAAAGATCCAAATTGGTGTTTACCACTCCTTGTGATGTTTTTTACCCCTGACTGCAGCCTGTAGCATCAGCTGTCCAGTGTTGTTCTGACAGATATGCCAAAATGTCAGAACACCGGACAAGGAGGATCCAGTCAGCTGATCGCTGAAGAACAGAGCTCAGCTGTTTTCCATGATAAATCACATTTTGCTGTTGCCTGCGCCTCCCAGCACACTCCATGCATCATCTTGTTTTTATTTTTCACCTGATTGAAAATAAACTTTTTTTTATCGCCATCAGTTTGCGTGCCTTTGAGCCAGGTTGTGAAAACTGTCATCTAACATTCCTGACGTGTCACATCAGCTGTTTTAGACATGACCGAACTGACAAATTTGACAGCTCTGCCCGGTCGGTCACACCCCCCACAGTGGTCTTTGGAGGGGAGAATCATCTGGGTTGAACAGAGATGATCTCTGACACATTTAGGATTCATGGATTGGGAGGCAACAGCAGTTTTGCATGACTGCGCTATGCAGAAGTTAGGATAAGATATGCATAAGTTATGCACAAGTTAGACTATTGTTGGCATAAGTTGTGAATGTTAGCAACACACAAAGCATTCGTTGGTTTAAGTCTTAATTATTTTTATTATAATTTAATTATATTTCATTTTATTTTATTTACTTTATTCATTGTTCCAGTTTTTCTTTCAAGTATTTATGTTCATGAGTTTTATTCATATTTCATATTGCCCTTGCAATAAAGTTGTTAATGAAACTGCAATCATGCGATTTTCCTTGAAGGGGCAAAAAGTATCGGTATCAGTATCAAAGTAAAAGTCCCATAAATTAATGGTATCGTATCGAAAGGAAAAATGCTGGTATTTCCCATCCCTAGTTACAGCTCCATCCATGCTGTAACACAGTTTACTGTTGAGATTAAAAAAAAAAAAATGTCAGAGGAATTGTGTTGTGTGGAATTATATTTTGTCCTGAAACTTTATTTTGTGTCCATTTTTTTTTGTCTTAGTTTGAAGATTTTAGAATTCTACACCTATTTATTTGGAGTCAACGAACACATTTAGTGGGGGCAGCTATGGCGCAGGTGTAGTGTGGCTTACTACTGATCAGAGGGTCAGGGGTTGATTCCCGCTCAGTCTGCATGTCAAAGTGTTCTTGAGCAAGACACTGAACCCCCAGTTGCTCGTGGTGGGTCAGGCCAGCGCCTGTGTGCATGGCAGCTCTGCCACCATCAGTGTGTGAATGGGTGGATAGCAGGATCTGTAAAGTGCTTTGGTCATCCAGAGATGAGAGAAAAAAAAATCACTATATAAGTGAATACCATTTACCATTCTCCTGTATTATAAAATTTTATATTACGTTTTGTTTGAAATTGAACAAAGAATTCATTTTAATTTTTTTTTGTTTAAAAATTAATATAGAGCTAAAAACGGATAAAACATGAGCTTAATAAAATAATGTGTGAAAGCAAGTTAAATGATACTGGTCTGTCTGGAGACAGCTGTGGTCTTCTGAAAGAATGTCAATGAAAGGCTGGCAGTTCTTAAAAGCACATTTTGAGATAAATTTGTCCATGCATATTTTATTTTTTTATTTAACCTTTATTTATACAGTTTAGCTCCATTGAGAGGAAACCTCTCTTTTTCAAGGACGCTCTTTTCACACTCACACCTTAAAGCTGTCCAGTATAGCCACAGACTGACATGTGGCCACTGAGCAGCTCCACTGGAGCAATTGGGGTTAAGGGCCTTGCTCAAAGGCACCACAGTGGGGTTAATGAGGGTGGGGAAAACACTGCTATGTCATCTGTCCCACCCAGATCTAATCCTGACGGTCCAAAGATCGGACCCGTGACACTCCGCTCACCAGTTCACATCCCTAACCATTAGGCCACCACTGCCTGTCATGAACCCTCCTGTGCACTTCTCCATTGTGCACGGTGAAGGGTGAAAAGATAAGAATTTACGTGCTGCAGTTACACCACACACGTTTATTAAGCACACAGACAAACAGTCCAAAGAAGGTGCAGACATACAAAAAGACAAAACACTTACATTTGGCGTTCCTGGGCCGACATCACCCAGCAAACAAGGAGAGGAGACGTGTAACCACGCTGGCGTCCCACAGCCGGTATCGCTGTGCGGACGCGAGAGAACCATGGCAAAGCAGAGTGGCTACACATCTTATAATGCTGACAGCACACAACAGTTGACGATGCTTAATGACCCAGCAGTGCATGACTGGCAAAAGGCGCTTAAGTACACGCACTGCTGGTGATGATAAAATTGCCAGCACCTGAGCGAGGAGTGGGAAGATGGCATACAGGCATGGGAACAGCTGATGGTAATTAGAAAGGGGGCGTGGTTGGAGCAGCAGGCAGTCAGACAGCGCTCACCAGTGTGAGCCAAAGGGGCTACCTCACCGCTGCTGGCCAGAAAGCAGTGGCTATGGGTAAGGAAGCAGCATAGAATACATAATATGCACATACACAGTGGCACCTAAACCCACAGAGAGGTCAGGACAGAGCCGGGGGAAACCAAGCCGGCTCGGCTCCTGACAGAGCCCCCCCCCCCTTTAAGAGGTGGATTCACAGACACCCAAGGTAACATCCCAGACCCTGTCCCCCCAACAGTAACAATAGCAAAAAACAACTCCAGGGTGGGAGGTAGGGGGAACAGGAAGGAGGGAACAAAATAACCCCACCCAGGGCCAACAATTAACCCCCCCCCCCCAAGTCCATGGGCATTGGGGATCAGGAGGCCACCCAGAGTCCCAGGCCCAGCAGAAGGTCAGGTGGACAGAGTCCGGCGGCCTGCCGGAAAACATGGGCCACCTGACCCAGGGAGTGAGTCCCTCTGGCAGTCGACCAGTGCCATTGAACCACCAAAACCGGAGGGGTGGAGCAGGAGGCGGCATGCCCACTGGGAGGCTCCCTGGTAGATGTCAAGATCGTAGGATGGCGATCCCCACAGTGTCAGACAGGGAAGGTGATGAGGCCACAGCGTTCTCGGGTTGACCCGCAGCACCCACGGTGGACTCCCACCAGGCCATCGCTGCACCCACGGTGGACCCCAACCAGGCCATCGCTGCACCCGTGTTGGACCCCAACTGGGCCATTGCTGCACCCGCGGTGGACCCCAACCGGGCCATCGCTGCACCTTCGGTGGACTCCAGCTGGAGCTCTGCAGCACCCTCAGTGGTCCTGGCTTGGGATACAGCTGCACCCGCGGTGGACCCCCAGCGGGCCACTGATGCACCCTGGGTGGCTTCCGACTGGAGCTCTGCAGCACCCGCGGTGGACCCCAGCTGGGCCAATGCTGCTTCCTCGGGAAGCTGATCGACCAAGGCGAGCACCATACCAAGGAAGCAGCCCACCAGTGGAACAATAGGCAATGGTGGCATCGTGGAACCCTCCGGCAGTGTTGGACCATCTCCAGCGACCCTGAAAGAAGGCTTGGACAGAGTGCACAAAGAAAGGAGGTCAGGGTCGCCAGCAGGAGTCCGGCGAGGTGAGCTCAGGTGCAGCTGATGGCTGCACCCGACTCTCCTGACCAAGAGCTAGGCATGATTTCTCTAAAGCTGAGTAAAGAAAAATAAAATAAATCACTCGCCTGAACTCGAGCTCCACCGCCATCCAGGACTCCATCGATCCTGCTGAGGGCGATGGTTCAGGCGCTTACTCTGCTGCGGCGGCTTTCACAGCAGACATGATAGTTGTTGCAGTCCTGATCTTCAGAGAGCTCTCCAACGCCAGTGACTCCTCCGGCAAGGATTCTGGAGGTGGAGTCCCGCGCCGCACTGGACCCTGGGAGGCAGAAGCCAGGGGACGCTGATCTGTCAGCACAGGCTTCAGGTTGGTCACAGCGCCCCTCCTCTGACCATGGCAGCTCTGAGGGGCTGGAGTAGAATCTTTCAGTGCCACGGCCCCCTCCTTCCTCTGAAGATCAAGCTCCAGGGCCAATGGACACTCAAAGGAGATAGAAGGAGATATGGAGAGGGTAGGGGGGTTAATTCCTGCTGCAGTGGTAGGTGAGGACCCAGCAGACTGCACAAACTCGGTCTCACTCCCGGGCATCAGGCAAGATGATTTATCAAATGAATTAATCAAATGAAAACACACTTGCCTGTTAATCCTGGGAGCAGTGGTCTTAGCTGCAGTACACCCAGCCTCCTGCTTCTTATCTGCAGCGCTCCTGGGTCCCTTGGAAAATCCAGAGAAGGCCGCTCTCGCAAACTGGAAGACAGGTAGAGGAGTGGAGGAATTCCTCCTGTGGTCCAACGCTGGGTCACGGTGCCGTGGAAGAGACGAAGCCGGTGGGACAGGAGCTGACACACAGGAGACGAGACTGGGCTTCTCTCGCCAAATTCTTCTATGTGCGAACGCCGGCCTCGCAACGCACGGCAAGGAAACAGGTGGAGGCAGAGGCGGCAGTGGAGGGAGTGATAGAGCAATCACCCAGGGATGAAGGTGCAGGTAAGGTCTCCACTCCACCAAGTTGGTTATTCCGCCCCAGCAGTCCATCTTGTCCCTCCAGGAGGTACAGCTGCATGCACTGGCTGCCAAACCCTCAATTGCCATGATGGCTTGGCGGTCCTCCCAGCTCCACTGTCTCCTCCATACTGCTTCACCAGCTTGAGGCATAATGGATCCTCAAAAACCGGTGGGTGAAAAAGCAGTTCAAAAAATGAAAAAAAAAAAAAAAAAGTTTGTGTGGGTGTAACCCACTAAATCCTTTTAGCTGGCTGGGTCATTCTGTCATGAACCCTCCCGTGCACTTCTCCATTGCACACGGCGAGGGGTGAAAAGATGAGGATTTACGCACTGGAGTTACACCACACACATTTATTAAACACGCAGACAAACAGTCCAAAGAAGGTGCAGACAATCAAAAAGACAAAACACTTACATTTGGCGTTCCTGGGCCGACATTGCCCAGCAAACATATAAGAGGAGATGTGTAACCACGCTGGTGTCCCACAGCCGGTATCGCTGTGCTGACGCAAGAGAACCACAGCAAAGCCGAGTAGCTACACGTCATATATCTGATGGCAGCACACAATAGTTGACAATGCTTAATGACCCAACAGTGCGTGACTGGCAAAAGGCACTTAAGTACACGCACTGCTGGTGATGATTAAAATGCCAGCACCTGGGCGAGGAGCAGGAAGATGGCATACAGGCATGGGAACAGCTGATGGTAATTAGAGAGGGGGCGTGGTTGGACCAGCAGACAGTCAGACACCGCTCACACCAGTGTGAGCCAAAGGGGCTGTCTCACCTCTGCTGGCCAGAAAGCAGTGGCTATGGGTAAGGAAGCAGCACAGAATACATAATATGCACATACACAGTGGCACCTAAACCCACAGAGAGGTCAGGACCAAGCCGGGGGAAACCAAGCCAGCTCGGCTCTTGGCACTACCCACCATGTGTCAGATTTTTCTTCCATTTGTTTTATTAAAAGATGTTGGAAGTAAATTCATAGGTCATTGCAAATATTTTGCTTTAAAAGGACTAAGTTGTCACACAGTGGGAGGGAAAAATCTTGTCTAGAAAAAAAAAATACATCAAGATGCAATGAGAATGGTTTTAGAATCAAGTCGGAGTTCTGAATCATAATTGAATCATGACGTGTCTAAAGATTCCAACACCTAGTTCGGACCTTGGATGGGGAGGAGGACCAATTTATCGGACCTTTTGCAGTTTTAGTTGGTGACCCCTGATCTAGGAATATTCACTGTAGTTCAGAGGCTGCCAGGTTAACAGATAGGCTCTTGCCTCTGTCCATAGCATTGTTTTGTTCACTGCCCGTTCATGGCATGTTAGGTTAATATATTTGATATAACACTTTCAGTGTCATATTCTACGGAGTAAGTTGGTGTATAATAATTTTTACACTATATTTTGTTTAATATTGCCTTACAATAAATTAATTAGCTTATTTTACTTTTTTCTTCCATTTTGAAGGTTACACTTAAGCATTCAGAGCCAGTCATCATAACTCGGCATCACTGCTCCTGTGTTGCTAGGACTACAGTTTGCAGCCATATTGTTACACTTCTTCAATTGGCACACTATTCTGAAAGCAGCACCAAAGTTGTTCCACCTGTACACAGCTGTACAGAAATGGAACAGCAATGGCATAAGCCAAGAACCATGGCAAGATCTCTGTGGTACACATTTTTTTTGCAACATCTTATTTTTGCGTCAATATAATGTCCTGAATGACTTCACAGAGGCCTAAACCTGGTCCAGTTGTCCAAATAGCCATCGTCAAGCCATCAAAAACTTCAGGGACAGAAGGAGGAATTAGGTAAGCAAATATGCACTGCCTTATCAGTGCTTTGAAATAAGCTTACTTGAGTTTACACTCCACTGAGAATTTCATTGCTCAAGAGTAGCTTTTTCTGTTCAACCTCTCCTCTCCTTAAGTAGACTGCATCAGCATTAAAAATATCTTTTCTTAAAATTCTGAAAAATGTTTTCCCCTTTTTGAAGCTTGTCTTGTTAATTTGAGACATTTTTATTGTATATATTGTAGAGGATGACTTTCACAAACGAGACTGAGTTTATTTCTCAGGAAAGGTTTATTGTGAGTCTACATCCTCTAACAAGCAAAGTATCTCAGCAAAGGGCAGAACAATCATTCTTCACAGCTCTTATACTCTCCAGAGACACAAAACCCCCAACATCAAATATCACATCCCCAACCCACAGTCCTTCAGTAAACATATAGCCTCCGAGGCTCCTTGGCATCTCCATTATCTCTCAACTCCTCAGCCTCGGGGGCTCCTGCTGGGACATTCTCTCTGGCTTCCCGTCTCTCAAGAAACCACTTCACACCTCCCGAGGTCTCTGCCGGGTCAGGTCCTCTTGGACGTTTAGACGTGAAGCCTCCAGAGTATGCACCGTCATGCCTACTAAATATATGTGAGGGAAAATGCATACCATACATGCATACCATATATGCGCCCTAAATGCGCGCCATAATATTACATTTTTACCTCCGCCAAGGAGGTTATGTTTTGTTAATGTATTTCCCCCAAAATTTGCAACTTTTCATGTAAGTGTATATTTTTCTTTCCTAATACCTTTCTTTTTTTCCATCGGCATTGGTTTGTCTGTCTGTTTGTTTATTTTTTAGCAAGATAACTCAAAAAGTTATGGAAGGATTTTCATGAAATTTTCACAGATTGTCAGAAATGGGGTATCCTACAGATGATTAGATTTTGGTGGTGATCTGGATCACCGTCCAGAAGAAAACCGCCATTACGGAAAATGCCATTTTCGTCAATAACTACTGAACCACTAATCCTATCATTGTGAATCCAATTGCTAGTCATATGTTTTCATGGTCAAGGAATCTGAAAACGAACACACAAACACTGTATGGGGGGAACTGTGGCGCTAAACTGCCATTACGGAAAATGCCATTTTCGTCAATAACTACTAAACCACTAATCCTATCATTGTGAATCCAATTGCTAGTAATGCAAATGTGTTTTATATATTTGCAAACTTCATGTAAATTTGACTTTTTTGGGGGGGGGGGTAAATTTGTGAAACATTATTTGCCGTGAAGTTGCTACCTTTATTAAAATCAAGCATTTAGGTGGAAAAAGTGAATATTGAAATACCAGGTTTGAAAATGTTAAACGTAGAAACAATACAAATACCAATGCAATGACAAAAAACTGGGGTATTGTCATATTTGATTTAATCCCTATGAAACATTGTCTAATACATTTTATTATTAATGTTGTATCAAATGCATTAACAAATTCTTAAATATAGGGAATGTATTATTGCCACCATTAGTGTTGTAAATTTAAGAGTTTCTGTTTTATAGAAGCACACGCTACAAGGCCCTTGAAGGATCGCTTCCTCACTTCTCTGTGCTCCAGGTTGAAGAGGCCCATACATCGTTTTACCCACTATCCAAGCTTTTGTCATAAACACCCTTTTCCGGGCATAAATGAGGCGCCAAATGCCAACAGAAAGTTTGCTTGTTTATTACAGAAAACACAAAATAAAGAGCCACGTGGGGCAAAACACATACACTAAACGTTGAACACAAATAAAGAACACAAAGACTTAAACCAGGGAGTAGCGAGGGCGGAACCTGACTGTAAAGAATAAACACTTACAATTGACGAAGCGAGGACGAGCCAAACACAGAAGGGAGACTGGAGCTGGACGTAGGGACTCCAGTCGTGGTAGACGTAGGTCGCAGCGAAGAGTGAGCCTCAGCTGCTCCCTTAAACACTAAAGACAAAACGCAATCAACCAAACAGGAGAGGAGAAAATGTAATTAGCAAAATCATAATCAGCTGTGACAGTGCCGGCTTGACTTGACAGCCGGAAGTCCGGCCGTGGCGCTGTCACAGTAAGAGCCCCGGGAGAACCAATAATAACAGAGCAGAAGTAATAAGGGAAAAAAGGGAAAATACTGAGTGACCCGGCCACAGATTAGCTCAGTGCTCGGATCATCACAGCCTTTGGTCTGCACTATGGGAATGCCTACAGATAAACCTTTGGTTGACTCTCACTTTGGACCTGTGCAAGCTGGTAGTGTTCTCTCCTACCAACAGCCTCCCGTGAAAACATGCCACATAAGCCATCATAAAGATGCTCTACCATTCCCCTTACTCCCCCTGGAGAATTACAGACTAAAACAGAACCTACAAGGATGTTATTTTGTCCCAAGTCTACATGATGAGCTTCACATAAAGTCTCTTAAGGTAAGCTTTGAGACAGCTCAGAAAATTGAAGAGGCTACAAGAGAAAAGAGTGCAATTTCTTTTTTCATTTTCATTTTTTAAGAGGTACGGCACCAACAGCTGACATGAAGAAAGGACTGGAGATGGAGATGGAGGCAGCTATTGAATACGCAAAGTTAAAGAATATACTGTAAATTACCTGCCCTGTGGACTTGTGATACGCCCTGATGTCCCCTGTCTTGCAGCCTCCCCTGATGGCAAGGTGTTTTACCCTCTTGAGTACCCACCCTTTGGTTTGGTGGAATTAAAGTGCCCAAACATGCTAAGTTTTGTGGATTGTAAATGCATTTGTATGCAAGATGGCTCACCTGTCTTGAAGTCACAGCATGCCTACTACTGGCAAGTTCAAAGTCAGCTTCTCCTTTCAGGCTTGGGATGGTGTGATTTTGTTGTGTGTGTGAAAGAGGACATTTTTGTGCAGAGAATTTACAGGGATCCTGAGGTGTTGTCACAGATAAGACAGAAAGGTGATTGGTTTTATTATCATGTATATATGCAAAGGGTTTTGTGAACAACATAGTTATATGAAAACTGGCTTGACCAGACTCTGACCAAAATCTTGAGGTTAAAGCCACCTGAGGCATTGCCAGGACTGAGTGGGCCCTGACATCAGATGTCAGCTAACAACTGCATGGTCAAATGACATTTACCAATCATAATGTGTTAGAAGTATTGAACTAAAATGTGCTATTAAATGCTTCTAATTTAAATATCTAGATCTGTTCTATATAACTTATGTGTAGTAGGACGCTGTACAGCATTAATGTCTTTCCAAGCTGTTGCAGAGAACTGACAACAAATTAACTTAAGGTAACCTTGATATATTTTCAAAATCAATGCGTGGGTCAGCCCGAACAAGACCATTTTTACTTTGAGAACTTTTCAAATGAGCGCCATGTAGTATTTTTAGGTGTCTTAGAGTGCAGGAATAACAGTTAAGGCAGTAACTCTGTTTATGCAGCTTTAATCTACCAGTAAAGCTCCATGACATGTATGTAATACAGAAGCACGTTCACCCTGTAACTCACCACATGCAGTAAGTGTGTTAGCTCTACACTGCAGCGCAGTTCCATTCCTTATTGTGCCATCTAATGGCAGGCAACACTACGTTCTACTTCAGTTCAGTTTCAGTCAAGCAACAGTAATTCTATCTGAGTAGGATATTTAATCGCTACACATCTGATGAAGAATGCTACGTGGAATAATAAATTAGTTTTAATACTTCTTTGAACACCCAAAGAGTCATCATATGACCATAAAGACAAAAGGAAAAAAGATATTTAATCTCATTACTTTACTGACATTACAGTTATACCACACTTGTGCTATTGCCAAAGTTGCTGCTTATATATTGCTTCTATAGATGATGAGGAAAAAAAAACAACAGACTGATAACTTTACATTTTTCCAGCAGGTGAAAAAAATGTCCAGTGGGAGTTTAACATTTTATGAAACGATGAAAGTTTCATCCATCCATCCATCCATCTTCTACCGCTTTTCCGGAGGTCAGGGTCGCGGAGGCAGCAGTTCAAGCAGAGAAGCCCAGACTTCCCTCTCCCCAGCCACCTGCTCCAGCTCTTCAGAGGGGATACCAAGGCGTTCCCAGACCAGCTGGGAGACATAGTCTCTCCACCCAGTCCTGGGTCTGCCCCGGGGTCTCCTCCCAGTGGGACGTGCCTGAAACACCTCAAGTAGGAGGCGTCCAGGAGGCATCCTAATCAGATGCCCATACCACCTCAACTGACTCCTTTCAATGTGGAGGAGCAGTGGTTCTACTCTGAGCCTCTCCCGGCTGACTGAGCTCCTCACCCTATCTCTGAGGGTGAGTCCAGCAATCCTACGGAGAAAGCTCATTTCAGCCGCTTGTATCCGCGATCTCGTTCTTTCGGCCATTACCCAAAGCTCGTGACCATAGGTGAGAGTAGGAACGTAGATTGACTGGTAAATCGACAGCTTTGCCTTAGAACTAAGCTCCCTCTTCACCACAACAGACCGGTACAACGTCCGCATCACTGCAGATGCTGCTCCAATCCGTCTGTCGATCTCTCGCTCCATTTTCCCCTCACTCGTGAACAAGACCCCAAGATACTTAAACTCCTCCACTTGGGGCAGGAGCTTGTCCCCAACCCAGAGAGGACAATCCACCTTTTTCCGGCTGAGGACCATGGACTCGGACTTGGAGGTGCTGATTCTCATCCCTGCCGCTTCACACTCAGCGGCAAACCGTCCCAGCAAGAGCTGTAGGTCATTGCTGGATGAAGCCAACAGGACAACATCATCTGCAAACAGCAGAGATGAAATCCTGTGGTCACCAAGCATGACACCCTCCATTCCCTGGCTGCGCCTAGAAATCCTGTCCATAAAAATTATGAACAGGATCGGTGACAAAGGGCAGCCCTGGCGGAGTCAGGGCTCTCACTGGGAATGACTCCGACCGAGTGTTGGCAATACGAACCAAACTCTCACAACGGTTGTACAGAGACCGAATAGCTCGTAACAACAAGCCCGATACCCCATACTCCCGAAGCACCCCCCACAAAAATCCACGAGGGACGCGGTCAAATGCCTTCTCCAAGTCCACAAAACACATGTAAACTGGTTGGGCAAACTCTCACGAACCCTCAAGAATTCTCGAGAGGGTAAAGAGCTGGTCCGATGTGCTACGGCCAGGACGAAAACCACATTGCTCCTCTTGAATCCGAGGTTCGACCAACGGCCAGACTCTCCTCTCCAGTACCTTGGCATAGATCTTCCCAGGGAGGCTGAGGAGTGTGATCCCTCTAAAGTTGGAGCACACCCTCCGGTCCCCTTTTTTGAAGAGAGGAACCACCACCCCAGTTTGCCATGCCAAAGGCTCTGCTCCCGACCTCCATGCAATGTTGCAGAGGCGTGTCAACCATGACAACCCAACAACATCCAGGGCCTTGAGGTACTCAGGGCGAATTTCATCCACCCCCGGGGCCCGGCCACCAAGGAGATTTTTAACCACCTTGGCGACCTCAGCCCCTGTGATAGGCGAGTCATCCCCCTCGTCCCCAAACCCTGCTTCCTCTGTGGAAGGCTTATCAGTGGGATTGAGGAGATCCTCAAAGTATTCCTTCCACCGCCCGACAATATCCCCAGTCGAAGTCAACAGTGTCCCATCCGCACCATACACACTGTGGACGGGGAGCTGCTTTCCCCTCCTGAGCCGCCGGACAGTTTGCCAGAATCTCTTTGAGGCCAACCGAAAGTCTTGTTCCATGGCCTCACCGAACTCCTCCCATACCTGGGTTTTTGCTCCAGCAACCACCCGAGCTGCACTCCGCTTGGCCTGCCGGTACACCTCAGCTGCTTCGGGAGTCCCACAAGCCAACCAAGCTTGATAGGACTCCTTCTTCAGCTTAATGGCCCCCCTCACCACTGGTGTCCACCACTTGGTTCGGGGGTTGCCACCACGAGATGCACCGACCACCTTGCGGCCGCAGCTCTGGGCCGCCGTTTCAACAACAGAGGTGGAAAACATGGCCCATTCAGACTCCATGTCTCCAGACTCCCTCGGAATGTGCTTGAAGTTCTTCCGGAGGTGGGAGCTGAAGACCTCCCAGACAGGGGCCTCAGCCAGATGCTCCCAGCACACCCTCACTATACATTTGGGTCTACCAGGTCTGAATGGCTTCCTCCCCTGCCATCGGATCCAACTCACCACCAGGTGGTGATCAGTTGACAGCTCTGCACCTCTCTTTACTCGGGTGTCCAAGACATACGGTCGCAGGTCTGATGATACGATGACAAAATCGATCATCGACCTGCGACCTAGGGTGTCCTGGTGCCAGGTGCACATATGGACACCCTTATGCTTGAACATGGTGTTCGTTATGGACAGACTGTGGTTAGCACAGAAGTCCAATAACTGAACACCACTTGGGTTCAGATCGGGCAGGCCGTTCCTCCCAATCACCCCCCTCCAGGTTTCACTGTCGTTGCCCACGTGCACATTGAAGTCCCCTAGTAGGACAATGGAGTCTCCAAGAGGAGCACCCTCCAGCACCCCAGTCACAGAGTCCAAAAAGGGTGGGTACTCTGAAACATCATTTGGTGCATAGGCACAAATGATGGTCAGGACCCGTTTCTCAACCCAAAGGCGCAGGGAAGCAACCCTTTCATCCACCGGGGAAAACTCCAATATAGAGGCAGCAAGGTGGGGCGATACAAGAATACCCACCCCTGCTCGTCGCCTCTGGCCCGGGGCAACTCCAGAAAAGGCCAAGCTCCAGCCCCTCTCCAGGAGACTGGTTCCAGAACCGGAGCTGTGTGTTGAGGTGAGGCCGACTATATCTAGCCGGTATCTCTCAACCTCGTACACTAGCTCAGGCTCCTTCCCCACCAGAGAGGTGACATTCCACGTACCAAAAGCCAGTTTAGAAAGCTTGGGATCAGTCCGCCAAGGTCTCCGCCTTTGACCGCCACCTAATCCGCATAGCACCGGACCCCCATGATTGATTGATTGATTTGCTTGTGTGCGTTTAATTAACCTAAAAATGAAACTTTGATAAATTGTATCAAAGTTTCATTTTAAGTTAATTAAACGCACACAAGCAAATCAATTTAAGTACTGACTGGAGCTAGCTCAATCAATTTTTAATTGTAATACTTCAGTGAAATAGCTTCTTCATACAAAAAAATCATAGAAAAACTGACATGATTCGGACAAACCCAAGTGCAGACATGGGCTCAGAATAAACACAATTATCTTTACTAAATGTGTGTGTGAGTGTGTGTGCGAGTGTAAATGAGAATGAGTGCAGGAGGACAAGCAGAACGTGGATAAGTCTGGCAACCCTAGAATAGAGGAGCGACAAGAGTATGAGCTCTCTGTAAACTGACTTGATAAACAAGTGGCTAATCAGTCTTACGGTGCAGGTGAGTAGTTGAGGCACTGAAGAACATCCAAGCAGCACTGTATGCCAGTGCCTCGGTCCGTCGTGTGTTCGTGCTGGTATAGATGATACAGGTGCTTCTGAGGGGAATAGCTTATTCGTAGAAACCAGTGTCTCCTCAGAGTGTAGGTGAAGGTCCTGGTCCGCCGCCAGGAGGAGGAAGTCCACCAAGAGGAACCCACCTGTGCACAGGGAAGATAGAGGGAAGGAGTGGAGAGAATGAATTTCTTCAGGTAGCTTACGTTGAGTTAGGGAGATGAAACTCCCAGATGATCAGGTGTGCAGGAAAGATGAGGGAGGCGAGACTCCCTAGCCAAAGGAGAAGTAGACTCTTGCTCAGAGGTCTTTCATCCAAATGGAGCATTGACGTCTCCGTGCAGAATGAGAGGCAGTACTCCTTAAGAAGGCTGCCTAATTGGAGGAGCAGGTGTGCGCGCAGCTGTGGAGACAATTAGGGCAGTAGGCACACAGAACGGATCACCACAAAAACATGTAAAGATGGAAATGTAATCAGAGCTCCTTCTTAATGGCATTACTGAAATATTTAACAGTTATATTTACCTATGTTAAGGGTGTAACAGTTCAGGTACTGCATCAATGTATTAGTCCTCATCTGCACTGTCCATGTTCAAGGTATTTATTTCATAGTCACATTGGTTTCATTTTTTAGCCAAAAACAGTTAATGTATTAATTTCAGCTCATTAAATCATATACTGTATGAGTAAAACACTGTTCTTGAATTTTTGTGTGCTTGAACAGAGAAGCACAGTTAAACTTTTTTGAGATTAAGTGTAGAAGCTACTTTTATGGGATGTTGTGGGGGAGCTAGGTGTTAGACTTCTTCACCCAGAGAGTTATGGTCCAGGAAAAGAGAGGTCGCCAGGGGGTCCAGACAGAGCAGCAAAGGTTGGGCACCCCCCAGGGATATATAATATACATCTTCGTTGGTGCATTTAGGGCTTTGGGGTGGGGGTGTGCCGCACTGTGTCGGTGAAGGGGATACCTTTGCTGCGCGGTGGGGCTGCACTCACCTCAATTTTAATTGCATTTTAGACAGACGAGCACTTGGGGGGATGGGGGCCCTGCTGCCCATCGCAGTGGCTAGCGGTGCTCCAATCACTATCCCCCCAATTTTAATTGCACTTTGGTAGTCCACACATTTACACACAATTACATCATATAACCGACATACGTCCACCATGTTTTGTGCGGGGGGAAGGAGGGTGGGTCTTCCCCCACCCCTGTTGCCCTCCTCCTGCTGGGGGTGTGGGGGCCCGGTGGGGAGCCTGGGACCTATCATGTTGTCAAAATCCCTGGGTGCTACTGAATGTATACAACCAAGGGAGTGAGAGGGGAACTGAATACGAGCATAAGTGAGAGTGAGGGGGTGATGAATGGAGGTGGTGATGGTGGGTCGGTTTTGTGTGGCACTTTGCATGTTGGGTGGCATCTCGGGGCGCCTGCAGTGGTCTGCTGATTGGTCGCTCAGGTGGACGTCGGGGGTGGGGGTCTGCTTCTGTGACCTGTGCCGATGGTCTCCCTGGTTACTGCTGGGCACTGGTGGGTGTTCAGGCTCACTGCATCTGCTTTGCAGCGGCCTTATGAAACAAGAGTGAATGAGGGGTGAGTTTGAATGGGTACAGGAGTGAGAGAGAATGGGTTGGTCCGGATGTGTGAGAGGGAGTTAGTGCATGTGGGTGTGCATGGGAGCATGTGGGTGTGAGGGTGTGGGGAGGGGTGTGTCTGCAAGTTGGGAGGTGCTGGATTAAGGGGGGGTAGGGCCTCTCGGCAATGTGGGCTCCCCTGAGCCCCCGCCCAGGGGAGCTTACTTTTAAAATAAAGTATTAAAAGTTATTACAGGAGGCGTTTACAACAATATACAATACACAGTTAGGTACTGTATAAGCTCCTCTTGGACAAATCTGTTTTGGCACAATAAGGGTGACAGATCCCTGTTCTGCTTGCCTAGCTGCCTGACAGGACAAGGGGGAAGGAGAAAAAAAAAAAGAAGAAGACTTCTCCACCCAGAAAGTTATTGTCCAGGAGAAGAGAGGTCCCCGGGGGGTCCAGACGAAGCAGCAAAGGTTGGGCACCCCCCGGGGAGAAGAGAAGATGCTGGGCCACCGGGAGAAGGAAGTAGTGCGGCACCAGCGTAATGTTATGTTAATGCACTGCACGGGCTTTGTCATGTAATAAGTATGATGTCTGAGCCCCAGGCCACTATGCAAATGATTAAATGTACTGTATATAAGTGAGATGCACTGTGGCCTGGGAGCTCTCATGTGATCTTGACTTGTTAGAGAGAATAAAGTTTGTGCTGATTCAGCTCGTTGCCTCTCCTTGTTCATTCTCTCTGCACTGGTGACCCTTGACGTGCAATGGAAGGCGAGACGAGCACCCCGGAGACAAGTTGGAGAGGAAGTGCCAGCACTGCGTTCGCTGTTTCAGTCAAGCTCTCGGACCTTTGGCTGCACGACCCGACAGCGTGGTTCTAACACACAGAGGCCCAGTTTGCTCTCTGCGGGGTAACAGCAGACGAGTCCAAATACTACCACATAGTCGTTGCGCTGGACGAGCGCACAACACAGCAGGTGGCAAGCCTGCTCCAAGACCCGCTGGTCCACGGAAAATACGAGGCACTCAAGAAGATGCTGACCCAGCACTACACACTCTCGGACTGTGAAAGAGTGGAAAGGCTCAAGACATGTTCTGAGTTAGGGGACAGATCAGCCGTCGAATTGATGGACAGCATGTTGACATTGATGGGCAGAGATGGTGAGCCGTTCCTGTTTGCCCACCTGTCCCTCAGAAACCTCCCGGCAGCAGTGAGAGCTATCCTGGCAAACTCGCCACTGCTGGCAACGAGGAACTATCGCGCACTAGCGCAGGAAGCAGACCGTATCATCCTGGCGACCAGAACCTTCGCCGTGAACGCAGCGGCACCGGAGCCCAGAGGGACAGCCAGCAAGGTCAAGGACTGGCTGGTGCAGACGCAGGGGGCACAGGAAGGACATAATCTGCTTCTATCATCGTCATTTCAGAGCGGAAGCACTGCAATGCATGCCACCATGCCAGTTCAAGCGGTCGGGAAACACCAAGGCCAGCAGTCAGTAGCAGCTGCGACTGCTGGAGACAGAGATAAGCTGCTCTACAGACTCACGTTTGGGGAGACGGTTCCTGGTGGACTCCGGCTCCCAGAAGAGCCTCATCCTGCCATTCAACTCAGACAGGGTGGCAGGAAGTAGCGGTCCCAAGCTGGCAGCCGCCAACAGATCAGACATTAAGACATTTGGTGAACGGACACTGACTATAAGTTTGCATGGGCGTAACTTCCAGTGGACCTTCATTATAGCGGCATGTGTTGCCTCCATTTTGGGTGCAGACTTTCTATGTGTGCATGGTTTATTAATTGATGTTGCTAATAGATGGCTGGTGGACGCTGTGTCTTTTGATTCTCTGCCCTATACAGCTCAGGGAGCCGGGTCGACAACACTAGCCAACGTTACAGCTCCAGGGGGTAAGTTCCAACAGTTACTCGCCCAGTTCCCAGCACTCACAGTTACAACATTTTCAGCGACCATAACCAAGCACAGGGTCGAGTATTTTATCACTACCAAAGGACCGCCTGTTTTCGCACGACCTTGGCACCTGGACGCAGCTAAACTGGCTAGCGCGCACAAGGAGTTCGCCAACTTGGAGAGGTTAGGCATCATCAGGCGCTCAAACAGCCCAAGGGCATCCCTGCTGCACATGGTGCCTAAAGCCGACAGGTCGTGGAGACCATGTGGCAATTTCCGGTGATTGAACAACACTATGGCACACGATCACTACCCTATCCCCCATATCCAGGATTTTTCCATCCACCTGGCCGGGGCACACATTTTTTTCCAAGGTGAACCTGGTCTGCGGTTACCACCAGGTCCTGGTGCACGCAGAAGGTGTACCAAAAACGGCAGTGATAACTCCGTTCGGCCTTTTCGAATTTTTGTGCATGCCATTTGGATTAAAAGGCACAGAGCAAACCTTCCAAAGGATGATGGATGCAGTGCTGCGTGATCTGCCCTTTGTTTTTGTCTACATGGATGACATCCTGGTGACCAGCACGTCCGAGGACGAGCACGTCGCCCACCTCAGGATGGTTTTCCAGTGATTGGAAGCGCATGGTTTAATAATCATGTTAAGAAACATGTTAAGAAGGTAAAGACATCTTCTTTCTATTCTATTTTTGTCTTTAATAAGAACAAAAGATAAATAATAATCAACCCGGCAAAGTGCCAGTTCGGTGCGGCAGCGATCGATTTTTTGGCCCACTGCATTTCGCCGGAGGGCGCAATTCCATTACCGGACAAGGCGCTCGCAGTGTCAGACTTTCAGCGTCCTCAGACGGTGAGGGTGCTTCAGGAGTTTTTGGGGATGGTTAATTTTTACAACCGTTTTCTCATGCAGCCCAGCTGATGCAGCCATTGTACACAGCGCTTAAAAAAAAGAGACCTGCGGACAACATCGACTGGACTCCCGAGCGGGATCAGGCTTTTTCGAATGCCAAAGCAGTGCTGGCCAAAGCCGCACTACATGTGCACCCAGATCTGTCGGCACAGATAGCGCTCACTACGAATGCATCTGATGTGGCCATAGGGGCCATAGTGGAGGAGTGCGTCGCAGATTTGTGGCAGCCGCACGCATTTTTCAGCAGATCTTTGCACGACAACGAGCGCAAATACAACACATTCAACAGAGAGTTGCTGGCTCTCCACCTGGTGATATGCCATTTCCAGTTCTGGCTGGAGGGGCGCAACTTCACCACGTTTAAGGACCACAAGCCGCTAACGTACACTATGGCCAAAGTCTCAGACCTGTGGTCAGCCCGGCAGCAACGGCAGCTGGCCGCAATCTCAGAGTTCATGACCGACAGTCGGCATGTGGCCGGTAAACTCAACGTGGGGGCAGACTATCTCTCGTGCGCATTGGTGGCCCCGGTCTACGGGGGAATAGATTACCCCACCATGGCCGCGGAGCAAGCCAGGGATGCGGACATTTGCGTACTGCAGTCTGGACCAACAGCGTTAAGGCTGGAGAGCAGGGTAATGCAAGAAGTGGGCCCTCCCGTACTCTGTGAGGTCTCCACAGGCCGCCCACACCCGGTGGTCCCGCGCTCTTTGGCGCTGTTGGATTTTTGAGTTGGTCCACTGCCTTGCGCACCCGGGAGTGCACGCTTCAGTGAAACTGGTGGGGGCGAAATTCATTTGGCCACATTTGCATAAAGAGGTGAAAGAGTGGGCAGCAGCTTGTGTCACGTGCCAACGAGCCAAGGTGCATAGGCACACCAGGGCTCACCTTGAACTGTTCCACATCCCGACTAAGAGGTTTGACCACATCCACGTGGACCTGGTGGAGCCCCTTCCACCATTGCAGGGGTTTACACATCTCTTGACAGTTGTGGACCGCACGACGCGCTGGCCTGAAGTGTACCGCTAGTTTCTACCATGTCCGCGGAAGTAGTGCGCGCTTTTTTGTCAACTTGGGTGGCACGTATCAGAGCTCCTTTGGACATCATGTCCGATAGGGGCCCACAGTTCATTTCCGAACTCTGGTCTGTGATGGCCCGGAGCCTGGGGGTCAACATTCACCGCATTACTGCGTACAACCCCCAGGCCAATGGGTTATGCGACCATTTCCACAGGTCACTTAAGGCAGCACTCAGGGCTTCACTCACGGACGCAAATTGGGTAGACTGTCTGCCTTGGGTTCTTTTAGGGTTGTGATCCACACCGAAGGAGGATTTGGCAGCCTCCCCGGCAGAACTTGTTTTTTCCCAACCGCTGTGGATCCCCAGGAAATTTTTACCGGACAACCCTGCGCCCGAGGTCAAGCCGCCCTCGCATTCTCTGCATGGCACAGAGGTAGGGAGTGTACCGGGCCTGGCCCACCACTGTTTTCCCCACGCATTTGTCCCAAAAAGCTTGCGGAATGCAACTTTTGTGTTTGTCAGACACGATGCACACCAGCCCCCGCTGCGCCCACCATACGACGGGCCGTTCAGAGTGTTGGAATCTGGGGCGAAACATTTTGTGTTGGACTTGGGGGGACGTACAGAAACCATCTGCATTGACAGGCTCAAGCCCACCTTTGTGTTGGCAGACGAACAGGTGGTGTTGGCCCGGGCTCCCTGGCACGGATGTCCCCCGTTGGGGGCTCCGCAGGTTGGTGACTCCTCAGCAGGGACAGGCACTCATGTTGAGGATGTGTTTTCTCCCCCTCCCCTTTTCCCCCCACAGACTGACGTGGCCCCCGGGGCACCCCACCAGCATAGCAGTGCCACAGAGCCGGCAACCCTCCGTTACAGCCGTTATGGACGTCAACTGAAGCCCAAAGGACGGAGGAGTTAAGGCCCATTGTGGGTGTTCAGGGGGCAGTGTGGGGGAGCTGCAAGCTCCCATCTCTCCAGGATCTGTACATCTCCAGGACCCGGAGGCGTGCTGGCCGGATCATAGCCGATCCCTCACACCCTGGTCACGTACTGTTTGCCCCCCTCCCCTCTGGTAGAAGACTTCGGTCCATCCAGACTAAAACCTCCCGTCACATGAACAGCTTCTTCCCCTCTGCCATTAGACTGCTGAACACTAAGTGACTTATTGACTCTCGTGCACCATGTACAACAGCTCAACCAGACTCATGTCAATCATCACTGTTTTCTTCCTGCATTACCGACTGCACTATATAGTTCTCCACAGTATCTGCTGCTGGCTAATATATATTTTAACTGTTGACCAGTATCACTTAATCTTATCCTACACTTTATTACATGTATAGTTTATTTCTCTTATCTTATCATGTTTAATGTTGCAGCATTGTACCGAGACAAATTCCTAGTTTGTGTACTACATGAACAATGGCAATAAACCTGATTCTGATTCTGATTCTGATTCTGATTCTGAGCTAAGTATTAGACTTCTCCACCCAGAGAGTTATGGTCCAGGAGAAGAGAGGTTGCCAGGGGATCCAGACGGAGCAGCAAAGGTTGGGCACCTCCCGGGGAGAAGAGGAGACACTGGGCTGCCGGGAGAAGGAAGTAGTGAGGCACCAGCGTAATGTTATGTTAATGCACCGCACGGGCTTTGTCATGTAATAAGTATGATGTCTGAGCCCCAGGCCACTATGCAAATGATTAAAGGTACATATATAAGTGAGGTGCACTGTGGCCTGGGAGCTCTCATGTGATCTTGACTTGTTAGAGAGAATAAAGTCTGTGCTGATTCAGCTCGTTGCCTCACCTTGTTCATTCTCTCCACAATGTAATGTTAATTTGCCCTGAAGTACAGACTCAAGAAAGAAAAGGCAAAACTTGATACTTGAAACGTTGCTCATTCTAATTCACCCAAGTCTTCACAAGAGGTCCATATTGGTAGTTCACGAGTAAGCAAGCTATAGTCCATAAGGAATTGATGCTTCCCATTAGGAATATGAGGATCTCAGACTGGATTAGCTTGCACAGTTTAATTCTTCCAATCACTCTCTCAACATGGACTCTGAAGTGTGTGAACTCGCAGATTTTTTGCACCTGTTAGCTGGCATCTGTGTCTGCTTTGAGAGGAAGGGTGCACGATAAAGTTTACCTGGAATACAGTCTTCAATCAAAAAGCTCTTGTCTGCCATCACAGCCATATCCTCTGTGAGCAGCTCTTGGAGGCCGGACTGTTTAAAGAGCTCTTTGTCACTAATGAATACTGCATACAGCGCTGAAATGGAGGTGACTGCACCATGAGGCACTGTTCAGATCAAGCCTTTCAAAGTGGAGTGTTATTTGTACCTTGAGTACATCTCACTTTGTAGAGGCAGACTGGCTGACTGTTGGCATCTGAGCTCTGTGCAGTCAACGATGACCTACCAATTAATTGGCATAAACTGGGGAATTCTAAATTGTCCTTAGGTATGGATATGAGAGTGATGGTTGTCTCTCTGTTGGCCCTGTGATGGACTGGTGATCTGTCCAGGGTGTACCCTGCCTCTCACCCAAAAGATGCTGACTTCCTCTTATTGTATTCAGCAAGTGTTTTATTTCCTGCACAATCTTTTGTAGTCACCCCAATTACAGAAAAAGCTACATCACATAAAACAATAACTTGCTTCAATATGAAAGTACCAGACCAGCCAATCTGATGAATATTTTGCCTTATGCTTTGATGTTTAGAAAGGTAAAATTTTATCCACTTTGAATGACTTCCATCTGTGCTCGTGCAACATTTACCTGTGTGTCTGCATGCATACTCTGCTTGAACTCCCTCAATAACACAGCCTTACCTTCCTCAGGAGACATCCAGATAGTGAGCGGGGCCCAGAAGAAAGTAGAGATAGTAAGTCCATGTTGTTATGATCCTGCTAATGGTGGATGGAAAAACGATCTGCAAGATCATCTTCTGTGGATCCCAAGCTGAGGTACATGAGGAAGAAGAATGGTTCATCCAGCAGAGAAAGAGCGTGTCTCTAAAAGACATTGTACAAAATTATTAGTGAATTATTCTTAAACATTTTTTCCACAGAATACTAATTTTGTCAGATTTTGCTATATTGCATGAACATATTTAAAGCCAGCAAAAGGAAAATAAAAAAACTTGAAATATTTAATTTTATGTGTAATAACTATAGGATAGAAGAAAGTTTATTTTTTAAATTAAATTAAAAACACATTTTTGATCTGTACCTGTATCCCATACAATGAAGCTTAATAGTGCTGTAGTGTTTTTGCATCATATGGACATAACTTTAAATGTCCAGGTTAACACCAAGAGCTAAATATGGTTATGCGATGCTACAGAAAACACATTTATCACAGTACAACTTAGCAAACCAGTCATAACACCCTGAGTAGACTTACAGAGTAAGAACATGGAAAAATTATTTCCTCGCGTCTGTACTGGGCTCTTCTTGCTCGAGTGACCCCGATTATGTTGACAGTTGATGGCTCAGTTAGGTCCCAAAAGGTCAATAAGTGTTGATGAGTTGCAAATCTTAGGAAAAAAATGATACATGAATTGCTTATAAACCAGATTTCGTGTCAGGGCATTCACAAGTTCATAAATACATGAATTTATGTTTTATGTACAGTAAGTTATACATACCTTGTGAAGGCTTTAATTTGAGAGTCAGACCCCTCAAATTTATGCAGCCCAAAGCGACATCTCAGGGTCACCTCCTCCACCTGCTTCCTCAGTTTAAGGGTTTCTTCCTCTTTCTCATCACCCAAACTCCAAAAAGATTAACAGCAGAAAGCTGAGGGGCCGTACAGTAATCATGATCAGAGCACCACTCCATTCCAACCTCGGCATCAACATCCTTGTAACTTTCATTTGTGCAGAGAGACACGGGCCTTTCTCTTGTCTCCTCAAAACCCACACATTGTTGTTGGACACTATAGCCATTCCACTCGAACAACTGAGACAAGGTCCCCTTTCTAAGCTGGTGAAGTCCACACAGAGTTATAATCATATCCTCAGGAAGAAAATGCCTGCTGCACAACTTGGACTGGTTGGTGACAGTAAATATTTCCCTTCTAATCTTAACTTTCCACTTCTTCCTAAGCTCAGGATCAGCTGGAAAAGAGTGAAAGCTCTCGGTGGAGTACCAAGCTGTTGAAGAGCAAAGAGGCACCGAGCAATGCTTTGTAGAATTCACCCCCCTCCTCATAAACTTGACAGCACTTTTCTTTATGCTAGTGGCTAATGTTAGCCAAGCCAACAGGCCGACTTATCACACTATTTCAAGGCAATCAGTATTTAAAATGAAACCAAATGGGAAACACAAACTCTATATACTGTATATTAAAAAAATGAACTATCAATACCTATTTACAAAATGTACAATGATAAACACAAGCAGATAAACTGATTTAAAGACAAGCATAACACCGGCAAATATAATGGGATTTGGCTGTGACCGGAAGTGTCGCGTCTACCTCTGGCGGACAGATAAGATGGACTCACACAGCAGGCAGTACTCCAGGTTCAGGTTACTTTATTTGTACCCGTAGGTAGATTTGTTTTGCAGTTGGTGACATCCATACTTACAAGCCACAATTACATTCAACATAGACACAAACACAGGCACACATTTTACAAAATAGGTAAATATAAAATATGTACAATATAATTTTTATAGCTTGTTCAACTCTTTGACAGCAGCAGGGACAAAGCTGTTTTTGTAGCGCTGGGTTCTACTTTTTGGGACAGCAAACCTCCGTCTGGAGGGAAGAAGCTGAAAGTTGCAGTGCAAAGGGTGGGAGTCATCATTTAAAATCGAGTCGGCCATCCTCTGTACTTGTCTGGTGTACAGGGATGTCAGGCTCAGCTGTGACTCACCAAGCAAACGACTGGACCATCTGACTACCTGATCCAAGGATTTCCTCTGTTTCAGTTTTATCTGACCAAACCATGACATTAAAGAAAAGGATAAAACAGATTCAATAAAAGCCCGATAGAACATAGTCATTATGGTTCGGTCAGTTTGGAAGCGTGCAAGTTTCCTCAAACAATGCAAATTTTGCTGACCCTTTTTGCACACCCTTTCACAGTTCACCTCAAAGTTCAATCCACTATCAATAATCGTCCCAAGATATTTGTATGATTGTACACATTCGGTGGTCTGGCCTTTTAGTATGGTGACTTTGTGCCTGGGAGTTTTCCTCCTAAAGTCAATAATCATATCTTTCGTTTTTGTTGTATTCAGCTGCAGGTAGGAATCCTCACACCAGTGAACAAAGTCATCAACTACTGGGCCGTGGCCACTCTCACCATCCTGGAGGAGACTGACAATGACTGAGTCATCAGCATACTTTATAATGTGTCTGTTGTCATGTCTGCTCCGACACATGTTTGTGTACAGGATGAAGAGTAGTGGTGACAACACACACCCCTGAGGAGAGCCAGTAGAAGAGCACTTTAGGTCAGACAATGTGCCATTGACCCTTACTCTCTGCGTCCTGTTGGTTAAGAAATCCAGAATCCAACCCACCAGATTATTGCTTAAATCAAATTGTTGCAGGAGCCTTTCAACTAAAATATGAGGTTGGATTGTATTAAAGGCAGAAGAAAAGTCCACAAATAAAAGCCTGGCGTGTGTCCCATTAAAATCCAGATGTTTAAAAAGCATGTTAAACAGAGTGACAGTGGCATCCTCCACTCCTCTGTGAGGCCTATAGGCAAACTGCAGAGGATCCAATGCATGTTCAGTCTGCTTTAGGACCTCACATCTGACCAGTTTTTCAAAAATTTTCATTAAAATTGAAGTCAAAGCAACTGGTCTAAAGTCATTTACCGTTTTAGGACAGCTGGATTTTGGAACGGGAACAACCACGGCATCTTTCCAGATCTTAGGCACATGTTGTGTCTGTAAGGACTTATTGAAAATGTAGTGAAATATAGGACTCAGTTCATGTGCACAGGACTTTACCAGGCGTCCACATATATTATCAGGGCCCTGACTTCTGTTCACTTTTACAGCGCGGAACTCCCTTTCAACATCCTGCATCTCAATATTAAAGTGCTGATTGTCTTTGAGTTTCTGTTTCAAATCTTGGATTTCTGTGCTAAAATCAAAGGAGTCAAAACGACCATAAAAACAATTAAGAGCATTAGCCAGCTCTGTGTCTGAACTAAAACCATCTAAAAACACACGATTACTGCGCTCTGTGCTCTGAAGGCCTGCAATTTTTTTCATACTGGCCCAGGCCGAACCAAGTTTATTTGCTGCCATCTTGCTTTCCAATTCTGATTTATAATTCTGTTTTGCTCTTAAAATTTCGGCCTTTAGCTCCTTAGTGGCAACCTGTAGCGCAGAAACAGACCCCTGTTTAAAGGCAAGTGCTTTCCTCTGTAAGCAGGATTTAACTGATTTAGTAACCCATGGTTTGTTGTTGGGATATATTTTGACACGTTTACGTGGAACAAACTTATTTTGACAGTGAGCCATGTATGAGCATGTGAGCTCAGCCAGAGAGTCCAAATCATCCCCGCAGGCCATTATGAACATCTTCCAGTCTGTACAGTCAAAGCATTCCTGGAGGCTGTGCTCTGAATCTTCTGTCCACACATCAATGTCTCTCATCTCCACCTTGCCTCTTCTGAGAGCAGTTTTATATGTGGGCAGCAAATGAACACAGTTGTGATCTGATGATCCTAAAGGAGGAAGGGGGAGTGATTTATAGGCCCTCTCTATGGATCCATAGCACAGGTCCAATGTCTTTTTTCGCCTGGTTGGGCAGGAGACATACTGATGAAAGTTTTTAAGTGTCTTCTTTAAAGAAACATGGTTAAAATCCCCAAGAATGAAGTTTGGCACCTCTGGAGAAATTGACTGCAGCCGCTGGATCACATCAGAGATGGTGCTGGAGGCGGAGTCAGCGTCTGCCCTCGGATGAATGTACACGGTTGTGATGAAAAGTTGGGGAAACTCTCGAGGCAAATAAAAGGGGCGAAGCGACACAGACAGCAGCTCCACATGGGGTGTACAGATGCGCTCTCTGACCGTGACAGATGTGCAGTACTGCTTATTAATGTATAAACATACTCCGCCCCCCTGACGTTTCCCCGTTACCTCTTCCTGCCGATCCGAGCGCAGCGGAGCTCCAAAGCCGTCAATCCACAGGTCTGCGTCTCGATCATGCGCAGTAAGCCAAGATTCAGTGAAAGCCATGACGCAGCAGTTCTTAAAATCCTTCTGGTAACGTACGTTGCCTTGAATTTCCTCCACCTTGTTTCTCACAGACTGTGCATTCCCAAAAATGATCGAAGGAAGAGGAATGTTACCAAACTGACGTCTCCTAAGGCGCAATTTCACACCTCCACGTCTTCCACGCTTCCTCCTGCCGCTTCTTTTTTCACCGCTGTGTCCGTCTCTCAAAATAAAGTCCGGCAGCTGAAATCTGGGCGCAATCAGAGACTCTGCACCAGCTGTGTTAAAGCGCAGCAACACGTCCCTGGAATATTGTATTCTGCCCGCTATTCTGCTCGCCATGGAGCCGAACGCGTTTACCTCAGAGACAAAGAGCCACAGCACAGAAAGCAGTAGTGCGAGATATGAGAGGAAATCCATGTTGCAGATACCAGGGAGCTGTTCGCCATATATTCCACAAACGCTCCAGGGCAGAAACGACACAGAGGATTTTCTAAAAACGTAAAAAAGTACAAAAAACACACACACGCACACACGCACTATATCACCAAGCTGCTGGTCGCTGCGTGCGCATGCGCCCAAAAAGTTTAACATGATGTAACATGTAACATGTAAGTGTAACATGATGATTTATTAATAAACAGAAATAAACAAAATACAGCACTTGGGCTGGAAAATTACTCAGGACAGGATAAATAACTGAACTTACAGAGATTCAGGACGCTAGGATCACTGGCACAGAATATTAGACGATGATGCCACACCAGACAGACATTGAACATTCACATATATCCTGAGACAGATAATCAGACAGCTGGGGAAATAGTCAGGGAAAGAAGGGAAGTGGCTGCAGGTGAGGAGCACAGGATGGGTGGGGCTGTGCAGACAAACAGACAGAGGATGCGCATGAAACAGGACAACAATACAGGAGTGATACAGAGAGGGCAGTGGCTATGGGTACAGGAAACAGGAGGTGCTGGAACAATAGGTGAACAGGTACACACGCCTCAGGACCAGACTGGAGATGACACAGCAGGCAATGACAGAGGACTCAGGGGAACACAGAGGGCAATAAGTGCAAATGATAATGCAAGTTAGGTTAACTGGCATCAAACTGGGATTCTAAATTGTCCTTAGGTATGACTGTGAGAGTGAATGGTTGTCTGTCTCTCTGTGTTGGCCCTGTGATGGACTGGCGATCTGTCCGGGGTGTACCCTGCCTCTCGCCCAAAGATGCTGAGATAGGCTCCAGCCCCACCCCCCCACCCCGCGACCCGAAAAGGATTAAGCGGAAGAAGATGGATGGATGGATGGATAATCATACATAAACACAGAAAAAGCAATAAATGGTCATAAAGTCTGAGCTTGATCCAATGACAGGGAGTGAGCTGTGGGCAGTCCAGAACGCAGAAGTACGTCACTACATTGTGCAAGCGGTCCCTTGGTTCCCAATATAAGAAAAAAAATGGTTTTGTTTGAAAGAAGAAGAACGGATTTGTCATAAATCTGTCATTTTCAAAAAAGGAAGAAGATTCCCACTGCAACTGTTTACTGTGAAAATGCTTTGAAGCATCAAAGTTGTTGCATATCAATATAATCTAAAAAAAATACAGTAATATCTGACATTGGTTTGTGAGTTAAAATAGATCAATCTATCACCCAGCTGTCTAACAACTTTGTCTTTGCTATCTTGTTTTCTGCATCATCCATCCCAATAAACAGACTTCCTCAAATGACTTCTCCTCTGCCTGGTGAAATTTATCCGACAAAAAAAGTGAGATTAAATCAAAGCATGTGTACGCTGTTCCCAGACACGACCTGTGAAGCTGAATATAAATTTGCACATCTATAGTCTCTCCTGATCCGACTTCCTCTCCCCTGTTTTCTGACAAAAACCCAACAGTGCAGAATACGAGGCGGGGAGTGGAATCAAACCTTTACTCGCTTTTGTTTTTTCACTTTGTGTGTGTGTGTATTTTTTTTGTTTTCACATTAAGCCTGTGTGCCTCTTGTCCTCCACCTGACACGCAAGTCTATCAGTAACCCGCGCCGAGGGTTAGCGTATGTGTTCTGGATTCTAAGAGGCTCACAAAGGCATTGTATCAGGCTCCCAAGGTGAAAAGGGAGAGACGGGGGCCCCAAGATTAATTCGAGCGGCAGTATAATGAGGCCGCTCTCACACTCCCCTGGTGAATAAAGACAAATGGTGTTTGTTTGTACAGCTTTGCCATCTTGCATTGATAACTATAATAATTCCATTTCATGCACACGTCTTGGCTGCTACGGGGAAGAAAAGACAACCACCACCCTCCCAGAAAAAAAGTGAAATAAACTGTAACTGAGGAAGGCTTTAATTAAGTGACAGGGTCTTTTCATACTCTAGTGAAAGTAATCACATAGGGGTGGCGGGTGGTGGGCGATAGGTAGACGCTGGAGGAGCTGAGATGACAACGCCACCCTCTGTCTGGGAAAGCAGCCTGTCGTCAGGAAAAAACAAATATCTCGGCTCAGACAACACTCACAGCGGCAGTGAATGGGGATGTGCGTGCAAGGGCGTGGTGTAGCAGTCGCCGTGTATTGAGAGAGGACGTCAGCAGTGGTCAGATCGCCTCGCCGTAAAGTTGGAGAATTGCTGTGGTGAGAATTTAAGGCCAAATCAACAGGCTGTGTTATCGCTCTCCTCTCCCAGCCAGCATGGCCATGTGGGCTCCACCAAGGGTTAAATCTGGGGTGTCTTATGGGTCCCAACATAGGCGTAATTTATGGAGGGGCTGGAGGGGTTGTGAATTGTAGTCTGAAATTAGTTGGTTGCTAGTTTGCTAATATGAATTAAAGCTATGGGAGTACACCACAGAATAAATGCTGCCTGATAGGATTTAGCTGACCTGAGAAATGATGAGCTTTTTTCATGCAGATTTGGTCTTTACATTCAATTCAAATGTAAAATCAAAATACGGGTTATCTCAAGGCAGCTCTGAACATTTATAACATACAAACAAAATCTACTCTGACCACTGGTCCTTAAATATAAATGCATTTAAATATTGCTTGTCATCCCCACAAAATTCAAGTTAATAATAATAATAAGAAGCCATCTCTATTGTCATTCAGTACATACAGCTAATCGTGTACAGTAAAACAAAATTACATTTCTCCTCTCTACAGTGTTAATCACATGTAGAGTCAGAGGGGTCGCTGCCATGCAAGGTGCTGCCACAAACAACTTCTCCTTCCTCCATTCTATTATGCTGAGCACCAAGCTAGAAAGTACCATTTTTATATGGTCTTTGGTATGACCCAACTGGGACTTGAACCCCCAACCTCCCAGTTGTGGGGCAGATGGTCTATCAACTAGGCCATCACAGTTTAACCTTAAACTATTCTGTATTTTGAAAATGTCATGATTTTGCTAATTATAAAATTGAATTAAAAGGCAAGTTTGACCACTTTTGATTACTAAGTCACTCTGAAGGCTATTGTTAAATATCCACATTAAAAGAAATTGATTATTTTCCCTGCACATCATTTTCAGATCTTCTTTCCACTGTGAAAATACCACAACTGAACAACAGATTATCTAAACAAATATATAAGAAATCAACACCAAATAGATGAATGAAAGAATAGATGCATTTCATATTCTTAAATTTTTTATAAACTTTTTTTACAGAATGTGTTAAAATGAGTTAAAAAGCATTACAATACAGCATCACTGATTTATTTATTTTAATTATTGAGCTTATAATCCTATTTCTAATTTTCCATTCACATTTTATTTAAGCACAAGACAGCATTACACAAATTAGGTAGCGTCCAAACTGAGATATTGATGGCTTATTATCACTGTATAGTGATTTAGCATCTAGTTTAACAAGACTCATCACCTTAACGCTACCTTTTGAGTTTGTTGGTGTTAAAGGGTCCTTTTGCAATAAAGGGAGCGCTAAAAAAAAAAAAAAGATAAATAAAAAGTTGCAATGCTTCTTCAAGCATTTTTTTTTTTTTTTTTTTTTTTTTTTAGATTAAAACCACTGCTGAGTAAAAAGAACATAAAGGCTCATCTCAGCTTTGTCAGAAAACATCTTCATGATCCCCAAGACTTTTGGGAAAATACTCTGTGGATGGACGAGACAAAAGTTGAACTTTTTTAGAGGTGTGTGTCCCATTACATCTGGCGTAAAAGTAACACAGCATTTCAGAAAAGGAACATGATGCCGGCAGTAAAATATGGTGGTGGTAGTGTGATAGTCTGGGGCTGTTTTGCTGCTTCAGGACCTGGACGACTTGCTGTAGTAAATGGAACCATGAATTCTGCTGTCTGCTAAAAAATCCTTAAGGAGAATGTCCGGCCATCTGTTCGTGACCTCAAGCTGAAGCACACTTAGGTTCTGCGGTAGGAGAATGATTCAAAACACACTAGCAAGTCCACCCCTGAATGGCTTAAGAAAAAACAAAATGAAGACTTTGGAGTGGCCTAGTCAAAGTCTTGACCTGAATCTGACTGAGATGCTGTGGCATGACCTTAAAAAGATGGTTTATGCTTGAAAGCCCTCCAATGTAGCTGAATTACAGCAATTCTGTAAAGATGAGTGGGACAAAATTCCTCCACAGTGCTGTAAAAGACTCATTGCCAGTTACCGCAAAAGCTTGATTGCAGTTGTTACTGCTAAGGGTGGCCCAACCAGTTATTAGGTTTAGGTGGCAATCATTTTTTCACACAGGGCCATGTAGGTTTGGATTTTTTTTCCCCTTAATAAAAACCTTCATTTAAAAGCTGCATTTTGTGTTTACTTGTGTTATCTTTGTCTAATATTTAAATTTGTTTGATGATCTGAAACATTTAAGTGTGGCAAACATACAAAAAAATGAGAAATCAGGAAGCGGGAAACACTTTTTCACACCACTGCAAATTAAGTTTCTCACAAAAATGTTGCATTTTTCTCAAATTTGTCATGGAAAAACAGCCAGAATCATTTAAATTTCTGATTCTTTTTTTTTAATTATTATTATTATTATTTAATATCATCAAGTTGCTATTTTTTTCTTGTGAATTTATTCTATTTTTTCCTAAATTTGCCTGGTTTTTTTTTTGGTTTTTTTTTCCTGGTAAATTTGATGAAGGTAAATTTGTTATTTACTTTTTTTGTTGGGGGGGGCGGTGGTATCTGAATCCTAAATGTGAAAACTGAATGTCATTGTAAAAAATTAAATTTCTAGATAATGAATCCAGAGAAAGTTTTTAATACCAAGATGATGTAGTCACAAATCTAATCACAGATTTACTATTAGCCCATGAATGAAACAGCACACTTAAGGCGTGGTGTGGTGTGTTCATAATGCCTCTGCAGGCAGGATAACTGTTACCCTCATCATAGTCTAGCTGACTAAATCACAGTTGTGTTCTTAATTCCTCTGCTTGTAAGAAATAGTCACATGGTGGCAAATGGTGACATCATAAATTAATGAAAAAAACATTAGTCCTCTCAGAATAAATGTGTTAATCAACACAACTGATTAATAACAAAATAAAATGAATTAAGAATAATGGTGATTAAGGCTCATTCAGCGGCTAGATTAATCTCAGTTAATACTGATTACACTGTTAAGATGTTATCAAGAGGGAAGAAGGTGTAAAGAATATTTCACATCTTTCCAAGTTTTTGGCATTGAAAAATCTAGCATGAATTACATCCTCGAAAATTGTCCATGAAGTACCTATTTTAAACCATTTGAACATTATGGGGCAGATTTACTAAAGCAGTGCAAATTAGCGAGTGCGCAATTAGACAGAGTGCTTAAGGGAGTGGCCAATTTTTGCCAGTGATCTACTAAGAACATGCAAAATTATGAACACAGACGCAGTCACTTCATATCAATAATGAGCACCCATCCACCCAGAACTCCACAAAATTGCGGACAGGCACACCTGATGAGGAAGTGGGTCATCAACACAGGCACAGCCAGTTCGAAGGAGCATAATACAGTTTTTTAAGCTTTTTTTTAAGTTTTTCTTTAAGCGCAAACCCCAATAAAAATAGTTTATTTCTGTTCGTAATATATCAGAGTTTTGATTTTCAGTTCACATGGCAGACTCCTTTGTTTAATATGTATACATTAAGGACTTCTCATGAATAAATTGATTATTGACCAGCGTGTTTATTTTATTAACACAAGAACCGTCAAGATTGTCTGATGGAGACTCTGGGGTTTATCTACAGGTCTCCCAGTCCATGACTTTTCATAAATACTGTATGTGTGTTTTATCTTTTCTGAAGTCTGGAACATAATAAAATCAAACACACATGATTTCACTTATTCCTGGCACAGCCACAGCAGAGACTGCAGTCACAGAGTTACTATGATGTTGCAGTGTCAGCGGACTTTATGGATCTGTGCTTTTTATTTTGTCCACTCCTGGTAGGAAGGGTTGTATTATGTTATGGATACAAATTCATTGTTTAGGAAAGATTTTTCAATGTATTTATTTGACCTTTATTTTACCAGGTAAAATATTTGAGAACAATTCTCACCAGGGATGTTCTGGTGTGTCATCGTATGTACTTAATGTTTGCTTTAAGTCTTGTTCTTAATTCTATTTGTAGAGAGATTTTGCCCCAAGATGTAAAGTGTGTTATAAATTAAACAAATTATTATTATTATTATTATTATTATTATTATTATTATTAGTAGTAGTAGTAGTAGTAGTAGTAGTAGGCTATATATATAAACAAATTAAATTTTAAAAAATCCTCTGCCAGCTAATGTCCAGTTCAGCACAACACTGATCTCTGTGAAATTGTTTCTGTTCATATTAATCTGTTCTGTCATGTCAAATCAAGTCACACGTGGTGAAAAGCTTCTTTCTTATGGGCCACGCGCCCTCGGTTCTCACCAGTGTCTCAGCACCGGCGATCACTGTCATCAGGCGCAGATGAATTAAGACAAGCTTTTTTGTGGATGTTAAATCCTGGCACATTTACAGTACCAGGAGATTGACCACAGCAAACCTTAGTAAATCGCCTTGCTCCAGTCGTTTAAATACTCTCCTCCCTCAAATTTGTGAGTCGACATGACAACTTCCACAAATACATATGCAATAAGGCCAGGTACAAAATCAACATAGTCCACGCCTTTCCCCCATCCCTGCTAACTTTGCCCTGTGGCTTTTAGTAAATCTCAACAGTACTTTTTTAATGCCAAAACAGGGTTTTGCCATGGTGCAGCACGTTAGTAAATCTGCCCCTCACTGAGTTTTTTTTTTTTAAATCAGGAGCAAGAATATGGCAGCAGCAGGGTGAACCACAAAGGAGATGAGAGAGGAGGTAAAGGTAGCCAGAGAATCAGCACAGGTGTCCAGATGGAGAGAGAGACAGTACTTATGACTAGAGAGAGAGAGGAGGTACAGGAGGCACACATGACCAGGTAACAATAGTCAAAACTTGATTTCTGCCAATGCTGAAATACTTAACGCATAATGGGTATTAAGTTGGCCTGCTGCTTCATAGTGGCATTGACTATTACAAGGCTAAATATATATTTGGCAAATAAGAGAAATATTTTTTTACAACTTTTACTAAAATGGGAATGCCAAAATAAAGAGGGTAAATTAGTATTTTCCTTCTATCAGAGTTACTGATTTGCACTCTTCCACCACACTAGGATACATACTGTCATTTTTTGCTTAAAAAATCCTTTTCTTTTAAACATGAAAAAAGGACATTGGAGACAAATGCCTGTACTGATTTGCTGACAGTCCTATAATAAAAAGATTTTTAAAAAAAAATATCCTTATACGGTCAAAGATCCTCTCTCCCCCACCTCTCGCCCCAAAATGAAACAAAGTTACGCTCAAGTCCAAATGTGGGTTTGTCAGTGGGTGCCATGTTGGCCCCATCTTCAGATTCAGATTCACTTTATTTGGTGTCCCACAAGGGCAAAACCATTTGCAGCAACAACAAGGCACACAACCATACATAGAAGTAAAATAAAACTTTCAAAAGGACCTAAACCACAGGAAAACACACACATGCAGTAGGTATTGAGTGCAAATACTGCATTTGCCCACATAGACTTTGTTTACAACTTATTTTCTCGTAAATTTGATATTTGCCTGTAAATTTGTGACTTTTTCTGCATAAATTTGATACTTTTTCTTGAAAATTTGAAAGTTTCTCATAAATGTGCAACTTTTTTTTTTAAACCAAACACTCATTGGGAATCCTAAAATAAGCATATTATTACCTCTACCGAAAGCTGAGAGCAAAATAGACATGAATATAACACTTTTGTAGCCTTAATTTTGTCTAGAAAGAAAAGAAATTGAATTATTTCATTCATTCTGTGTACCCATGTCGACGCCCTGACTTCCGTATTTGCCAACTGATTTTGGTGATGCCACAAGTTTAACAAACCTAAAGCTCAATGGCTCCAGTGGTTCCAATCCACACTCTTGATTATGCATCTAAATTGTAGAAATAGACAAATATTGCAGACAATAGAAGATTATCGTCTCTCAGTCACTCGGTGGCGAGATCACTATTCTCACTACAAGCATGCAACTTGCAAGGACAGCATGAAGATATGATGGAAAAATGATGATCAAAACTTGTCTAAAAATCATTCCAATCAATGAACACATATATTTGAAGAATAAGGTCTACCCTTGCTAAAAACATAATTTGGTATTAAAATAAGAAACACTAGTTTCTCTAAAATCTGATGAATAATTTCTGCTGAGTTATTGATCGCTCAGGGACAACTCATCCTTGTTTCCTCAAGTTTGCCCAGCTCCACAATTTTGTACATAGTTGTAAATACATTTTTTTTGCTTTTATTTTTATTTTTATTTGAAATAGACATTATATTTCAATAGCCTAAAATTCACTTGATAAAATTTGATTTAATTTCATTTCATTATAAAAAGGTCATGAGAGATCAGGTAATTCACAGTAAAATAAAAAAAACTGAAAACAAAAAGGGAAAACACATTTTAAATTTACTTGATTATTTGAAAAGTCAGAAGTAAGAAGCTTTAGAGGGATGTGCATATTTGCAGGGCTAAGAGTGAGGCCAAAGTTTACAATGAATGAAATATCATTGCTGAAATTTGCCAAATGCCAGACACCATCCAAGCTCAATATTCAGCAACACATAATTAGACCCTCTGCGGCGGCACGAAATAAAGCAGTGTTGGTGAAAGGTTTTAAGCAGGTTTATTAAATCATACCGCCGTCACGAAGCTCGCCCAATGGGCGGCTCGGAGGCTCTCCAGCAAAGAGACACAGAGTGTGTGTGTCCAGCAGCAGCAGTTGAAGAGAGAGAGAGTGAGAGCAGATTTCAGTGCAGTATATATACCCAACTACAACAATACATAAAAGAGCATTCCCAGCAGTTGGTATGATCAAAGAGACTGCAGAGCAGGCATGAGACATTTGCATTTGAGAGACATACATCACAATAGGCAGATTGCTGGCCTCTGCTCCAGCTGCAGGACAAAGAGGTTACAAGGCACATCTACATATTGATCTCAGTCTCTAGATCACAGTAAGGACAGGACGCATGAACACAATGCATGAATGGCACATTAACATCACAATGCATGAATGGCACATTACATCTCAGTAGTGCAGCGGAAAAAAACAGGAGTAGCGAGCTGTCTGTCCTTAGTCTGTTGTGGGGGTTTTTCCAAACCCGCCACACCCTCTAACTTTTACACATTTTTTTTTTTAATTTAAAGAAAAGACAATCGCAAAGTGGAATTCTAAATTTTCTATAATATAGAAGTAAGACAAGAAACATCAATAAATACATTTACACGTACCAGTTCACGGTGTTGTTAGGGTCAAACCACGACCTGTCTTCATTTCTCCTCAGTTCATTATAACCATCACCATCCAGCTGTCTTGGACCCGGTTTATGTAGGTAAGCTGTAGGGACTCCAGCCACAGTGTTAGCACCAGCAGCGGCATCTTGGTTTTCGTCAGCTTCAAGGTCAAAATCTCCCAAATCTCTGTCATCATTATCGCTGTCTGCTGAATCACTCTCTTCACCCTCGTCTCCATTGGTATCAACTTCGAAACTCAGATCGAGAATGCTTTCTTCCATTTTCCTCAAAATATGAATGGAATCTTGTCACTTTCAGATTGTAACAACCAGTGTTGGGAGTAACGCGTTATGCGTTCCTGTAACACCACTACTTTTGCTGTAATGTGCTGTGTAACAAAATTACTGTTTAAAAAGATCAGTAATGTGTTACAGTTACCGAAATTTAATCAGATCCGTTACTCGCGTTGCTCATTTTATTAATATGGATAGATATTTTTAATGCAAATAAATACAAACTGACCCTACCTAGCTAACGAGCCATCAAAGAGCATCTTCACTGCTAAAGATAGATAGATAGATAGATAGATAGATAGATAGATAGATAGATAGATAGATAGATAGATAGATAGATGTACTTTATTGATCCCAAACTGGGAAATTACAGTGTAACAGCAGCATGACAGTTGACAACCAAACAACAGAAACACACACATGACAGACAAAGGGATTACCCATGGAAAGTAAAAACTAACACGACTATAAAACCTATATACATCATATCTTAATATATGATGACCCGTATAAACACATGAATCATCCCATTGCGCAAAGAAGGACTATCAGGAGCAGAGTGAAAAAGTGATGTACCAGTTAGTCTGTAAGGTGCAGTGTGGCAGCATTGTTATGACCAGAATACAACATCATAGTGAGCTATTGTACAGTGAAATTGCATGTAGCAGGAAAGATTTCCTGTACCTGGCCGTTCGACAACGAAGCTGTAGTAGTCTACTGGAGAAAGTGCTTCGTCGTCTATCTAGTGTGTGGTGGAGGGGGTGATCAGGATTGTCCATGATGGATCGCAGTTTATTTAGTGTTCTCCTCTCCACCACTGTCTCAAAGGTCTCCAGTCTGAGACCAATTTCAGAGCCAGCCCTCTTGTTAACCTTGTCAAGTCTGTTGGTATCTCTGGCCCTGATACTGCTACCCCAACAGACAGCAGCAAAGAAGATGGCGCTGGCGATAATGGTCTGGTAGAATAGCTCCAGCATCCTGCTGCACACGTTGAAGGATCTCAGCTTTCTCAGGAAATAGAGTCTGCTCATCCCCTTCTTGTGCACAGCATCGGTGTTGGATCTCCAGTCCAGCCCGCTGCTGATCCTGACACCCAGATATTTGTAGTCCTCAACCACTCCCACATCCCCCCCCCCCACCAATCTGCAGTGGCTGAGAAGGAGCCTTCCTCTTCCTGAAGTCAATCACCATCTCCTCTGGTCTTGCTGACATTCAACCTCAGGTGATTCTGCTCCGTCCACTCCACAAATCTGTCTACCAGTGCCCTGTACTCCCCCTCCTCTCCTCCTCTTATACAGCCCACAACAGCTGAGTCATCAGAGAATTTTTGCAGGTGGCATGACTCGGTGTTGTACTGAAAGTCAGTGGTGTATAAGGTAAAAAGAAAAGAAGAGAGCACAGTCCCCTGTGGAGCTCCCATATCACTAGCCACCACTCTAGACCAGACATTGCCCAGCCAGACAAACCGTGGTCTGCCTGTCAGGTAGTCATTAATCCAGGAGATCACAGGGCTGTCAACCCCCATCATCCACAGCTTCTCACCCAGCAGCAGTGGCTGGATGGTGTTAAAGGCACTGGAGAAACCAAAAAAAGTGATTCTCACAGTATCTCCTCCACCATCCAGGTGCAGATGGGCTCGTTGCAGCAGGTAGATGACAGCATCTTCAACTCCTAAATGGGGCTGATATGCAAACTGCAGATGGTCCAGCCACGTCTTCACCTGCGGCCTCAGGTGGGCTAAGACCAGTCTCTCCAGGACCTTCATCACATGAGATGTGAGGGCAACTGGTCGGTAGTCATTCAAATCCGATGGAGATGACTTCTTGGAGACAGGAACCAGGCAGGATGTCTTCCACAGCACCGGTACTCTCTCCAGACTCAGGCTCAGGTTGTACAGGTGTTTCAGTACCGGAGCTAGTTGGTTGGCACAGGTCCTCAGGGTCCTGGCGGAGATGCCATCAGGGCCTGAAGCCTTCCGCTGACGAAGTCTCTCCAGCTGTTTCTCCACCTAATCTGTAGTCACTGTGAAGTGAGGGAGGGTCCTGGTGCCCCCTGAGGAGGAGGAGGGGGGAGATGGAGAGAGGTTCTGCGCAGGAGGGTGGGTGGGGAGGGGTGCGTGGGGGTCTGGTTGTGTTGTTCGGGTGACAGACTGTGAGTTGAACCTATTAAAAAACAGATTCAGTTCCTCAGCTCTCTCCTAGCTCCCACATGGCTGCCTGACTCTCCCCTTGCACCCAGTTATTTGTTTCATTTTCCCCTACACATCTTTAGTGTTATTTTGCCTGAGTTTCTCGTCCAACTTCCTCCTATAATTGTCCTTGCACCTCCTCAGCATCTCTCTCAGCTCATGCTCACTCCCCTCAGCTTCTCCCTGTCTCCAGCCCTCAAAGCTCTCTTCTTTTTGTTCAGAAGTGCTTTCAGGTCACTGGTGACCCATGGTCTGTTGTTGGAGAAGCAGTGTACAGTCTGAGCTGGCATGGTCATGTCTCCAGAGAATCTAATGTATTCTGTGATGCAGTCGGTCATATTGTCTATGTCCACCCCATGTGGTTCACAGAGTACGCTCCAGTCCGTCGTCTCGAAGCAGTCCTGCAGTGCATCAGCAGCCTCCTGTGTCCACCTCCTCACAGTCCGTGAAGACTGTGGGACTGTGACACTGTGACTGGGACAGTCCGTGGGACTGTGTCACAGTCCCATCTCCGGAATCTCCGCTTCTGGAGATTGCAGTCTCCGCTTCCGGAGAAGCCATTTTTCTTGTGAAAATGTGACTTTTCTTTTTCTTGTAATTTTGGAATTTTTTCATCAATTTGCCACTTTTTTACTGTAATCCTGCAACTTTTTCTGATAAATGTGTTACTTGTTTCCTTGTAAATTTGCTATTTTCTTGTAAATTTTGTGACTTTTCCTATGGAAGCCTGTTTCTGCCACTTGGAAAAAAAAACCTCTCACATGGTACTGTACATCATAATAATAAGATTTAAAGTCATAATTATGAAGTCATAATTATGAGATTAAAAGTCATAGTAATGACTTTTAAAGTCAGAATTATGAGATAAAAAAGTCATAATAACGATTTTTAATGTCATAATTATGAGATTTAAAGTCATAATGACTTGTAAAGTCATAATTATGAGATTTAAAGTCTTAATTATGAGATTAAAAAAAAGACATTATGAGATAAAAAAAGAAGTCATAATAATGACTTCTGAAGACATAATTTTGAAATTTAAAGTTACTATTATGAGATTAAAAGTCATTGTTAGCTAACCGCTAACTGGCCTCAGAGCCAACGCTACAGCTAGTCGTAGCTAAAGGAATGACTCTGCCCCCGGTTTGTCTCTCCGACCCAGCATTGGCCCGGTAGATGACGGCTGAGCCTCCCGCACAGATTCTTAGAATCTTGTGATTGGGGCTCGGCGGAGGCACTAACTGAGGCCCCAGATGGATAGGAGCAAGATCAGAGCTCAACTACAGCGGCGGTAGGCGGCAGAGCTCAGCGGAGGAACTAACCGAGGCCCCAGCTGGATAGGAGCCGGATTAGAGCTCAACTACAGCGGCGGAGGGCAGCGGGGCTCGGCAGAGGAGCTAACCAAGGCCCCAGCTGGACAGGAGCTGAATCGGAACTCAACTACAGTGGTGGGAGGGGCGGAGCACAACAGAGGAGTGGAGGAGCTAACAGAGGCCCCAGCTGGATCGGAGCTCAACTACAGTGGTGGTAAGTGGCGGGGCTAGCAATAGAGGGGCTAGCTGAGGCCCCAGCCGGATCCGAGGTTAGCTGGACCAGATACCGACAACACCAGCAGAAATAATCCTGCTATCATCAGGTCAGTAAAAAATGCCATCAAAGAAAGAGGAAATTGAAGAGATTAAAAAATCTCTGAACTTCATGTCAGAAGAACTGACCAAAGTGACAAATCAGCAGTCCAAATTATTAGGGCTAACGGAGGAAGTCCAAGAGTTGAAATTAACAATTAAGGAAAGAGACAAAAAAATTGCAGACTTGGAGCGACGCATCGAGGATCTTGAACAATATACTTGTATGGCTGGTTTAATCATTAGTGGAAAAGACATTAAATATCAATCACATGCTCATGCTACAGCAGGAATGAGAGGTGAGCAGGCTTCCCCAAGTGAATCAGTCTCCTTGGAAAATGAGGTGCTTCAGTTCCTTGAAAGCAGAAACATAAAGGTTGATGTAAATGCAATTTCAGCCTGCCATACTCTACCCAGAAAGGATAACAAAACAAAGAAATCAATTGTGTCAATGTTGAAAAGACAAAACAAGATACAGGCAACATGGACAAGAAACTGTAGAGTCTGGATTAAACTAAATGGAACACCTGAAGAAGCAAAGGCCATAATAATAAGAGATCTCACTGACTTAAATAAATATAGATGAACACTGATTAAGAAAATTAAGAGAATATGATAATCAATATCCACACACACGGCAAGAACAGTCCTTTTGTGACATAACATGATAATGTACTTAAAAAAAAAAAAAAAACAAACAAAAAAAAAACCTCATGACTGACTTTAGTAGACATCAATCATCCCCAATTGGAGGACGTCATTTGACACAGAGAGAGGAAATTCAGACTGAAAATATCTCATTATGCTGAACAAACTACAAGAGATAGACAATGATACTGATCCTGACAACCACTTCTTCAATAATATTCATAATCACTGTGAATATTACACTGAAAAGCAATTCAAAAGTCAAGTGCAAGTAGATGGTAAATTATCAATAATACACTTTAACAGCAGAAGTCTTAACAAAAACTTTCCACAGATTCAGGACAATTTAAAACAGCTAGATAGAAAATTTACAGCTATTGCAGTCTCTGAAACTTGGCTCAATGAAGAGCAGGTTTCTTTGATGGCAATAGAGGGATATCAGATGTTTCATATTAACAGATCTCAAAAAAAGGGTGGTGGTGTTGCACTGTAGGTGTAAACTTGTAAATGGAATGTCCTTTGAACTACCAGGGATTCTGGAATGTGTGACTGTTGAGATTGACCAAGATAAAACAAAAAATCTAATTATACTGAACTACAAAAGAAATGTTGCACTTTTCAAATTTATATCTTTTACACATGATATTGGAATTTGATACGTAAATTCACATTTTATGCTTTTTTAACATCACAGATATGGCATTGACCGTCCATAACACATCATCATAACAAAATGTGATTTCTGTGTAGGATTAAAACTCATATCCTTTCCGTGAACATGGTAGTGCTCTCGAACGCAGCTTTTTGAAAAGCATAATGCACATGCATATCCTCTATCCAGTGGGTATAAAAGGGATCCAAAACCTTCATCCTGTCATTCGTTTCCTGAGCGCTGTCACCATGCCACGTCTGACTCGAAATCAGAGGGAACAAGCCATCGGACGTCTTCATGCTGGTCAACGTCCTAGAGTCATTGCCAACGACTTCAACTGCAGCGTTCGGACAGTAGAGAGACTGCGGGAGCGATACAATGCAACCAACAGCACCAACGATCGTCAGCGCAGTGGTCGTCCCAGGGTGACAACAGCACGTCAAGATCGCCATCTTCACCGGGACCACTTGCAGGATCGCTTCCGCAGAGCAACAGAATCGGCTCGACAGACTATTGGCACACACAACAGATCAATTTCTGCAGCAACTGTTCGTCGTCGGCTGAGAAGTTTCAACTTGTCCTGTCGGCGTCCTGCTCGGGGCCCTATCCTCACCGTTCGACATCGTCGGGAACGTCTCCTGTGGGCCCAACAACGTCAGAACTGGTGCTATAAGCAGTAGAGGACTGTCATCTTCTCCGACGAGAGTCGTTATTGCATATCTGTGGCTGATGGCAGAGCTAGAGTTTGGAGAAGAATGGGCGAACGTTACACTGATGCATGTCACATGGAGAGGGACGCATGGGGAGGACCAAGCATCATGGTTTGGGGTGGCATTGGACTGAACCACACACTTGGACCCCAAGTCTTCCAGAATATTGGTCCAGGTCGAGGCAACGGAGTGACTGCTGTTCGCTACATCGATCAGGTGTTAAGACCCCACGTTGTGCCACATTTTGCTCGTCATCCCAACCACGTGTTTCAACAGGACAATGCACGTGCTCACACTGCCAGATTAATGAGAGACTTCCTCCAACAACACAACATCCGCACACTGCCATGACCTGCTCTAAGCCCGGATCTAAACCCGATAGAGCACCTCTGGGACGAAATTCAGAGAAGGCTGAATGACATTCGACCAAGGCCCACAACTGCTGCAGAACTTGCCGCAGCCTTTCAAAGAGTGTGGAATGCTGTCCCGATGGCCTTCATCAACCGTTTGATACACTCCATGTACAGGCGTTGCATGGCGGTTATCAACGCTAATGGTGGACACACACCCTACTGACTTTAACCGTGAAGGTCAAGGACATGACTTCATCATGTGGCACCATGTGACCTCAAACTTGTTCAAGGAGTACTTGTTAATCAAAACAAAGCAAAACAGTTTCTCAATTGTCACTCTTGAATAAAGAATATGTTTCATTGTAAATAAAACAGTTTCAAACACATATATGTGCGACGTTTCTTTTGTAGTTCAGTATATAAGTTGCATATATAGAATGCTGGGAACTTGCATTGAGACATTCAAAGATACTGTAAGTTAGTTGAGCTGTACAATAATATAACTAATAAGAAAATGGTTGTAATCTGTGGAGACTTCAAAATTGATTTACTAAATCCATTTCAACAAAATGTAATTACAGAGTTCATGAATTCTATGTACAGTATGAGTCTATATCCTACAATAACACATCCCAGTAGAATCACAGTCCCAACTGCTACACTTATTGACAACCTGTTTGTTAATATTATTGATAAGAAAATAGAAAGGGGATTATTGATAAATGACATAAGTGACCATCTGCCAGTCTTTGCACTTATCCATGGCCACACGGGGGCCAATACAGAAAAAAACTTTAAAATCTTTCAGATACAAATCACAAAATGCAATCAGTTCTTTTAAAGAAGACCTGCTGAAGCAAGACTGGACAAAAGTCTATGTATCAGATGTAAATGAAGCCTACTGTGGCACATATGTTGGGTTCATATTTTCCACAGTTGTATTGCTATATGTGTATTGTGTGCTTCACGTCTCGAGGGACAAAGAGTCTGAGCCTACAGGAGATATCAAGGAGGTGTGAAGTCTGGTCTTTGTCTCAGAGGGATGCCCTAGAGGGATTTCCGGATCATCGGAGAATAGAGGACAATGGTGAAAGATCAAAGGGTTACATTGTGACTGGGATTAAGTACCATGTGACTGTATGTTTGCTAAAGCACCGTGTGACTTGAGTTTCGATGTTCCTGAGTATAAGAGTGTGATGTGATTTTGATCAGCCCCTTTTCTTGTTGAGAGATTGTTAGAGAATGTGTTCTGATAATAAAGTTGAACCTGAGAAATAAACTCAGCCTCATCCTTGAGCACATCCTCTACACTGGTGACCCTAAGACAAATTATGGCCGGTGACGACCTTCCCGCAATGGACTCATCAGGAGCCAGCCAGGCTAATGCAGCTACAGCAGTCCACCTGCCTGATTTCTGGCAGCATAGCCCATGCTCCTGGTTTAAAACTGTCGAAGCACAGTTCCATCTTCGGGGAATTTCGGCTGACGCCACGAAATTCTACCATGTAGTTGCAAAGCTGGACAGCCACACAGCCCAGCGGGTGGAGAGCCTGACCAAGCACCCACCAGACGACAACAAGTATGGCACATTGAAAGCCGCTCTCATCCATGTTTTCACCCTCCTCACTGGGAGAGCAAGCAGAGAAGCTCCTGGTGTTGACTGAGGGCGAAGCAGACAGACCTGCAGACCTGATGGCGAAGATGCTGAGTTTGAGAGACGACCAGTTCACAGCTGCTGGCCCACTGAGATTACCACGAGCTGGGCCAAGAGGCGCAGCGACTCGTCGACGCCCATAGGCGACACACGGCCACGACTGCAGCAGCGGAGCTGAGCGCAACGCCCGGAGACGGCAGGGGGCCAGAGGCTGCAGCACCAGATTCGCTGACGACAGCAGCGGCGGAGGCCAGGAGACACGGAGTGGGCGACATCCTCTGCTTTTACCATCGCCGTTTCGCCGAGAGGGCACGCAAGTGCATCCCACCGTGCCAGTTTAAGTGCTCGGGAAACGCCAAGACCGGGAGCCGGTAGCAGCTGCGGCTCTCAGCGTAAAGAAAAAGCTGCTCTACTTGACGGACGCGCGATCCGGCAGGCAGTTTCTTGTGGACACAGGCTCCCAGCTGAGTTTCATCACACCTTCCTGCGCTGACCGGCTGGCACCTTCCAGCGGACCCCTGGTGTCGGCGGCGAATGGCTCAATGATCAAGACCTTCGGGGAGAAGATCCTCCCCCTGTCTTTTCACGGCGGGGCATTCGAGTGGACTTTCGTCATAGCGGCAGTCAGTTTTAACATGTTAGGTGCTGATTTTTTGTGCTCGCATGGTTTATTGGCTGATCTTGCTAATAGACGTCTAGTTAATGCACTGTCTTTCCACTCTATTTCCTGCACAGCCCGGGTGGTCTCGCTTACTGCACAGGCCAACGTCACAGCTGCGGGTGCTAAGTTCCAAGCACTACTCAATCAGTTCCCAGCACTCACAGTCCCAACGTTTTCGGCGTCAGTGGCTAAACACGGGGTGGAACATTTTAGCACTACTACTGGGCCCCCCGTTTTTGCAAAAGCTCGGCGCTTGGACTCAGCTAAACTGGCCATAGCGCACGAGGAATTCGCCAACCTGGAAAAACTGGGCATCATTCGACGCTCTAAAAGCCCCTGGGCTTCACCGCTACACATGGTCCCAAAGGCTGATGGCTTGTGGCGGCCTTTTTTTTTTTTTTTTTTTTGTTACTTATTTGTACCCGTAGGTAGACTTGGTTTGCAGTCTGGTGACTAGCCACCAGCTGCTGGTCGCTGCGTGCGCGAGCGCCCTAAACCTACATGTTTTTGATATGCGGGAGGAAACCGGAGAAATCCCGGAGTAAACCAGCGCAACACGGGGAGAACATGCAAACTCCATACAGCTCACTGTTGGTCGGGGGCTGGGATCGAACCCATGATCTCATGATCCCCGCAATCCCCCGGCCGAGGGTAAAACTGTGCTGCCACAGTGCTAAACCACTGCGCCACCGTGCAGCCACGGCCTTGCGGTGATTTCCGCAGGTTGAATAACGCCTCAGCACACAACCGCTACCTGATTCCGCACATCCAAGATTTTTCGGTTCATTTAGCGGGGGCGCGCATTTTTTCTAAAATAGACTTGGTGCGTGGTTACTATCAAGTCCCAGTGCGCTCTCAGGATCTACCCAAAACAGCGGTAATAACTCCTTTTGGGCTTTTCGAGTTTTTGCGCATGCCGTTTGGACTCAAGGGGGCCGCGCAGACTTTCCAGCGCATGATGGATGCAGTTTTACGCGACCTCCCTTTTGTGTTCGTCTACTTGGATGACATTTTGGTAGCCAGCACGTCCGAAGACGACCACGAAAGCCACCTCACAGCAGTTTTTCGGAGGCTGGCAGAGCATGGGTTAATAATTAACCCAGCGAAGTGTCAGTTTGGGGTGGCGCAAATTGATTTTTTGGGGCATCGCATTTCGCCAGAAGGAGCGGTCCCTCTGCCCGATAAAGTACACGCAATAACAAATTTTCCCCAACCTCAGACGGCCAAAGCGTTGCAGGAGTTTTTGGGAATGGTTAATTTTTATAACCGTTTCCTCCCAAGCGCAGCGCGGCTCATGCAACCATTGTACGCGGCACTTAAAAAACAAAAACCCACAAGTAAAATCGAATGGTCTCCGGAGCGGGAGCGCGCATTCTCCCAAGTCAAATCAGCCCTGGCAAACGCGGTTTTGTTGGCACACCCAGTGCCAACGGCCCGCATGGCGCTCACCACGGATGCTTCCGATTTAGCGGTGGGGGTGGTTGTTGAACAGTTTGTAGCAGGGAACTGGCAGCCACTCACGTCTTTCAGCAGAACCTTGCGCGATAGCCAGCGAAAATACAGCGCGTTCGACAGGGAGCTTTTGGCCCTACATTTGGCCATCCGCCATTTCCAGTTCTGGCTGGAGGGGCACCGTTTCACTGCGTTTGTCGACCACAAGCCGCTAACGTTTGCAATGGCCAAGATTTCAGAACCTTGGTCGGGCCGGCAACAAAGACAACTGGCCGCGATAACAGAGTTCACCACCGATATCCAGCATGTCGCAGGCAAACATAATGTAGTGGCAGACTGTCTTTCGCGTGCTGTAGCAGCGCCAGGCCCCATGGGGGCAGACTCGGCAGCCATGGCCTCGGGCCAGGGTAGCGGTGTGGAAGCGCATGCAGCCCCGGTCTGCGTAGGTTTAGATTATGCAGCCATGGCTGCGGAGCAGGTTAGCGACGCGGATGTGCACGCGCTCCAGTCTGGACTAACAGGGTTAAGGCTGGAGCACAGGGTGCAGCAAATAGGTATGCCCCCCCTCATCTGCAATGTCTCCACAGGGCGGCCTCGCCCCGTGGTTCCAGCTGCGTGGCGCCGCAGTGTTTTTGACTCGGTCCATTCTCTGGCGCACCTGGGGGTGCGTGCATCGATTAAGATGGTGGGGGAGAAATTTGTTTGGCCAGGGTTGCGCAAACAGGTCAAGGAGTGGGCAGCAGCCTGCGTAGCGTGTCAGCGAGCCAAAATACACAAGCACACTAGAGCTCCTTTGGAGCCTTTTCACATTCCGGCTAAGCGTTTTGATCATGTGCATGTTGACTTGGTGGGCCCTCTGCCGTTGTCGCAGGGGTGCACACACCTTTTGACGATGGTGGACCGCACCACGCGTTGGCCAGAAGTGGTTCCTCTGGCGTCAACCACAGCAGAAGAAGTTGCATGCGCGTTTTGAACAGCTTGGGTTGCGTGTTTTGGAGTTCCGTTGGACATAACGTCCGACAGAGGTCCCTAATTTGTTTCCAAACTCTGGTCATCGATGGCCCACAGCCTAGGGGTGAAGATTCACCGCACTACCGCATATAACCCCCAGGCTAACGGTTTATGCGAACGCTTTCATAGGTCATTGAAAGCAGCCCTCAGAGCGTCTCTTACAGATACAAATTGGGTTGATAAACTTCCATGGGTTTTATTGGGGTTGCGTTCTGCACCTAAAGAGGATTTGCAGGCCTCACCAGCTGAATTAGTTTTTGCACAACCCCTCCGTTTGCCAGGGGAATTCCTTCCCGACAACCCTGCGCCAGATTGCCCCCCCCCCCCCCGCTCAGCTGTTGCAGAGCGGCACAGGATCAAACACCCTTCCTGGCCCAGTGCATCACAGTTTCCCATGCGTTTTTGTGCCGAAGGCTTTAAAAAATGCGGAGTTTGTTTTTGTTAGACATGATGCTCAACAACCAGGTTTGCGCCCCCCGTATGATGGCCCTTTCAGAGTGCTGGAAACAGGGGAGAAGCATTTTCTGCTCGATTTAGGAGACAGGAAGGAGTTGATTTGTATAAACAGACTCAAACCCGCTTTTGTTCTGGCTGATGAACCGGTGCAGTTGGCGAAGGCCCCCCGCCGTGGCAGGCCTCCAAGAAGACATTCCCCAGACCCCCCACAGAGATGTTCTAACAGTTCTAATCCACAGGTGCAGGAAGACGCTGCAGAAGCAGTGAAGCCGGCTTACAGCAGGCACGGCAGGAGGTTGAGACCTAGGCGACTGGTGGATTGATTTCTTTTTTTTGACATGTGGTAATGCTTTTATGTCATGCATCTCTAATTATGTTTTGTCCCATAGCAGACGTTTGGGGGGGTCATGTGGCACATATGTTGGGTTCATATTTTCCACAGTTGTATTGCTATATGTGTATTGTGTGCTTCACGTCTCAAGGGACAAAGAGTCTGAGCCTACAGGAGATATCGAGGAGGTGTGAAGTCTGGCCTTTGTCTCAGAGGGATGCCCTAGAGGGATTTCCGGATCATCGGTGTCAGAAATTGTATATATGTACAAATATGTTATCATTTCATAATTAGTTTTTAGCTGAACTTTTCTGTATTTTTTCCCTTACAATGGCTGCAACAATGCTGCATCAGGAAGGTTTAACTCACCCTGTAACAGACATACCTCAACAGACCGGAATAATCTGTATTTACTTAAAGTTTAGAAACTGGTGTGCAAGAAGTCATGTGCTGACACGGAGTTGTCTTTGTGTTACACAACAAAGCCTGACTGCTTCACCACAAAGCCTGACTGTTCCACGGCCTTATCAGTCACCACAAAGCCTGACTGTTTCACCACAAAGCCTGACTGTTCCACGGCCTTATCAGTCACCACAAAGCCTGACTGTTTCACGGTCTTATCAGTCACCACAAAGGTGCCCATAAAGTTGCAGTAGATGTTTCCTGTGTCTGACCTGCTCAGTATAAAAGGGACGTGCTGGCTTTGTATGGCAGCGCGCATTTCCCATCTGTAATCAGAGGTGTGTTGCTCCTTGTACAAGTAAAAACTTTGAACACATTTTGTGTCTCGAATCTTATTAAGGTACGAACCTAACAGAGTACTACTATTTTGTGAGTCTTGAGTTTCAGATTCCTGACATGCGTGGTGCCGTGACCCGGATGACCAATATCCAGACTGGGTGAGGACCAGGACAGACTCCAGGTTGAAAACCATGCGCATGGTCTGACTTATAGTCAGCTTTGAAAACCCGCCTTGAGGGAACTCTGTGAGCCTCGTCGGAGTCCTAACTCTGTCTGGTGACGGTCATCCGCACAGAGTCTGAAAAGTAAGTGAAAATTATTTGTCTGATCGCGGAAAGTAATTGTCATTGTTGAAAACCACAGGTCAGCTAAATGCAAGTAATGGTAGTATAAAGTGACACCCTGTACTTTTCCTGGTGGTTAAAATTATTGTGTGAGCATCTAGTTCCATTCAAAAGGTGAATGCAATAATTTTATGAGGTAGTGTGACGGCGTTTCACAACTACAAGTAAAATGGGCAATTGTGCTGGAAAACCGGATAGACAGAAGAGTAAACAGAAAAAGATTGTGTTGTTTTCCGGCCGAAGAGTCAGGTTTCAAAAAGTAAAAGGTGCTGCGTATTGACTGATAGGTCAAGCTTTAGCTAAGTAATGGTAATATAAGGCGGCATCCTTTATATTTTTCCTATCTGATCATACCAGGTAATGATCCTGTAAGAAATTACAGGAGCCCTAATATAGGTTGCGTAAGATCTAGCCCCATCAACAAGTGAGCGCACTTAAAAAAAATTGGGCAGTAATATTGTTGCAGTGGGCGTACTGACAACGTTCCTGACTATATAAACAGATAAAGCGAAAAATAAAAAAAAGGAAACTGCGCGCCGAACGGTAAAAAAAAAATTACAATAACCGATTAAAAGAAAAAGATCAGATAAAGGATCCTGAAAAATATTTAAACAAAAAAGATTATTCCTTTAAACCCACACTGGATGTGGATGAAAGTACAGTCTTAGCGTCGACGGAAAAACTTACAACAAAAAGAGATAAATATCAAAACCAACCGAGCATCGAACCATTATTAAATGAAAAAGATAATCCTTCCCCAACTTATCAATGCCACGATCCTAAGGAGGGTCCATACGGCAAATTATTTAAAGAAGCCCAAGAGGTTGGGAAAAGGAGGAGGCAAATAAAATCATAAAAATTAGACCATAATATTTAAAGACGGACGGATTAAATGGCAGCAGAACTGGATAACGTTAAAATGGACAATGAGAAAGTTATTTTATCTCTTATCTATTCTTTGTGTGTGTGTGTGTGTGTGTGTGTGTGTGTGTGTGTGTGTGTGTGTGTGTGTGTGTGTGTGTGTGTGTGGTTGATCTGTGAAGAAAGTGGTCTAAATTATAGAAAAAAGGACTGACGTGTGACAATGCGATTACAGGCCATACTATGATCATGTTATGATGTCATTTAATAATGCCTAATCACTGAAGATTTTATGTTTACCCTATATCACATGATTTAGAGCACAGAGGATCAAAAGAGATTGATGATTAATGTGTCTGTGCATATGATCTGCCAGAGGCTATGGATTATCAAAGGTCTTGGAGAAAGAATCCTTAAATTGATGGGCATTTTTTGAAGCCAAGTATGACTTTGTATGACATTGTAGATAACATAAGGTGTACTGATTCAAATGACTTTGACTTTACAAATATAATGTTTATATGATTTTATATTGATGTTACTCACCACATAATGGTGCGGTAACAATATATTTCAGAAATGTGACAATAATGAGGAATGTGTTTTTCCTGATTTGGCGGTGGCCAAGCTGGGTCAGGGTAAACTACATTCACCCCATAATTTACCAAGGAATATATAAAATGAGGCATTCCTTGGAAAAATTTCAATCAAATTCTAATTAGGCAAAACGTCCACCTTTCCGTTGATTGAAAGAGTGTGATGCAATCTTTATTCATTTATTCAAATTCAACCCATCTGTGTTCAACTGGACAAACTGATCTTATTTATCAATGCTGAAGCATGTTAAAAATGCACAGATAGTTATTTTGTTTTTCTTAACACTAGAAGACCCAGACATTAGCCCTCTTGTGGCCACTTGATGGTCCCCCTATGGGTTTTCTAGCCAAAAAGGCCAAATGGCCCCTCTCTGGGTCTTCTAGTGTTAAATGGAATTTGTAAACTATTTTAAGAGATGTCACAAAAAGAAGCTATAATTATTGAAATCTATTTTTGAAGGAACTGGGCTACCTGCAGATTTTATTTAAAGTTAAAAATGGTAGCACACTTCCTTTCAGTAAAAGAATCAAATACCCTGTAACTTTGCTGCATGTGAGCCTCCATGTATCAAAACAGGGGGTATCAAAGAAATTAATTAGCAAATAATTAGCAATCCTTAGAAAAATAGATAATGCATAAAAATTATCAATAAATGATTGATGATGAATTCATTCGACTTTATTTACATAAGCGCTTTTCATTTCATTTTCTGTAGTACCCAGGATAAACATATGGCTGCAGTTTATAACTAAAATACATACTGGGCAATACAGACCACTTTTTATTATTCATGGGATAATACAAATAATAAGATCATGCACTCTATTTACAGCAGGACAACCATTCCATATTGTTGCCAGCTAGACTGTTATCGTACACTATAACCTTGTTGTCACAGCCACACCTTAAGCTTGTACCAAATTCCTTGTGGTTATTTACTGGTGGCCCATTTTTTTTTTGATAAAAAAAAAAAAAGGCAACAGAGGGGCGAGCGGTGGTTCTCTCTCCCATCAGCAAAGGGGGGTGAACGGCAGCTCTCTCTCTCTACTTAGCAAGGGAAGAAGCGAGCGACAGGCTTGCTCGGTAAAAAAGGCCTGATGGGCCAACATCCACTGCTTATGCTGTAACAATGTTGTCTGGGGTCCTGATTGTGTAAAAATTCCACAACCTGCATCTTTGATTACAGCACTTACATCTGTGCAGACAGTAAGCATGCTTATAACGCATGCCACCTGCATACTGTTACCTTGAATCTGCGAGGGTTTGTCATCTCCACAGAAAAACCAGCAAAACATCGACAGCAATTATTGTAACTATGTAATGTTCTGATGCTACCATGTTCTGTGGCAGTTATTCACTGCCCTGCCCACACTAATGGCACTGACTTGTCTAGCTGCGGTAATCGCTTGGCTGATAACGCTACTCACTGTGCTGCTATTGGTCTTTTAGGAACCGTCTGTCTTATTAATAATGTTGATGTTGATGTTTTTAAAGGCTATCAAAATAATATGGACCTTCCTCCTGTTTCATGTGTAAATTTGCTCTGCCACCCACATTATACAAATGAGCTGTCCTGGTGGCACATGGCCAATCATGTGCCAAAAGGAGGGGAAACTGTGAGGATGTTGGAAAACTGTCCTAGTTTTTGAAAGAAGTAACAAAAACATGCTAAAAAGTGCATCATTTGTTTACAAAATAATGCTCAAGGAGCAATGGAAAGCTACAATATTGCTTGGTGTTGATTGACACCTTTACAAAGTGGACAAAAATTCATCCCACATCCTCAGCTAATGCCGCATTTGTGTGTAAAACTCTATTGAAACTGGGGTTCCAGAACTGATTTGTGCAGATAATGGAACTCATTTTACAGCACCTAACAATGTAGATATTACTGTGTTGCTTGATGCACAGAAGGAAATGACTATGCTCCCTGGAGCAATTGTTTCAAACAATGGAATTTATTGCACTACTGATGGTAAAATAATCCTTCCTCCCTCCTTGTATCGCTGGCTGTCGATCTTGACTCATGGCAGTGGCCATGTATCCGCAGGAGGAATGAAGGCACAGGCTGAAAAACATTTTTTCTGCCCAGGAATTTTGAAAGAAATGAAAAAAGTGTGCCAACAATGTTTAATCTGCATACAAAACTATGCACAAGGTGCAATGAGGACGAGACATGGTAGTTTCCCACCACCTAAAATGCCCTTTTCTCAATGGTGTATGGATTTTATTGAACTATCTAAAGTGGGACAACTGCAGTATTGTCTGGTCCTCATTGACACCTATACTAAATGGACAGAAATTCATCCTACAGCAAAGGCAGATGCTAAATTTGTTTGCAAAGTTTTACAAAACAACATATTTCCCACGTTTGGAATACCGGAGACCATTTATGCAGATAATGGCACACACTTCACAGCACAAATGGTTAAGGATCTTACTTCTGCCGTTGGAACACAGCTGAAGTTTCACACTGCTTATCACCCACAAAGTGCAGGTCTAGTGGAAAGGAAAAATGGTACTGTTAAGCAAATGCTAAACAAAGTAATGCATGACCAATGAATTTCATGGCCTAAAGCATTAACTGTAGTAAAGCTAACCATTAACACCATCCCAGAAAAGAAGAGTGGGTTATCTCCATTTGAATGCGCCTTTCATAGGCCCTATATTCTACCTGACCTACTCCCATTAACTGCCACTAACCCTTATAAGACTCTTGGAGAGCATTTGAAAGAATGTAAACAAATGAAAGATTATGTTGAATCTGTCAGATCTTTCTCTACTCCACAGGAGGGCCCAGAAAATTCCCTCCAGCCTGGTGATTATGTCTTCATAAAGAACCATCACCGACAGAATTGGAATTCCGTGAGGTGGCTTGGACCATACCAAGTATTATTGACCACACCTACCGCAGTGAGGATTGCTGAAAGATCTTCTTGGATTCATCTGTCACATGTTAAAAGACTTCAGGTGCCCCTTGGTGACCTCCAGCCACCCCTAGGGTAAGTCCGGTTACAAAGGGGAGTCTAGTCCTTTTAAGGATAAGACTCGTCTCAAACCCGGTGAAGACAGTGACCTGAGTCTATAGGCACACTCCCAGGGGAATCAGGCACCATGGTAATCCTGAGACTGACTCTGACCTTCTTGAGTATCCCGCTATTAGTCCTCATCATTATCACCTCACCACCCTTGAGAAGAGATAATAGAAATATAGAGGAATATGTCACAGAAACACTGTTTATGACTCATCAGTGGTATCAGTATATGTTCCTCAATGCTCGTCTGACAAGAGGAAACGGTAGTTGTTGGGCTTGTTCTTTGTTGCCTTTAACCACTAAGGGACCAATCCTAAAGGCTGAACCCTTTCCTTTAAACGTATCTGACTGTATACTAGAGATTTCAGCCTGGGGATTCCTACCCAAGATTACTATGAAAAATCATGATAACACCACTTATTCACTGACATGTCCTGATCAGATTATGGCTATGAATGTAACACAACCATTAACTAGATTTGCCTTTACAAAGAAAAATGTGACTTTCCCAGCATGTGTATATTCAAATGGTACCACGGCGTTGGGAAGACTTCTTCCACGACAATGTTTGACAGTGTTGTTACCTTGCACCTCACAGTGCAGCGGAGCAACAGATTGTTCTTTTACACCCGTATTACCTAGTCCAAGGTATAGATCACAAAATTATACTGTCAGGAAGACTAGCACTACGGGCACAGTTCAAAGTAATGGCACCTATGTTATCAAAGAAGTTTATTGGTTATGTGGTTCCAAACTCTACGCTCAATTACCTCCCAATTGGGGAGGAAGTTGTGCCCCAGTGACTGTTACTGATGGATCATTTGTTCTCTACTCTGATGACAACTCCTCAGGACACACTAAGAAGAAAAGAAGTATTCAGTCCCTCTTTAGTGCTGCTGGACTTACTGTCCCACAGAAATATAAATTATGGACACTGGGTGACGAGGTTGGACATTCAATTTTCGCCCCATATGGAGTTGGTCAGTTAATGACAAAATTTGAAGAAATGAACTACAGACTGTTAATGTTTGTTAATGCCACTACTGTTGTTTTGAAGGTTTTATTCAATGTAACTGAACAAACTAGAGTTATGGTTATGCAAAACAGAATAGCATTGGACCTGGTTTTGGCTGTCCAAGGAGGTGTATGTGCTATGTTTAACGGGTCCTGTTGCACTTACATTCCATCTGTCTCTGAAAGTATGGATACCGCTATTACCGTCATGGAACAAGTGCAGCAGGCAATCATGAATGATTATGAAGAGAAGCTACAATCTGGTTGGTTAGACTGGTTATTCACAGGAAGTTGGTGGCAGGTGCTTCTTAAAGCCTTTATGCCTTTTATTATAATAATGATATGCATGTTTCTGTCATGTTGCTTTGTGATTCCCTGTGTCAAATCAATGATGTCTCGCGCTCTGTCTCAACATACATTTATGATACAACAAATGTTCCAAGACCAATACACTCCTTTAAATACCGAAGAAGTGGATAACAATGATAATTGTGCTCCTGTTTAAATTTGGAAATGATACTCTATGAAGACAATGTAGGAAATCTTTTGAAGTTACATTGTTCTGATGTCTGTATGTGATAAAAATTATGAACTGATAAACAGGAGGAAATTGTCAGAAATTGTATATATGTACAAATATGTTATCATTTCATAATTAGTTTTTAGCTGAACTTTTCTGTATTTTTTCCCTTACAATGGCTGCAACAATGCTGCATCAGGAAGGTTTAACTCACCCTGTAACAGACATACCTCAACAGACCGGAATAATCTGTATTTACTTAAAGTTTAGAAACTGGTGTGCAAGAAGTCATGTGCTGACATGGAGTTGTCTTTGTGTTACACAACAAAGCCTGACTGTTTCACCACAAAGCCTGACTGTTCCACGGCCTTATCAGTCACCACAAAGCCTGACTGTTTCACGGTCTTATCAGTCACCACAAAGGTGCCCATAAAGTTGCAGTAGATGTTTCCTGTGTCTGACCTGCTCAGTATAAAAGGGACGTGCTGGCTTTGTATGGCAGCGCGCATTTCCCATCTGTAATCAGAGGTGTGTTGCTCCTTGTACAAATAAAAACTTTGAACACATTTTGTGTCTCGAATCTTATTAAGGTACGAACCTAACAGAGTACTACTATTTTGTGAGTCTTGAGTTTCAGATTCCTGACAATCGGAGAATAGAGGACAATGACATTGTGACTGGGATTAAGTACCATGTGACTGTATGTTTGCTAAAGCATCATGTGACTTGAGTTTCGATGTTCCTGAGTATAAGAGTGTGATGTGATTTTGATCAGCCCCTTTTCTTATTGAGAGATTGTTAGAGAATGTGTTCTGATAATAAAGCTGAACCTGAGAAATAAACTCAGCCTCATCCTTGAGCACATCCTCTACACTACGATACATTCCTGAACATTGTAACTGCTCTTTATGAAAAAAAAAATGTCCATTAGTAAAGAAAAAGCTTAAACTGAAATTTGTGCAGTGGACCATCTGGTGGCCTGGGGGTTGGCAGTTTGGGGCCTGCTTTTACCGGCTTCCCTGGGGGAGGGGCAGCCGTTGTGTCACAGGGCAGGGTGCTTTGTCGCATTGCCTCCAGTGTCATTGGCGCCGGGTGTGTGTGGGTGCTCGGGGGTGGTCAGGATGTCATTGGCGCAGGTTGGCGGTTGTGTTGCCGTTGGTTTGCTCTGGGGTTGCTGTGGCTGCAGGGTGGCATAACACTGTTGGTGTGTGTCCGTGGTGGGTGGTTGGTAAGCTTGTGGTGGGTCGCTTGGCGTGTGGGGCGCTGTATGAGTCTGTCCCATTGTTCATTATTGTGATTATTGTTGTTATGTATGTTCGTGTGTGCAAGATGTGTAGGAGTGGGTGTGGTTTTTCCATCATGCTTGTGGTGCTAGGAGCGCCGGGGCATGACACTGGTAGATTCTAGGCTGCTAGGCTTGGCAGCCCTTGCCCCGGGTTGGGATCTGGGAGCAGTGGGTGGCATCCTGAACTAGTTTGCGAACTGGCTTCTGGGTGGACGGGCTCCCTTTGGACCGCCTCCCTCCCAGTCTTACTTCTTCCTCCCCCCATCCTTTTCTGATTCTGGGTGGACCATACATCTTCTTGGATACACTTAAGGTCTTGGGGTAGGGGTGTGCCGCATTGTGTCAGTGAAGGGGATACCTCATTCTGCTGTGCAGTGGGGCTCCCCTCACCTCAATTTTGATTGCATTTTAGACAGTGAGGGCTTGGGGGGATGGGAGCCCCACTGCCTTTCACAGTGGCTAGTGGTGCGCCAACCACCATACTCCTGGGACCCGTCATGTTGTCAAAATCCCTGGGTGCTCCTGAATGAATAGATGCGAGCAAGGGAGTGACAGAGTGATTGAATAAGAGAGTAAGCGAGAGTGAGGGAGTGATGAGTGGGGATGGGGATGGTGGGGCAGTTTTGTGTGGCGCTTTGCATGTTGGGTGGCATCTCGGAGTGCCTGCGGTGGTCCGCTGATCATTCACTCGAGTGGGCATTGGGGGTGGTGGTTTGCTTCTGTGGCCAAGGCCGCCCTGGGGTGGGTCCGCGTTGGTGTGGCTGCTGGCCTGCGTCCCTGGCTGTTGCCGGGTGCTGGTGTGCGTTCATGCTTGCTACATCTGCACCGCGGTCACCCTAAGAAATAAGGGTGAATGAGTGTGGTGAGTGTTCGGGAGAGAGCAAGAATGGATGTGAGTAGGTCAGCGTGCAAGTGAGAGTGTGTGTATGGGTAAACATGACTGAGTGTGGATGACTCTGAGGGTGAGTGGGAGTGGGAGCAAGTTTGAGCAGGAACAGGAGTGCGAGAGAGTGGGTGGGTCCAGGAGTGCGAGTGTGGGATTGTGTGGGGGAGATGGCGAGTGAGAGTGAGTGAGCGCATGTGGGTGTGTATGAGAGCATGAGGGTGTGAATGCGTGGGAATGGGCGTGTGTGCTGGTCGGGAGGTGCTGGATTGAGTGGGTAGTGCCTCTTGGCTCTGTGGGCTCCCCTGGATGGGGTGGGGGCACCATCTATGGGAATGGGGGTCCCCTGGCTGTGTGGTAGTAGCACTGGGGTGGGGGCAGGGCCACTGTGGGGGGTGCCTGGGGGGGCTCTCACTGGAGGTGCGGGCCGGTCTCTGGCCCAGGGGGTGGGGGCGCTGGCCTCCCGGCACCTGGGGCCCAGGGGCTAGCATTGGTCCCTCTGAGGAGGCAGGGGGTTGGCCAGTCTGAGGGCGTGGGTCTGCCTTGCCAGCCGCCTGGCAGCCCAGCCTCCCTCAGCCGTCCCTCCTGGGGCGGATTCCTGGCTCTCCTGGGGCTTGTTGGCCTCAGACATTTGTGCTCTGTGGGGTTTGGTGGCATTGTCCTTCTTGCTCAGGGTTTCCGGTGGGGGGAGGGGGGTGCTGTGACTGGCCACCCTCTTCGCATGTTCCCTGACAAACCACTCACATGCACACACTTATTTTGCACATGCTCTCATACACATGCACATGGTTGCACACACACAAATGTCTTTTCTTTAACAGGTGCAGATACCAGACTCGTGTTGAGACCTCTTCGGTGGAAGAAACAGTCTGTCTTCTGTTTGTTTTAGTTGTTGGTTTGTCTTTTTTGTCTGTTCCTCTCCCTTTTCTTTCCCGGTCCCAACACCTCCTTTCCCCATTCCCCGTCCTGTCGGGTCCTTCATGGGTAAAATAATTTAAGTAGAGTATTAAAAGTTATTACAAGAGGAGTTTACAGCAATATGCAGTACATAGATATGTGCTGTGTAAAGCTGTTTTTGGCAAAGTAAATCTTTTTTGGCACAAAAAGGGTAGCAGATTTTTGTTTTCTTACCTAGCTGCCTGACAGGACGTGGGGTAAAAACAAAAGTCTCCAATAATCTATCACATTAGCTGTAATACATACTGTGGATCCTGTAAAGCATCATTGCATTGAGGCTGTAGACCTCTGTGTGGGTTCCTATCTAGCCAAGAATTTGGGGCAACACTGAAATCTCCACCAATCACAACCTTGTCTGTTACATAGGTAGATTTATATTCTTTAACCAATGAACCAATTTCCCCAAATAGATTTTTGTTTGTAACTTGGTTATTATAACCATAGACACATAAGAGGATATAGTAAATGTTATTTATTTCCACCACAGCCATTAACCAGTACCCTTTATTATCATTGATATGATGTATTATATTCCCTTTAAATCTGTTAAATAAAATCATGATGCCTGCTGAGCGTGAAGTGCCATGAGCAAAAAGTATCTTGGACTGAGTTTTCCAAAATGATTCATCAGCCCTTTCTGAATGTGTTTCTTGTAGAAAAATAATATCTGATTTTTGCTCCTTACAAAAAAGAAAAATAGCCTTATGTTTAACAATGTTCTTTAACCCCCGAACATTAATAGATATAAAAGAAGTAGACATTTTATTATTATTATAGTATCAATATGCACAGAATATTTTAACTGAGGTGCAGGAATAAGTATATTGCCCTTCTCTCTTCTAAACCTAGAAAGCCAACTCAAACTGGCAGAAACATCTATTTAAATTTAAACATAAATAGGGCCTTATCATAACACAAGAGAAAGCCATCTTTTAACATTCTAAGCAGTCTCTGATATGTTCTAACTGTAAAAACTCAGCTATGGCTCAATTCTCCGACTGTCAATCAAAGCGTATCCCTCCTTCAGGACAGCTTTCTTCCCATGTCTTCTTGCTTCTTGTACCCATGGCCACAGCTTAGCTAGAGCCTCTCAATCATCCTTGGAGAAGTCCTCCTTGAAGTGGACTCCTAGCTCTATGCACACCCTTGCATGGTGAGATTTCCTCCACACTTCATCCCGCACGGTACACAGAGCAAACTGGATTAAGATGGCTTGGGGCACCATATTCGTCGTAGCGTTGTTTTTTTGGCCCAGGCAATGAACAGTGTCCATCATCTCATGGAGTTTGTCTGCCGACATGGGAAGCACTCGAGTCCAAATACCAACCACTACCTTTCTCGTCTCCTCGTTTTCCTTCTCAGGCAGGACAACCAGGTGGCAATTCCATCTCCTTTTTTTAATACCTGGCATGCTCCAGGCAAAGCTGCTTGAGTGTTGTGTTTTCTTTCTGCAGGTGAGTAATCTGTTCCTTCATGGAATTAATTTCTTCTTTGTTTTCCTTGACTGCTTGCATTGTGGCCTCCATTCTATTTTCACATCTTTTCAATCTTTCGTCTTGGTCGTCAAATCTTGATATGAGGGTTTTTATGGCATCACAGATGGCTTCATTAGAAGCTCTGCTTGAGCTGCTACCTTCTTTTTTAAATCTTCTCTTCAAGTTTTTGGGATTAGGGCTCGGAACTGGCATATGTTCATCCGCATCATTAGCTTCTTCATCCATTGTGTCGGTGTTTCCAGACTCGTGCGAGGCTAGGTTGTAGTCATGGTCAGTTAGCATCTTGGGTGTATAGTTTTTCAGAGTCAGAGCCTGCAAAAGTTTGATCACTCACTCCACAATCTTGCCTTCCCTCTCCCAGCAATACTGTACATAGACTGCTGTTTTTGTTTTTCAAGCCTTATTCCTTTTTCTTTTCTTTCCTTTTTTTTTGTATTGTGCACACCACTGAAGAGAGAGAGAAACTCCATTTCAATTCTCCTGTACGTATAGTAGTATTGACAAATAAAATCTTTGAATTTCTTGAACCTATTATGTTGTTAATGGCAATGAAATATTTCGCCAGATGTTTATAAAGGCGGCACTTCTGGGTCACGGAGGTCTGGATTTTTAGGAGCGTCTCTTTTCAAACAGCGCCTCACTGTGGAAATTAATTTCCACTCACCTATATGAGAAGCCACTCACATTAACTATAATTTAAAGATTATTAGAACACCGCTGAAGTGGAGTGATACATATTGGGTGAAACATCTGAGTGTGATTATCTGTGAATATAGTCATTCCTGGAATGCCTATTGTCCAATCAGATTGCTCGGTCAGAATTAACTGGTCTAATTTATTATATTTTTCTGTGATGGTAGATCAAATCATTAGCTTGACAAGGCAATTGGAGTCAGGCTGTGTAACCGTAAAAGAGCTCATCTCGGCAGGAAGAATCATTAGCTTAAGTGTCTGAACGGTGTCCGATTTTGATTGCTGTTTTCTATCAATTCTACCAATCCCCCACTCAAATCGTTTGCCATCTACCAACACTTGACCATATACATTATTATTAGATGTTTATCATACTCTGACCAGGCCCAAAGGTGGTTAGCTGCTTGACCGTAAAGTTTGAAGGGCTGCTGCAGACTAATGCTCTGCTGTGCCCACTTTTGATTGCAATACGGCAATGGTGTTTTATTCCTGTTTTGTCTGTGCAAATGCTGAAGCGTTGCCCTTTTCCCATGAGAAAAGCTTTTTTTTTTTTTTTTTTTTTTTTTTGCCCAACAAGATGTATGTTTTCCCTGGAAAATATAGACTGGTGTTGGGGCACATTAAGCAGTGAAAGCAGAGTATAATGAAAAATCCCATTTGGGTCCTGATTTTGTCACGGTGAACTTGCAAAATAGGCTCAACGGTGACGGTGGCAGTGACAGATGAATGGAACGAATGAATGGAGTGCATGTTGGGAAGCAGCAGTGGTCTGAGAAAGGAAGACAGATTAGTGTTTGCTTTAGTCCTGGCTCACTACAGCAGTGTGACTTTGATTTCTTAGGGCGGCCATGGAGAAATTTTTAGGTTTCACTGTCAATGGGCAATTTTCTCCATCCATTCTATTGTTACGTCATATATATCTATATATAGTGGGGTAAAAAAGTATTTAGACAGCCACCAATTGTGCAAGTTCTCCCACTTAAAAGATGAGAGAGGTCTCCAATTTTCATCACAGGTATACCTCAACTATGAGAGACAAAATAAGAAAAAAAAAATCCAGAAAATCACATTGAAGGATTTTTAATCAATTAATTGGTAAATTCCTCGGTAAAATAAGTATTTGGTCAATAACAAAAGTTCATCTCAATACTTTGTTATATACCCTTTGTTGGCAATGACAGAGGTCAAACGTTTTCTGTAAGTTTTCACAAGGTTTTCACACACTGTTGCTGGTATTTTGGCCCATTCCTCCATGCAGATCTCCTTTAGAGCAGTGATGTTTTGGGGCTGTCGCTGGGCAACACAGACTTTCAACTCCCTCCAAAGATTTTCTATGGGGTTGAGATCTGGAGACTGGCTAGGCCACTCCAGGACCTTGAAATGCTTCTTATGAAGCCACTCCTTCATTGCCCGGGCGGTGTGTTTGGGATCATTGTCATGCTGAAAGACCCAGCCACATTTCATCTTCAATGCCCTTGCTGGTGGAAGGAGGTTTTCACTCAAAATTTCACAATACATGGCCCCATTCATTCTTTCCTTTACACGAATCAGTTGTCCTGGTCCCTTTGCAGAAAAACAGCCCCAAAGTATGATGTTTCCACCCCCATGCTTCACAGTAGGTATGGTGTTCTTTCTCCTCCAAACACGACAAGTTGAGTTTTTACCAAAAAGTTCTATTTTGGTTTCATCTGACCATATGACATTCTCCCAATCCTCTTCTGGATCATCCAAATACTCTCTAGCAAACTTCAGACGGGCCTGGACATGTACTGGCTTAAGCAGGGGGACACATCTGGCACTGCAGGATTTGAGTCCCTGGCGGCGTAGTGTGTTACTGATGGTAGCCTTTGTTACTTTGGTCCCAGCTCTCTGCAGGTCATTCACTACGTCTCCCCGTGTGGTTCTGGGATTTTTGCTCACTGTTCTCGTGATCATTTTGACCCCACGGGGTGAGATCTTGTGTGGAGCCCCAGATCGAGGGAGATTATCAGTGGTCTTGTATGTCTTCCATTTTCTAATAATTGTGCCCACAGTTGATTTCTTCACACCAAGCTGCTTACCTATTGCAGATTCAGTCTTCCCAGCCTGGTGCAGGTCTACAATTTTGTTTCTGGTGTCCTTTGACAGCTCTTTGGTCTTGGCCATAGTGGAGTTTGAAGTCTGACTGTTTGAGGTTGTGGACAGGTGTCTTTTATACTGATAACGAGTTCAAACAGGTGCCATTAATACAGGTAACGAGTGGAGGACAGAGGAGCCTCTTAAAGAAGAAGTTACAGGTCTGTGAGAGCCAGAAATCTTGCTTGTTTGAAGGTGACCAAATACTTATTTTACTGAGGAATTTACGAATTAATTCATTAAAAATCCTTCAATGTGATTTTCTGAATTTTTTTTTCTCATTTTGTCTCTCATAGTTGAGGTATACCTATGATGAAAATTGGAGACCTCTCTCATCTTTTAAGTGGGAGAACTTGCACAATTGGTGGCTGACTAAATACTTTTTTGCCCCACTGTATATATATATATATATATATATATATATATATACAGTATATATATATAAATATACACACACACACATATATATATGTGTGTGTATATATATGTGTGTGTATATATGTACACACACACGCACACACATACGTGTGTGTGTGTGTGTGTGTATATATATATATACAGTATATATACTGTATGTATATATATATATATATACACCCAGCCAGCATGTGCATGTGTGCCCCACCAAAGGTTAAATATAGGTCCCATGTGGGCTTGTCCACGGGTTCCATGTTGGCCCCATCTTTGTTTGCACACATGGACTTTACCCATTGACCTATTTTCGACTGTCCATTAAAAGGCTGTGTGATGTGTCTAGTGCATTATAAAAGTGTACACTTCTATCCCGCCGCTAGCTAGCCTGCTGTTTACAGCAAGCGAAAAGGGAGCCGAGTGCGTAAGTCTCCTCTGCTAGTACATAGCCTCTCCACAGCAAGCCCCATGCATACCTCCTTGTGGTAATGGATGGAAACTGGGTAACGTGAGGCCCCAGGCTAAAATGCAGGGACTCGGAGGAGGTTTGGCCCCCAGACTTGCGGTACTCACGGTCCACTGGCGTGTGGACATGCCCTGATACCCATGAACCAAATCCCCAACTATGGGTTAAATAGTATACCGACTACATAGTCCGTTAGGAAAGTCCCCAACGGCGAGTAGTCTACTACTTCGGCGGATGAGGGCAGTGCCTGGCGGGCAGGTGCTAGAGAGGCGGGCCTTGATAAACAAAGTACCCGGCAGCCCATTGCAGCCAACTTCATGAAAATCGCACATTTCAGCCTGCCGAACTGCGTTGGACATGCTGATGGCCTAGAGCGTGTGCGTGGCCCTCGACCAGCCACGACCACCCTAAACAAATTCACAAGCAGTTGGCCTTCGTCTTCAACTCGGACGATCCCTTCAAGCCCAATGGCGATGGAACTGCAAGTAACGGGGGCAGTTTTGGTATGAGTGGAAGCCTCTAGCTTGCAGCCACACATTGGCGGTGGATCTAAGATGATCGCCTTCCAATGAACTCTGCAGTGACATTGGATTTCGGTAGCTGGATTCGCAACTGGGCTGGCCTATTTAGGACTCCCGCAGCCCACCCCATATGGGGAGGCCCCTAGAAAAGGTGGGGCAAACATCGAACACTGCAGATTTATCTGGCTAGCATGCCGCGGCTGGCAGATTACCCATCACAGCGGTCGATCTACATATCAAAACCATAAAAACTCAAACTCAACTGCTCTCAACCACTGCCTGGATTTTCAACCACCGATTGGATCTCTCATTACAAAACCCTTCATCCTGGGTGCTTGGAACATCCGCATACTGCAGGACACGAGGAGCAGCGAGCGCCCAGAATGTCGTACAGCTCTGGTATGTAAAGAACTTGCACGATTTAACATCGACATAGCAGCTCTAAGTGAGACTAGACTTGCTGAGGAAAGCAACATCAAGGAAACTGGATCAAACTACACCATTTTCTGGAAGGGAAAGGATACAGAAGATCCACATATCCATGGTGTAGGCTTTGCTATCCCATCCCAGCTTGTGGACCAACACAACCTTGTCCCAACTGCAATCAATGAGCGAATAATGACCATCCAAATCCCGCTCACCCAAAAAACGTGATCTCAGTGTATGTGCCTACTCTGATCTCAGTGTATGCGCCTACACTTACATCTGAAGATGAAAGCAAGACCTCTTTCTATGAACAGCTCACACATACCATTCTGACAGTCCCAGAATCCGACAAGCTTGTTATTCTGGGTGACTTCAATGCCAGAGTTGGCAGTGACCACCAGCTGTGGAAAGGCATCATAGGCCACCATGGTATGGGAAAATGCAATGCAAATGGGGAACTTTTACTGGGCCTTTGTGCCGAACACAATCTTATTGTAACAAACACCCTTTTCCAACTCCCCCATCGCCAGAAGATGACCTGGAAACACCCTTGCTCCAAAAAGTGGCAAACCCTCAACTATGTCCTCACAAAAACAAGAGACCGAAATGATGTCCGCATCATGTGATTCATGCCTGGAGCAGATGACTGCTGGACAGATGACTGCCTCCTGATCTCCCGACTCAATATTACGATCCGGCGACCACCAAAGCGCATTTTGGCAAACGTTCCTCACCGTCGCTTTGACTGTGACAAGTTCCGCAATCCCCAAACGTTGCAGTCCTTTAGAGAGGCCATTGGTAGAAACATGAATAAACTGAGCCTTCCAGACAATGCCTCAATTGAAGACCGATGGACCACTCTCCGTGATGCATAGACTGCTGCCGCCAAAGAAACGATTGGTCACAAACACAAGAAAAACCAAGACTGGTTCAGAGAGAATGATGAAACAATCACCAACCTCATAGAGGCTAAACGCCATGCACGTCTTGCATTTGAAAATGATCCGTCTGCAAAGAATCAACAGAAACACCAGCAAGCAAAAGTGACATGCCAAAGAGGGATTCGTAAAGCCCAAAACACTTGGTGGCAGCAAAAAGCAGAAGATTTGCAAAAATATGTCGACCAACGGGATATGCGCCGTTTTTATGCTGCAACGAAGGAGATCTTTGGCCCCACCAGATCATCTGTGGGCAGCCTAAAAGATGTAAATGGCTCCATCATTATCACAGACACCAAGGGGATCCTTGACCGTTGGAAGTTCCACTTTGAGAGTCTATTAAATAGTCACTGTTGCACCCCTAGTGATCTCCTCTGCAAGACCCCACAACACCCCACTCGCTAGTGGATGTCTACACCACCTTCACTACATGAGCTAAATAAAGCTATAAAGCACATGAAGACAGGCAAAGCACCCAGGACCAGATAACATCCCGCTGGAGTTCTATCTTCATGGAGGTCCCGAGGTGAAAAACTATTTAATGCAGCTTCTACTTAAAATATGGGAAACCAAGACGTTACCAAGTGACTTTAAAAATGCAAACATAGTCACCATTTTCAAGAAGGGAGATAGAGAGAACTGCAGTAACTACCGCGGCATCTCACTACTGAGCATTGCAAGCAAGATCTTTGCTCGTATCCTTCTCAACCGTCTTCTTGTAGTAGCCGAAGATGTACTTCCTGAGTCCCAGTGTGGCTTTAGACCCTCTCGTGGTACAGTAGATATGATATTCTGTGCTCGACAACTCCAGGAAAAGAGCCAAGAACAACAACAACCACTTATGTTCATCTTCTGGGACCTCAAGAAGGCCTGTGATCGAGTTCCTCGCCCTGCTATGTGGGCTGTTCTTGCTTGTTTTGGATGTCCAGATGATTTCATCGCTCTCGTTCGCGCTGTCCACGATGGCATGGCTGGTAGGGTTTGCCGCCAGAATACCCTCTCAGACCCTTTTCCCATCACTAGTGGTCTCAAGCAAGGATGTGTCCTTGCTCCAACCTGCTTTTCGTTGTATATGGCTGCAATGCTAAAAGAAATACCAACAACCCCTGGTATCAATCTGCAATACCGCTTGGATGGGGGGCTTTTTAATCTTGCTTGCTTTCGCGCGAAATCCAAAACCTCAATCACCAGTGTTCATGAATTGCAGTTTGCAGATGATAATGCCCCACCAGCTCAGACTGTTGATGACCTCCAGAGGATAGCTACCATTTATTAAGACTCTTATGAGCATTTTGGAATGGAAGTTAACACTGACAAAACCAAAATCCTCAACCAACCAGCACCTGGTCAAACTTCCTCAAGGATCAACCTTAAGATTAACGGAAATCCTGTCGATGAAGTGGAGCATTTCTCTTACCTTGGTAGCATCCTCTCAAAAATACCAACTTGTGCAAAGGACATCGAAAACTGCATAAAAGCTGCACACTCCACATATGGACGCCTTTGTCATCGAGTCTTCAATAATTATGCAATAACCATCCCCACCAAAATCATGGTTTTTCGGGCCGTTGTTCTTTCCACCCTTCTTTACGCCTGTGAAGCCTGGACCTTATATCGTCGCGATATCAAGCGCCTTGAGAACTTCCAACAGAGAAAGCTCAGACAAATACTTAGCATTCGTTGGGAGGATCGACTTTCAAACAATGAGATTCTCAAGCGTGCTCTGCTGCCTAGTGTGGAAGCTACCATCTTGCAGCACCGCCTTCGATGGACAGGACATGTTGTATGGATGGACCCCACCAGACTACCATGAATCATGCTCCAGGGGGAGCTTGAGACAGGAAAAAGACCACATGGTGGGCCAAAACTGCACTACAAGGACCAGCTAAAATGTTCCCTGAAACAAGCCAACATAGACAAAAGATCTTAGGAACAACTTACCACCGACAGAGCAGCCTGTAGAAGAATAACTTGGGAAGGCACAGACTCATTTGAGAGGCACAGAAAACAACAGGATGATGATAAATACAAACAAACACAAGAAAAACAAAACCAACCATGTCCCCCACCCACAATAAAATGTGACTTCTGCCCATGACAGTTCTATCATAGACTGGGCCTTCAGAGCCACATCCGCCATCGATATCGATCATAGATGGCAACGTCCTGAAAACTAAGACGAAACCAATGCTCGGACACGAGCTGGAGCCGACGACGACAACGATTTTTGACTACTGGGGGCAGCGGTGGTGCAGGTGTAGTGCAGCCGACTCTTGATCGGGGGGTCAGTGGTTTCATTCCCACTCTGTCTGCACTCTGCATTTCAAACTGTCCTTGAGCAAGACACTGAACCCCCAGTTGCTCCTGGTGGGTCAGGCCAGCGCCGGTGTATGACAGCTCTGTTGCGATCAGTGTGTGAATGGGTGGATAGCAGGATCTGTAAAGCGCGTTTGTCATTAAGAGATGAGAAAAAGCACTATATAAGTGAATCCCATTTACCTATTTTCCTCATAAATTTGTGACTTTTCGTGTAAATTTGATTTTTTTCTCCTAAACTGATACACTTTCTTGATGATTTCTAATGTTCTCATAAATTTACAACTTTCTATTACTGTAAACTTGCAATGTTTTCTCAGATTTGTTACGTTTTTCTTGTAAAATTGTGACTTTATTGTTGCACATTTGTAAATGTTTTCTTGTAATTTTGGAACTTTTTCATTAATTTGCCCCCTTTTACTGTAACCTTGCAACTTTCTCAAAAATGTGTTACTTTTTCTTTGTAAATGTGCAATTTTCTTGTAATTTTGTGACTTTTTTCATCTAAATTTGTTAAGGTGTGTGGCATATAGTCTACGCCACACAAGTCAGCTGCGTTTTTGCAGCTGTGGCTCAGTTCTGAGCTTTCTTTCTCATTTTTATTTACTATTTGTTTTTCTTTGCCACAACTTTTCTGCTCTTGTTCCCCCATATCCATCATGGACGCCAAGGACACTAATATTGCCGTACTAGCGTTGATATTGGCTGTCTTTCTACTCATATCGCCAATAACTGCTGAGCCGGTGAGTGGAGGAGCCACTGTTTACAGTAGGAGTCAGTTGTTAGCATTGTGCTGCATCACGGTGCTAACCGAGAGACCTGATATCCCTCAAGAAATCAGGCGAAAATGACGGGGATGTCAAGCTGGAGCGAAGCGACACGTGAGGAAAACAAGGTACAAGCCCATCCTACCACCCATTATTATGGGAAACGTGAGCTCGCCGCTTAATAAGACAGATGAACTAGCGGCAATGTCCCGGTATGAGAACATCTTCAGAGAGGATAGCATCATGCAATTCACTGAAATGTAGTTAACAGAGCTAACAACAGAAGCTAACATCAGACTGGAGGGTTTCCACATAGTGCGGGCAGGTCGGACACCAGATAGCGGCAAGAGCAGAGGCGGAGAGCTGATAATGTTTGTGAACAACAGATGGTGTAATCCTGGGCACATCACAATTAAAGAACAACACTGTAGCAAGGACATTTAGTTGCTAGCTATTAGCATGCGACCGGCATACCTCCCCAGAGAGTTCTCACACGTCATCATGGTTGTTATTTATGTACTCCCCTCCGCTAGCACTGAGGCAGCGTGTGACATCATCCACACACTCACCAGCAGACTACAGACTCAACACCCAAATGCTCTCCAGCTCACCTCTGGTGATTTTAACCATGCTTCCCTGTCCTCCATTCTGCCCGCTTTCACCCAGTATGTCACATGCCACACCAGGGACAATAAAACACGACTTATTTTACGCAAACACCAAGGAGGCATACAGCTCATCACCCCCCACCCCTTGGAGGAGCTGATCACAACCTGGTAAACCTCCTGCCTGTGTACAATCCCCTGGTACACAGACAACCTCCTGTTACCTGCATGGTGAAGATATGTGTTATGTCTGAAAATAGACTCACAATGACGAGGCCAGGTGCATGACTGAACTTGTATTTACTGAGCACCGAGCTCCACACTACAACCGCCAGGCAGGGGAGTTGGAAAAGAGACCCGCCCTCCCTGCCTGCTGCCATTTATAGGTACGGGGTGGTGGTGGAAACGGAAGTGAGCGCCACCACGGCGTACCTGACAAAAAAGAGCATGTAGAACTATATAACCCCCCCCCCCCTTTAGAAAAGTCCAAAACACATGCACTATTGAGGCCCTCTCATATTTAGGACCCGTATCACGCACTACAACTAAATCACAATAAGTAAAGGCCTATCACATCCACACAACAAACTAAAACTAGGGGGGACGGGTGGACAACCGTCCAACCCCCACACGTCAAGCTGGGTTACTGTGTCACCATTAAAACAAATAACCATAGTCCATCAGTAAAACAAACTAAACAAAACATATAAAACAATCCCCAGAACGACATAGTTATATATTTACAACAAAATACTTTTCCTGTTTTGTTTTTTTTTTGGTTTTTTTTACATGCACACAACTAAACATTGAACAATTTCAAATCCATTATCAGAAAAGAAAAAACTATCACAACTTCTTTCGCTCGAACATATAACATCATACACAGTTCACATAGCAAGATAGGGAGGAACTAGCCTGTGGGCCCCCCCAGACGGTCTCAATAAGTCCACCCCTGGAGGCGGCCTGCCTCCTGGACCACAGCTGGTCGCGTACACACAGGTGTGTCTCCTCTTCCTCACCGTCGGGTGTCCCTCTCATCCAGGCCTGCCACCTGCAGTCTCCTCCCAGGCACGCCGCAACTCGTTTGTGTGCCTCCACAAACTGTCTGACAGCTGAAAATAGGCATCGCCTTGTTCGGCCACGATGCACAGCCACCCTTGGTGATCCTCAGACTGATGCCTGGCCCATACCCACCATGGTCACCCCTCCTCACGAGCCTGAACCAGGTCCGCGACTGTCAAAGGGGTTTTGCTTGGCTTGCAGTGTTTCTGCCTGGCATGTGGTTCCTCTGTGCCTAACGGTCTGACCCCAACCTCTTTTAACTTCGCTGCAGCTGTTGCCATTGTAGCCCCATGTTCACCGGCTCACTTTAGCTGAGCTCCAGGAACAACTAGAGCTAGCTCCTTGGCATCGCTCGTCGTTTCAGGCGCCTCACCGTGACGCCCAGTACCCTCATCCAGGGCGACTCGGGCTCCGGCACTGAGACCCTCCTGCAACGGCTCTGAGCGAGGCTGGTCCTGCTCGCCCTCCGAGGTGCTCAGTAATGCCTTGTCCCACACCGCATCATCCTCTACTCTTGGAACCGGCTGGTCCCACAGTCCACAGCCTGACCACTCCTCCCCAGCGCCACTCTTGATGGTGGAACCCAGACCATAAAAGGGCTCACAGTCCATGGTGTTGTTGCCATGTGCCGTCACGATGAACTTGAGGTTTGCCATCTCTGCCGACTTGTACCAGGCTGTCAGCACCAGTGTTCCCACCATGCACAGCCATCGACCTCCATAGCCATAAAGCGGCGCTGGGTCTCCTTCAATCCTGTAGTGGGGGAAGAATTTTCTCGCTGTAGCCCAATTCAGCAGGGAGCCTTCCGCCCCATGTCGATCAGTAGTGATACCTCCACACCATCCAGCTCCACCATGCAGAACGTGTACCCATTGGTGCTCGGAGACACAGCGTGGGCAACTGTCAGGGCAGGAAGGGGGGGCAATTTCCTATGTACACTCTCCTGCTTGGATCCAAGCGTCCACACTTGCCCCAGCGTTTCTTTCTTGCCGGGCAGTGTTGGCCTACGCAGTGTCGTATTCCATGCTTCCATCACTGTCTGGGTCCGTTACTTGTGTGGCAGCGGGAAACTCCAGCTGGTGACGTGACAAACGGTCACTCAGCTTCAGAGTTAGCCTGTCCGCTGTATCCAGCTGAAGAGCTAACTCAATGGCCCTTGCTAGCATCAAGTCACCTGGTATTGTGAGCAGCTTTGTTCTTGTTGCGGCGTTGTTGGTATGCTCCGCCAGCTGGTCGTGAACCATCTCCTCCAACAGCCCAAACCGACACTCATTAGTCAGTAGTTTCAAGTCGGCTATAAACCGCTGAATAGGCTCACCTACCTGTTGGTGGCACTGCCGAAACTTGGTCCTCCGGACGATGACGCTGTCCAGGGCGCAAAATGGCATACCATCAGCTTGACCTCAAAATCACCCAAATTGCCAACTGAGCTCAATATTCGCTGGCCTTCAATTCTCAAATTGTGCACCAACAGTGCGCATGCCCTCAGCTTGCCCATCTTGCCCATCTTGCCCAGATTTAACATCACCATGTATGCTTGAAAGGCAGGGTACCATCTCGGCCAGGGGACAGGTGGCTCATCCAGGAGCTCCAGAAAAGGCAGAATTGGAGACCCATACATTTTCATACTTTTTATCCTCGTTGCCAAATGTTATGTCTGAAAATAGACACACGATGACAAGGTCAGGTACACAACTGAACTTGAATTTATTGAGCTCCGAACTCCACACTACAACCCCCAGGCAGGGGTGTTAGCAAAGAGACCCACTCTCCCTGCCTGCTGCTATTTATAGGCAAGGGGCAGTGGCAGAAATGAAGGTAAGCACCACCACGCCGTACCTCACAAATATAGAGCATATAGAACTAACATGGTCTGAGGAGGAAGAGGACGCTGTGAAGGACTGTTTTGATTCCACTGCATGGGAGCAGCTCTGGGATCCATATGGTGAGGACACTGATGGCCTCACACACACCATCACAGACTACATCAACTTCTGCATGGAGAACACTGTACCCACCAAGACCATACAATGTTTCTCAAACAACAAACCCTTGATCAACTCTGAGATAAACACACTGCTGAAGGAGAAGAAAAGGATCGTCAGGTCAGGAAACAAGGAGGAGCTGAAGTCCCTAAAGAGGGCGCTAAGGAGGAAGGACAGCTACAGGTAAAAGATGGAGGGCAAACTGCAGCAGAGTGACATCAGCAGTGTCTGGAGAGCCCTCAAAACCACCTCTGGGCAACAGAATACCTCCTCCCAGACCGCGGTGGATAGGGAGTGGGTGAACAACCTGAAACTGTCCTTTAACAGGCTTGACCAACCGCCTTCTTCCCTATCTGCCCACCAACCACTGCTGCCTCCACCTTCATCTAGTCCTGCTATCCACTGCCCTCCCTCCACCCCCCTTACATCCCCTGCTGTTTTTACCCTCAGAGACCAAACATCCCCCCTCCCAGCACACAGCCCCACTGCCCCAGCCTGACTATCACCAAGACCCAGGTGAGTGCTGAGCTGAAGAAGATCAAGGCAAGGAAGGCTGCACTTCTGGACGGCATCAGCTTGAGGCTCCTCAAGTCCTCTGCAGACCAGTTGTGTGGGATCATGGAGCACATCTTCAGTCTGAGCCTGAATCTGGGGAGGGTACCACAGCTGTGGAAAACATCTTGTGTGGTACTCGTACCGAAGACTCCGTACCCGAAGGACATGAACAGCTACAGACCAGTGGCCATCACATCACACCTAATGAAGGCCCTGGAGAGCTTGCTTCTCGCCCAGGGACAAGAGTTGCAAATTAGCTAATAGCTATACACTCCATGTGCAACACATCAGATTGATTGTCATTGATTAATTGTCTATGTTTATTGTACTGTCCCTGTCAAATAAACTAATCTATCTATCACCTCCGCCCCCTGGTGGGACCAGCAATGGCCCCACTTCAGTTTGCTTACCAGCATGGCATCAGGATGGAGGATGCAGTGATCTTCCTCCTACATCGTTCCCTGTCCCACCTGGAGAAGCTTGGGAGCACCGTGAGGATCATGTTCTTTGATTTCTCCAGTGCTTTCAACACCATTCAACCAGTGATCCGGAGGGACAAGCTGCTGTGTGCAGAGGTGGACCAGCACCTGTCATCGTGGATCCTGGGCTACCTTACAGACTGACCACAGTTTGTGAAAATCCAGGACTGTGTGTCTGACACCATCATCTGCAGTATGGGGGCCCCCCAGGGAACAGTTCTGGCTCCCCTCCTGTTCACTCTCTACACTGCTGACTTTTGACACAATACACCACACTGCCATCTACAGAAGTTCTCTGATGACTCTGGGATCATTGACCTGATCTCTGATGGGGATGATCCAGAGTACAGAGGACTTTTCCAGGACTTTTTGGACTGGTACCTGCGGAACTGCCCCCAGATCAATGCGAGGAAAACCAAGGAACTGGTGGTGGACTGCAGCAGGCAAGGATAACCCCACACAGCACCGGTAAACACCATGGAATAGACATTGAAAAGGTGACATCTTACAAGTACCTGGGTGTTCACCTGAACAATAAACGACTGGTCACACAACACCAACGCGCTCTACAAGAAGCAGCAGTGCAGACTGTACCTCCTGAAGAGACTCCGGTCTTTTGGAGTGAAAGGGACACTCCTGAAGACCTTCTACGATTCGGTGATGGTATCAGCCATCACATTCAGAGTGGTCTGCTGGGGCAGCGGCATCACGGCAGCTGACAGGAAGAGACTGAACAGGCTGATCAAAAAAGCTAGCTCTGTTTTGGGGCACCACCTCGACCCAGTAGAGGAGATAGGAGAGAGGGGGGCGGTGGCTACAGTTGTGTAAAAAAGTGTTTGCCCCCATCCTGATTTCTCATGTTTTGTGTATGTTTGTCACACTTAAATGTTTCAGATCATCAAACAAATTTAAATATTACACAAAGAAAACACAAGTAAACACAAAATGCAGTTTTTAAATGAAGGTGTTTATAATTAAGGGTAAAAAAAATCCAAACCTACATGGCCCTGTGTGAAAAAGTGATTGCCCTCTAAACCTAATAACTGGTTGGGCCACTCTTAGCAGCAACAACTGCAATCAAGCGTTTGTGATAACTGGCAAAGAGTCTTTTACAGCGCTGTGGAGGAATTTTGGCCCGCTCATCTTTGCAGAATTGTTGTAACTCAGCCACATTGGAGGGTTTTTGAGCATGAACCACCTTTTAAAGGTCATGCCACAGCATTTCAATCGGATTCAGGTCAAGAATTTTACTAGGCCACTCCAAAGCCTTCATTTTGTTTTTCTTAGTTCATTTAGAGGTGGGCTTGCTGGTGTGTTTTGGATCATTGTCTTGCCACAGAACCCAAGTTTGATTCAGCTTGAGGTCACAAACAGATGGCCAGACATTCTCCTTCAGGATTTTTTGTTAGACGGCAGAATTCAAGGTTCCATATACCACAGCAAGTCTTCCAGGTCCTGAAGCAGCAAAACAGCCCCAGACCATCACATTACCATCACCATATTTTACTGTTGGTATGATGTTCCTTTTGTGAAATGCTGTGTTACTTTTACGCCATATGTAATGGGACACACACCAGAAATTTTAACTTTTGTCTTGTCAGTCCACAGAGTATTTTCCCAAAAGTCTTGGGGATCATCAAGATGTTTTCTGGCAAAACTGAGACAAGCCTTTATGTTCTTTTTGCTCAGCAGTGGCTTCCATCTTGGAACTCTGCCATGCAGGCCATTTTTGCCCAGTCTCTTTCTTATGGTGGAGTCATGAACACTGACCTTAACTGAGGCAAGTGAGGCCCGCAGTTCTTTGAATGTTGCTGTGGGGTCTTTTGTGACCTCTTGGATGAGTTGTCGCTGCACTCTTGGGGTAATTTTGGTCGGCTGCCCACTCCTGGGAAGGTTCACCACTGTTCCATGTTTTCGCCATTTGCTGATCTGCTCTGCGCTTAAGTCACTCAGTATTTTCCCTTTTTTCTTTGCATTTCTAGTCCTGGTTAGTATTTGTAATATTATTTCCTGGTGCTTTTACTGTAACAGCGCTGTCCGGCTGTCAAACCGGATCATGGGCTGCCACCACTGATTGCTGTTCTGTGATTACGTTTTTCTCCTCACCTGTTGGTCATTAGACCAACAGGTGAGGGTGGAGATTCATTCTTCACCCTTTCAGGCTGGAGTCCCCACATCCAGCTCCAGTCTTAGCATCAGGCTTCACCCTCACTGTTTAAAGTATAAGTGTTTCTTTGACTCTTTGTATTTGTTTAGTTATTTTGACCCTTCGTGGTTGAGTTTTGCCCCTCGAGGCTCATTATTTTGTACTTTGTAATAAAATAACAAAACTCACTGTTGGCATTTGGCGTTTCATCTTTGCCCTGCAAATTATGACAATAGACCACAGTCAAACGAGGTGCCAGCCTCAGTGAGTTTTTGTTTTTTGGCTCTGAATTTTTCCCTTACCGGGTGCCAGCGCTTCTTGTTTGGGGGGAGGTTATGGCATCTTTCAGGACGTGGTATTCTATGAGCCTGGGTTTTGAGCTAGTCCAGGCTCTGATGGAGATTGACGACCTCCTGGCTAACGCACGCCCATATTCAACTCCCAAGCATGCACTATGGTACCTGGACCTCGCGGAGGCTACTGTTAAACGTCATCCTTGCCTTGCCGAGCATGCTGAGGGCAGGGAGAGGATGGCTGAACTTGCGGCACATCAGCAGAAATATTGTGAGCTAGTGAAGAGTTCCAGCAGGAGGCTGAAGACAGAGCTGACGGCGAAGCACTCCGGCTGCTCGCCGCAGTAGAGGAGGAAGGCAGCCAGGAGTCCCAGCGAAGATGAGCAGTGGGCAGCTGAACTCATCAGGGGTCGTGTGGCTGAAGCTCGCTCTGCCTACTACCCCAGTGAAATTCTGAAGAGCGTGGAGGCAGCTGTTAGACTGGTGGAGGCAAATCCCAGATTACAAAATGATCCTGAGTACGCCAAGCTGCTGGCCTCAGTTTCAGCGCAGCAGTGGTGTTTCCCCAATTTGGATTTAGCTTCACCTCCAGCCAGAAGACATCATCGCCCTGCACAGAACTCATCTCCTCCCTGGGACACGGCCGTTCCGAAGGGGAGGGAGTATAACGAACGGGTCAGTTCTCTGTGAGGTTCCTGTTTGGGTCCAGCTACGGGCCACCGGAAGGACTCTCTCTCGCAGCCAGCTGTTTTTCCCTCACTACAGCAGAGAGGTGTAACAGCAGCTTTAGCCTCCGGGTCTTCATTTTCAGCTGTTCCACCAGCTCCCCTACCCCGGACTGCCTCAGCTGCTCCTCCCTACTCCAGCTGCTGCGAGACCTGTGGTGCCCTCTCCGGTCCGACCCGTCACCAATCCTGGAGGGGCGGCTCCTCTGTGTCTCCCGGAGGGGTCCACCATCACCTTGTCTATGGGAGAGGGAAGAATCAAGCCCACTGCAGCAGGAACCGCCGAACCCCAGGGAGACAGGCAAGTGCTTTTTCATTCATTCTCTCACTTTGATGAAGTACTTTGTCTGATTCCTGCGGGTGGGGCTCAGGTCATGCAGTCCACTGAGCCCCCACCACCTGCTGCAGCCATTGAAATTGAACTTGCTGCCTCTGTGTCTCCTCCTCTTCTCCTTTTCTCTTTACCTTATACACTACTGACTTTCAGTACAACACAGAGTCATGCCACCTGCAGAAATTCTCTGATGACTCAGCTGTTGTGGGGTGTATAAGAGGAGGAGAGGAGGGGGAGTACAAGGCACTGTGTAGCAATCTGTGAGTTATAATTATGATCAGGTATAAAAAATATTTTTTTCCACAATATTTTTATTGAACCTTTTTTTTTTTACAAACATAGCACACACAATCACACACTAACACAAAAGTAATTTAAAAATTAAAAAGAACAATAACAAAATAACAAAAAAAAGTGTAATAAAAACAACAGCCATTGACAAAAACAAGTCAACAACAATGCTCCTCTGTTTAGTCTAGGTAATCTATTACATAAGAATACATAATAAACATTCACCAGCTTGGAATTTGCAAGGTCCACACATATCATTCACCTTCTTCAGAAGTTATGTTTAATTTCTTTACATAATCAATGAAAGGTCTCCATATATTCTCAAAGACATTTTCCTTTGATTTCAGTATATATGTTATTCTTTCTAGTGGAAGGTTTGTTAACATCTGTCTTAACCACTGAGTCACATCTGGTCTGTGAGTCTTTTTCCACAGTAATGCAATACATTTTTCGGCAATAAGCAAACTGAAGTCTATGAATGCTCTTTCACTCTTATTAAAGTTATGCTTTTCTGGATACAGACCCAACAAAAACAGTTTAGGGTTCAATGTGAATTGTTTTGAAATTATTTTTTCAATTGTTACCCTCACCTCTTCCCAAAACATTCTGATTTTTCTACATTCCCATAAACAGTGAAATAGGGTTCATTTACTTTCCATACATTTTGTGCATGTATCTGGTATGTTTTTGTTATATCTATTTAATCCACTGGTGTAACATACATCCACATTAACCATTTGAAATGTATCAGTTTAAGACATACATTTATTGATTTGGTTTGAGCTCCTGCACAAGCCATTTCCCATTATTCCTCTGAAATTTCAATTTGCAGGTCTTCTTTCCAGTCATTCAGTCTTTTCTGTGAGTTTTCACTTGAGTATAGTGTCAGTGAGTTATAAATCTCTGAAATAATACCCTTTCTCTTACTATCTTTCATCAAAATATTTTCCAAAGTTGAATAAGTAGGTCGGGTGAGAGCATTATTTTGATTTGAACGAATAAAATTTCTAAGCTGAAGATATTTTAAAAAGTGTGTTCTATTAAGATTGAATTTAATCCTCAGTTCTTCAAAAGACATTATGTTATCTGAGCATGACAAATGTAAGTCTTGAATCTTTTGAATCCCTTTTAGATTTAGATTTTAGATTTAGTATACTTTATTGATCCCCAGAGGGGAAATTGAGGGTCATCCACCACCTGGATGGATGAAGCAGCCACGATACGGCGCTATCCCTTAACCATTCACACACACATTCACACCTAGGGCCACTTTAGAGCCTCCAGTTAACCTAACCTGCATGTTTTTGGCATGTGGAAGGAAACCGGAGAAATCCCGGAGAAAACCCACGCAAGCACGGGGAGAACATGCAAACTCCACACAGATCACTGTTGGTCGGGGCTGGGATCGAACCCACGATCCCATGATCCCCAAGATCCCCCGGCCAAGGGTAAACTGTGCTGCCGCAGTGCTTACCACTGTGCCACCGTGCAGCCCCAAATTCCATACTTTAAATACAATATCCGCTCTCCCTGGTGTAAAATATTGATTACCCCATATTGGGCTAAATTGTGACAGTGAGTGTGGTTCTTTTAAATATTTTTTGGTTTCACACCATATTTTGATCATGTGCTTTACAATTGGATTTTTAACTTGTTTCTGTAATATTTTAGCCGAGTGTGAATATATGAATAAGGGAAGAGGTAAAGGTAAATTGTATGATTCCATTTCAGTCCAGTGAGGAGGATCATTTGATGAAAAATAATATGTCATAGACCTCAGTTGTGCTGACCAGTAATACAACATAAAGTTTGGACATTTCAGACCTCCACGATCAAATGGTAAGTATAGTAAGGACAAACGTAATCTAGCCTTCCTATTGTTCCATATAAATTCCACTAACTTTTTTTTTAATTCTTGAGAATAGATCTGAAGGTGCTGGTAAAGGAATGTTTTGAAATAAAGTATTTTTGGTAAGATATTACTTTTAAGTATATTAATTCTCCCGATCATCGACATTGGTAGTGACATCCATCTCTGAAGCAACTCATTAATATTTGTCATTAAGGCTTCATAGTTGGCACTGGCGACTGATTCTACCTTAGGCGAAATTTGAATTCCTAAATATTTAAACTGATTTACAACATTGAATTGGTTTACCTCAGGGGCTGGATGATTTCTCTGGGTCTCATTTAACATTAATATTGAAGATTTTGTTTTGTTTATTTTATATCCTGATATATCCCCGAAGTTCTTTATTAAATTTAACAAGGTCGGAATTGATTTTTTAAAATTCGACATAAAATTATGTCATTGGCATACAGGGAGATTTTATGTTCTGTTGGTCCTACTTTATTTCCATATATTTGTGGATGTAAACGTACTGCCATCGCTAAAGTTTCAATTGTCATAGTAAACAATAAAGGTGAAAGTGGACAGCCTTGTCGACATCCTCTATTGATTTTTATTGATTTTGAGATATTGCTGTTTGTTAGGATTTCTGCTGTAGCATTATTGTATATTATCTGGACCCATTTTATGAAATTATTTCCAAGTCCAAACCTTTGTAAAAAGATAGGGCCATTCAACCCTATCAAAGGCCTTTTCGGCATCCAATGATAGGAGAGCTGTATCCGGTGCTTCTTTATTGGAATAAATACTATTAAATAGTCTTCTTACATTATGGAAGTCTTGTCTTCCCATTATAAAGCCATTCTGATCTTGGTTAATAATATTTGGTAATATTTCTTGTAGTCGTTTTGCTAAAATTTTACAGATTATTTTAAGATCAGCATTTAATAGGCTTATTGGTCTCATATTTTTACATTTATTAGAGGGTTTACCTGGTTTTGGCAACAGTATAATTAAGCCATTATTCATGTATGATGGTAAATTACCATTTTGAAATGTTTCTAAAACCATTTCCAAAAGTGGTTTTATTAATTTATTCTTAAATTTTTTATAGAGGTCGACTGGAAGACCATCTGGTCCTGCTCTTTTTCCTGATTTCATATCATCAATGGCTTGCCCAACTTCTTCTTGACTAATTTTAGACTCCATTATCTCCCTGTTTTCATTTGGAATACCTGGTATGGATAATCCACCCAAAAACCCATTTAGTTTTGTTAAGTCAGTTTCATTGTTTGTGTCATATAGTTTTTCATAATAATCTCTAAAGGCACTATTAATTTGTAAAGGATCTATAACTACCTGTCTGTTACTTATAATACTGGTAATTGGTGTTTTAGATTCTAATTGTTTAATCTGCCATGCCAATAATTTTCCTGATTTTTCACCTTGTTCATAAAAAGTTTGCTTCAATCTTAGAAGACTCGAGGCAGCTCTATTCACTGATTTTTTTGTCATATTCAGCTCTCAGAATCAGTAATTCATTCTCTAACTGTGGATTACTTCCTGCATACACCTTTTCTTGAAGAATTTTTATTTTACGTTCCAATTGGACTCTCTCCTCTCGGGTCTTCTTAGATTTTGAACCTGTATAACTAATAATATGCCCCCTAATAAAAGCTTTGAAAGCCTCCAACTTTATACATGTCGTCGTTTGTGTAGTATTGATATCAAAGAATTCATCTATCTGTTTTTCTATGTACTTAACAAATTCCTCATCCTGAAGTCATTTATGTTGAAAATGCCACCTAACTGGGCTCTTTGTCAATTTCTTATCTACATATACTAGATAGCAGGGTGCATGATCAGAGATCACAATGTTATCATAGAAACAGTTTTGAATCTTGGACCTTAATTCTGTAGAGATCAAAAAGTAGTCTATACGTGAGAATGTCTTATAGGTATTAGAATAACAAGAATAGGCTTTGACTTGTGGTTTCATTTCTCTCCATATATCTAGCAATCTCAATTCTTTCATAAAATGATTAATGGTCATTCTACATCCATTGTGCATACAGTCCAGTCCTGTTGATCTATCTATACTGGGATTCAATGTACAATTAAAATCCCCTGCTATTATATGTTGCCCTGTAAGTGATGATAAAGTGAGGAATAAATTAACAAAGAAGTTTGGTCATCAATATTGGGGCCATATAAGTTCACCAAATTTATATTTTCTAATAACAAAGATCCTTTGATGATTAGATATCTTCCTAATTTGTCTCTAATTACATTTTTTGTTTGAAATGGGACTGTTTTATGTATGAGAATCATAACTCCCCTAGCTCGGGATGAAAATGATGAGGTGAACACGTTACTTTGCCATCTTCTCCTAATTCTTTTTACATCCTCCTCTAATAGATGAGTTTCTTGTAAAAATACATTTTTTGAATCCATGTCTTTTATTTTATTCATGACTTGTTTAAGTTTTTTTAGATTTTGTAGACCTCTGCAATTCCATGAAGTTAAATTAAGATTAACGCTTTGATCTATGATCAATAAGGAGTTTGAGATTACCTTGCAATATGAGCATACTCTTAAAGAGAAGCAAAAACATGGATGATGGAACATTCATCCTACAAACTAAACAAAAACAGATTCCCTTTTCCCACATTCGTGGTAATCCCCCCAAAATCAAAAAAATTCCGTCTCCCGTTATAGCTAGTGACTGTTCCACACCTGCGAGGATCAGTCAAACCACTCTCTCTTTCTCCTCTCAATCACCCTGACACTATTACTATTCTTATGACATTAACTCTATTCTGTAGTTTTTTCAACATAACTTCAAAGTTTTATAGCAACGTTGTACATCATAACTTTTTTTTAATACAGTCTGTATTTTGTAGACATGTTTATGTTTGAGATCAATCAGATGTCTGTACATATGCTTAAAAGTTCTACCTTTGTCATGTTCATCCTTAGCTCCCGCCAGTCTCCTTTTGGATCTGCTTGATGAGCTCCTGCGCCTCTTGAGGGCTCTTGAAGGTGTGGGTTCTCCCCTTATATGTGACCAGCAGTCTTGCCGGATGAATTACTCTGTGACGAATCCCTAGGTTGCGCAGCTCTTTATGGGCGAGGTCGAACTGCCTCCTTAATTGTTGTATTCCTGCAGCCAAATCTGGGTAGAACCGCACCTGTTGGTCCTGGTATTTAATTTCTCCTTTAGCTCGCGCCGCATTGGTGACTGTCATCTTGTCTCTGTAGTTGAGGAACTTCATAATCAGCGTCCTCGGTGGTGTCTTATTATCTCTCGGTGGGCCGATTTGGTGAGCTCTCTCTAAAACGACCGATGACTGCAGATCCGCATTGTTCAGCGCTTCTGGAATCCACTTTTCCAAAAAGGAACATGGGGCCTACCAGCCTCAAATTATTCCGTCGCGAGCGGGATTCCAAGTCTAGGACGTTATCTTCCAGACGTTTACATTTTAATTCCAGTGTTTGCAGATTAGTTTGGAGGCTGGTGACGTCATCTTCAGCGCTTGAAATTCGGAGCTCCGCCTGCGACACTCGCTCCATACAGTCGTTTATTTCTTTTCTCATTCCTTCTATCGCTGTTATAATCCCATCAAATTTAGACGAAAACTCTGTTCTCATGGAGTTGATGGCAGTGAGCACTGCGTTTGTCCCCTCTTCAGCAGTTCCCGCTCCGCCGCTGGCTCCCTCCTCCGCCATCGCCTCTGGAATTTTCTCTGTTTCACCTCAAGCGTGGAAGTCCGTTAGCTTAGGTTGTTTTGTCGAGTTACCTTTTCCTCCACCTAATTTTCCAGCCTTAGTCTTTACCATATCCGCGCCAAAACGCTAGGATGGGTTTTTGTTCCAATTAAGAGAGTTTTAGTAATTGTTTTTTATTTTCAAGAGCAAAGCGGTGTGAAACACGTCTTCCTATGTGTCCACCATAACCAGAAGTCATAAAAAATTGTTTAATTTGTATTAATGTATCGGGACCTGAGATTTACTTCGGGTCCACACACACAGAAAAAGTTAATAGACACTCCAGCTCACCTCTTTAGTGGGCACTTTGATCATTAATTTCACTTTATACCTGTTTAATCACTCAATAAATTAATTAATAATCAGTCTCAAAATTTTAGTGAATTCGATACTGAGGACTTTGAAACCAGGCTCAGAATGACATAAATTCCCAACAACTTCTCTCATTTTCACTTATTTATTAAAGGGAATGATTAAAGGACATAGTGTAGGACCTTGGGGAAGTCAGATTATTTAGCATCTCAGAGGGAGACAGTGAATAAGAATGGGAGAACAATGCCCAGGGAGTTCTTGGCGAGATAGCTGGAAGTAGTCAGGGACATAGGGGGTTGAATGCAGTGTAATGTAAATTGCCATGAAACGTGTGAAGAGTGATCTGAGTGAAGAGGGGAGAGCTTGTTGAGATCATTCATTCTGTTCTGTGCTTGAGAGATGTGAAGTGTGTAATAAACTGTCTGCCATGGATCTGCCTCTTATTTGACACACTCCACACTGGTGACCCAAGACGTATTATGGAACACGAGGCAAGAACCCCGGAGCCGGCCCGGTCAGGAAGCCCCAGCGATGCAGCAGCCATTCCACAGATCACCCAGACTGGAGCCTCCAGCAACGCATGTGTGGTTTCAGTCAAGCTACCAGACTTCTGGCAGCACAACCCGCGCTCTTGGTTCCACCACACCGAGGCCCAGTTCGCCCTCCGGGGAGTAACGGCAGACGACACCAGATTCTACCATGTGGTCGCAGCGCTGGACGCCCGCACAGCTCAGCAGGTAGCAAGCCTGCTCCATCAGCCACCAGCCCGCAACAAATACGAGGCACTCAATGCTGCGCTCACCCAGCGCTACACGCTCTTGGAATGTGAGAGAGCGGAGAGGGTCCTGAGACGGACCGAGTTAGGAGATGGTTCGGCCATCGACCTGATGGAGAAGATGCTGACATTAATGGGCACGGACGATGGGCACGTTCTGTTCGCCCACCTTTTCCTCCGGAACCTTCCAACAGAGGCGAGAGCGGTTCTGGTCAATTTGCCGTTGCTGGCCGCACGTGACTACCGGTGCGCTAGCCCAGGAGGCAGACAAGATCATCCTCACCACCAGGGCAATCACAGTCAACATGGTGGCGGCGGAGCCCAGCGAGATGACCAGAGGAGGCGAGGAGCTACCGACGGTAGCAGCAGCGGGGGCCAAGGAGCACCAGAGAGACACGCTCTGTTTCTACCACCGCCGCTTCAGAGAGAACGCACGCAGATGTGCGCCACCGTGCCAATTCAAGTGCTCGGGAAAATGTCAAGGCCGGCAGTCGGCAGCAGCTGCGACCCTCGGTGAAGAGAACAAGCTGCTCTACATGACAGACGCACACTCGGGGAGGCGTTTCCTCGTGGACACGGGAGCCCAGAGGAGCATCATCCTGCCGACCTACACTAACAGGCTGGCAGGACTTAAAGGCCCCGGGATGTTGGTAGCAAACGGCTCGGAAATTAAGACCTTTGGTGAGAGGACACTAATCTTATCTCTACACGGCCGTACATAAGAGTGGACTTTTGTCATAGCAACACTGAATTACCATATCCTGGGGGCTGATTTTCTGTGTGCACATGGTTTGCTGGTTGATGTTGCTAACAGGCACCTGGTTAATGCACTGTCCTTTGACTCTCTCCCCTGTATAGCTCGAGTGACCCAGCCAATAGCACAAACCAACGTCACAGCTCCAGGCGGTAAGTTTCACGCACTGCTCACTCAGTTCCCAGCACTCACAGTCCTGACGTTTTCGGCGGCCATCGCTAAACACAGGGTGGAGCACTTTATCACCACCACCGGGGCGCCCGTTTTTGCAAGACCTCGGCGCTTGGATGCAGCTAAACTGGCCATAGCGTGCGAGGAGTTCGCCAACCTGGAAAGGTTGGGCATCATCAGGCGTTCGAACAGCCCATGGGCATCCTCGCTACACATGGTCCTTAAGGCTGAGGGATCGTGGCGACCGTGCGGTGATTTCCCCAGATTGAATAACGCCACAGCGCACGACCTCTACCCGATTCCCCACATACAGGATTTTTCCGTTCACCTCGCCGGAGCACGCATTTTTTCCAAAATAGACCTGGTCCGCGGTTACCACCAACTCCCAGTGCGCGCAGAGGACGTACCCAAAACAGCGGTAATAACTCTGTTTGGTTTATTCGAGTTCCTGCACATGCCATTCAGGTTAAAAGGCGCGGCACAGACATTCCAGCGCATGATGGATGCAGTGCTGCATGATCTCCCGTTCGTGTTCGTCTACCTGGACGATATCCTGGTAGCCAATGCGTCCAAAGACGAACATGAAACCCACCTCAGGATAGTTTTGCGGAGGTTGGAGGAGCACAGGTTAATAATCAACTCGGCGAAATGCCAGTTCGGCATGATGGAGATTGATTTTTGGGGCACCGCGTCTCTCCGGAAGGACCAATCCTGTTGCCCGACAAAGTGCTCACCATGTCGGATTTTCCCCGGCCTCAGACGGTCAGGGCGCTGCAGGAATTTTGGGGGATGGTGAACTTTTACAACTGTTTCCTTCCCCGCGCGGCGCAGCTCATGCAACCATTGTACGCCGCTCTCAAGAGACAGAAACCCGCAGATGGGGTCGAATGGACCCCAGAGCGAGAGCGGGCGTTCTCGGAGGTTAAAGCAGCCCTGGCAAACGCCACACTGCTGGCGCACCCGGACCCAGTGGCCCAGATAGCGCTCACCACTGATGCTTCAGACGTGGCTATAGGGGCTGTCTTGGAGCAGCGCATCGCCGGAGATTGGCAGCCGCTCGCTTTTTTCAGCAGAACTTTGCTCGACAGCAAACGTAAATACAGCGCGTTCGACAGGGAGTTACTGGCCCTCCACCTGGCCATACGCCACTTCCAATTCTGGCTGGAAGGGCGCAGCTTCACCGCGTTCGTGGACCACAAGCCACTAACGTTCGCGATGGCCAAGGTTTCAGAACCGTGGTCGGGCCGACAGCAGAGACAGCTGGCCGCGATCTCAGAGTTTACTACCGATATTCAGCATGTGTCGGGTAAATCGAATGTGGTGGCGGACTGCCTCTTCCGCACCGTGGTGGCCCCGGTCTATGTGGGGATAGATTATGCAGCCATGGCCGCGGAGCAGATTAGCGATGCAGACATGCGCGTGCTCCAGTCTGAACCAACAGGGTTAAGGCTGGAGACCAGGGTGCTGCAAGACGGCATGCCCCCCCTAATCTGCGATGTCTCCATGGGACGCCCGCGTCTGGTGGTCCCGGTCGCGTGGCGCCGCCGCGTGTTTGAGTCAGTTCACACTCTGGCGCACCCAGGAGTGTGCGCGTCGGTCAAAATGGTGGGAGAGAAGTTTGTGTGGCCGAGCCCACGCAAACAAGTAAAAGAGTGGGCTGCAGCCTGCGTGGCATGCCAACAAGCCAAGGTACACAGACACACGAAGGCTCCCTTGGAGCCGTTTCGGCTACCGGCTAAGAGGTTCGACCATGTTCACGTGGACCTCGTGGGCCCCCTCCCGCCATCACAGGGGTGCACGCACCTCCTGACAGTGGTGGACCGCACCATACGCTGGCCAGAAGCAGTCCCACTGGTGGCAACCACGTCCACAGACATAGCACGCGCTTTTTTAACAGCATGGGTGGCGCGTTTTGGAGTCCCGTCGGACATTACGTCCGACAGGGGCCCTCAATTTGTTTCCGAACTCTGGTCCATGATGGCCCGCAGCCTGGAGGTTGCAATTCATCGCAAAACCGTGTACAACCCGCAGGCCAACAGGTTATGCAAGCGTTTTCATAGATCACTGAAAGCAGCACTCAGGGCTTCACTGACGGATGCAAATTGGGTGGACAGGTTGCCGTGGGTTTTATTGGGGTTGCGCTCCACTCCAAAAGAGGATTTGGAAGCTTCCCCGGCAGAGCTTGTTTTTGCGCAGCCCCTAAGGCTGCCCGGGGAATTTCTGCCAGATAATCCCGCGCCGGACAGCTCCCCGTCTCAGCTTTTGCAGCGGAGCGTAAACACAGGCACGCTGCCCGGCCCGGCCCACCACTGTTTTCCACGTGCTTTCGTGCCTAAAACTTTGAAGAACGCGGAGTTCGTGTTTGTCAGACACGACGCCCACCACCCTCCATTGCGCCCACCCTATGATGGACCGTTCAGAGTGTTGGAAACAGGGGATAAGCATTTTTTGCTAGACTTGGGGGGTAGGCGGGAGAAAATTGGCATAGACAGACTCAAACCCACCTTTGTAGCAGCAGATGAGCAAGTGCTGTTGGCTAGGGCCCCTCGGTGTGGAAGATCCCCACGGAGAGCTCCCCAGGGAAACGATTCACCAGGGCAGTCACACGGACAGAGCAAAGTTCCCCCCCCCCCCTCGCCACGGTCCACCTGCAGCCAGACACACTCCCAGCACCCCCCCACCGGCACAGCAGCGCTACGGAGGCGGTAAAACCCAGTTACAGCAGATAAGGGAGGAGACAGAGGCCAAAACAGCGTGTGGACTGATATTCTATTGTTCTATCTAAGATGCTGGGGGGCGGGGGTGTAGGACCTTGGGGAAGTCAGATTATTTAGCATCTCAGAGGGAGACAGTGAATAAGCATGGGAGAACAATGCCCAGGGAGTTCTTGGCGAGATAGCTGGAAGTAGTCAGGGACATAGGGGGTTGAATGCAGTGTAATGTAAATTGCCATGAAACGTGTGAAGAGTGATCTGAGTGAAGAGGGGAGAACTTGTTGAGATCATTCATTCTGTTCTGTGCTTGAGAGATGTGAAGTGTGTAATAAACGTCTGCCATGGATCTGCCTCTTATTTGACACACTCCACAATAGAAATGATTTGCATTAATCATTAAATTAAACTTGTAAATGATAGAGTAACAATGTGAACATTTGAAGAACCAGGGTGAAAATGTAAGCTGAACTTAGATCAGTTTGAAGTTAATGGATTATGGAAAACTGAACGCAAATTTATGGGGAAAATTAAACTAATCATATGGAAAATTCTGGATTACTCTTAAGAAAATCAAAACAGAAATTTATGGAAAAGAAGAGTTATGTTAATTGCTCTTTAATTTTGCATCTGATCAGATACTGAATTATTCTCAAATCTCAGACATTTTATTCAGCAGATGAATAAAGAATGCAGCTCACTTGACCCAAGTTGGTGTTGAAGTGTTCTTTCGGCGTCTTCTAGAAGCTTTTCTTCTTTTTGTAGATAGCGCCAAAACCAGAATATCTGGCCAGCAGATATACGGCGGCTTTCCAGTCTATTGTCACAAGATGAGATTTTGGATATGTTGATCACAATGGGCTGAGGTCCAGCATGGCGTGCTGATTTCTTCAGTGTCGCGTGGTGGCCTCCATAACTCACCGGCTTCTCACGAGGGAATTTGAGAATAATTACAGAATTTGATCCGATAGCAAAATCAAAAGATTTCTACGACTTCATGGAGTTGAAATTAGCTTCAAGGGTGGAGTTGGTCAATAAAAAAAATAAACATAAAGTCAAAATTACAAACAGTGAGTTTAAAGAAAGTTTAACTGGAGAAAGTTATAAAAATAAACATTTAGGACGGGAGTTTGACTCCAAATTAGAATTTGAACTCAGGAAAGAAAAGGATTAATTCCTCGACATTTAAAGAAAGACATTAAAATACACAGAAGTTTACACAAACGCAATATTTCATTTTCTCTGGCAGTGAAGAGATCTGAAGTCTTTGTTCTCCCGTAGTGATCTCCAGGACTCTGCAGTCATCTTCTGTGAAGTAGTGGAAAAAGAGAAAAGAGAGCGAAGAGAGGGTGTCTCTTCTTCTTTTACAACTCCAGCCGAGTTTTTGCGGGCTTCCGGGGATTTACAAAAGCTCAAACCAATAGTCTTCCTTCGTGGGCGGGTTTTAAGAACTTTAGTCCAATAAACAAACAGGCTTTTGTCTGTAACAACCAATAATATTGAGAAAGCTGGAGCCCAGCATATGTTGGTTGATGATTGGTTGATACCGGTCCTCTCAGACTGACACACAATTTTAATATACTGGGGATTCCTTAACCTACTTATGTATAAAGTCTAAGCTACTTCAGTGATTCATGCAACTTTATAACTGCTGCTTTTAAATTAACATGCAAGAATAAGCATTCATTTAAACATTTTAGCATGCACATATTTAAAATCAAGGATTAATATATTTCAAACCCATTATTGATTGTCCACATCAAACATCAGAGTCCGTTTGCTTTTCCATGGTGTCCTGAAAAAGAGAATGTTGAAAATTGAGTCTTGTAACAAGAATTGTAGTCAAAAAGTTCACTGGTTAAATCCAGCATGTCCCAGAGTTGCCAGTAGAGGGCAATGTTGAGCTGTGGGTATTTTGTAGGCCATATGGGGCATTCCACAAAGGTCTGTTCTTTGTCCACGTTTTATTGGCCAATAAAATGTTCAAGAGGAAATGCATTAGGAGGAATTCCAGGGACTGGTTTAACAAAGGAATGCTAGTTCAGCTGTGGTCCTGAGATGAAAAAGCAATTTTTGACTGTCCTTTTTCTGGGTGAAACAATGTCTTTAAGCTGAAGAATAATTTTATTGATGAGCCAAAGTGAGATGATGCTACAACTGGTAGACAGATCTGTGGAGTGGACGGAGCAGAATCACCTGAGGTTGATTGTCAGCAAGACCAGAGAGATGGTGATTGACTTCAGGAAGAGGAAGACGCCTTCTCAGCCACTGCAGATTAGGGGGGAGGATGTGGGAGTGGTTAAGTACTACAAATATCTGGGTGTCAGAATCAGCAGCAGGTTGGACTGGAGATACAACACCGATGCTGCGCACAAGAAGGGGATGAGCAGATTTTACTTCCTGAGGAAGCTGAGATCCTTCAATGTGTATAGCAGGATGCTGGAGCTTTTCTACCATACCATTGTTGCCAGTGTCATCTTCTTTGCTGCTGTCTGTTGGGGTAGCAGTATAAGGGCCAGAGACACCAACAGATTTGACAAGATTATCAAGAGGCCTGGCTCTGTAATTGGTCTCAGACTGGAGACCTTTGAGACAGTGGTGGAGAGGAGAACACTAAATAAACTGTGATCCATCATGGACAATCCTGATCACCCCCTCCACCACACAATGGACAGACAGCGAAGCACTTTCTCCAGTAAACTACTACAGCTTCGCTGTCGAACGGCCAGGTACAGGAAAACTTTCCTGCCACATGCAATTTCACTGTACAGTAATTCACTATGATGTTGCATTCTGGTCAAAACAATACCGCCACACTGCACCTTACAGACTAACTGGTACCTCAAATTTCACTCTGCTCCTGATAGTCCTTCTTTGTGCAATGGGGTGATTCATGTGTTTATATGGGTCATCATATACTAAGCTATGATGTGTATAGGTTTTATAGTCGTGTTAGTTTTGCTTTCCACCGGTAATCCCTTCGTCTGTCATGTGTGTGTTTCTGCTGTTTGGTTGTCTACTGACATGCTGCTGTTACGCTGTAATTTCCCAGTTTGGGATCAATAAAGTACATCTATCTATCTATCTATCTATCTATCTATCTATCTATCTATCTATCTATCTATCTATCTATTCCCCGTGAGTGTCCGCCTGTGCCAGAGTTAGACCGCTGGACGGAGAAGGAACCTGTGGCCCTGGAGAACCTGGTTCCAGCCCCGCAGCCACGTCACGGACAGAGGAGGAGGGCTGTCGGTCAATTGGAACCTGAGCTGACGATGAAGTGTCCCCGGGTCTCCAGTGAGCAGCCCCCAGCTCCAGCAAGTAACAAATCTCCTGCCACCATGCCGAGTGAGCCGTTGGTGTGGTTTACAGCACCAGTGGGTTCCAGGACTGCCAAGACCATCATGCTGGCTGCGGAGGCCGCTGCAGCCGAGTGGGAGCCTGAACTCGACCTCCTGATTGAGCCTGATTCGTCGGAGTCCTGGACGGCGTCAGAGCTTGAGATCAGGCAAGTGCTCTATTTTGTCTTCCTATTTTCTGTATTTGAGCACTCTTGCCTGTCTCTTGGGGAGGAGAGATGGGTGAAGCCAGTCACTGCATCCGAGCTCGCCTCACTGGGCTCCGCCACTGCTGGTGATCCTGACCCCGTGTTTTCCTCTGTCTCGGAGCTTTCTTCCAGAGTCACTGGGGATGATCCAGTGGCACCCACCATTTCCATGGGTCCGGGGTGGTCTCGTGAGGTTATCCCAGGTGCAGCGCTGGCTCAGTCAGAGTCCACCATGGGTGCAGCGCTGGTTCAGTCAGAGTCCACTGAGGGTGCAGCGTTGTCCCTGCTGGGGTCCACCGCGGGGGCTTTAGGGCTCCTGTCAGAGGTCGTGATGGGAGCTGCTGATCCCCCACTGCCCGACACCCTTGTGGTACCCCCCCCCCCCTCCCCCATCAGACGCGGTTGGGGTCCCCTCCATCCAGTCCGGCTTCCTGCCATTGAGCCTCCCGGTGGGAAAGCCGCTGCTGGGTTCACTCCTCCGGTCTTGGTGGCTTAAAGACGCTGGCCGACCACCCGAGAGACTTTATTAACGGAGCTGGGATTTCGGTTGGCCACCTGAATGTTTTCTCTTTATTTGGAGTCAGGATGCCGGTAGGCCACCAGAACTGCCTTTCTGCCTTACATGCCGTTATTCCTTGTAGTTCATTCGCTGTGTTTTTCTTGCTTAATGATAAATTTTTTTGTATAGATGCCTCTGGGTTTAAGGTATATTTTTTTCAGTTTGCCCTGTAGCAGGGTTACTTGTAGTTAAATTTTTGTATTTGCAGTCTAGGATTACTTTGCTGTTTGGCATTTCTGTAAAAAAAAAAAAAAAAAATTAAAAAGAAAAGAAAGAGAGGAGGTCTCATTTTGTATTCATAGTACTGTAGTTAGCCATCTGTAGTTATAGTGCTGGGCTATGCATATTTTTGTGTTTGGACTTTTTTGATTATTGCCGTTGGCATTTCTGTAAGAAGGGGAAGAAGAAAAAGAGATGTATTTGGATGATATTCTTGAGTTCATGATTTTTTTTTTACTTGTTCTTTGTCCTTCATTCTCTGAGTGTTTAGTTGTGTCTCTTTTGACCTTGAAGTGATGTTGTCAACTATTTCCCTTTAGTTATCAAGTAATTGTGTTATTTTGGTAATTTATACCCCTTGAGGCATTTCTTGAAGTTTTTTTTTTTTTTTTTTGAGTATTCTGATGTTTAGCTTTTCTGAGTATTTTCCATTTTTTGTGTCATGCCCTCTTGGCCTGTATTCCCCCTCCGCTTCTCCCGTGGTTGAGCTAATAGGTTTCTGGTTGGGCGGGGGGGTCCCTTTTTTCCCTGAATGGGAATGCGTCTGGAATGCGTCCCTTAAACAGGGGCCACTGTGGTGATCCAAGCACGGATCTGCGCCGCACTCGAGTCACTCAGTAGTTTCCCTTTTTTCTTTGTATTTCTAGTCCTGGTTAGTATTTGTAATATTATTTCTTGGTGCTTTTACTGTGACAGCACCACGGCCAGACTTCCGGCTGTCAAACCGGCTCGCGGGCTGCCACAGCTGATTGCTATTCTGTGATGCTGGAAGGGAAGGGAGGTGTTCCTGTGGTAACGTATCGTCACTTCCTGTGTTGCTGTCTGTCTGTGGTTTGCTTTCCTCATTCTCCTGAGGATTTTGCTTTTAATTGTATTTTAATCACTTTTTTCCATCTACCGTTAGCTCTCACTTCTGTTTATCAAGCCTCTTGCACCTGTGTGTGCACTCAGTGTCATCTAACCACCCTCTTTAGCCTTCTGTTCACCTTTCATCAATGTTTTTGTTAGCTTTGGGTTAGACACTAGCTATGGCTACTAGCTCTCCTTCCTCTCCTCCTCTGGTGTGCTCTCTCTGTCAGATGTTTAGCTACACCTCTGCCTCTTTTAGTGATAACGGTAAATGTAATAAATGTTGTTTTTTTGAGGCGTTCGAGGTGAGGTTGTCTAATTTGGAATCCCGGCTCCGCTGTATTGAAACACCGTCCGCCCCAGTTAATAACGATGGACGTCCACTAGCTGCAGTGAAGCTCCCTAGCATAGGGCGGCCTGTTAGCGGTCCTCCAGTCCTCCTCAGTAGCAAGGAGACTGGGTGGGTGACGGTGAGAAGGAAGCCTAGCCGCAAAGCCCCGGTTAACCACCAACCTGTTCATGTTTCTAATTGCTTTTTCCTGCTCAGTGACACACCCGCTGAGGAAAAAACTCTGATCATTGGTGACTGTAGTCAGAAGCGTGAACCTAGAGACTCCAGCGGCCATAATCAAATGCATTCCTGGGGCCAGAGCAGGCGACATCGAGTCAAATTTGAAAATGCTGGCTAAAAGTAACTGTAAATACTCCACAATTGTTATCCACGTCAGCATTAATGACGTCTGACTCCGGCAGTCGGAAGTCACAAAACTTAACGTGGAATCAGTGAGCACGGTGGTGCAGTGGTTAGCACTGTTGCCTTACAGCTAGAAGGTTCCTGGTTCGAATCCCCAGGCTGGCAGGGGTTGGAACCTTTCTGTGTGGAGTTTGCATGTTCTCCCTGTGCTGCGTGGGTTTACTCCGGGGGCTCCGGTTTCCTCCCACAATCCAAAGACATGCATGTTAGGTTAATTGGCTGTTCTAAATTGTCCCTAGATATCTGTTTCTTATAGGCCCTTAGAATAGAGGGTTAGTACTAGTGAAAAGCGCTTTGAGTGGTCTTTGTGACTAGAAAAGTGCTATATAAGTGCAGGTTAGTTAGTTAGTTAGACTTTGCCAAAACAATGTCTGCCTCTGTAGTATTCTCTGGGCCCCTCCCCAATCTGACCAATGATGACATGTTTAGCCGCTTGTCATCCTTCAACCGCTGTCTGTCTGTGTGGTGTCCTGCAAACAATGTGGGCTACATTGACAATTGGAACTCATTTTGGGGAAAACCTTGTCTTATTAGACGGGACAGCGTCGATCCCCCTTTGGATGGTGCGTCTCATTTATCTAACAATCTGGAATCATTTTTATCCAAATTTCCAAAACCTTGACAACTCAGAGTTGGGACCAGGAAGCAGAGTTACAGTCTTACACGCCTCTCTGCAGCTCCTCTTCATGCGCCACCTCTCAACTTAGCCCCTGTCTTCCCCATCAGAGAATCATTGTCTGCTCCCTCCAAAGGAAATAAAAATATAACGTATAAGCATCCCAAGGTGATTAAACAAAAAAGTTGGTAAAACTCAAAATATACATGAAGCCTCTAAATTGAATGATTTGATCTCTGTTCCTCCTCATAATCTAAAAATTAAATGTGGTTTGTTAAATATTAGGTCTCTGACTCCCAAGTCTCTGCTAGTCCATGATCTGTTAATTGATCTTCAGATTGATTTAATATCCCTTACAGAGACTTGGTTAGGGCAAGAGGATTATGTTGGTTTAAATCAATCAACTCCCTCTGGTTATTTAAACTGTCAAAATCCCAGAATTTCTGGTCGTGGAGTAGGAATAGCGACAATTTACCATTCCAAATTACTAGTTAATGTAAGGCAAAAAACACGTTATAATTCCTTTGAGGGCCTGGTCATCAGTATTGGGCATTTCAGCAATTTTAGGCTAAACCCAATTTTATTCGCCATAGTTTATCGTCCTCCATCAACCTACTCAGAATTTTTATCTGAATTTGCAGAATTCTTAGGTGATTTGGTGCTGAAATCAGATAAAATAATTATAGTAGGAGACTTTAATATACATGTAGATGTAGATAGTGATTGCCTTAATTTGGCATTTAATTCAATATTAGAATCAGTGGGGTTTTCTCAGAAAGTAGGAAATTCTACCCATTATCTCCACCATACGTTGGACCTTGTTCTGACATATGGCATAGAAATAGAAAATCTGGTAGTGTCTCCTCATAACCTTGTACTGTCAGACCATTGTCTGTTAACCTTTGATTTTACTATTTCTGACTATTTGGCTCCTAAGGAAAAATATTACTACAGTAGATGCCTCTCAGATGATGCTGTTACCAAATTTATGCAGATTGTTTCCTCTATGCCATGTGTCAACACAACAGATATAAGCTATAGACAGCTTGCTCATTCTGTAATTGATAGCATGGTAGATGGTGTTACAGCTTCTCTGCATCAGACTCTAGACATGGTGGCCCCTTTAAAAAAGAAAAATAGTCAGAGATTTCTAACTCCTTGGTTCAACAAAGAAACTCGTAGCTTAAAACAGAAGACTTGTCAATTAGAAAGAAAATGGTGCTCCAGTAATTTAGATGAAATCTATTTAGCTTGGAGAAATCATCTTTTAATTTATAAAAAATCTCTGAGAAAAGCTAGAACAAGTTATTATTCTGCATTAATAGAAGAGAACAAGAATAATCCCAGGTTTCTTTTCAGCACTGTAGCAGGCTGACAAAGAGTCAGGACTCTGTCAATCCTAGCATTCCCTTAGAGCTTACTAGTCAGGACTTTATGAACTTTTCCAATCATAAAATTGCATCTATCAGAGATAAAATCAGTTAGTTTCTTCCCACCGTTCACTTAAATACACTAACTACTACAACTCCTTCAATTGACATCTGTTTGGATCAGTTTACTCCAATTGACCTTTTAGAGTTAGACAAAATAGCATCCTCATCCAAGCCTTCAACTTGTCTTTTAGACCCTATTCCTACCAAGTTATTTAAAGAAGTCTTCCCATTTATTGGTAGCTTTATTCTTCAAATAATCAATTCTTCATTAACTTTAGGCCATGTACCACAGGCTTTTAAAACTGCTGTAATTAAACCCTTACTCAAAAAGCCAACGCTGGATCCAGGAGTTTTGGCTAACTATAGGCCAATCTCTAATCTCCCTTTCATTTCAAAAATTTTGGAAAGAGTTGTTGCTACGCAATTTATTGACCACTTGCAGGGAAATGGTCTATTTGAAGAGTTTCAATCTGGGTTTAGAATCCATCACAGTACTGAAACAGCCTTAGTGAAGGTCACTAATGACCTCCTGATCGCATCTGATAATGGACTTGTTTCTGTGCTTGTCCTTTTAGACCTTAGTGCAGCTTTTGATACTATCGATCATAATATTCTACTTGATAGATTAGAACAATATGTTGGACTTAATGGGACTTCGCTGCAGTGGTTTAGATCTTATTTATCTGATAGGTTTCAGTTTGTTCATGTCAATAATGAATTTTCTTTCAACTCAAAGCTCAGTCATGGAGTTCCACAGGGATCTGTGCTAGGCCCTACTCTTTTTAGTTTATATATGCTTCCATTAGGCAACATTATTAGAAAGCACTGTATACATTTTCATTGTTATGCAGATGACACACAATTATACCTGTCAATGAAGCCAGATGATAGTAATCAATTAGTCAAGTTAGAAGCCTGTGTAGGAATATGGGAATTAATAATTATGATCAGGTATAAAAATTATTTAATTTATATTAATGTATTGGAACCTGAGATGAAATCTCGGTTCATATACTACACTGAAAAGTTAATAACACTCGTGGGGCACCAGCTTCTATCTCTAAGGAGCAATTTAATCATTAATTTCACTTTATACCTGTTTAATCATTCATTAAATTAATTAATAATCAGTCTCAAAATTTCAGTGAATTTGATACTGGGGGCTTGAACCAGATTCAGAATGAAATATATTCTCAACAACTTCTCTCATTTTCACATATTTATTAAACGGAATGATTAACAGAGATTGCAGTAATTTCATTAACCATAAAATTAATCTTGTAAATGATAGATTAACAATGTCAATATTTTCGGAACCAGGGTTAAACTGAGAAACGAATTTCGATCAGTTTGAGTTAACATATTATGGAAATAACGTAAATTTATGGAGAAAGTTTACTAATTATATGAAAAGTTCTAGATTAATCTTAAGAAAATAAAAATGGAATTTTAATGAAAAGAGGAGTTATGTTAATGGCTTCTTAATTTGCATCTAATTAGATATCAAATTATTATCGAACCTCAGACGTTTGATTCAGCAGATGAATTAAAATTGCAGCTCACGTGATTCTTCGGTGATTCCTTGGTGATTCTTAGTCGGCGTCATCCTCAGCCAAAGATTTTTTTTTTTTTTTGTTACTTATTTTGTGGATGTTAGAAGAAATATCTGCCCGCAGATATTTCAGGGTCCACAGTTCGACCTTTAAAGTCAAGCAGTCGAAGAGGCTGGATTTTGACTATATGACCCACAGTTGTAACTTGGGTCGAAGCAAGATGGTGCTGACGTTTCTTCAGCGTGTGGTGAAGAGGGTTGCACGTTCTTTCTCCTTCGTGAACAAGTGGCTCCCAGAGGTCTTCGAGAATAATTAAATATATCTAATCTGATCTCAAATTAAAAGAGTTTCGGACTTTAGAAAAAAGAGCTTCTGGTGTGGGATTGGTCAATAAAAAATATTATAAAAATAAAGTCAAGATTAAAGCTTACATTAAAATTAAAAACGGTGGTTTTACAGAAAGTTTAACAAAGAAAAAGTGATATAATGTCTAGGAATGGAGTTTAACTCTGGATTAGAATTTTGAGCTCAAAAGGGAAGAATTCCTAGGCATTTAAGAGAAAGGAAAAAAAAACAAACATTAAAATACATAGTTACAGAAACAAAGTTACAAGTTATCTGCTCTGTGATCGTCGAAAAGAAACACGTGGGAGAAGGCTCCTTTGTTCGGACAGTCCTTTGTTCTCCCAAAAGTTCTTTCTGCTGTGTAGACCATGGACGAAGAAAAGGGAAAGAGAAGAAGATGATGAAAAGAGAAAGGGATCCGAAAAGAGGAAGTAGCAAGGGGGTCTCCCTCCTTTTATAAGTTCAGTCGAGCTTTCGCGGGCTTCCGGGTTGACAGGAACCCCAGCCAAGAAGCTTCCTTCGTGGGTGGGCTTGATGAATTTTAGTCCAATAAACCAACAGTCTTTTCTGGAGCCTTGGGAGAGAGCTGTTGTCATGCAGAGATTGGCTGCTGGAGTCACATGGTTTTAGAGGCAAATCTTAATATGCTTTTATACCCTTATGTATAAACTAAGCTAACCTTAGTGATTAATGTAACTTATAAGCAGTGCTTCTAAATTAACATGCGGGAATAACCATTCATTTAAACATTTTTAACATGCAATATATAAAATTACGGATTAGTACATTTCAAACATATTGATTTTCCACATTAAAACATCAGAGTCCATTTGCTTTTCATAGTCCTGGAAAAGAAGAGGAGGTTTAGAATTGACCTTGTAATAATGTACTTTAAAGTTTACTGGTTAAATCCAGCATGTCCCAGAGTTTAAGGAAAATTGATGGTGGATCTGTGGGCCATGAGGGCTTTCCAGGTCTATATGTTTATGGGGCCATAAAAAAGTCGCAGCAGGAAATGCATTAGGGTGAATTCCTTAGAGTGGTCTTAACAAAGGAATAGCGAGTTCAGTTGTGGCCTGGGGTAAAAGATCAGTTCTTGACTGTCCTTCTCCTGGGTGAAGCAAAATGTCTTTAAGCAGAAGAATAATTATTGCTGAGCCAAAGTGAGATGATGCTACACCTGTCTTAAGGAAATCAAAGCTTGGATGACTTGTAATTTCCTGCTATTAAATTCAGAAAAGACTGAAGTCATTCTTGTTGGTCAAAAAAACCTTAGAAATACCTTTCCAAATCAAACTTTTAGTTTGGATGCAGTTACTCTTCCTCTTAATAGCTCTGTGAGGAACCTTGGAGTTATTTTTGATCAAGATCTGTTTTTCAATTCACATATTAAATTTGTTTCTAAGATTGGCTTCTATCATTTGCGTAATATTGCCAAGATTAGGAGCATCTTGTCTCAGAGTGATGCTGAGAAACTGATCCACACTTTTGTTAGCTCTAGATTAGATTATTGTAACTCCTTATTATCAGGTTGTCCTAAAACATCTCTAAAAAGTCTTCAGTTGATCCAAAATGCTGCAGCAAGAGTTTTAACAGGTACTAGAAAGAGAGATCATATCTCTCTGGTTCTGGCCTCCCTTCATTGGCTTCCCATAGAGTTTAGAATTAAGTTTAAAATCCTTCTTCTCACTTTCAAAGCTCTAAACAATCAGGCCGCTTTTTATTTAAAAGAACTGATATTTCCCTATTATCCTAACAGAGCACTACACTCCCAAAATGCTGGATTACTTGTAATACCTAGAATCACCAAAAGTACAATGGGGGGCAGAGCCTTCAGTTATCAAGCTCCTCTCTTGTGGAACCAGCTGCCAATCGGGATTCGGGAGTCAGACTTGATCTCTGTTTTTAAGAATAGGGTTAAAACCTTCCTTTTTGATATAGCCTACAATTAGGGAGGGATCATGTGTTTCTGAATCCTCCCTTAGTTATGCTGCTAATAGGTTTAGACAGCCGGGGGACCGCCACTAATTGCACTGGGCTTCACTCCTTTCTTCAGTCTCAATGAAGTATTTTTACCTCCGCCAGGCCGAAAAGGCCAGGAGGAGGTTATGTTTTTGCCGGAGTTTGTGTGTTTGTCTGTCTGTCTGTCTGTTTGTCTGTCTGTCTGTTTGTCTGTTGGTTAGCAAGATAACTCAAAAAGTCTTGGACGGATTTCCGTGAAACTTTCAGGCGTTGTTGGAAATGGTACAAGGAAGAACTGATTAAATTTTGGGGGTGATCCGGTTCACCGTCTGGATACAGGAATTTTTTAAAGCATTTTTCAACACTGTGACATACAGCCATTTTCAACATGTGCGCAGGCGCAATAGAGGGCGCTGGTCGACGTGTCTGATGAACACAAACTCCGCCTTCTTCAAAGTTTTAGGCACAAAAGCACACAGAAAACAGGGCTCGCCAGAGTGCCTGTGTTTGCACTACGCTGCAAAAGCTGACACGGGCAGCTGTCCGGCGTCGGATTATTTGGCAGAAATTCCCCGGCCAGCCATAGGGGCTGCGCAAAAACCAGCTCTCTGCCGGGGGAGGTTTCCAAATCCTCTTTTTTCCGCGGGCCGCAAACCCAGTAAAACCCACGGCAACCATTATCGCACCTTCTTTTGTCCAGCGGCTGCGGAACAGAGAGGAATCCCGGCGCCAGTAATGCTGCGCCTGATATGTCTCACTCTAATGCTAAAAGTGACTGCATCAGGGATTTACCACCTTGAATGAATGAATGAATGAATGAATGGCCTGGGCCCGCTGCAAAACCTCACACGGGCAACTGTCCGCCGACGGATTGTTTGGCAGAAATTCCCCGGCCAGCCATAGGAGCTGCGCATTTGGCACAAATTCACCGGCCAACCATAGGCGCTGCGCAAAAACGAGCTCTCTGCCGGCGAAGCCTCTAAATTCTCGTTTGCCGCGGAGCGCAACCCCCCCAAAAATAATATTGTAGCGAACTCAATATGAGCACCCTACTTGGCTTGCCAAGTGGCTTGACCCTATTGGCGACACAGGTACAGTGCGGGACTCCGGAGCGTGACTTCGAACCTCCCGGTGGGACGTCGCCATGTCGAGCAGCACGTTACAATATAATATAAAACCCACGGCAACCTGTCTACCCAATTTGCATCTGTCAGTGGAGGAGATGGACACAACAGCAACACTTCAGTTTATTACCTCCGCCAAGGAGGCAATGCTTTTACTACTGAACCACTAATCCTATCACTATCAGATTGATTGTCATTGATTAATTGTGTGTTTATTGCACTGACCCTGTCAAATAAACAAATAATCATTGTGAATCCAATTGCTAGTCATATGTTTACATGCTCAAGGAATCTGAAAACGTACACACAGACACTGTATGGGGGGAATTGTGGCGCTTGGCGGAGGTCTGCGCTCTCCGAGTGCTTTTCTAGTTTTTTTTTTTTTGCTGGTCATTAACATCTGTTTGTTCTCTCCCATAGATTGAGTCCCCATCGTGCTGTTTGCTCTCTACATGTCTGTTCTTTTCATCTTCTCTATCCCCTCACCCCCCAGCCAGTCACAGCAGATGACTGCCCCTCCCTGAGCCTGGTTCTGCTGGAGGTTTCTTCCTGTTAAAAGGGAGTTTTTCCTCTCCATCATCACCAAGCGCTTGCTCATAGGGGATCGCCTGATTGCTGGGGTCTTTCTGCAACTGTGGGCGTTTCCCCTACAGTTGAAAGTGCTATGAGCTGACTGTTGTTGTGAAATGGTGCTATATAAATAAAGTTGAATTGAATTGAATTGAATTGATTATGTTTTTCTCCTCACCTGTTGGTCATTAGACTTTGCACTATTTAAGATCGCAGTGGAGATTCATTCTTCGCTGCGATCTCACACCCTTTCAGGCTGGAATCCCCATGTCCGGCTCCAGTCTCAGTGTCAGGTTTCACCCTCGCTGTTTAAAGTGTAAGTAAGTGCTGTAAGTGCTGTTTAAAGTGTCTCTTTGACTCTTTGCATTTCGTTAGTTATTTTGACCCTTCGTGGTTGAGTGTCATAGTTTTTGTGTTTTGCCCCTCGAGGCTCATTATTTTGTACTTGTAATAAAATAACAAAACTCACTGTTGGCATTTGGCGTCTCATCTTTGCCCTGCAAAGGGCAAATTATGACACAGGGATAATACTCACATAATGAAAACCAGAATTAAAGACCAAGCAGGGATAAATATAAAACAAGAATATGATCATCCTAATAATACTAAAGACCAAACTTAGACTAAGGCAGGGAAAAACAATACACAAAGAACAGGACCAAGAAAATAACGGAATAAATGCCGACCATGAAGAACAGAACACAGGGACCATGAAACCATTGAAAATAAAACTTAAATTCTCAATACGCAAAACTCAAGGCGAGGATGTCGGTTGATCCCATGTCCCAGTGACAAGAAAATATAAACTGAAACACAAGTTAAGGACATGGGACCAACCCACAGCTTGACACACAAGGCTCCACAGAGTACCTGCCAAGTTTCAGCTCAGAACTCCATGTACTTTGATTTTTGTTTAACATCTCATAACCTGCTGTCTGATAGGGGTGGTACCTCATAGCCGCTTGGGCTCCCTCCAGTGGGTGGAGCTCCCATGGTGCTCTCTGCTCCTTGCTATGGCCTTCCCTGGGCCTGGGTGCCTGATGGCTCCCGAGATGTGTGTCTGGTGCTCTGGGGTGGGCACGAGTCTGCTGTGTGTGGGTGTGTGTGTGTGTGGGGGGGGATACTCTGCCTCTGGTCTGGGGGGTGGCCTTTTAGCTCCTGGGGCCTGTGGCTGGCATCGGACTTGCTGGGGGGCAGGGGCTGGCTGGCCTGGGGGCAGGGGTGCACCGCGCCGGCCGCTAGGTGGGCTGGCCTCCTCTGGCCTGCCCTCCTGGGGCGGAAGCCTGGCTGTCCTGGGGCTTGGTGGCGTCAGGCCATTTGTGTTCTGCTGGGCCTGTGGCTGCACTCTCTGGGGTTGGTGGCACTGTTTTGCTTGCTCGCGGTTTCATGGGAGAGTGGTACTGCAGGCTGCTACCCTCTTTATATGTTTCCTGGCAAAACATTCACATGCACACACTCACTTTGGCATGCACCTTCTCACACACACACACACACACACACACACACACACACACACACACACACACACACACACACACAGACACAGGTAGACACACATGCACTACTCAAAAAGTTAGGGATATTTGGTTTCCGGGTGACATTTCAGGATGCACCTAAAATGCACTATAATCTTTACAGGTAAACTTAATTTGACTTTCTCTAACCTTTTGAATGCACATGTCCAAATGTTCAATGTTTCAGTACTTTTTGCATAACTTGCTGTCGTCTAACAAGGTGCTTAACAGCAAAGTTCACAATAGGTGTTTGATCCATGAATTGACCAATAAATTTTCTGATTCAATTAGAATTGGTATTTCAACAGTCCTCTTTCTCATGCTGTTCACATTTTGACATCATGAGACCAAGAGGACACCTAACAATTGATTAACAGTACCTCACCATTGCAAGGCTTCAAACAGGATGTTCCGAGAGGGAAGTGGCCACTGAGCTTAGAGTGTCACAGAGTGTCATCAGCAGGTTGCAGCAGAGATACAGAGAGACTGGAAGAGTCACAGAAAGGCATAGAAGTGGACTTCCTTTGGCCACATCCCATGCTGATGACTGCTTCATTGTGAACAGTGCCCTGTGGAACTGGATGATGAAAGCCACTCAACTCCAGGCACATTTATGGGAGGTGAGAAGCACCCAAGTGTCACATCAGACCATTCAAAACCATTTAATACAAAGTCAATTTATTTAGCGAATGCAAAGTCCTTAAGCCAAGCAGTTGCCTCCTGGTTTGCTGTATGGAGGGTGTGTAATCCTCCTTCCAGTCTTTGGAGCGGGCAGGCCTCTATGATGTGTTCCATTGTTTGCTCCTCTCCACATGCGCACAGTGGGCTAGGGCTACTGCCCCATCTGTAAAGGCTGGCCAAGCAGGGGCCATGTCCAGTCCTGAAGCGATTGAGTGTAGACCACTGTCTCCTTGGGAGGTTGGTGCCCGGGACCTGTTGGTTGGGGTTTATCACCAGCTGTTTGTTTGGGACCTCCTTGGTCTCCCATTCCTCTTGCCAAGCTGTCTGGATGGTAAAGTCAGCTGGGGGAGGGTTTTTCCAAATCGGCCGTCTGGATGAAAGTCGGGCAGTGGGTGGAGTGTAGATATCTGCATGGATTGGTAAGTGAGGAGAATCTTTAACTTTTTGGAGCATCCTTTGAGTTAATGCTGCTCGCCGGATGTGTGGAGGGGCTATGTTTGACAGTACAGAGAGCCAGGGGAGTGGTGTTGAGCGGATTGTTCCAGTTATAGTTCTCATGGTTGTGTTGAGCTGGGTGTCCACATGGTGTGTGTAAGATGACCTGGACCAGACAGGGGCACAATATTCTGCTACAGCGTATGAAAGGGCCAGTGCTGAGGTGCGCAGGGTGGAGACTGCCGCCCCCCATTTTGCACCAGCGAGCTTGCAGAGCAGGTTGTTTCGTACCTTCACCTTAGCAGCCGTCCCCTTTAGATGTTCCTTGAAGGATAAGGTCCTATCAAGGGTCACTCCAAGATAAGTTGGATTTGGGGCATGCTTAAGCTTGAGTCCGCTCAGGTGGATGTTTAGTTCTCTGGCAGCTTTTGCATTGTGGAGATGGAATACACTGGAGACGGTTTTTGCTGGGCTTGGTTTTAGGCGCCAGATTTTGCAGAACTGGTCCAGTTTGGCAAGATCTTCCGTGAGCACCCGTTCCAGTGGTTCAAAGTCTGGTGCTTGGAATGCCAAACAGATGTCGTCTGCATAGGTGAATTTGCGGGATTTTGTAGTAGGCAGGTCGTTTATGTAGAGGTTGAACAGAGTTGGAGCTAGAACTGAGCCTTGTGGGAGTCCGTTTTTCTGCATTCTCCATGCACTTGTCTTCTGACTGAGGTGGACTCTGAACCTTCGGTTGGTCAGCAGGGTTTTTATAATTGCTGTTGCCCAAGCAGGGATCGCCTTTATAAGTTTCAGGAGGAGGCCTTTGTGCCAGACCGTATCATAGGCGGCTGTAAGGTCGAGAAACACAGCCCCTGTCTTCAGTCTGCTCTCGAAGCCATTTTCGATGAAGGTGGTTAGGGCCAGTACTTGTTCTCCTGTACTGCGGTCCTTGCGGAAACCTGCTTGATCCACACTTAGAATATCCTCTACCTCTGGGGAAATGCGTTGCAGAATTAGGCGCTCCATGATTTTGTAAGGAACGCTGAGTAGGGAGATTGGGCGGTAGCTTGCTGGTAATTTGTGGTCTTTGCCAGGTTTTGGGATGGCAATGACCTTTGCTGTCCGCCATTTCTTTGGGATCGAGTTTGTTTGTGTGATCCTTGTGTAGAATTGTGTCAACCAGGTTAGGGCTCGGGGGCCAAGATTTTTCATGAATTCTGGGAAGATGTTATCGTATCCTGCTGCCTTTCCACATTTCAGGCTTTGTAGGACTTTCTCCAGTTCAGCAGCCTCGAAGGGTTCAGGGTTCGTTTCCTCTACAGGCATTTTTTGGTGTTTTTTTAGCTCAGTTGTAACTGCTCTTTTGGTGTCTTTGTCTTGGGGTGCTTTGGCGATAGTCAGTAGGTGGGATGCAACTTGGTTGGGTGTGACGGATGCTCGGCTTAGGCTAGGGGGCTTCTGTGCAGCTCCTAGGTGACGGATGAGGCTCCAACATTTCCTGCTAGAGTGGGTAAAGCTCCGGTCAGCAACTGTCTCCTCCCATTTCTTTCGCCGAGCTGTATTTAGCGATTCAATGAGATGGTCTGCTATCTCTGGGTCCCCTGATGTTTGATAGGATTGTAGGAGGGCAGCACTTTCTCCGTCCAAACATGGGACATAGAGGGGTCGGTAGCCTCGTGGGATTGCAGTATGGGCAGCCTTGAAGATTGCGCTGCAGAAGCGGTTGTATGCTTCATCTACAATGATGGTGTGGAGTGGGATGGTAACAACGCTCCGGTCCAGAGTTTCACTGAATTTCTTCCAGTTGGCTTTGCGGAAGTTCCAGCGCATCTTCCTTGGGCTGTATATGACTGGAAGTTGTAGGCCAATGTGTACAAGCAGGGGCCGGTGTTGGCTGTGTGGAAAATCATCAAGAATGAGGATCTGTGTAGGATATGGCTCCCCATTCAAAGAGCTGACCCAACACAGGTCAGGAGAATAGTCCTTCTTCCACCTAGCAGAGTGGAAGGTTCCTCTTTGTTTGGGGTCGTATATCAAAGCGAGGTCATTTCTGGATGCCCAGTCTGAAAGTGCCTTCCCATCACTGTCCACTGCTGGGTACCCCCAGTCAGGGTGATGGCTGTTAAAGTCCCCCACATAGATGGCAGGGTGGGGTAGGGTGGGTAAGACCTGCAGATCCCAGTTGGCATTAGGGGGCTTGTACACATTGACAATATGGAAGCCACCAATGATTATGGTGTCTGAGAAATGTGTTGTTATCAGGTGATTTGCTTCAACTATGTCAGAACGCACATAGGTGGCACGTCCATGTTTAGCATGGAGAACATAGCACAGGAGGTCAAAGCCTTTGATGGTGAAGCGGCCAGCTTCCTCTGTGCCAATATGAGTCTCTTGGAGGCAGATTACATCAATCGAATGTTGGAAGGCGAGGACTTCGATAAGGCTTCGCTTGGCTGCAGATAGGCCTTCAACGTTTAGTTGTAATATGCGAAGGGCCGATCCTACCACAAAGTGCTCTTGGGGCTGTTTGCTTTCGGCTTTAGGACTGTGACTAGGATTCTTCTTTGACTTGGCACAGAGGCGTCGTCTCTTCGAATTTAGTCTGCTGGTAGGATCATTAGCTTCCCCAGGCGAGCCCGGGTACTGGCGGAGGGCGCGACGAGAACGCTGATCCATTGCCCCCCACACAAAGTCAATGAAAAGAGCCGAGCACATGCGAAATCACACACTCGAGTGTTCATGTCCGAGGGATAGGCTGGGTTTGAGATTCTGCCATCATCTGAGTAAAAGTATCAACAGTGGAGAGTAAACCAGTTTGAAAATGAGACTGACACTCACCTGGAGACAGAAGAATCGGGAGCTCTTCAGCTGAATCAGGATGTCGGAGTTATTTATCCACGGATTCTTGCCATGGATATGCTAACAAGGCTAGCAAGCTAGCATCAGAAACTCCCATCAGGTTTTTGAGGCAGGGACAACTTTTTCAGATGAGCCCCCCCACCCCCACCCCCATCAGATAATGTAAACCTAAGCATGATGTTATTTTGGGGATTTCCACAGCAGGTTGAACACTGCTGCAGAAGTTATAAAGGCAACTTCACCTGTCTGCATCCCACCCAGAAGGTGAATTCATGTCTATTCATGTATTTACATTGAGTTAAAATGTAATTGTGCTGCGCAAAAAATGTGCCTGTTCGCATTTGGTGTGATGGCACCTTTACATCAGCGTGGTCTGCATGCTGGACGACCTGCAATTGTGCCTGACCACACCACCAGACACAAGCGTCATTGTCTTGCATGGGTCAGGGAGCATTTATGCTGGACAAGGGACCAGTGGGCCTCAGTGCTGTTCTCTGATGAAAGTCGATTCACGTTCAGCAGAAATGATGGCCACCAACAATGTTGGAGACGTCAAGGAGAGCGCTATGCATCAGCCACTGTTGTCACCAGACAAGCCTTTGGTTGGTGGTGGTGTTACAGTCTGGGCAGGTGTGTCTAGTCCATACAGATCTGCCCTACACCTTGTGAATGGCACAGTGACAAGCTGATACTACCTGAATAACATCATTAATCCAGTTCATTAATCCATTCTTCCCCTGCATGAACAACACAGGTTTAATTTCATCTTCATGGATGACAATGCTCCGCCTCATCGAGGTTGCGTCATTAGGGAATGGCTGCTGGAGGCTGGGGTACCTCGAATGGAGTGGCCTGCACTTTCTCCAGGCCTGAATCCCATAGAAAACCTATGGGATCAGCTGAGTCACACTGTACAGGCTTGTAACCCTGCACCCCACAGCCTCAATGACCTGAGAGCCTCAAGGACCTCAAGGGCACATGACAGGTTATTGAGACATTGACATTTTTGTTGTGGTATACCTGCCACTCTTGTTGGCTTTTCTTTCAATAAACTGTTTGAGATGAGGAAGTCACCATTGCATGCTTCTACTTAACTGCCCGACTTTCATGATATAATATTACTGTAGCGTGAACTTTTTACATTTTCCACAAATTTCACCTGAAAGCAAAATATCCCTTACTTTTTGTGAGTAGTGTATGTCTCTTTATTCTCTTATAGGTGCAGATAACACACTCATGATGAGTTCTCTTCAGAAGCAGAAACTGTTTTTGTTTGTTAGTTTGTTTCAGTTGTGATAGTCTGCTTTCTCTGTTCCTTTCTCTTTTTCTTCTCCTCCCCACCCCCTCACCTGCCACCCCGTGAGACCACTTAAGATCTTTTCAATTCCCATCCCCACTCCCCCCTGCCAGGTCCAAAATAAGCAAAACATTTTAAATAAAGTATTAACGTTATTACAAGAGAAGTTTAAAATATTACTTACTGTATGTGTATACAGGATACATCAAATATGAGCAAAGCTCCTTTTGTCATAGTAAATCTGTTTGGCACAATAAGGGAAACAGATATCCCTTCTGCATACCTAGCTGCTAAATAGGACAGGGGGAAAAAAAACAAACATTTCATAACCTCGAGAGGACCAGGACTCCGCTCAAGGATGGCAGAAGATAGTACATCATTTTCAGCAAGAATATCAGTCTTCCCCTGCCCCTAATCTGGAATTCCTGGAAGTCCGGATCACCCGGTTCCGGGGCTCAGACCGGGCTCAATTTTTTTTTATCACACATGCAGGGCTTAAAGTTTTCCGGTACAGTGCCGGATTTTTGGCGAGTGCCGTTTGACTGCAGGGAAAAATGATACACCTATAACGGTGACCCACGAACTCCCTATTTGTGGCCCCTGAGCTGTGATTCCTTCAGTACATATTTCGGTTGGGCAGCACCTGTTAACATGAATCAGAATCAGAATCAGAATCAGAATCAGAATCAGAATCAGAATCAGGTTTATTGCCATTGTTCATGTAGTACACAAACTAGGAATTTGTCTCGGTACAATGCTGCAACATTAAACATGATAAGATAAGAGAAATAAACTATACATGTAATAAAGTGTAGGATAAGATTAAGTGATACTGGTCAACAGTTAAAATATATATTAGCCAGCAGCAGATACTGTGGAGAACTATATAGTGCAGTCGGTAATGCAGGAAGAAAACAGTGATGATTGACATGAGTCTGGTTGAGCTGCTGTACATGGTGCACGAGAGTCACTTAGTGTTCAGCAGTCTAATGGCAGAGGGGAAGAAGCTGTTCATGTGACGGGAGGTTTTAGTCTGGATGGACCGAAGTCTTCTACCAGAGGGGAGGGGGGCAAACAGTACGTGACCAGGGTGTGAGGGATCGGCTATGATCCGGCCAGCACGCCTCCGGGTCCTGGAGATGTACAGATCCTGGAGAGATGGGAGCTTGCAGCCGATCACCTTCTCAGCAGTGCGCACGACGCGCTGCAGCCTTAGTCTGTCCCTGGCAGTGGCTCCTGCGTACCACACGGTTATGGAGGTGGTGAGGATGGGCTCGATGATGGCTGTGTAGAACTGCACTAACATCTTGGTGGGTAGCTTGAGCTTCCTCAGCTGCCGCAGGAAGAACATCCTCTGCTGGGCTTTTTTGATGAGTGAGCTGATGGTCAGCTCCCATTTGAGGTCCCTGGTGATGGTAGTGCCTAGGAAGCGGAAGGAATCAGCAGTGGTGATGGGAGAGCCTGAGAGGGTGAGGGGGGGCAGAGGAGTAGTGACTTTCCTGAAGTCTACAATCATCTCCACTGTCTTCAGAGCGTTCAGCTGCAGGTTGTTATTGCTGCACCAGGACGCCAGCTGGGCCACCTCTCTCCTGTAGGCGGACTCGTCGCCGTTGGAGATGAGCCCGATGAGGGTGGTGTCGTCCGCAAACTTGATCAACTTGACAGACTGGTGGCTGGAGGTGCAGGAGTTGGTGTAAAGGGAGAAGAGTAGGGGGGAAAGTACACAGCCCTGGGGTGATCCGGTGCTGATGCTAGTATAGTCTGAGACAGTCTTTCCCAGCCGCACATGCTGCCTCCGGTCCGTCAGGAAGTCGATGATCCACCTGCAGAGGGAGTCAGGCACGTTGAGCAGGGACAGCTTGTCCCGGAGCAGAGCGGGGCGGATGGTGTTGAATGCGGAGCTGAAGTCCACAAACAGGATCCTGGCGTAGGTTCCCGGGGAGTCCAGGTGCTGCAGGATGGAGTGGAGGGCCAGGTTGACTGCATCGTCTACAGACCTGTTGGCTCGGTAGGCAAACTGCAGCGGGTCCAGGAGAGGGGTGGTGATGGACTTGAGGTGGGACAGGACCAGGCGCTCAAAGGACTTCATGACTACAGAGGTGAGCGCTACAGGTCTGTAGTCATTAAGTCCAGTGATCCGTGGCTTCTTGGGGACAGGGATGATGGTGGAGGATTTGAGGCAGGATGGCACGTGGCATAACTTAAGGGAGGTGTTAAAAATGTCTGTGAATACAGGAGCCAGCTGTTTCGCACAGAGTCTCAGGGTGGAGGGAGACACGCCGTCTGGGCCGGGGGCCTTGCGCGGGTTCAGTCTGGAGAACTGTTTGAGCACATCCTGCTCACTGATGATAAGGGGAGGGGGGGAGGAGGGGGGGGGGGGGGTGCCTTAAATGAAGTAGGGAATGTGGAGGCTGTGGAGCTGGAGGGAGGGGGGGAGTTGGACACAGATGACGAGGTGTCAAAACGGGCATAGTGTTGGGACAGTCTCTGACAAAGGGCTTTGTCATCCTGACCTTTAGGAGCCTGAGGCCGATAGTTGGTGATCTGCCTCAGTCCTCTCCACACGGAAGCCGAATCATTAGCAGTGAACTGCTGCTGGAGTCTCTCTGAGTATAGAGATTTAGCCCTCTTCAGCTCTCTGTTAAACCGGTATTTAACCTCCCTGTAGCAGTCCCTGTCTCCACTTTTCAGCGCTGCTTCCTTCTCCTTCCTGATCTGTCTGAGCTTAGCTGTGAACCAGGGTTTGTCATTAGAGTAACTCACCCTGGTGCGTGATGGAAGAATGTTCTCTTCACAAAAGTGGATATATGAGTTCACAGTGTCCGTGTACTCATCCAGATCATGCGTGGCTCCTTTAAGCATGCCCCAGTCAGATATTTCCATGCACGTTTCCAGCTTCTCCTCAGCTTCACTGGTCCGTATCTTCGTAGTGCTCACAACAGGTTTAGTGAGCTTCAATCTCTGTCTGTATGTGGGAATGAGGTGAACCATCACGTGATCAGATAATCCCAGCGCAGCTCGAGGGACAGCGCGATATGCGTCTTTCACTGTGGTGTAACAGTGATCCAGTGTGTTTAATCCTCTGGTGGGGCATTTAATAAACTGTTTGTAGCGGGGGAGATCGTGGCTCAGATTGCACTGATTAAAGTCGCCAGCCACAATAATCAGCGAGTCTGGAAAACTCCGCTCTGTGTGTTGAATGTGATCCGCGAGCACGCGCTGAGCTTCGCGCGTGTCCGCGTCGGGAGGGGCGTACACAGCGATCAGTATAAAAGAAGCAAACTCCCGCGGGGAATAGAAGGGCTTGCAATTGATAACAAGAAATTCCAAGGCAGGAGAACAGTGTTTGGAAATTACCGTTACATCAGAGCACCAGATGCAGTTGATGTAGAAGCAGACTCCGCCTCCTGTGGTCTTGCCGGAAAGCTCTGTGTCACGATCAGCACGGAAGAGCTGGAAGCCGTCGAGGCGCAGCGCGCTGTCCGGTATATTTTCCCGGAGCCAGGTCTCAGTAAAGCAGAGGACAGCTGAGGAGGCGAGGTCCTTAAAACGCATCAGCAGTCTCAGTTCATCCACCTTGTTAGTGAGAGAGTTGGTATTGGACAGAAATATGCCAGGCAGCGCCGTTCGCGAGCCTCTCCTGCGAAGTCGCACGAGAGCGCCCGCTCGTCTTCCTCTCTTCCGCCGTCTCACTTTCCGAGCCAAACAATAAACCAGATCGGCGGCAGGGGCTAGAAAAACTGGGAGGAGGTCCGTGGGGGTGAAAGTCCTGATATTTAAAAGTTCTTCACGGGTATAAGTGCAAGCAGACACACAATTGACAAACAAAAACAAACAAAGAGCGCAGCGAAGCACCATGTCGACCGCTGTGGGCGCCATCTTGGATCGTGTCTTGATAACATGGACTGTTATCCCCATGCCAACGACGCACTGACAGCCTGTCAGCACACTAGCGGTTGGAGTAGCCCTCTTTTTACTTTCACTTTCAGAGCGGCAGCGGCACTGGGAATCTAGATTGAACAAAAATGGCATGTTCCAAGTTTGCTGCTAAAAGAAAAATGGACAGTGAAAATCGTCAATTCAAAGACGAATGGACAGCAATTTGCATTTGTTCTCCCTCCTACCAGCAGAAGGCCAATGTGCTTAACATGCCCGGAGACCACAGCTTGATAAAGACTTACAGTTTCAACCGGCATTATGAGAGCAAGCGTAGGCATTTCGAAGAGACATTTCCTCAAAATTTAGAGGTAAGAACAACAAAAATAAATGCACTGAAATCGTCATATCAAGCTGCAAGCAGTATTCTTGGTACATCTATGAAACAACAGAAAGAAGCAGAGTTGTGAAAGTCTGTTCTGAAAGTTGCTGCCCCCACCAGCTCCTCCCACAGCAGAACAGCCTGGCGACATGGATGTAAATCAAGGGGGCCCGGGAGACGGGGGACAATTTTTTTTCTTTAAAATTTGCAGCTTTTATAATAAATGTGTAACTTTTTGTCATTAATTTATTACATTTATTTATAAATGTAAAACTTTTTTGTTGTAAATTTTCCAGTTTTCCCTCATAAATCTGCTGTTTTTGTATCTTAAATCTGTATTTTTTTTCTTCTAAATTTGTAATCTTTTTATAATGTGTTTTTTCTTGTAAATTTCCATATTTTTTCTCACTAAATTTGCAACTTTTTTCTAGTAAACTTGACTTTTTGTAAATGTGCAATTGTTTCTTTTAAATTTGCAATTTTCTTTCTCATAAATTTGTGACTTTTTTTTCTTGTAAAATTGCAGTGTTTTCCCCATAAGTGTACATTTGTACATTCTTTCTCATAATTTGTGACTGACAACAATAATACTTAGTGTCTCCTCAATATTTACTCTGGAGAAAACGTTCTGTTTATTGTCCCTCCCAACATAAAAAGGAAATATGTGCCCATGCAGCATGCTTTCACTGCTCTAGACCTCTGGTCCACTGGAAAAAACAAATGTGGATCCCTGGAAAAAACATTTGAGGACCTCTGTCATATAGAAACAAAAGATTTATGTCCTATTCCTATACACAGAACTGCTTTTTGTCCAAGCGTTGTTGCCGTATGTAGCGTGACTGGAGGCGCGAGTGCAGGACTGGAGTAGCCCATATCCCAGTGAGCCGCTTCACTGATGGGCCGGTATTCTTGTTGGATGTAAAATTAATTTACATCAATATAATCTGATAATCTGCGGCAGGCATGTTGTTAGCACTATCCCGATGTTTAATAGCCCTAAATCTGCCTGACTTAACTACACACCAGAGCATCCCTCACAATTTGGTGCCAGTAATGACTGGTCCGACTGAAAGACAGACTGACAGCATTCAACAGGGCGCGGGACTCCAGAAAGTGTGTTCACATTTTGGTGGTTAACAAATGGCAGAAAATGAGAGAAGAGGTGATTTTCCCAAATTAAAATGAGTCAGACAGCACTGGTGAGGGGACAGGAGGCTGCAGAGGAGTGTGTTCTTACTACAAGGAAAGTTTTTTTGTATAGCACATTTCGTGTACAAGACATTTCAAAGTGCTTTACATACATGCTCGTACTGTGGGGGTTTATATATCTACATATTTATTCCATCTAGCTACAATGCTCCGCACTGTGTGTTTGTATACTCATATATTTATCCCATTCAGCTACAATGCTCTGCACTGTGTGTCTGTGTGTATATATATATATTTATAGTAATATGTACATATGTATATTAGCTGCTCTTGCTTGCTTGCTTTTTTTTTTTTTCCTTCTGATTGTTGCTCTGAGTGTTGCTATCCCTGTGCTGTTGCAATCCTGGAATTTCACCTTTGTGGGACTAATAAAGGCTTATCTTATCTTATCTTATCTTATAAAAACATTAAAGCATTACAGAAAGATGCAAAAGGATTACATAAGAATTTAAAAGCAAACTCAAAAGTAAATTAAAGTGAAACGAAAGCAGGCTAAAATAGAATATGACAAATCAAAATTTACAGTGCATTGCAGGAGATTGACAATCGTTCTACTGTAAGGCCGTGGCAAATAGGAGAGTTTTTAACCTGGATTTAAAGCAGCTGAGATTTTCAGCAGCCCTGATGCTTTCTTGGAGTCTGTTCCATACGTATGTGAGGGGCATAAAACCTAAACACTGCCTCACCATGCTTGGTTCTAACTCTGGGCACACATAGTAGGCCTGACCCTGATGATCTGAGGGCTCTGGGTGGTTCATAATGGACCAGAAGATCTGAAATGTAGTTTGGCCCTAAACCATTCAGAGCTCTATAATATATCTTTATATCTACAGCAGAGAGGCCGTGAGATTTTCAGCACCTCAGTTTAGTGAAGTGACTCTTGAATAAATTCTATAATATTTAGCTGCTCTCAAATAGTTCACAATTCTGACTCCCACATATTTTTTCTCATAAACGGAAAAACTAATTAATTCCTCATTATGAAGATTTTTTTTAAAAAGTTCTAAATTTTCAAGAAAAAAAATACCTACATGAACCTACACTATATGTTAATATGAAAATTTATTAGCAAAATCTCCAATTTTTATGGTGAAAAAGGAAAAAAGCTGCAGATTAGTATAAATGTTTTAGTTTTTCCCATTTTCTATGCAATTAGTGAGGTTTTTCTTGTTAACATTCTTAGACATTTTTAATTTTTTTCTGGTAAATTTGTGACACAGACATGCATATATTGGAACAGGACAAAAAATCTATATGGGTTCAGTTTCAGGTTCAGGTTACTTTATTTGTACCCGTAGGTAGATTTTGTTTTGCAGTCTGGTGACATCCATATTTACAAGCCACAAATTACATTCAACATAGACACAAACACAGGTACACATGAAATTGACTATAAACATGATAAAAATACTCAAGGCTCCATCAATCAGGATATAAAGACAAAGAGATGGGAGGAAAACCAGAGGTAAGAGAGAAGGGTCATATGAAAAAGTTAAAAACTAGTCAAAGGGGTTAAAAACTCAAAGGTCTAAAACCCAATAAAATATTTAGAACCCAAATAACATCCTACAAAAATAAGTAGATATAAAATGGAGTTAATAAATAGGTACCTAAATTATGTGCAATATATTGTTACAACTTGTTCAACTCTTTGACAGCAGCAGGAACAAAGCTGTTTTTGTAGCGCTGGGTTTTACTTTTTGGGACAGCAAACCTCAGTCTTGAGGGAAGAAGTTGAAAGTTGCAGTGCAAAGGGTGGGAGTCATCATTTAAAATGGAGGTAGCCATCCTCTGTACTTGCCTGGTGTACAGGGATGTCAGGCTCAGCTGTGACTCACCAAGCAAACGACTGGACCATCTAACTACCTGATCCAAGGATTTCCTCTGTTTCAGTTTTATCTGACCAAACCATGACACTAAAGAAAAGGATAAAACAGATTCAATAAAAGCCCGATAAAACATTGTCATTATGGTTCGGTCAATTTGGAAGCGTGCAAGTTTTCTCAAGCAATGCAAATGTTGCTGACCCTTTTTGCACACCCTTTCACAGTTCGCTTCAAAGTTTAAATTACTATCAATAATCGTCCCAAGATATTTGCAGGATTGTACACATTCGGTGGCCTGGCCTTTTAGTACGGTAACTTTGTGCCTGGGAGTTTTCCTCCTAAAGAAAATTAACACAATGATATGATATCATTACTGACACTGAATGATGAATGATGAAAATAACACAATGATATGATATCATTACTGACACTGAACTGACATGACACTGTATACAGTATCTCACAAAAGTGAGTACACCCCTCACATTTTTGAAAATAATGTGATGGGTGTACCTAAGACCTTGTAACACTAACGATTCACATGACACCGGGGATGGAAAAATGGCTAATTGAGCACAATTTGGACATTTTCACTTAGGGCTGGTACTCACTTTTGTTGCCAGCGGATTAGACATTAATGGCTGTGTGTTGAGTTATTTTGAGGGGACAGCAAATTTACGCTGTTATACAAGCTGTACACAGACTACTTTACATTGTATCAAAGTGTCATATCTTCAGTGTTGTCCCATGAAAAGATATAATAAAATATTTACAAAAATGTGAGGGGTATACTCACTTTTGTGAGATACTGTATATTACTGTTACATACTAGGTTAAAGTTGTCTAATGAAAAGCTGTTTTGTTTCTGTAGAATTTTTATGCCACTGAACTGAATTGATGTTCCCATTTGTGATTTAGCTTTCAGTTTCTCATTTATTTATCATGCTAGTTTACTGAGGTGAACTAAGTTCTATATTCTTGTCAAAACACGTCTGCAATAAAAACTATTGGATAGAAATAGAACTTTCTGTCATGTGGCTGAGTGCAGTGATACACCATGCTCATGTAGTGCCGCTCTGAGGCATTTTTTTGTATTTGGCACATTTTGAACTGTTTGCTCTTTCTGTTGAATAAACGCACGGCACCATTTAGCGTTTGTGATTGTCTCTCTACGAGGCGCACATGACAGAACGTCGCGGCCCATAACAGAACCCAGCTGTGGTGTTGTGAGTTTCTTTTTTCACCCTGTTTGTGTTTTATCCACCCACCTGTTATTGGAGCACTATGTCCTACCTGAACAATGTGGAGCTGCGGGCGGTGTGCGTCCTGGAGGACCTTTTGTCATGGATCAAGGCTTCCTGTACTCCCGAGACAGTCCGAGAGGGTCGGGACAGCTCAGCGCAGGAGATGGAGACATGCCCCAGTCTATGGAATCACCCAGAGGCCACTGACATATTCCTCTCCATTTACACCCTCTCGTGTACAAGTGATGAGCCTGGGGAAGCCGCTCCAACGCCTGAGATGACCCAAACTAAGAGGAAGCACTCACGCCGAAGGAAGTCTCCAGGTTCTTGCAGCTCTCCCATGCCAGCTCCGCCTCCTCCTCCAGAGCCCTGGCTCGCTTCATCGGCCGAGGAGATGGAGGAGTGCAGACAGGTTTTGTTGGCTGAGACTGACCTTCTCCTGGAAGTGAAACAGTGGCTCCTCCCATGTCTGGCCTTTGATTTGAAGGCATTTTCTCCGAGGGAACCTGAATTAGTGCCTATGACCAAGCGTTCCTTGACCTCGGAGCCTCCGAATCTCCAGGTCGAGCCCACGCCTCCGTCTCCCACTCGTCGCCGCCGATGCCGGAGGAACTGGCAGAAGAACATCACCACATCTCTGCCAGCAACCCCTCCTTCACAGAGGGAAGAAATTTCTGCAGCAGAGCCTTTTCAACAATTTTCCCTTCTAGCTGCCTCGCTAGAATCCACTTCCTCCGTAGCTGCTGCCTCCTCCTTCTCCTCTGCATATTCATCTGCTGATGTGGGTTTAGCCGTTACTTCCCTTGCTCCGCTCACCTCCATGCCTGCTGAAGCGGCTCCTCCACAATCCACAGAGGAGCCCAGGGCCGCTATGGACACGGGGAGGGATGATTGTGCACCAGACGCAGCAGGCAACACCGCACACCAGGAGAAGAGGCAAGTTCCATCTCATTCCATTTTAATTGTTGATGAATTGTCTTGCCTGATCCCTGGTCAAGAGACCTAGGTTTTGCAGTCCCCTGAGTTCTCTTCACTTGCTGCAAGTTACAATTCCTCACCTGCCCTCTCTGTGTCCCCTCCTCTGGCCTTTGAGTGTCAGTCAGCCCTGGAACTTAACCACCAGATGATGAAAGAGCCTACGGTGCTGGAGGACACCATTCCAGCCCTGCAGTCACTTTATGGACTGAGGGACGGTGCTGAACCTACCCTCGCCACGCAGGGTCCAGCGTCAACAGTGACCCGGACCCCAGCCACCATACTGGATGAGCCTCTTTCATGGACAACTTTGCCTGGGGCCTTTCAGAGTGCTATGACATCATACCTGCTGCAGAGGCCGCCGCAGCAGAGTGAAAGCCCGAGCTGGGTCTCCTGTGGGCTGAGCCCAAAGAACCATTGTTGCCTGTATCATCGGAGTCCTGGACGGTGGTGGAGCTCGAGCTCAGGCAAATGCTCTCTTTTTTTCTTTCTTCTCTCAGTTCTAGAGCAATCTTGCCTGGCTTTTGGTGAGGAGAGCCAGGTGCAGCCGTCTGCTGCACCTGAGCTCACCTCGCCAGGCTCTGCCGCTGCCAGCGACCCTGACCCCCCTTCTCTTTGTGCTGTGTTTGAGCTCTCTCCCAGGGTTGCCGGAGAGGATCCTACAGTGCCAGATGTCTCTGAAGATCAAGGTTTGCCACTGGAGGTCGACCAGGGTCCAGCTCCTCCCGTTGACGTTGTCATGGGCATTCCGTCCCAGCCCAGGACCTCCGTGGGTGCAGCTGTGGCCCAAGCCGGGTCCTCCGTGCGTGCAGCGTTGGCCCAGCTGGGAGTCACCGAGGGTGCTTCAGCGGGGAGCCACTGAGAGTGCTGCAGTGCTCCAGCCCAGAGCCAACGAGGTTGCTGCACTGTTCCAGTCCGGAGCCACCGCGGGTGCTGCAGTAATCCAGCCCGGAGCCACCGGGGGTGCCACTACGCTCCAACCCAGAGCCACTGTGGGTGCTGCTACGCTCCAGCCAGGAGCCACCATGGGTGCTGCAATGTCCCAGACCAGGACCCCCGTGTGTGCAACTTTTCTCCCGTCCAAGCCCACTAAGGTCATCATGGTCCCCCGTCCTCTTCTTCCAGATGCCATCGGGGTCCCCTCTCCTTCCCTGCCAGATGCTGTGGGGGGTCTCCCTTCTTTTTCTGCCTGACGACGTCGCAATTTCCTCTCCTCCATTCTCCTCACCGGTTGTTGGTCTCCCTGTGGGGGAGCCACCTCTTGGGCCGCCTCTCCTGAGCTGGTGGCTGAAGAACTCAGGCCGGCCACCTGATAGACTGTGCCATTGGGTTTGGTGGCCAATTTTCCCTGGCAGGCCACCTGACCCATTCTACCTGGCCGTCTGGCTGGTCTGGGACTTCGGCAGGCCACCAGACTGGGTGCACCATGCAATCCACTTGGCCTGGGACTTTGGGCGGCCTCCCAAGCCTTCTAGCTTCTGGGCATGGGAGGTCTAACTGTGTTTTTCTGGTGTGGGTCTTAAGCGGGCTTTTTGTTTCATGCCCTCATAGACTGCTTCCCCCACCGCCCACCCTGGGTGGGTTATTGAGTGCTCTGCTGGGAGTGGGGGGGGGGGGACGTTTTTTTTCTTTTTTCTTTTAATGTTACAGTGGGTGTCTGGTATCCCCACCCCTTGGGGGGGGGGCTCTGTCACGAGCTGGGAACTTGGTACCCTCGTTGAGTTGTAACTGTTATCTATTTTGCCTGTTTATGTTTCAGTTTGTGTTGGTCATGTTTTGCTGCATTTATAATTATTTCCTAGTCTGTATTTGGTTTTGTTTACATTGACTCTGCAGGCTGACAGCTGTCAGGCTACACTTCCAGGTTTTGTGTGGGCACCTGTCAAATTGTCAGCCGCTCCTCCCTCACCCATCATTATTACTATCAGCTGGTTCTAATTATTGCCCCCTTCTTCTGCTCAGGTCAGCCCATACCTGTAATCACTCATGTTGTCACGTCACATACTATTTAAGCTCAATCTGTTCACTTACTCCTTGCTGTGATGTTGAATGTCAACCTCTTGTCCTCCTGTGTCATCCGCTGTTGTGCTGAATTCCCCTCTGGAGCTTTTCTCCGCTCCAAGGCACTACATGTGAGTTTTTGTCTGTGTTCTCCTGCTTATTTCATTGAAGTGCTGATCTTCCCTCCAGAGCTTTCCACCCTCTGAGGCACTATGTGGAAGTTTTTCCTTGTTTGGCATATTTTTTTTTTTTTTAATTTGGCACATTTTGAACTGTTTGCGCTTTCTGTTGAATAAATGCACGGCACCATTCAGCGTTTGGGTTCGTCTCTCTCTGCACCTTGTAGAGGCGAGAGAGAGCCTTTCATACATTCCGTAGGATAGAGAGTAAGTTTTTCAAGCCTAGAGATTATTTCTTTGGAACAAAACAATTATGGAAATAATACAATTTAGAGTATTGTATAAATTTTACTGTTGCTGTTTATATATACATATACTGTATGTATATATATAATGTGTGCGTGTCCGCCCCGATGACCCTGCCACCGGAAAAAAGTTCAGGCACAGGAAATTTTTTGCTTTTACCCCTGCACATGCCCCAGGACTCCATCCATCCATCCATCAATCTTCTACCACTTTTCCGGAGGTCCGGGTCACAGAGGCAGCAGTTCAAGCAGAGAAGCCCAGACTTCCCTCTCCCCGGCCACCTGCCCCAGCTCTTCAGAGAGGATACCAAGGCGTTCCCAGACCAGCTGGCAGACATAGTCTCTCCAGCGAGTCCTGGGTTGGCCCTGGGATCTCCTCCCAGTGGGACATGCCCGAAATACCTCAAGTGGGAGGCATCCAGGAGGCATCCTGATCAGCTGCGCAAACCATCTCAGCTGGCTCCTTTCAATGTGGAGGAGCAGCGGTTCTACTCTGAGCCTCTCCCGGATGACTGAACTCCTCACCCTATGTCTGAGGGTGAATCCAGCAATCCTACGAAGAAAACTCATTTCAGCCGCTTGTTTCCACAATCTCGTTCTTTCAGTCATTACCCAAAGCTCGTGACCATAGGTGAGGGTAGGAACGTAGATTGACTGGTAAATTGACAGCTTTGTCTTAGAGCTTAGCTCCCTCTTCATCACAACAGACCGTTACAACGTCCACATCACTGCAGATGCTGCTCCAATCCAGATGTCAATCTCTCGCTCCATTCTTCCCTCATTCGTGAATAAGACCCCAAGATACTTAAACTCCTCCACTTGGGGCAGGAGCTTGTCCCCAACCCAGAAAGGACAATCCACCTTTTTCTGGCTCAGGACCATGGACTGGGACTTGGAGGTATTGATTCTCATCCCAACCGCTTCATACTCAGCATCAAACCATCCCAGTAAGACCTGTAGGTCATTGCTGGATGAAGCCAGCAGGACAACATCATCTGAAAACCACAGAGATGAGATCCTGTGGTCACCAAGCATGACACCCTCCATTCCTGCCTGTGCCTAGAAATCCTGTCCATAAAAATTATGAACAGGATCGGTGACAAAGGGCAGCCCAGGCAGAGATCAACTCTCACTGGGAATGAGTCCAACCGAGTGTTGGCAATACGAACCAAACTCTCACAACGGTCGTACAGAGATGGAATAGCTCGCAACAACAAGCCCAATACTCCATACTCCCAAATCACCTCACACAAAAAAACATGAGGGATACAGTCAGATGCCTTGTCCAATTCCACAAAACACATATAAACTAGTTGGGCAAACTCCCAAAAATCCTTGAGGATTCTCAAGAGGGTAAAGCGCTGTTCCGATCAGAACCACATTGCTCCTACTGAATCCGAGGTTCAACCAACAGCTGGGCTCTCCTCTTCAGTATCTTGGCATAGACCTTCCCAGGGAGGCTGAGGAATGTGATCCCTCTATAGTTGGAGCACACCCTCCGGTCCTCTTTTTTGAAGAGAGGAACCACTACCCCAGTTTGCCATGTCAAAGGCACTGCCCCCGATCTCCTTGCAATGTTGCTGAGGTGTGTCAACCATGACAGCCCTACAACATCCAGGGCTTTGAGGTATTCAGGGCAAATCTCGTCCACCCCCCGGTGCCCGGCCACCAAAGAGATTTTTTACCACCTTGGTGACCTCAGCACCTGTGATTGGTGAGTCATCCCCCTCGTCCACAAGCCCTGCTTCCTCTGTGGAAGGCATGTCAGTGGGATTGATGAGATCCTCAAAGTATTCCTTCCTCCGCCTGACCATATCCCCAGTCAAAGTCAGCAGTGGCCCATCCGCACCATACACAGTGTGGACAGGGAGCTGCTTCCCCCTCCTGAGCCGCCAGACAGTTTGCCAGAATCTCTTCAAGGCCAACCAAAAGTCTTGTTCCATGGCCTCACCGAACTCCTCCCATACCCGAGTTTTTGCTTCAGCAGCCACCCAAGCTGCACTCCACTTTGCCTGCCGGTGCACCTCAGCTGCTTCGGGAGTCCCACAAGCCAACCAAGATTGATAGGACTCCTTCTTCAGCTTAATGGCCCCCCTCACCACTGGTTTCCACCACTGGGTTTGGGGGTTTCCACCACAAGATTCCCTGATGACCTTGCGGCCGCAGTTCTGGGAAGCCGCTTCAACATTGGCGGTGGAGAACATGGCACATTCAAACTTCATATCTCCAGACTCCCTCGGAATGTGGCTGATGTTCTTCCGGAGGTGGGACTTGATGACCTCCCGGACAGAGGTCTCATCCAGACGTCCCCAGCACACCTTCACTATACATTTGGGTCTACCAGGTCTGAATAGCATCCTCCCCTACCACAGGATCCAACTCACCACCAGGTGGTGATCAGTTGACAGCTCTGCACCTCTCTTTAACCAAGTGTCCCAGACATACGGTCTCAGGTCTGATGACACAATAAAAAAATCACTCATCGACCTGCAACCTAGGGTGTCCTTGTTCCAGGTGCACATATGGACACCCTTATGCTTGAACATGGTGTTTATTTTGGACAAACTGTAGTTAGCACAGAACTTCAATAACTGAACACCGCTTGGGTTAAGATCGGGTAGTCACCCCCTCCACGTTTCACTGTTATTGCCCATGTATGCACTGAAGTACCCCAGTAGGACAATGGAGTCTCAGAGAGGAGCACAATCCAGCACCCCAGTCAGAGACTCCAAAAAGGGTAGGTACTGTGAACCATCACTTGGTGCATAGACACAAATGATGGTCAGGACCCGTTTTCCAACCCAAAGGTGCAGGGAAACAACCCTTTCGTCTACCGGGGAAAACTCCAATATAGAGGCTGCAAGGTTGGGGGGTACCAAAATACCTACCCCTGCTTGTCACCTTTCGTCCGGGGCAACTCCAGAGTAGGACAAGCTCCAGCCCCTCTCCAGGAAACTGGTTCCAGAACCGGAGCTGTGCGTTGAAGTGAGGCTGACTATATCTAGCTGGTATCTCTCAACCTCATGTACCAGCTCAGGCTACTTCCCCACCAGAGAGGTAACATTCCATGTCCCAAAAGCCAGTTTAGGAAGCTTGGGATCAGACCGTCAAGGTCTTGGCCTTTGACCGCCACCTGATCCACATAGCACCAGACCCCCAAGGTACCTCCTGCAGGTGGTGAGCCCACTGGAGGGCAGACCCATGCAACTCCTTCGGGCTGAGCCCAGCCGGGTCCCATGGGCAGAAACCCGGCAACCAGATGCTAGCCATCGAGCCCCTCCCCTAGGCCTGGCTCCAGGGTGGGGCCCCGGTAACTCCATACCGGGTGGGGTACACTGAATCCTTGTTCTAGCATTCATCATGGGAGTCTTTTTGATCGTTCTTAGTCTGGCCCTTCACCCAGGACCAGTTTGTCTTGGGTGACCCTACCAGAGGCATATTGCCCCGGACAACATAGCTCCTGGGATCACTAGGGCACGCAAACCCCCCACCATAATAAGGTGACGATCCATGAAGGGGACTCTCACGGACTGCCCCGGGACTCTCCCCTGTCAATTTCAGCCCAGAACTCCCCCGCTTCCAGCCTGAAGCTTCTGATTCACCCTGAGTCAGGGCTAAGGTTCAGGTTATAGCCAAGGTCAGGCCCTTGCCTTTTTTACGCCCTTGGTGAGAATAGGGTTACACATGTAAGATGACACCAGCGAAATGACTCTGCAGGCAGCGTTGGTTATAGCCCATGTCACCTCAGTTCAGTGGACATTTGAATGAGAAAGGGATAAACAGGCAGAGACAAACAGTGGAAATGAATCGGAAGGCTGTCTGTCATTATTCTGACAGATTATATTCATTTCAAAGCTCCAACAGACAATTGCGTGTGCCACAAATATCACAGCAGCTAACCTCAACCGAAGGTCAGAGCCTCCTGCATCTCTGACTGTTCCTGAGCTGCTGTGGAACAGATACAAGTCTATCCTGTTCCAGCAAAGGCATATCTCTGCTTAGTTCTACTCTGTGCTCTTTCATGCATCCCAGTTCACCTCGCATTGATTTATCCTCTGCTAATCTTTTTCATGACAGCCCCCTCCTAAATAAAATGTGCCACACCTTCTGTGGCACTGGAAATGAAACGCAACACACAAACACACACACGTCCTCACCAAATAAAACTACATGCCTGTGCACACAAACACACACAAACAAAAACAAACAGCCACTACAATAAATTTTGTCCTGCCTTTGCTGTTTTGTCATTATAAATCATATTTGAGAGGCAACACACAGGACCGTAGTTGGAGCTGTTTGTATTCAGAGATTGCATCCACAGGATTGGCCAGTCGAAGTGAAATGACCACTGACAGAACTCGCTGCTGGTTCTGCTGCTAAAACAGAGTTTGTCACAGCGGTCATCTGGCAGGTGGAAGATAAGCGAAGCTCAGCTGCCTTCTGTTTTTAGTCAGCCTGCATATTTACTTAATTTTACAAATGTCAACAAGTTCCTCTCCACAATGTGTCTACATAAGAGATACACCGGGTGGGGCTGCCACACCAAACTGCAAACTCTCCACACTGCCACTGCCTAAGCCAGAGGTGTCCAATCATGTGCCATGGAGGGCCAAGACCCTGCAGGCTTTACTCCCAGCCGGTCTTTTCAGCAGGTGTTTTCAATGATATACAATCCGTGGGAAGAAATTCAGTGAAATCACCTGTTAAAGACACTGGTTTGAGGTAAAACCCGTAGGGTCTTGGCCCTCCATGGCACATGATTGGACACAGACCTAAGTGATTCAGAGTTGGTCAGCCCTCGAAGGCCCCCAACTGGCCTGGGGCAGTAAGCATTTGTCTGCCTTTTCTCCTGGCACAGCACCTCTGACTATTAGGATTTTAGTTTATTAATTTTAAAAATTTGAGGGCTTGCAATTGCGCCCCCCTCCAGCAAGTGGCACCCTAGCCAAACATCTATATGGCCTATGCCTTTGGCCAGCACTGGTTATAGGTTCTGGAGGCTAGATGGGGCCCAATTGTTTATCAGTTAACACTAAAGAGTATTAACCTAATAGTGATTCTAAAAGATCGTTTAAGCTTGTGATGAAGAAATTTGCTTAACTTCTAAATGTCACTATCTGAATGCCAACTATGCCTTCTGTGACATTGCACCTCAACTGAGTGGCCAGAGTTAGCCTGATACTGTAGTATCAGGTGAATTATATGGGTAGGAACCTTGTGTGAGTGTGGCTTGTTCCTAGGGGACAGTCTTCAATAAAGCACAAAGAGCCAACATGCTGCATCTGTGAGTCGTCCTGTGTAAGCCTCCAAAATTGCCTGTTAGACCTAACCCAGCTAGCAGAGCATGGTGTCAGAAGCTAGTTAAATTACGGTACAACTAGGGATTAGTGCCAGAGTGTCGAGGTGCTGCATGTGTTTTTCTCACTGAACAAGTATAGTTTGAGCTAACGCTAGCTAGCTCACATGCCAAGCAGCAAGATGAATCAGTTTCAAGTTTCTCCACCGGAGAAATTTACGTTTACTGGACAAAGTGGATAAAACACTTTGAGAGGTTTTGCATTGTTCAGGTTTGGAAACCCAAGCAGACGAAAACCAAGTGAATGCGCTCATCTACACCATGGGTGAAGAAGCTGGGGATATATTAGGCTATGGTCAAACTGCAGGTTTTAATGCTCTATTCTGATTTTTTTTTTTTTTGCACAAATGTAACCCATATCTGATTTTTTAATGACTGTCTGAACAACAGCACATATCTGATTTTTTTCACACCAGACCCAGGCCACTTTCATATGTGGTACTAATTCGGATACGTATCTGATATTTTCCAAAGCGACCTCAGTCTGAACTGTCATGTCGCATTTCATCCGACTTCTTCCTCATTGAAGTGAGAAAGACACTACAATTCTGTGGTGGAGATGCAGCAAGCACGGCAGACGCAGCTGATTTGTGCTCTCTTTTTACTCAATCTTCTTTGCTTTATCACTGGATTGTAATTTCGTCAGCACCGACTGTACAATAACTCCAAAATTTCGGGGTGGTGGTGTTGGGACTGAAACCGCCAGACAAGCAAGCGCACTAACGGCACATTTACTGGATGCTGCAAATTCCTTTTTCCCTGTAAACGGCACACCGTGAGTCCTGGCTGCTGTAATATCTAAAATGTAAAGTTAGCATAGACATGTCTATGGAGCAGAATGGCCAGATAGGGGGACACACAGGAGAGGGGAGTCTGACGGCTCCTCCTTCCTGCAGCAGGACCGGTGTTACGCCACTGGTACAAGCCGTGTAGTTTATTAGGGCAAGAGCTACTAACAGCATCAGTGGGCGACAGCTCTATTGGAATCGTTAGGATTATTTATTTATTTATTATTAATTTATTATTAATCTTATTTATATAGGTAATCTCATTGAGACATGGGGTCTCATTTTAAAGAGAGCTGTTTAATCGATCATTTCTTGTTGAAGCAGAGCTGATCACAGCAGTCATCTGGTGTGTAGAGGAAGGGAGCTCGTCTCATATTTATGATTTTAACATTTTATTTTGCTGCGCTACATCAGGATGAAGAAGTTCTGTCCCCCAAACACAACGCTGTGTCTGACGTTACGTTTTCTTCTGCACATGCAGGTCATTTCGTAGCTGTAGTTCATTCACACTGGAGTCTGCTGGGGGTTGCTTTTAAATAATAATGTGAACACCCACACAAAAAAATCCGATGTCGGCAAAAAATTGGAATTGAGCATCAAGACCTGCAGTGTGACCATAGCCTTAGTTTCCCTGCATTTAACTCTGGAGGAGGCGAGTGAGTACAAGACAGTTAAAGCAAGGCTGACTGCTCACTTCGTGGCACGCAAGAATGTTATCTTTGAGAGAGCAAAGTTTAATCAGCAGCAGCAAGAAATGGGAGAGATGGCTGACAGCTTCCATACAGCGCTGTATTGTCTCGCAGAATACTGTGGCTACAGAACTTTTTACAACAAAATGGTGAGAGACAGATTTGTTATTGGTCTGAGGGATAGACGCCTATCTGAACGGTTACAAATGGACCCAGAATTTACATCAGAAAAAGCAATTAACAGAGCCCTGGGATAACTAAATGTAGAGAGAGAGCTAAACAGTCGGTGTGGTGGCCAGGCCTTACCAAAGAGCTAACAAAAATGATAGAGAACTGTGACACGTGTGTCCGTGAGAGAACAAATTTTAGAGAAACAATGCTACCTACTTAGTTCCCATCACGACCATGGTCCACTGTAGGAGTAGATTTGTTTCAGTTCGACGAGAAACGGTATTTGGTCATAATATATTATTTCTCGAGATATTTTGAAGTGGCGAAACTGACATCCACAATATCAGAAGCAGTGATTGAGCACTTCAAATCTATCTTTGCACGTCATGGGATTCCTGAAGAGGTACTTTCAGATAATGGACCATAGCTTGCCTCTGAACCCTTCACAAAGTTTGCAAAGGATTGGAGCTTCAGGCATGTGACATCCAATCCCCATTTTCCGCAGAGCAATGGAGAGGCAGAGTGGGCCGTAAAGACAGTAAAGAGTCTTTTAAAAAAATCCACAAACCCTTACCTCGCTCTCATGGCTTATCGCTCTGCACCTTTAGCTAATGGATACAATCCTTCAGAATTGCTCATTGAAGGAAAATTAGAACAACTGTTCCTGTCATTCCATCTCGGCTCAATCCAACATGTGCAGACATGAAAAAACTGAAAACAACTGAACAAAAATAAAGACAGAAATTGCAACAAAACTATAATTGCAGACACAGAGCACATGACATGCCACACCTGCAGACTGGAGACAAAGTGTGGGTGAAGGACATGCAAGAGAGAGGCACAGTAGTGTCTGCTGCAGAAACACCAAGGTCCAACATCATCGAGACACCCAGGGGCACTCTGCGAAGGAACAGGTACCATCTTGCATCTACCCCTATGGTAACTGAAACATCTAACGAGTCTGAGACAACACCTGAAAGTAACACTTCTGGTACTCTCACTGAAACCATTACACCTGAGGTCCAACCTGAGAGCAGTCAGCAGACCTCAGTGTGCGAGAAACACTTTCCAAAAAGAACCAGAGTACCCCCAGCGTACCTGAAAGACTTTGTTTGCTCTTAGTCATGAACTGAGTGAACAACGGGGAAGAATAATCCCCACATTCAGGTGGAGTTTTTGGGCAGTCTACCCCATCTCTCATAGAAAGGAGAACAGTATAATGTTGAAAATATCCTTTGAGAAGAAATGTTGTTGTTTTGAAATGTTATAATGTTTACTGAACAGGTAGAAAACTTGTTTCATTGTTGTTATAAGAGTGAAGTTGAAAGAGCTCAGATATTTACATCGGCACAGCTGAAAAGCATTTTGTTGTTTACAGAAATATTTGTTTACATCAGTTTTCAGTAGCATACATTAAGCTAAGATATGAGAAGTTGTAAGCTTTAACAAGAGTATAATTAATAAGCTCTAAGTAGCGACACTGTTTGTGGAAACACTTAAGTTGATGCATCATTACAGGCTACAACATTGCAGGTGAAACGTCCCACTCCTCACACTCCCTCTTCAGCCCCCTGTCTTGGGAAAAAAGGTACCGGAGCCTCCGGGCCCACTCCACAAAACTGCTAAACAGCTTTGTTCATCAGGCCATCAGGACCCTGAACTCTGTCCACCCCCCGGACCGTAACGCACTCACCCGCACAATAACTACCTCAGCTGTTGGCACAGAATGACTGACACACCAACAGTAATACATTTGCTGCTGTATGTCTCTGCACTTTAACTGCAACCATTTGTACAAATGTCATATCTGCTGCTGTCTGTCATTGCAATACTGATCATGTGCAGTCCTATCTGCTACTATCTGCACCTACATTACTACATTGAACTGCAACTATGGGTATTACATCTCTCTAGTTTTCTGTTTATAAGACTGCTGGGTTTCATCATCGTTAATCGTTTCTCTATTTGCACTATGGGAGGTCTGGGTCTATTTTTTATTGCCATTTGCACTACCGGTTGGTTGCATTACTGTAGACAGACTGCTGTTATGTTTTTTCTTTTTGTTTTTTTCTTTTTTTCAGCCTAATTCCTTTTTCTTTTTTGTATTGTGCACACCACTGAAGAGAGGGAGAAATGCCATTTCAATTCTCCTGTATGTCCTGTACGTATAGTAGTATTGACAAATAAAATCTTTGAATCTTGAATCATTATTTGTTGTACACAAAGGTAATGTGCAGAACTTTATGTTTCACCAGGATATGCACCTGTCTCGTAAGAAAAGGGGGATGTGGTATCAGTTGAATTATATGGGTAGGAACCCTGTGTGGCTTGTTCCTAGAGGACACTCTTCAATATAGCATGGAGAGCCGACGTGCTGCGTCTGTGAGTCATCCTGTGTAAGCCTCCAAACTGACCTGTTAGACCTAAGCCAGCTAACAGAACATATACAACTATCAATGACACTTGTTAAGGCTCCTTTCACATTGGATGAAGACTCTGCTACACTCCTCACAACCTCTCTGCAGTCTGCATGTCGAAGTGACCTTGTGCAAGACACTGAACCCCCAGTTGCTCCTGGTGGGTCAGACCAGCACTTTTGTATGACAGCTCCACCACCATCAGTGTGTGACTGTGTGTGTGAATGGGTGGATAGCAGGACCTGTAAAGCACTTTGGTGTTCCAGAGATGAGTAAAAAATGCTATATAAGTGAATGCCATTTACCATGTCCAATGCTTTTCCCTGGTATTTTTGCACTATTTTCCACAATCCTGAGACGCTCTTGGAGACACTCTCCTCCACCCCCGACCACACTTTATATGTCAGCAGAAGGTTCCCTCAACAGCCACACATGCCCAGGATCACACCAAGCTCTGGACATGCCCTGGCACCAGAGGTTGCATTAACCAAACATTCTCCGTCATTGATGGATTATTTTTTTTTTGAGCAGTGACAGAAATTTTTCAAGGCCATGTGAAAGATTTATGTTATATTTCATTTTAACACTTTGTTCCAGATAGTAAGCTACTAAGACAAAGCATATCATGTTTCTTCCTGTGATTCCGTTGCTCTAGACCAGCCCTATTCAATTAGTGGCCCGCGGGCCACATGTGGCCCAGAAGCAACCTCTGAGTGGCCCACAGGCCCAGGCCACGCCAAGTAAATATAAATTTAAGAAAAAAATATGAAGGAATGATGGTCCGCAAGTGCACACACGAATGATGCACGTGGCCATCATCCGCGCGGAGCTCAGAAGTGCCCCACCCACATCTCGCTAGCATCATTGTCTGAGAGAAGTATGAGCTTATTAAAGTACTTTAAAAATCAGAAGAGGTATGTAACTGGGAGGTTTTTAAAATAGCAGCCTCCCAGGGAGACAGGACAGATGTGGAGGAGTACGCTGAAACGGTCACCAGCTACATTGCGAAGTGCACAGAGGGTGTCACTATAGTGAAGACCTTCACTGCACGGGGCAACTATAAACCCTGGATGACTGCAGAGGTGCGCTCGCTGCTCACAGCCAGAGATGCAGCCTTCAGAGCAGAGGACAGGATTGCCCTCCGCTCAGCTAGGTCTACGCTCTCAAAAGGAATTAAGACGGTGAAACCTGCCTATGCGGAGAAAATCCAGGGACACCTCCGTGACACAGGGAACACCAAACGGATGTGGCAGGGAGTTCGGGCGCTGACGGATTATAAGTTCAGGCAGGGGGTCGATGATGATGACGCTTCGCTTCCAGACAGGATCAACAACTTCTTTGCTCGTTTTGAAGCATCAAACCCGACAATCAGAGGGAGGGCTGGCCCATCTCCACCATCTGTTGGGTCAGCTATCACCATCAACGCAGTGGACACACGGAGGACCCTAATCAGGGTCAACCCACATAAAGCTGCAGGTCCGGACAACATCCCGGGACGTGTGCTCCGAGTCTGTGCAAGCGAGTTGGCGGATGTCCTGACTGACATTTATAACATCTCCCTAAGTCAGGCCATCGTTCCCAGATGCTTTAAGACCTCTACCATAGTACCAGTGGCAAAGAAACCAGTTGTGTCTTGTCTGAATGACTATCATCCTGTTGCACTGACACCAATTGTGAAGTGTTTTGAACGGCTTGTCAAACCACACATCACAGCCTGCTTTCCTGCATCACACGACCCACTCCAGTTTGCGTATTGTTCAAATCACTCCACAGAGGATGCCATAGTCACCACCCTGCACTCTGTCATCACCCACCTGGAGCAGAAAGACACCTACGCCAGACTCCTGTACATTGATTTCAGTTCAGCATTCAACACCATTATTCCCCAGAGACTGATGGAGAAATTACTCCTTCTTGGTCTGAACACCGCCACATGTCTCTGGATCCTGGACTTTCTGACCGAGAGACCTCAGTCTGTCCGTGTTGGAAACAATGTCTCCAACTCCATCACGCTAAGCACTGGATCCCTGGAAGGCTGTGTACTCAGTCCACTGTTGTTTACACTTCTAACACATGACTGTGTGTCCAGACATGAGGGGAACCAGATAATTAAGTTTGCGGACGACACCATAGTGGTGGGACTTATTCAGAGGGATGAGGAATCTATGTACAGGGAAGTTAGAGACCTGGAGGGCTGGTGCAGGGAGAACAATCTGGTTCTCAACATGGACAAAACAAAGGAGATGATTATCGATTATCGGCGGTCACGGCCTGAACATGTCCCTCTCAGCATCAGTGGCTGTTTGGTGGAGAGAGTGGAGAACATCAAATTCCTCAGAGTGCAGATCTCGCAGGACCTGACCTGGAGCAAGAATTCCTCGGGAATCAGGAAGCGGGCCCAGCAGAGACTGTACTTCTTGAGGAAACTCAGACAGGCCTCTCTCCCCATCTGCATCCTCAGGACCTTCTACAGAGGTGTGGTGGAGAGTGTTCTGATGTACTGCATTGCAGCATGGTACTCCAGTTGCAGTATGTCAGATAAAAAAGCCCTGCAGAGGATAGTCAAGGGAGCTGAGAGGATAATTGGAGTTTCCCTCCCCTCTGTCCAAGAACTTTTTCAGAACCGTTGTAGGAGCAGGGCACTGAACATTGTCAAGGACCACTCTCACCCTCTGCATAAACACTTTGAACTGCTGCCATCTAGCAAACGATTCCGGAGCATCAGAGGCAGAACCACCAGACTGATTAACAGCTTCCTTCCACAACCTGTTAGGATACTGAACAGTTGAGCCGGAATCTTTCATACATACTACTGCACCTTATGGACATTATGTATATTTATGTATATTATAGTTCTAGTTAGTTTCAAGTAGCCACTTTGACTCACTCAGCCACTTTAATTGGTATTTTATAAATAGGTAGTTATTATCTCTTTAAACTGCAGCTGTAATAAGTTATTACTGTAATAACTAAATGTGTCTTAGGGATGTTTGAATGGCTGTGTTGGGGTGGGTGGTGAGTGAGTGTGTTTTAAATTGTTCTTTTTACATATATGGATGCCTAGAGAAATGTAATTTCATTTTGCCTGCACTACAGTTGTATGTACAGCAACATGACGATAAAGGTTTGATTTGGGTAAGCAGTGGAAGCATTTATGGGGGTTTTAACCTGCTTGTAACAGGAACAATAATGAGTCGCTGAGCAAACAGGTGTGGTTAAACTTCATATGCAGGGAAAGAGGCAAGAGTGATTGAATCGCTGAGGATTTACTTCACCAGCCATTGCAATAATTTATGTTCATTATTATGTACCTGGCAAGTTAAGATGATCGAAATTCACCAAGCCAGTGACTTTAATCTGTCAGCAGCCATCAGACAAACTAACCGTGCCAGCATTTGGATTTCAAAATAAGGGAGGTTTTTCCTGCTGTCTGGGTTATGTGGAGAGTTAAAAAAAAAACAACCTATAAATATATAGAAATATAGAAAGTAAATAAATATATAATGTATAAGCATCCCAAAGTGATTAAACAAAAGTTGGTAAAACTCAAATTAAACATGAAGCCTCAAAATTTAATGACTTGGCCTCTGTTCCTCCTCATAATTTAAAAAATTAAATGCGGTTTGTTAAATATTAGGTCTCTAACTCCCAGGTCTCTGCTGGTCCATGATGTGTTAATTGATCATCAGATTGATTTAATATCCCTTACAGAGACTTGGTTAGGGCAAGAGGATTATGTTGGTTTAAAGGAATCAACTCCCTCTGGTTATTTAAACTGTCAAAATCCCAGAAGTTCTGGTAGTGGAGGAGGAGTAGCAAAAATTTACCATTCCAAATTACTAGTTAATGTAAAGCAAAAAACATTATAATTCCTTTGAGGGCCTGGTCCTCAGTATTGGGCATTTTAGCAATTTTAGGTTAACCCCAATTTTATTTGCCATAGTTTATTGTCCTCCCCTAGCCTACTCAGAGTTTTTATTCAAATTTCCCAAAATTCTTAGCAGATTTAGTGTTGAAATCAGATAGAATAATTATAGTAGGGGACATGAATAAACATGTAGATGTAGATAGTGATTGCCTTAATAAGGCATTTAATTCAATGTTAGACTCGATGGGGTTTTCTCAGAAAGTAGGAAATTCTACCCATTATCTCCACCACACATTGAACCTTGTTCTGACATACAGTATGGCATAGAAATAGAAAATCTGGTAGTGTTTCCTCATAGCCCTGTACTGTCAGACCATTGTCTGTTAACCTTTGATTTTACTATGTCTGACTATTTGGCTCCTAAAGAAAAATATTACTACAGTAGATGCCTCTCAGATGATGCTGTTACCAAATTTATGCAGATTGTTTCCTCTATGCCATGTGTCAACACAACAGAGATAAGGTATGGAGAGCTTGCTCCTTCTGTAATTAATAGCATGGTAGATAGTGTTACAGCTTCTCTGCATCAGACTCTAGACATGGTGCCCCCTTTAAAAAGAAAAAGTCTAATCAGAGATTTCTAGTTCCTTGGTTCAACACAGATACTCATGGCTTTAAACAGACTCGTCAATTAGAAAGAAAATGGCACTCCACTACATTAGATGAAATCTATTTAGCTTAGAGAAATCAATTTCTAATTTATAAAAAAAATCTCTTAGGAAAGCTAAAACAAGTTTTTATTCCGCATTAATAGAAGAGAACAAGAATAATCCCAGGTTTCTTTTCAGCACTGTAGCCAGGCTGACAAAGAGTCAGGACTCTGTCAATCCTAGCATTCCCTTAGAGTTTACTATTCTGGACTTTATGAACTTTTTCAATAATAAAATTTCATGTATCAGAGATAAAATCAGTCAGATTATTCCCACCATTAACTTAAATACAGTAACTACTACAACTCTTTCATCTGTTTGGATAAGTTTACTCCAATTGACCCTTTAGAGTTGGATAAAATAATTTCCTCGTCCAAGCCTTCAACTTGTCTTTTAGACCCTATATCTACCAGGTTATTTAAAGAAGTCTACCCATTTATTGGTAGCTCTATTCTTCAAATAATCAATTCTTCATTAACATTAGGCCATGCACCGCAGGCTTTTAAAACTGCTGTAATTAAACCCTTAAATCCATGAGTTTTAGCTAACTGTAGATCAATCTCTAATCTTCCTTTCATTTCAAAAATCTTTGAAAGAGTTGTTGCTACGCAATTATTTGACAACTTGCAGGGAAATGGTTTATTTGAAGAGTTTCAATCTGGGTTTAGAATCCATCACAGTACTGAAACAGCCTTAGTGAAGGTCACTAATGACCTCCTTATCACATCTGATAATGGACTTGTTTCTGTATTTGTCCTTTTAGACCTTAGTGCAGCTTTTGATACTATCGATCATAATATTCTTCTTGATAGATTAGAACACCATGTTGGACTAAATGGAACTTCGTTGCAGTGGTTTAGATCTTATTTTTCTGATAGGTTCCAGTTTGTTCATGTCAATAATGAGCTTTCTTCCAACTCATAGCTCAGTCATGGAGTTCCACAGGGATCTGTGCTAGGCCCTATTCTTTTTAGTTTATATATGCTTCCGCTAGGCAACATTATTAGAAAGCACTCTATACATTTTCACTGTTATTCAGCTGAGACACAATTATACCTGTCAGTGAAGCCAAATGATAGTAATCAATTAGCCAAGTTAGAGGCCTGTCTTAAGGAAATCAAAGCTTTGATGACTTGTAATTTCCTGCTATTAAATTCAGATAAGACTGAAGTCATTCTAGTTGGTTCCAGAAAACCTTAGAAATACCTTTCCAAATCAAACTCTTAATTTGGATGCGGTTACTCTTTCTCTTAATAGTTCTATGAGGAACCTTGGGAGTTATTTTTGATCAAGATCTGTTTTTAATTCACATATTAAACTTGTTTCTAAGACTACCTTCTATCATTTGCGTAATGTTGCCAAGATTAGGAGCATCTTGTCTCAGAGTGATGCTGAGAAACTAGGTAGGGTCGCCCAATACAAACTGGTCCTGGGTGAAGGGCCATACTAAGAACGATCCAATAAACTCACGATGAACACTAGAACAGGGATCCAGTGTACCCCACCCAGTGTGGGGTTACCGGGGCCCCACCCTGGAGCCAGGCCTGGGGGAGGGGCTAGCGTCTGGTTGCCGAGTTTCCACCCATGGGACCCGGCCGGGCTCGGCCTGAAGGAGCTACATGGTTTCACCCTCCAGTGGGCTCACCACCTACAGGAGGGACCATGGGGGTCTGGTGCTGTGTGGATCAGGTGGCAGTCAAAGGCGGAGACCTTTGCGGTTTGATCCCAGACTTCCTAAATTGGCTTTTGGGACATGGAATGTCACCTCTCTGGTGGGGAAGGATCCTGTGCTGGTGCATGAGGTTGAGCAAAACTGGCTAGATATAGTCAGCTTCAACTCAACACACAGCTCCAGTTCCGGAACCAGTCTCCTAGAGAGGGGGCTGGAGCTTGTCCTACTCTGGAGTTGCCCCGGGCAAGAGGCAATGAGCAGGGATGGGTGTTCTTGTATCTCCCCACCTTGCGGCCTCTATATTGGAGTTTTCCCCGGTGGACGAAAGAGTTGTTTCCCTGCACCTTCGGGTTGGGAAACGGGTCCTGACCATCATTTGTGCCCATGCGCCAAGTGATGGTTCAGAGTACCCAACCTTTTTGAAGTCTCTGACTGGGGTGCCGGAGGGTGCTCCTCTTGGAGACTCCATTGTCCTTCTGGGGACTTCAATGCACACGTGGGCAATGACAGTGAAACGTGGAGGGGGTGACTGCCCGATCTTAACCCGAGTGGTGTTCAGTTATTGGACTTCTGTGCTAACCACAGTTTGTCCATAATGAACACCATGTTCAAGCATAAGGGTGTCCATATGTGCACCTGGAACAAAGACACCCTAGGTCGCAGGTCGATGATTGATTTTTTTATCGTGTCATCAGACCTGCGACCGTATGTCTTGGGCACTAGGGTAAAGAGAGATGCAGAGCTGTCAACTGATCACCACCTGGTGGTGAGTTGGATCCGATGGCAGGGGATCAGGATGCTATTCAGACCTGGTAGACCCAAACGTATAGTGAGGGTGTGCTGGGGACGTCTGGCTGAGGCCCCTGTCCGGGAGGTCTTCAACTCCCACCTCTGGAAGAACTTCAACCACATTCCGAGGCAGTCTGGAGACATGGAGTCTGAATGGGCCATGTTCTCCACCTCCAATGTTGAAGTGGCTGCCCAAAGCTGCAGCCGCAAGGTTGTCGGGGCATCTCGTGGTGGCAACCCCCGAACCAAGTGGTGGACACCAGTTGTGAGGGGGGCCATTAAGCTGAAGGAGTCCTATCAATCTTGGTTGGCTTGTGGGACTCCCAAAGCAGCTGAGGTGTACCGGCAGGCCAAGCGGAGTGCAGCTTGGGTGGTTGCTGAAGCAAAAACTCGGGTATGGGAGGAGTTCGGTGAGGCCATGGAACAAGACTTTCGGTCGGCCTTGAAGAGATTCTGACAAAACTGTCTGGCGGTTCAGGAGGAGGAAGCAGTTCCCTGTCCACACTGTGTATGGTGTGGATGGGACGCTGCTGACTTTGACTGGGGACATCGTCGGGCGGTGGAAGGAATACTTCGAGGATCTCCTCAATCCCACTGATATGCCTTCCACAGAGGAAGCAGGGCTTGTGGATGAGGGGGACGACTCGCCTATCACAGGGGCTGAGGTCGCCAAGGTGGTTAAAAATCTCTTAGGTGGCCGGGTGCCAGGGATGGACAAGATTTACCCTGAGTACCTCAAGGCCCTGGATGTGGTAGTGCTTTCATGGTTGACACACCTCTGTAACATTGTGTGGAGGTTGGGGACAGTGCCTTTGGCATGGCAAACCGGGGTGGTGGTTCCTGTCTTCAAAAAAGGGGACCGGAGGGTGTGCTCCAACTTTAGAGGGCTCACACTTCTCAGCCTCCCTAGGAAGGTCTATGCCAAGGTACGGGAGAGGAGAGTCTGGCCATTGGTTGAACCTCAGATTCAGGAGGAGCAATGTGGTTTTTTCCTGGCCGTGGCACATCGGACCATCTATTTACCCTCTCGAGAATCCTCAAGGGTTCGTAGGAGTTTGCCCAACCAGTTTACATGTGTTTTGTTGACTTGGAGAAGGCATTTGACCGTGCTCCTCATGGTTTTTTGTTGGGGGTGCTTCGGGAGTATGGGGTATCGGGCTTGTTGTTATGAGCTCTTCCATGTCTGTACGACCATTGTGAGAGCTTGGTTGGTATTGCCAACACTCGGTCGGACTCATTCCTAGTGAGAGTTGAACTCCACCAGGGCTTCCCTTTGTCACCAATCCTGTCCATAATGTTTATGGACAGGATTTCTAGATGCAGCCAGGGAACAGAGGATGTCATGCTTGGTGACCACAGGATCTCATCTCTGTCGTTTGCAGATGATGTTGTCCTGCTGGCTTCATCCAGCAATGACCTACAGGTCTTACTGGGATGGTTTGCCGTTGAGTGTGAAGCGGCTGATATGAGAATCAGTACCTCCAAGTCCCAGTCCATGGTCCTCAGCCGGAAAAAGATTAATTACCCTCTTCGGGTTGGGGACAAGCTCCTGCACCAAGTGGAGGAGTTTATGTATCTTGGGGTCTTATTCACGAGTGAGGGGAGAATGGAGCAAGAGATTGACAGACGGATCAGAGCAGCGTCTGCAGTGATGCAGACGTTGTACTGGTCTGTTGTGGTGAAGAAGGAGCTAAGCTCTAAGGCAAAGCTGTCGGTTTACCAGTCAATCTACTTTCCTACCCTCACCTATGGTCATGAGCTTTTGGTAATGACCGAAAGAACGAGATTGCGGATACAGGCGGCTGAAATGATCTTTCTTCAGAGGGTGAGGAGCTCAGTCATCCAGGAGAGGCTCAGAGTAGAACTGCTTCTCCTCCACATTGAAAGGAGCCAGTTGAGGTGGTATGGCCATCTGATCAGGATGCCTCCTGGACGCCTCCCACTTAAGGTGTTTCAGGCACGTCCCTCTGGGAGGAGACCTTGGGGCAGACCCAGGACTCGCTGGAGAGACTATGTCTCCCAGCTGGTCTGGGAACGCCTTGATATCCTCTCTGAAGAGCTGGAGCAGGTGGCTGGGGAGAGGGAAGTCTGGGCTTCTCTGCTTGAATTGCTGCCTCCTTGACCCGGACCTCCGGAGAAGCGGTAGAAGATGGATGGATGGCTTTTGTGTGTGTATAATGGAATGTGTAGTTATTAAAAGAGGTTCCTAAGCACACATGTGGTGATTTAAAACAAACCACAATAGTGAATGTGCCATGTTTGTTAATGTTATCCATCTTTTCTTGGGGGGTTTGTGCACTGAAGTGTTTGACAGGGCATTTTTTATTCAGCTAAATGCACTTTGTGGTGTGCCAAGGTTAATTTTGACCAGGATGTAGTATATTTTTTTTTTCCCACAATATTTTTTATTGAACCTTTTTTAACAAACATGACACAAACAATCAAACACTAACACTAAAGTAAATTAAAAATACATGTTCCAAAAACACCAACAACCATTAACAAAAGCAAGTCAAACAATGCTCCTCTGTTTAGTCTAGGTAATCCATTACATAAGTATACATATTATACATTCACCAATTTGGAATTTACAAGGTCCACACACATCATTCACTTTCTTCTTCAGAAGTTATGTTTAGTTTCTTTACATAATCAATGAAAGGTCTCCATATATTCTCAAACACATTTTCCTTTGATTTCAATATGTATGTTATTCTTTCTAGTGGAAGGTTTGTTAGCATCTGTCTTAACCACTGAGTCACATCTGGTCTATGAGTCTTTTTCTAGTAGTGCAATACATTTTTTGGCATTAAGCAAACTGAGGTCTATGAATGTTCTTTCACTCTTATTAAAATTATGCTTTTCTGGATACAGACCCAACAAAAACAGTTTGGGGTTCAATATGAATTGTTTTGAAATTATTTTTTCAATTGTTACCCTCACCTCTTCCCAAAACATTCTAATTTTTCTACATTCCCATAAACAATGAAATAGGGTTCCTTTACTTTCCATACATTTTGTGCATATATCTGGGATATTTTTGTTATATCTATTTAACTCCACTGGTGTAGCATACATCAGCATTAACCATTTAAAATGTATCAATTTAAGATGTACATTTATTGATTTGGTTTGAGCTTCTGTGCAAGCCAATGCCCATTGTTCCTCTGAAATTTCAATTTGCAGGTCTTCTTTCCAATAATTCATTCTTTTCTGTGAGTTTTCACTTGAGGATAGTGTGAGTGAGTTATAGAACTGTGAAATAATACCCTTTCTTTTACTATTTTTCGTCAAAATTTTTTCCAAGGATGAATAAGTAGGTCGGGTGAGAGCATTATTTTGATTTGATCGAATAAAATTCCTAAGCTGAAGATATTTAAAAAAATATGTTCTATTAAGATTAAATTTGGCCCTCAGTTCTTCAAAAGACATTATGTTATCTGAACGTGACAAATATAAGTCTTGAATCTTTTGAATCCCTTTTAAATTCCATAATTTAAATACAGCATCCGCTCTCCCTGGTGCAAAATATTGATTACCCCATATTGGGCTAAATTGTGACAATAAGTGTGGTTCTTTTAAATATTTTTTTGATTTCATACCATATTTTGATCATATGCTTTACAATAGGATTTTTAACTTGTTTCTGTAATTTTTTAGCCGAGTCTGAGTATATGAATAAGGGAAGAGGTAAAGGTAAATTGTATGATTCCATTTCAGTCCAGTGAGGGGGATCATTTGATGAAAAATAATATGTCATAGACCTCAGTTGTGCTGACCAGTAATACAACATAAAGTTTGGACATTTCAGATCTCCACGATCAAATGGTAAATATAGTAAGGACAGACGTAATCTAGCCTTCCTATTGTTCCATATAAATTCCACTAACTTTTTTTTAATTCTTGAGAATAGATCTGAAGGTGGTGGTAAAGGAATGTATTGAAATAAATATAGTATTTTGGGTAAGATATTACTTTTGAGTATATTAATTCTCCCAATCATCGACATTGGTAGTGACATCCATCTCTGAAGTAACTCATTAATGTCTGTCACTGATTCTAACTTAGGCTCAATTTGAATTCCTAAGTACTTAAACTGATTTACAACATTGAATTGATTTACCTCAGGAGCTGGGTGATTTCTCTGGGTCTCATTTAGCATTAATATTGAAGATTTAGTTTTATTTATTTTATATCCTGATATTTCCCCAAAGTTCTTTATTAAATTTAACTAGGTCAGAATTGATTTTTTAAGATTCGACATAAGCAAAATTATGTCATCAGCATACAGGGAGATTTTATGTTCTGTTGGTCCTACTTTATTTCCATATATTTGTGGATGTAAACGTACTGCCATCGCTAAAGGTTCAATTGCCATAGTAAACAGTAAAGGTGAAAGTGGACAACCTTGTCGACATCCTCTATTAATTTTTATTGATTTTGAGATATTGCTATTTGTTAGGATTTCTGCTGTAGCATTATTGTATATTATCTGAACCCATTTTATGAAATTATTTCCAAGTCCAAACCTTTGTAGAACTTCAAAAAGAAAGGGCCATTCAACCCTATCAAAGGCCTTTTCAGCGTCCAATGATAGGAGAGCTGTTTCCGGTGCTTCTTTATTAGAATAAATAATATTAAATAGTCTTCTTACATTATGGAAGCCTTGTCTTCCCATTATAAAGCCATTCTGATCTCGGTTAATAATATTTGGTAATATTTCTTGTAGTCGTCTTGCTAAAATTTTACAGATTATCTTAAGGTCTGCATTTAATAGGCTTATTGGTCTCATGTTTTCACATTTATTAGAGGGTTTACCTGGTTTTGGCAACAGTATAATTAAGGCATTATTTATGTATGGCGGTAAATTATTATTTTGAAATGCTTCTAAAACCATTTTCAAAAATGGTTTTATTAATTTATTCTTAAATTTTTTTATACAGGTCAACTGGAAGACCGTCAGGTCCCGCACGTTTTCCTGATTTCATATTATCAGTGGCTAGCCCAACTTCTTCTTGACTAATTTTTGACTCCAGTATCTCCCTATTTTCATTTGGAATACACGGTATAGATAATCCGTCCAAAAACCCATTTAGTTTTGTTAAGTCAGTTTCATTTTTTGTATCATATAATTTTTCATAATAATCTCAAAAGGCACTATTAATTTCTAAAGGATCTACAACTGCCTGTCCTGACATGATTTACGACCCAAGAGACAGACGCTGACACGAGAGATACAGACAATTATCTTTATTGTGAATGAGTGAGTGAAGTGTGAGTGAATGTGTGAATGCTCGTCTGGCCACTGGAGCTGAGCCCGTCTTGTGGTACCCTGGCAACCCTGGAAAACACAAGCACAAGGTTACTGTTGTTCAGTAGCAATGTTTGGCGGGTATGCTGCAGGGGCTTACTTGCGGGTGCCACAATGAGAGGCTGACTGACTCCTGGTATCCGTGCGACGTCGTGCTCGTGGTGTCCGTTGCTGTGGAGGTGAGGAGGAGCTCTGCGGAGCGGGAGACGATGCCTCATCAGCAGAGGAGGGAGGTCCGCCACCAGGGAGGTCCACCTGTGCACAGGGGAAAAGGCTAGCAGAGGAATAGTGAAGAGATGGCTTACGTGGCCTGGTTTGGCGAAGCGTAGAGTTCTTCACGAGAGGTCGAGATCTTGGCACGTTGCTCAGTGAGATTGACAGACGACTCCGTGCTGAGGCGTCCGCGCGTTGGGCTTTTATGGCTGATTGCCACCTGCTGAAGTGAGCGCAGCTGAGGGGGCGGGCACAGCGGGTCGGCGACGTAGGGCTTGACCTGGGAGATGTGGAAAGTGGGGCAGATGCGCATGTGAGAGGGGAGAGCAAGACACACAGATACAGGGTTGACAATGCGGGAGATAACAAAGGGACCGATGAAGCGCTTGGTTAGCTTACGCTTCTCGGCAGGCACACTGACATTCTTTGTGGACAACCATACCTTGTCACCCACCTTGTAATCCGGGGCAGGCCTCCTATGGCAGTTGGCCACCTCAATGTTCCGTTCCGTGGTCCTCAGAAGGGCTCTGCGGGCAATGGACCAAACTTGCCGACAGCGTCTGGCATGAGCCTGAACAGACGGGACTGCTACCTCCCCCTCCTCCTCCGGGAACAAGGGTGGATCGTACCCCAGTGATGTCTTGAAGGGGGACATCCCTGTGGACGAGGGCATCGTGGTGTTATGAGCGTACTTCATCCACGGGAGGTACATGCTGCATGAAGAAGAGCAGGAGGAGATGACGCAGCGCAGCGCAGCCTCCAGCTCCTGATTGGCTCGCTCGCACTGGCCGTTACTCTGAGGATGGTATCCAGAGGAGAGACTGGCCGTGGCCCCAAGCGCCGTACAGAATGCCTTACAAACCTGTGAGACGAACTGTGGCCCTCGATCCGAAACAATGTCAGCGGGGATTCCGTGAGGGCGAACCACATGGAGAACGAGGAGGTCTGCCGTCTCCCGCGCTGAAGGCAACCCCCGGAGAGGCACAAAATGGGCAGCTTTAGAAAAACGGTCCACGATGGTTAAAATGGTCGTGAAGTGGCCGGAGGGGGGCAAATCGGTCACAAAGTCCATGGCTACATGGGACCAGGGGCGGGAGGGAACGGGCAAAGGATGAAGCAGACCTGCCGGGGCCGATGATGATGTCTTCCGCGTGGCGCACTGAGCGCAGGCCCTGACGTAGTTGTTAACGTCCCTTCGCAGCCCTGGCCACCAAAAGGTTCTCTGGAGGAGATCAACGGTCCGACTCACACCCGGATGGCACGCCAGCTTGGACGCGTGACCCCACTCAATTACTTGGCTCCTGACAGGATGAGGGACGAACAAGCGACCCGGGGGCCCCCCACCCGGATCGGGCTCCACCTCCTGTGCTCTTCTGACCTTATCACGGATGCCCCAGGTCAACGCACCAACCACACACGCAGGTGGCAGAATAGGCTCCTCCCGGTCATCAGCGGAGGGCGCGTCAAACTGCCTGGAAAGGGCGTCAGGCTTGCCATTCTTACTCCCTGGCCGGTAGGTGATCGTAAAATTAAAACGGCCGAAGAAGAGAAACCAGCGGGCCTGACGTGCATTCGACCGCTTGGCAGTCCTAAGGTATTCAAGATTGCGGTGGTTAGTCCAGACGACAAACGGCTGGGCAGCCCCCTCCAGCCAGTGTCTCCACTCCTCCAGCGCAAGTTTGACAGCCAATAGCTCCCTGTCGCCGATGCTGTAATTCCTCTCAGCAGGTGTCAAACGATGAGAGAAGTAAGCGCAGGGGCGGATCTTCCTGTCTGTCGGGGAGCGCTGAGAGAGTACCGCCCCCACCCCCGAATCCGATGCGTCCACTTCCACCAGGCATTGAAGCTCCGGGTCCACCTGGGTCAACACACGGGCCGAAGCAAACTCTCCCTTCAGTCTGTCAAATGCCACGGCAGCCTCCTCACTCCAATGGAAAGGGACCTTCGGGGATGTGAGTGCAGTCAGGGGTCTGGCGATGTTCCCAAAATTTGGCACGAAGCGCCGGTAAAAATTGGCGAACCCCAAAAAACTCTGTAGCTGTTTCCTGGATGTGGGCGTAGGCCAGTCCACCACCGCCTTGACCTTGTCCGGGTCGGGAAGCACCTGGTTACGGGCGATTATAAACCCCAGAAAGGAGGTGCGATCCATGTGGAACTCACACTTCTCCGCCTTGACGAACAACTGATTCTCCAGGAGGCGCTGTAGGACCCGTCGTACATGCACCTGATGCTCCTCCAGTGTGCGCGAGAAGATGAGGATATCATCAAGATAAACAAAGACGAAGGAATTCAGAAAGTCCCGGAGAACGTCATTTATTAAGCGCTGGAACACTGCCGGAGCGTTGATTAACCCAAACGGCATCACCAAATATTCAAAGTGGCCGCTCGGGGTCCGAAAAGCAGTCTTCCACTCATCTCCTTCCCGAATGCGCACCAGGTGATAGGCGTTCCGTAGATCTAGTTTAGTAAACCAAGCCGCCCCCTGGAGGGAATCGAAAGCAGTGTTCATCAAGGGAAGAGTGTACTTGTCTTTAATAGTAATGTCGTTGAGACCCCGGAAATCGATGCAGGGGCGCAGCGACCCGTCCTTCTTCCCAACGAAGAAAAACCCTGCCCCAACAGCCGAGGAGGATGGACGGATGATACCGGAGGCCAGGGACTCCTTGATGTACGTATCCATGGCCTCGCGTTCCGGAGCTGACAGGCTGTACAGGCGGCTCGCTGGGAGAGGGGCCCCAGCCTTGAGATTAATCGCGCAGTCGTTCGGGCGATGGGGGGGAAGGGACAACGCCCGTGACTTACGAAACACCTGGCCCAAATCATGGTAGACGTCAGGCACCTTTGACAGGTCCGGAGGAGGTGTTGAGGGAGGCGTCATCGGCACTGAGGGAGCGCATGCAGCGGACTGAAGACAGGCGCTCAGGCAGAATGAGCTCCAAGCTGTTATTCTCCCAACTTGCCAGTCGAACGTGGGGTTATGCAACCGGAGCCATGGGTACCCCAAGATGACGGGTGAGGAGGAGAAGGGCAAGACCAGGAACCGTATTTCCTCCCTGTGATTACCAGAAACTATCGTTAACACAGGTGCCGTCTGATGGGAAACTGACGTCAAAGATGTTTTTGACAGGGTGACCAGATGGATGGGCGGGCGTAGAGGTTGACAGCTGAGGCCCATCAGGGTTGCCAGGTCTCTGGAGATAAAGTTTTGCTCAGCCCCAGAGTCAACTAAGGCAAGTGTGGTGTGTTCCTTGTGTTTATGAATGAGCCGAATGGGGATGTGGCAACTAGTGAGGGGCTTTGTCTGATTCTTGTCCGCGAATCCCCCTACCGTGATCCGCGGACCTCCCCTTTTAACGGGCAATCGACTACTCCATGTGTCCCATTCCCACAGTAGAAGCATAACCCCTGCTCCCTGCGGCGCTGCTTCTCAGCCGCTGTAAGACCCGATTGCCCCATAACCATATCCTCCTGCTCCGGAAGTTCTTCAGATGCGGGCAAAGCAAGGAGGGGGGACCTAGCGGAGCGAGGGCGAGACTTAGTTGCACGGATAGCTGTTCGCCGTTCTGCAGCTCGCTCCCTCAGTCTGCTATCTAGGCTGATGGTGAGGGAGATTAATTCCCCAAGTCTGTCTGGTTTCTCCTTTGCCGCTAGCTCGTTTTTTAACTCGGAGTTAAGGCTGCGGAGGAAAATTCCACAGAGCGCTGGCTCCCCCCACCCAACCTGACCGGCTAATACCCGGAAGTCCACAGAATAATCGGCGGCAGATCTACTGCCCTGCCGAAGTCCCAGCAGCCGTTCAGTTAACACCGCGCCCCGGTCCACATGATCGAACACTTCCATGAACTCCGCCACAAACTGCTGGTAAGTTAACAATGAATAATTTGGTTTGGCCATGATGGTATGAGCCCAATCAAGAGCCCTGCCACCCAGCAGGTTGATGATGTACCCAATCTTATTCATATCAGTGGCAAAGTCCCCCGGGACGCGGAGAAAAACTGACTCACACTGTAGCAAAACCCCCCGCGCCTCCCCCAGTTTACCAGTAAAACGTGCGGGGGTTGGTACAGGAGTTAGGCAATGTGTGGAAGATGGGCTGGTTTGGCTAGTAGCCGCAGCTGCGGGTGCAGAAGGCGCCCCGCTAGCCGGGGGGAATGCCTGGTGACCTTCCAGGCGATCCAGCCGGCTGTTAATCTGAGTTAGTTGGTTTAAGATTACTGTCTGCTGGTGGGAAATTATGTCTACTCGTGCGCTGAGTGTGTTAAAGCGGCGCAACAGCGCGCTGTCTGATGGGTCATTGTGACGGAGTCGTACTGACATGATTTACGACCCAAGAGACAGACGCTGACACGAGAGATACAGACAATTATCTTTATTGTGAATGAGTGAGTGAAGTGTGAGTGAATGTGTGAATGCTCATCTGGCCACTGGAGCTGAGCCCGTCTTGTGGTACCCTGGCAACCCTGGAAAACACAAGCACAAGGTTACTGTTGTTCAGAAGCAATGTTCGGCGGGTATGCTGCAGGGGCTTACCTGCGGGTGCCACAATGAGAGGCTGACTGACTCCTGGTGTCCGTGTGACGTCGTGCTCGTGGTGTCCGTTGCTGTGGAGGTGAGGAGGAGCTCCGCGGAGCGGGAGACGGTGCCTCGTCAGCAGAGGAGGGAGGTCCGCCGCCAGGGAGGTCCACCTGTGCACAGGGGAAAAGGCTAGCAGAGGAATAGTGAAGAGATGGCTTACGTGGCCTGGTTTGGCGAAGCGTAGAGTTCTTCACGAGAGGTTGAGATCTTGGCACGTTGCTCAGTGAGATTGACAGATGACTCCGTGCTGAGGTGTCCGCGCGTTGGGCTTTTATGGCCCGCTGATTGCCACCTGCTGAAGTGAGCGCAGCTGATGTTGATGATGCTGATGATGGCCTAGCGGCCATCATGACATGTCCGTTACTTATAATACTGGTAATTGGTGTTTTAAATTCTAATTGTTTAATCTGCCATGCCAATAATTTTCCTGATTTTTCAACTTGTTCATAAAAGGTTTGCTTCAATCTTAGAAGACTCGAGGCAGCTCTATTCGCTGATTTTTTTTGTCATATTCAGCTCTCAGAATCAGTAATTCGTTCTCTAATTTTGGATTACTTCCTGCATACACTTTTTCTTGAAGAGTTTTTATTTTACGTTCCAATTGGACTCTCTCCTCTCGAGTCTGCTTAGATTTTGAACCTGTATAACTAATAATATGCCCCCTAATAAAAGCTTTGAAAGCTTCCCACTTTATACATGCTGATGTTTGTGTAGTATTGATATCAAAGAACTCATCTGTTTTTCTATGTACTTAACAAATTCCTCATCCTGAAGCCATTTACAGTGGGGAAAAAAAGTATTTAGTCAGCCACCAATTGTGCAAGTTCCCCCACTTAAAAGATGAGAGAGGTCTCTAATTTTCATCTTAGGTATACCTCAACTATGAGAGACAAAATGAGGAAAAAAAAAATCCAGAAAATCACATTGAAGGATTTTTAATGAATTAATTGGTAAATTCCTCGGTAAAATAAGTATTTGGTCAATAACAAAAGTTCATCTCAATACTTTGTTATATACCCTTTGTTGGCAATGACAGAGGTCAAACGTTTTCTGTAAGTCTTCACAAGGTTTTCACACACTGTTGCTGGTATTTCGGCCCATTCCTCCATGCAGATCTCCTCTAAAGCAGTGATGTTTTGGGGCTGTCGCTGGGCAACACAGACTTTCAACTCCCTCCAAAGATTTTCTATGGGGTTGAGATCTGGAGACTGGCTAGGCCACTCCAGGACCTTGAAATGCTTCTTACGAAGCCACCCCTTCATTGCCTGGGCGGTGTGTTTGGGATCATTGTCATGCTGAAAGACCCAGCCACGTTTCATCTTCAATGCCCTTGCTGATGGAAGGAGGTTTTCACTCAAAATCTCACGATACATGGCCCCATTCATTCTTTCCTTTACATGGATCAGTCGTCCTTGTCCCTATGCAGAAAAACAGCCCCAAAGTATGATGTTTCCACCCCCATGCTTCACAGTAGGTATGGTGTTCTTTCTCCTCCAAACATGACAAGTTGAGTTTTTACCAAAAAGTTCTATTTTGGTTTCATCTGACCATATGACATTCTCCCAATCCTCTTCTGGATCATCCAAATGCTCTCTAGCAAACTTCAGACGGGCCTGGACATGTACTGGCTTAAGCAGGGGGACACGTCTGGCACTGCAGGATTTGAGTCCCTGGCGGCGTAGTGTGTTACTGATGTAGCCTTTGTTACTTTGGTCCCAGCTCTCTGCAGGTCATTCACTAGGTCCCCCTGTGTGGTTCTGGGATTTTTGCTCACCGTTCTCATGATCATTTTGACCTCACGGGGTGAGATCTTGCGTGGAGTCCCAGATCGAGGGAGATTATCAGTGGTCTTGTATGTCTTCCATTTTCTAATAATTGCTCCCACAGTTGATTTCTTCACACCAAGCTGCTTAACTATTGCAGATTCAGTCTTCCCAGCCTGGTGCAGGTCTACAGTTTTGTTTCTGGTGTCCTTTGACAGCTCTTTGGTTTTGGCCATAGTAGAGTTTGGAGTCTGACTGTTTGAGGTTGTGGACAGGTGTCTTTTATACTGATAATGAGTTCAAACAGGTGCCATTAATACAGGCAACGAGTGGAGGACAGAGGAGCCTCTTAAAGAAGAAGTTACAGGTCTGTGAGAGCCAGAAATCTTGCTTGTTTGTAGGAGACCAAATACTTATTTTACCAAGGAATTTACCAATTAATTCATTAAAAATCATTCAATGTGATTTTCTGGATTTTTTTTTTCTCATTTTGTCTCTCATAGTTGAGGTATACCTATGATGAAAATTGAAGACCTCTCTCATCTTTTAAGTGGGAGAACTTGCACAATTGGTGGCTGACTAAATACTTTTTTGCCCCACTGTATGCTGAAATTGCCACCTACCTGGAACCTTTGTCAATTTCTTATCTACATATATTAGACAGCAGGGTGCGTGATCAGAGATCACAGTGTTATCATAGAAACAATTTTGAATCTTGGACCTTAATTCTGTGGAGATCAAAAAATAGTCAATACGTGAAAATGTCTTCTAGGTATTAGAATAACAAGAATAGGCTTTGACTTGTGGTTTCATTTCTCTCCATATATCTAGCAATCTCAGTTCTTTCATAAAATGATTAATGGTCATCCTGCATCCATTGTGCGTACAGTCCTGTCCTGTTGATCTATCTATACTGGGATTCAATGTACAATTAAAATCCCCTGCTATTATATGTTGCCCTGTGAGTGATGCTAAAGTAAGAAATAAATTAACGAAGAAGTTTTGATCATCTATATTGGGACCATATAAGTTCACCAGATTTATATTTTCTAATAACAAAGATCCTTGGATGATTAGATATCTTCCCAATTTATCTCCAATTACATTTTTCACTTGAAATGGAACTGTTTTATGTATGAGAGTCATGACTCCCCTGGCTCGGGATGAAAATGAAGAGGTGAACACATTTCCCTGCCATCTACTCCTTATTCTTTTTAAATCCTCCTCTATTAGATGAGTTTCTTGTAAAAACACAATTTTTGAACCTATGTCTTTTATTTTATTCAAAACTTGTTTAAGTTTTTTTAGATTTTGTAGACCTCTGCAATTCCATGATGTTAAATTAAGATTAACACTTTGGTCTATGATCAATAAAGAGTTTAAGATTACCTTGCAAAATAAACATGCTCATACAGAGAAGCAAAAACATGGATGGTTGAACATTCATCCCACAAACTACACAAAAGCAAATTCCCCCTCCCCACATTTGTGGTAATCCCCCCAAAATCAAAAAAAAAAAATTCTGTCTCCCATTATAGCTAGTGGCTGCTCCTCACTCGTGAGGTTCAGTCAAACCACTCACTCTTTCTCCTCTCAATCACCCTGACTCTACTACTTTTAATGACATGACAATAATTCTCTTCTGTAGTTTTTCCAACTTAACTCCAAAATTTTATAGCAACTTTGTACATCATAGCTTTTTTTATATATATATATATATATATATATATATATATATATAATACAAACTATATTTTGTAGACATGCTATATGTTTCAGATCAGTCAGATACTTGTACACATTCTTAAATATTCTACCTTTATATCTTGTTCTTGCTTCATGCTTAGCTCTCGCCAGTCTCTCCTAAGGGTGGTGGAATCTGCTTCTACATAAACGAAGGTTGGTGTACTGATGTCACAGTGTTGAAGAAGTTTTGTAGCCCTAACCTAGAGTCACTGTTCATAAACTGTAAACCCTTTTATTCACCGCGAGAGTTCTCCTCATTTATTCTGGTCGGAATTTATATCTCGCCTGCTGCTTGTACAACGGAGGCACTGCAGCTCCTCGCTGACCAGATAGCAGAGGTGGAGGAAAAACATCCAGACTCTCTGCTTATCATTCTGGGTGATTTCAATAGAGCTAATCTCACAAATGAGCTTCCTAAATACAGACAGCATATTAAATGTCCCACCAGGGACACAAATACACTTGACCACTGTTACACAGTTTTAAGAAATGCCTATCATGCCGTCCCCCGTGCAGCTCTGGGTTTTTCTGACCACTGCCTGCTCCATCTTATTCCAACATACAGACAGAAACTAAAAACTTCCAAGTCTGTTGTAAGGACTGTGAAGAAATGGACTGAGGAATCAAAGCTGAAGTTACAAGCCTGCTTTGACTGCACAGATTGGAGTGTTTTTGAAGCTGCAGCCATTAACTTAAATGAACTCACTGACACTGTGACATCATACACCTGTTTCTGCGAGGACATGTGTGTGCAGACCAAGACCTTCTGCATATACAACAACAATAAACCCTGGTTCATTCCTAAACTGAAGCAGCTACGTCAGACCAAGGAGGAGGCCTACAGGACTGGTGACTGGACTCTGTACAAGCGGGCCAGAAACATGCTGACGAAGGAGACCAGGCTTGCTAAGAGGAGCTACAGTGTGAAGTTACAAAAAAACTTCTCAGCTAACAACTCTGCTTCTGTCTGGAGAGGCCTACGGAATATCACCAACTACAGGAGACCATCCCCCCACCCTGCGGAAAACCTCCAGCTGGCTAATGACCTAAACAGCTTTTACTGCAGGTTTGAAAAGAACCTACAGTTCTCACCTCCCACCCACACAAAAGGATTATCTGCAGCCCCAGGAACTCCATCCCTCCTCCACTCTGACCTCCCACCAGCACTAATGATCTGTGAAGAGGAGGTGCGCCGGGTCTTTCAGAGACAAAAGATCAAGAAGGCTGCAGGACCTGATGGTGTGTCTCCGTCCTGCCTGAGAGTCTGCTCCAACGAGTTGGCCCCCATCTTCACCCGGATCTTTAACAGATCACTGGAGCTGCGTGAAGTGCCTTCCTGTTTCAAACGCTCCATCATCATTTCAGTTCCCAAGAAACCCTCTATTACAGGATTAAACGACTACAGACCTGTTGCCCTGACCTCTGTGGTCATGAAATCCTTGGAGAGATTGGTGCTGAGCCACCTGAAGGTCATCACAGGCCCCCTGATGGACCCACTGCAGTTTGCCTACCGGTCAAACAGGTCAGTGGATGATGCAGTGAATATGGGACTACATTACATCCTGCAACACCTCGACTCCCCAGGGACGTACGCCAGGATCCTGTTTGTCGACTTCAGCTCAGCGTTCAACACCATCATCCCAGGCATTCTTCATCAGAAACTCCTCCAGCTCAAGGTGCCCCCCTCCACCTGCCAGTGGATCTCCAGCTTTCTGACTGACAGGTGGCAACAGGTGAAGCTAGGGAGATTTACATCCAGCTCCCGAAAAATTAGTACTGGCGCCCCCCAAGGATGTGTCCTTTCCCCACTGCTCTTCTCCCTCTACTCCAACGACTGCACCTCAGAGGACCCTTCGGTGAAGCTCCTGAAGTTTGCGGACGACACCACAGTCATCGGTTTGATCCGGGATGATGATGAGTCTGCATACAGGCGGGAGGTGGAGCAGCTGATCCTCTGGTGCAGCCAGAACCATCTTGAACTTAACCCAGCCAAAACGGTGGAGATGACTGTGGATTTCAGGCGACACCCCCCTTCATTCCCCCCACTCACCATCCTCAACAGCACAGTGTCCACTGTGGACTCCTTCAAGTTTCTGGGTACCACAATCTCCCGGAACCTGAAGTGGTCCTCCCATATTGACACTGTCCGGAAAAAGGCCCAGCAGAGGTTGTTTTTTCTGCGTCAGCTCAAGAAGTTTGATTTGCCTCAGGAGCTGCTGGTTGTCTTCTACACCGCCATCATCCAATCTGTCCTCTGCTTTTCCATCACTGTCTGGTTTGGATCTGCCACTAAACAGGACAAGACCAGACTGCAGCGGATCATTAAGTCTGCGGAGAGGATCATTGGTACCGACCTACCCTCCATTGAGAACTTATATCGGTCCATAACCAGGAAACGGGCGGGAAACATCTGTGCTGACCCATCACACCCCGGCCACAAACTGTTTGAACTTCTATCTTCTGGTCGTCGTTACAGATCACTGAAGGTCAAAACCACCCGTCACAGGAACAGTTTCTTTCCTCAAGCCATCACTCTGATGAACTCCTAACATTCACCTAGTCCTACCTGTTGCTGTACTCATGACTTTTCATCCATTATTACATTGCACATAACTCTCACACTGCTTTTTACTTCATTCACATTATATCACTGAATCTGAGTCCACATTGAAATACTGTGTGATTGTATATTTTTTCATATATTTCTGCAAAGTGTGGTTAGTCCGAGTAAATAACTGCATATATTCCTGTATATATTTGCATCCTTTTATAGAAACGTGGACAGACTGTAATTTACTGTACATACTCTGGTTGTCATTGAATCCTTATTTAAATCCTTCACCTGAACAACGAGAGCAAGTTTTTAGCCAAAGTCAAATTCCTTGTATGTGTTGTGCATACTTGGCCAATAAAGCTGATTCTGATTCTGATCTGCTTAATGAGTTCCTGCGCCTCCTGAGGGGACTTGAAGATATGGGTTCTCCCTTTATATGTGACCAGCAGTCTTGCTGGATGGATCACTCCGTGACGAATCCCGAGGCTGCACAGCTCTTTACGGGCAGGGTCAAACTGTTTCCTTAATTGTTGGATTCCTGTGGCCAAATCTGAGTAGAACCGCACCTGTTGATCCTGGTATTTGATTTCTCCTTTAGTACGCGCTGCGTTGGAGACCGTCATCTTGTCTCTGTAGTTGAGGAACTTCATAATCAGCGTCCTCGGTGGTGTCTTATTATCTCTCGGTGGGCTGATTCGGTGTGCGCTCTCCAAGACGACCGATGACTGCAGATCTGGGTTGTTCAGCGCTTCTGGAGTCCACTTTTCCAAAAAGGAACATGCATCCTGTCCCTCTGAACCCTCCGGAAGGCCCACCAGCCTTAAATTATTCCGTCTCGACCGGGATTCTAAGTCCAAGACGTTATCTTCCAGACGTTTAATTTTTAATTCCAATGTTTGGACCTCTAATTGCAGGCTGGTGACATCATCTTCAGTGTTGGAGATCCGGAGCTCTGCCTGCGATACTCGCTCCATACAGTCGCTTATTTCTTTTCTCATGGCTTCTATCGCTGCTATAATCCCATCAAACTTAGACGAAAAGTCTGCTCACATAGCGCTGATAGCAGCAAGGACCGCATTCGTTCCCTCGGCAGTCACCGCCCCGCTGGTAGCTCCCTCCTCAGCCATGGTCTCTGGAGATTTATCTGCTTCGTCACGAGCGTGGAAGTCTGTTAACTTGGATTGTCTCGACGAATCAGTTTTTCCTCCACCTGATTTCACAGCCTTAGTTTTTGCCATATCTGCGCCTAAACGCTAGGATAGGTGTTTGCTCCAACTGGGAGAGTTTTAGCCTACTTTTTTATTATTAGGAGCAGAGCAGGGTGAAACACGTCTTCCTACGTGGCCGCCATAACTGGAAGTCCATAGTATATTTTTTTAATTTCAAAAGGGAAGCAAATGTTAATGCTACTAACAGTGCACATTGAGTTTTTATGCACTTTGAGATATGCCTGAGTAAGATGTGACCAAAATGGTTATTTACAGATTTTTTTTTTCATTCTATTTATTTCTTGTTCAAGAGAAAAAAAAATCTTTCTACTCCTTCAAGTTCTGCTCAACCCCAGCACTGTTGTAGTGTTTTTATGCACTTTTGATGTGCCTTTGTCATGTGGCAAGCGCACATTTAAAACCAAGACAATGAATAATAAAAAGTGCATATTTTTCATCATACTTATCTGTGTTGTTTTGAAATTTGTTATATTCAATAGCTCACTGAACATGTGGGCCTAGTTACATGTCTTGATTTCAAATTGTGGCCCAACTGATTGTGTAAATGAATAGCCCTGCTCTAGCCTATCAAGGTCAATTACGGGAGACAGCAAGGCTCTGTATACTGCTGACTCAGCATTGTTGTTTCTGTCTCACTGTATTAAACTCTGCTCTCTGCTCCGAGGCTCTGAGATGTTCCTGTGATGCTGCTTGAATGTAGCATTATGTGTCTTTCCCAATTTTGGTTGAAATTAATAATAAATATACTAAATATGCATCTTTGGACTACAGCTTTTTCATTTTTTCACCAGATGAAAGGGACATTTATAGGTAAAAGTTAAAATCCACCACAGCCATCTGTTATTTTGATGGATTGGTATGTCTACATACTTACTCATGCAGTTTGACCACAAAAGACAAGATTCTTTGCCAACACTCCTATATGGAATACCTCTATCTAGCTCCAGGCTCTGGAGGAAGCATCACAGACACCGGGGTAACAATCCATGTTGTGCTACTCCCTGCACAACATGGATTGGTTTCTTGCTTCATGGTGCTTATTGGACCCCCCTGACTCCTGGTACCCGTTGTCAGATCAGGTGGTCTGACCGCTGGTGCGAGCTCACCTTCAACTGCTGCTCAGCAGCACCCATCAGGATGGATCTAGTTAATGCCAGATCTATAATAAAACATTTATGCTGAACAATTTCTTCTCCTTTGCTGCATGACTGAAACATGAATCCTGGTGAGTCCAGTACCTCTTTTGAACAATTTTTTTCGTAATTTATAAATATTTTTTCCTAAGTATAAAATATATTCTAAATTAATAATATGCTAAATATGCATCTTTGGACTACAGCTTTTTTATTTTTTCATTAGATCAAAGGGACATTTATAGGTAAAAGTTAAAATCCAGCACAGCCATCTGTTATTTTGATGGATTGGTATGTCTATGACTTACTCATGCAGTTTGAACACAAAAGACAAGATTCTTTGCCAACACTCCTATCTAGAATACCTCTACCTAGTTCCAGGCTCTGGAGGAAGCATCACAGACACTGGGGTAACCCAATCCATGTTGTGCTACTCCCTGCACAACATAAATTGGTTTCTTGCTTCTTGGTGCTTACTGGACCCCGCTGACTCCTGGTTGGTACCTGTTGTCAGATCAGGTGGTCTGACCACTGGTGCGAGCTCACCTTCAACTGCTGCCTAGCAGCACCCATCAGGATGGATCTAGTTAATGCCAGATCTAAATCAAATAAAACATTTATGCTAAACAATTTCTTCTCCTTTGCTACATGACTGAAACATGAGTCCTGGTGAGTCCAGCACCTTTTATAAACATTTTTTGTGTTATTTATAAATATTTTTTCCTAAGTATAAAATATATTCTAAATTAATAATATTTCCATTTGTATCGGATATCATTTTATTAATTAAATAGGAAGAGGGCAGTTGTAATTCATTGCTTCTGATTTGGGTGTTCGGTCCTGTTATAATAAATAAATAGTGAAGATTAGTTAATTAGATATTACACAAACTACTCTCACACACACCATACCAGACACACACAAGCTCCACACACACACATGCACACATACACACCAACTTCGCACACACATACGCACATACACACAAGCTACACACACACACATGCACACACACACACACACACAAGTTGCGCATGCACACACACACACATGCACACACATACAAGCTTTAGTCTCTGTTTCCTGCTTCCATATAGGGGCATGGGGTTGTGTGAGGCTAAATAACAGGATGGAAAAAAGAGGAGACATCTGCTGAGAGGGGCCATATAAAGCCATAAAGCGAGGAGACATCTGGAGCCACTGGAGCACTGAGAGGAAGGATGTGGGAGCTATTTGGACGCTGAGAAGACCAGTTTGGACCAGTTTGGTCAACGGACACGTATTGTTGGAGGGCTGCTGGGAACGCCCAACAGCTCAGAAACTTTATGTGTGGGGGGAGTGCTTTGTTCTGGGTCTTAACCAAGTTGAGCTGCTAAGACCCACGGCCATGTTTGACTACCTGCGTGATTCAATAAAAGATAAGCTGAGAAATAATATATCTACTGTGATTATTGGTTGGTTAACTGAAAAGATTCTGCTAACTGTCCAAAATTAATTTTTACAGTGCTCCTTCAAATTTTCGATGAACAAGCCACACCAGTGTAGGATACCACATCAGCGCTGCCACTACGCTCCACCCAGGATCCTGATACGATGCTACTGTGATCATTAACCACCATGGCCTTGCTACAGAAGTTTTCTGCATGCTTGAAACATTCCATGTTCTATCACGTTTTGTTAAAATTTCCTTATTTTATCAATTAATATTACACTGTGTTCATTACTATGTTCCTAGACACAGTATATCATGTTTCTTCCTGAAGACACTGAGATTCTGGCCTTTAAAGGTCAGTCCCAGGAAACAGCTAGGCTCTATACTCCCACAGAACACTCTCATATTATCTCTTCACATTTAAGTATTGTTAGTTGTTGGTTTTTTGTTGTTTTGTTTTCATTTAGTTTGTTAAATTGGTTCTTGTATTTTCATTTCATTTGTTTTTTCTTCTTCTCTCTCATATATATATATATATATATATATATATATATACGTATATATATACACTACCGTTCAAAAGTTTGGGGTCACCCAGACAATTATTTTGTGTTTTCCATGAAAAGTCACACTTATTTACCACCATGAGTTGTAAAATGAATAGAAAATATAGTCAAGACATTGACAAGGTTAGAAATAGTGATTTGTATTTGAAATAATAATTTTTTCCTTCAAACTTTGCGTTCGTCAAAGAATCCCCCATTTGCAGCAATTACAGCATTGCAGACCTAACATGATTGCACAAGGGTTTTCTAATCATCCATTAGCCTTCTGACGCAATGAGCAAACACATTGTACCATTAGAACACTGGAGTGATAGTTGCTGGAAATGGGCCTCTATACACCTATGTAGATATTGCACCAAAAACCAGACATTTGCAGCTCTAATAGTCATTTACTAACTAACTAACTAACTAACCTGCACTTATATAGCGCTTTTCTAGTCACAAAGACCACTCAAAGCGCTTTCATTAATACTAACCCTCTATTCTAAGGGCCTATAGGAAACAGATATCTAGGGACAATTTAGAACAGCCAATTAACCTAACATGCATGTTTTTGGCATGTGGGAGGAAACCGGAGAAATCCCGGAGTAAACCCACGCAACACGGGGAGAACATGCAAACTCCACACAGATCACTGTTGGTCGGGGGCTGGGATCGAACCCACGATCCCACGATCCCCACAATCCCCCGGCCAAGGGTAAACTGTGCTGCCACAGTGCTAACCACTGCGCTACCGTGCAGCCCTAATTTACCACATTAGCAATGTATAGAGTGTATTTCTGATTAGTTTAAAGTTATCTTCATTGAAAAAAAGTGCTTTTCTTTCAAAAATAAGGAAATTTCTAAGTGACCCCAAACTTTTGAACGGTAGTGTATATATATATATATATATATACAGTGGGGTATAAAAGTATTTAGTCAGCCACCAATTGTGCAAGTTCTCCCACTTAAAAGATGAGAGAGGTCTCCAATTTTCATCGTAGGTATACCTCAACTATGAGAGACAAAATGAGAAAAAAAATCCAGAAAATCACATTGTCTGATTTTTAAAGAATTTATTTGCAAATTATGGTGGAAAATAAGTATTTGGTCACCTAAAAACAAGCAAGATTTGTGGCTCTCACAGACCTGTAACTTCTTCTTTAAGAACGCACTCACATGATCATAACAGTGCCCCCCCCCCCCCCCCCAAGGGACGTCTCCTGGTGGCCCACCGGGCTTGTTGGGATGGGCTCGGTGAAAGGCCCGGACCATCCCCTTGTCATGGAAGTGTGAACTGGGGATCCATGACCTTTCTTCAGGTCCGCAGCCCTTCCAGTGGACCAAATGCTGCAACACCCGACCCTCACGGCGAACGTCCAGAATTCTCTGAACGGTGTAGGTGGTCTTACTGTCGAGGATCTGAGGAGGAGGAGGAGGAGGAGGCTTCGGGAAGGGGGGGCAGAGAGGACTGGCAGAGAGGGCCTTGGTCTTGGATACATGGAAGGTCGGGTGAATACTGAGAGTCGGCGGAAGCTCCAGGTGGACTGTCACGTCATTGATAATTCTGGAGATGGAAAACGGCCCCAGGAAGCAAGGTGAAAGCTTACGAGATTCCGTCTTTAGAGGCACCTGGTCCGCCGACAGCCACACCTTCTGCCCGACTGTATATCTGGGCGCTGGAACCCGCCTGCAGTCCGCGTACTGCCGGTTCTGTTCAGTGGAGCAGAGAAGCACAGCACTGGTGGCCCTCCACAGACAGCGAAAACGGTGAGCATGGGCCTCCACAGATGGCACGGTGACCTCCTTCTCCGCCATGGGCAACGGGGTGGGCGGGGGGGATCTGATAGATGCCCCGAAGGGTGTTAATCCAGTAGCCGACGAGACTGCAGACTTGTGAGAGTACTCCACCCAGGTCAGATGAGTGCTCCACATAGATGGGTTGCAGGATGCCACACATCTGACGGCAGCTTCCAGGGATTGGTTGGTGCGTTCAGCCTGCCCATTGCTGTGAGGGTGGTATCCAGATGACAGGCTGACCAAGGTGCCCAGGGAATGCCAAAAAGACTTCCACACTTGAGATGTAAATTGCGGCCCCCGGTCAGACACAATGTCCAGGGGAATGCCGTGAAGGTGGATGACGTGGATCGTGAAAAGGCTGGCAGTCTCTGAGGCGGAGGGCAGTTTGGGGAGGGGTACTAAAGCAGTTGACAATAGTGAAGATGACAGCGTTACCATTAGAGGGGGGAAGTCCAGTGACAAAGTCCAGGGCAACATGTGACCAGGGGCGGTTGGGAACAGGGAGAGGATGAAGCAGCCCGGCGGGAGGGGAAGAGTCAGATTTGTTTCTGGTGCATACTTGACAAGCTTTGACATAATCCCGGATGGCTGTCCACGGCGTGAGCCGCCAGAACACCCGCTGGAAGAGGTTGACTGTCCAGGAAACCCCTGGGTGGCAGGCAAAATGACTTGTATGACCCCATTTGATAACATCACTGCGGAGGCCAGCCGGGACAAACAGCCGATCCTCAGGTCCTCCCTTGGGTTTGGGCTCAGTGACCTGGCCCTGATAGACCCTCTGCTTAATCTCCCAGGCAAGAGCACCTAAGATACATGAGGAGGACACAATGGGTCGGGGGAGGGAGGAGGGGGCTGAGTGGTCAGGGGTAAAGTGGTGGGAGAGAGCGTTGGGTTTGATATTGTGGGAGCCCGGCCTATAGGTGATGGTAAGATTAAATCTAATAAAGAATAAGGCCCAACGGGCCTGCCGGGCATTTAATTGGCGGGCCGACCAAAGATACTCTAAATTTTTATGGTCGGTCCACACAACGATAGGATGAACTGCTCCCTCCAGCCACTGCCTCTATTCCTCCAGAGCCAGTTTAATGGGCAAGAGCCTCTCGGTCCCCTATGTCGTAGTTCCTCTCAGCCGGCGTGAGCCAACAAGAGAAATACGCACATGGGTGGAACTTCTGATCGGAGGTCGAGCGCTGCAAGAGGGCAGCGCCCACCCCCGAATCAGAAGTGTCCACCTCTACAGTGAATTGTAGCTGAGGGTCGACTTGGGCCAAGATGGGAGTATGGGAAAATAGGCCCTTCAGATTAGAGAAGGCCCATTCAGCTGCCTTGGACCAGATGAAAGGCACCTTGACCGAGGTCAGCTGCGTAAGAGGCTGTGCCTCCCCAATGTAATTTCTAATGAATCAACGGTAGAAATTAGCAAATCCTAGGAAGCGATGGAGCTCCTTATGGGCCTGGGGTGTTGGCCAACTAAGCATAGCCTTCACCTTGGCAGGATCGGCCCTAAGCTCTCCTTCAGCAACAATAAACCCCAGGAAGGAAGTGGAGCTGGTGGAAACCTCACACTTTTCGGCCTCCACAAAGAGCTGGTTTTCAGGAGCCACTGTAACACAGCCCTGACATGGACTGAGTGCTCCTCTGGCGTGCACGAGAAAATCAAACATTATCGTCAAGGTAGACAAAAATGAACTGATTAACCATATCGCGAAGGACGTCATTAATCATTTGTTGGAAGACGGCGGGGGCGTTGGTGAGGCCAAAAGGCATCACAAGATATTCAAACTGCCCCAGGTGTGTTTTAAATGTCGTCTTCCATTCGTCCCACTCTCCAATGCGGACTAAATGATACACGTTATGCAGATCCAAGTTGGTAAACACCTCCATGCGCTGAAGGAGCTCGAACGTGGAGTTAATCAGGGGCAAAGGGTATTTATCTTTGACGGTAATGGCATTTAGCTCGCGGAAATCTATGCACGCCCGCAGAAATCTGTCCTTCTTTCCGACAAAGAAGAACCCTGCCCCAAGAGGAGCCGAGGAGGGTTGAATGAGGCCGGCGTTCAAAAAGTCCTTAATATTACTTCCCATCGCCTCTCTGTCCGGCCCAGCTGAACGGCAACCGCACACCCTGGAGGAGGTCGATAGCACAGTCATATGAGCGGTGAGGAGGCAAAGAAAGGGCTTTGGACTTGCTAAAGACCTCCATAAGGTCATGGTAGACCTCAGGTACAAGGCTGAGATCCGGCGGCTCAACCGGAGGAGAGGAGACGGAAAGGGATGGTGAACACTCGGCCAAGCAGAGGCAGCATGCTAAACAGAAAGGTCTCCAGGAAGAGATGGAATTTTGTGCCCAATTAATGAGATGGTGATGCTTCCGGAGCCACGGATACGTCAGGACCACCGGGGAGGACAAACTAGGGAAAATAAAGAACGATATAGTTTCCCGGTGGTTCCCAGACACAAGGACGGGAATCGCCACCGTGCATTCAGTAATAGATGCCACACAATTACCAGATAGTGCCACGATGTTTAGTGAAGCCGGCAGTTTAGTCGTGGGAATGCCAATTTTCCACACGAGCCGCAAAGAGATGAAATTTTGCTCTGTCCCTGGGTCAATTAATGCTGAAACCCTCCTCTTGACCCCCGGCAACTGAATGAGGGCCGGAATGGAAAAGTTACTGGGGGCATGAATAGAGTTCCCGCCCGTCAGACCCCCCACAGCTACTGATGGGCCACATCTTTTTGGCTTTAGGGGGCAATTAAATATCTTGTGCTCTAGAGAGCCGCAATACATGCAAGCACTGGCTCTCCTCCGTCGCTGGTGCTCCTCCGGAGTCAGACAGACTCAGCCAAGCACCATAGCCTCAGAGGAGGAGTTGGCCTCACCTGTGCCAGTAGCCGCGGAGAACATGCGTGAGACAGGCGGGCCGGAGGTGGCTTTCTGCTCCTTTGCGCACTTGCGGTAGCGGTTGTCCAAACTGACGGCCTGATCTATATACTCATCCAGAGAGGAGGGAGCAGCATGAATCGCCAGGTTGTCGTGAGGTTGGCATTGATACCCTGGAGGAAGGCGCTTCTTAAGGAAACGCCATTCCAACCAGAATCTGCCGCGACGACCCAAAACTCCACAGAGTAATCAGCTGCAGACTGACTGCCCTGGCGGAGTGACAAGACACGACTCATGATGTTGCCCTTGCTCTCCGAGCAATCAAAAGCCCAGGAAAACTCACAAATAAATCTATCAAAAGTGTAGTGTGGACCCTCCGCACTGTCTTAACCCCTTGCACTCTGGTCAATTTCCCTAAAAACGCCAAAAAATAACGTGCCCAAAGTAAATCGAAAGCTGTTCTTCAACCCTTTGCAGCATCTTCATGGGGTTGGTCTCATTTAAAAGAAAACACTTTGAATTTTTTGGCAAAACAGTCATAATCTCTCTAAGTGCTCCGGCCACTGAGTTACAGTCATCTAAACATAGTGAACTTGAAGAAAATAAATTTGGCCTGGGTGTTTTTTCGGATACAAATGCTTCCAAATAACACACAGCTTCAGATCCGGGCTGGAAAATGCAACAGAACTGTAGAACCAAGTATTATCCAGCTGAGGTCAAAATTTTGTAACAATACCACAAAAAAATGAATATATTACACAGCTTTTTCCTCAGGTAGTTCCCAGGTGTTTTTGAACTGTGCCATATTGTGCCAAATGGCACAGTTTGGAAAAACATCTGTAACTTTTGAATGATTCAATATAGAAGCTTCATCTTGGGCTCTAATGAAAGCTGACACTCAGGGCTGTGTGTGTGTGCGTGTGTGTGTGTGGGGTTGTCCCCCCCCCCGCTACAGAGGACGGACATCGGCCATCGCTACATGACGGATTAGACTCATGTGGCGATGTGGCGACCGCAGCGCATTCACCGCGGCTTCCCCCCCCCCCGCTACAGAAGAATAGCGGGGGGGGGGGGGCGTTCACGGTCCGGACACGGCGAACGAACTGTGTACCGCGGCGCACGCACTTCGGACTTCGTGCACCACACAGTTGTAATTTACCGATCGGTCAAAAGTCATTTTGATTACAATTTTCAGGGATAAAGAATAATTTAGCTTAGAACACTTACCTCTTCACAGCAGAAGCGGAGCTGGCGAACTTCTCTTCCTCATTGTCAGACGAACGCGATGCTGGTCTCGCGACCCGATCAAAACATAATTCCATTATTGCGGTTTTGCACTTCCATGATTGCGGTTTTTGGCGAACGATTTTTCAAAACAAATAACAGTAGTAATTAAAAATAGACTGGCGAACGCATGTGTGTCACTCAGCCTTCGTCGTCGGCCTCCGTCGGTCTATGATGACCATGGAAGACAATCCTAACGTCTACTCTGCTGGGACAAAAACAAAAAAAGCACCGCCTGTGCCCGAACATGCCGATGCGCGAATGGCAGTCGTTGTCACACAGGTTGCACTTGTGGGTGGTCTCCGTGCTGCTGGGTCTGTGGGGTTCTTCCTGCGGGTCCTTTTTTTCATCTGCTACAGCAGTCAGTCTCTCTTCACCCAGCCTTACACAAAAAAGCTCGCGAACTTCTGTGCTTCAATTGGCTCGCTGCATTCACAGCGTTGGTAGGCGGGTCCTTCTTGCTAGGTTTTCAGTCATTGGTTCTTCAAGGTTTCAGAAACCCAATTCAAGGCTCTTATTAGTCGAATGAGAGGTCAATCATATCTGATCTGTTCGCGGCTGTGTCTGTAGTGGAAGAACTTTTTTTTTTTTCAGTGCGCGCTTGGACGCAGCGCCCTCGTGCGTCCTAGAGCGCACGAGAGCGCTCTCGTGCGCTCTGGGACGCAGAGACTTGACCGTCCACTGTACAATGGAGTGCAAGAGGTTAACATAGATCGAGCCCTCAGCTGGGCCCAGTCTCGCAGTAGGAGGGTCATGAAATGAATTTTAGATGTGTCATCCAGGTACTCCCTGCCCACCTGCCGGAGATAAAACTGAACCTGACACAGAAACCATTGACATTTCCCCACCTCCCCCGCATATGGGGCAGGTGAGGGAACGGAGGTGGGTCGGTGGATAGTGGAAGAAACTGGGATAGCAGGCGGGGGGAGAGGATCTGAACGAGAAATGTGACTGAGGTGATCGGTGACAGTGCTCAGCTGCTGCATAATGGTCTGCAGCTATTCAGTCAGCATGGCCACCTGTCTGTTACGTCGAGGCAGTAGAGGGTGGAGTATTCCGCTGATGCAGCACCTGCTGAGCCTAATTTGTTGCTGGCTCGTTCTGTCATGATTACAAGAAATATCAGCTCACGTACAAGATGCTACGCCAGAGAATGCACACAACACAGAGAGGAAAAGTTTAAACTCAATTTTACTGAAAAGAGTAAACGCAGGATTAGCGGGAAAAAAGACCTCACTCGCCAGAGGAGAGCCTAGCCTGTAAGGAGGGAGACGAGAGCAGACAGCAGAGATGGCAGCAACCTGGGAAGGTGAAAGAGAGAAACAGATTGTTATCTGGGTTCCTTGACAATTAAGACTTCACTTACTTTATTTTCTTAAGGCAGTATATCCAACAAACCAATGCTGGAGTGTTCACAATCTGGTCCTTTTGAGCGCTGGCAGTGAAGAGACAGCAGGTGCGTCCACTCACACAGGTGTATTGATAACTTGAGGAGCCGGGGAAACTTTCACAGGAAGGGAGGGGGAGAGCGCTCACATTTATCATAACAGTTGTTGTTGCTGCTAAGGGTGGCCTAACCAGTTATTAGGTTTAGGGGGCAATCACTTTTTCACATAGGGCCATGTAGGTTTGGATTTTTTTTTTCCCTTAATACTTCCATCCATCCATCCATCTTCTTCCACTTAATCCTTTTCGGGTCGCGGGGGGGCTGGAACCTATCCCAGCATCTTTGGGCGAGAGGCAGGGTACACCCTGAACAGATCGCCAGTCCATCGCAGGGCCAACACAGAGAGACAGACAACCATTCACTCTCACAGTCATACCCGAGGACAGTTTAGAATCCCCAGTTTGATGCTTCACACCTTCATTTTAAAATTACATTTTGTGTTTAGTTGTTATCTTTGTCTAATATTTAAATGTGTTTGATGATCTGAAACATGTGTGACTGACAAACATACAAAAAAATGAGAAAAAAATCATGTGAAGACACTTTTTCACACCACTGTCTATGTACGTATATACAGTATATATATACAGTCGTGAAAAAAATTTGCACACCCTTTAAATACTCAGTTCTTTATTAAGAAATGTTCAAATGTCTATTTCTAACCTTGTTTTTGTTTTTATTTGCATTTTTTTAAAATTTATTTTAGCCATTTTAAGTGGAAATGAATGTGGGGGTGTCGTAAAAAGATGAGGGGTTTCCTAATTTAATTTATTAAATTTATTAAAGGAACACTTTTTAATCTGAGTAAGCTGGACTAGCCTGCCACAATTTCGATATCCAGCTTATTTTTTCCCATTAAAATCTGATGTGTTTTCAAAGTGTCCCCTTTATTTTTTTGAGCAGTACATATATATATATATATATATATATATATATATATATATATGTATATATATTCAAGGTTCAAGGTGACTTTATTAATACCCGTAGGTAGATTCTTTTTACAGTCTGGAGAGGGCATCTCAAACACACAACTATGAACATCAAAACATTAAAAAACACAGGACACATACATCAGGCAATTTAAAAACAGCACAGACTAAAGACATGGACATGTACTCCAGAAACTTACTGAACATGGTTAAAAAGACTAAAAATAAATAGATAAAAAACCCAGTTAAAATAAATAAAAGAACCCGTAGCAAACCAGATAAAAGCATTATACCACACCAGGGACCAGTAAAAAAGTAGATAAGATAAGACCACATAAAAAGGCCAGACCCAAGACTTTAAATAAAATGCATTAAGGCCTGTTTAAAAGAACGATAGCAGCAGGAACAAAGCTGTTCCTGTGCCGTGTGGTTCTGCATCTGGGGACTTTGAACCTCCGTCCAGAGGGTAAAAGTTGGAACTCACTGGCCAAGGGATGGGAGTCATCAGCTGTGATAGAGGTGGCCAGCCGCTGTACCTGCCTGGTGTACAGGGCCTCCACACTCAGCTGTGACTCCCCCCCAATGAGACGACTGGACCATTTAATGATCTGGGCCAGTGAGTTTCTGTCTTTGAGGGGCAGGTTTCTAAACCATGACACTAACGAGAAAGATAAAACTGATTCAATAAAAGCACGATAAAAAAATGTCATGATAGTCCTATCTACATGGAAATGGGACAACCTCCTCAAATAAAACAGGCGCTGGTGTCCCTTCCTGTTTATGGCCTCACAATTCAATTTAAAATTCAAAGTACTATCAATAATTGTACCCAGATATTTATAAAATGTGACTTGTTCCACTATTTGTCCCTTAATCTTAGTTGGTTCAGGTGTGTTGGCATTTCGCCTAAAATCAATGACCATGTCTTTAGTCTCGCCTATATTCAGTTGTAGGTGCGAGTCCTCATACCATTGGACAAAGTCCTCTGTGATCGGGCCATGACTGTCTTCAGTCCCTTGGAGCAGGGTCACGATCACAGAGTCATCTGCATATTTTAAAATAAGTCTATTTTTAAAAGCACTCTGACACACATTAGTGTATGACTGTGAACATTTCTGCTGAACTGCTGCATGAAATCTTGCTCTTGATCAAGAATAAATACCCAGAAAAGGCATCTAGATGCATTTATTAATATAAAGAAAATCCATAACTGTTTTATCACAGGTAATGGGACTCCCACTACATTCTTAAGATGGGATCCCGTGTTTTAACAGCCCACGAGCTGTTTTCTGTTCATTTTTCCATAATAAATTGTTTACGAAATTTACCTCACAATTGGGTCCTCTTCTTCGTCCCAGAGGGGAAAGCTTGAAAGAAGCCGCTAGTCCAGGACCCAGCAGGCAAAATGAGGGGGAGGAGATGGAGAGGGGGAGAGTGGCCCGTCACAGAGGTGCTTCAGGATTTAATCACTGTTGCCTGCAGTGCATGCTACTCGCAGTGCGCGCTCCCCACAGGAAGCCACGGACTGCCAGGGGGCCACAGCCAACATTATCAAAGCCAGCCCAAGTCTGCGCTCCATTCCCTGGCTACAGGGGCTTCCTCTCTCTCCTCTGCCCGAACCACCGGCCTCCTCCTCGACAGAGTCAGCAGCCCTCCCATCGACGTTATCTCCTGCGGGCCCCGTTGCAGCACAGGCCCCTTGGGAGAAATCCACCACAGAAGGAGAACAGCTTCATGGATCTCGGATGGCATTCAGCGAGCCCTGAAGGAAGGAAGGCTCCAGGAGACGCCGCTCCTCTTGACACCTTGCACCAGCATCATCTCTGGCTCCTCCCCAGACTGCTCTGGCTGTCCCTGTGGTGCACGCTACAGCTCCAGCTGTCCCTGAGGTGCACGTTACAGCTTCAGCTGTCCCTGAGGTGCGCTCCACAGCTCCAGCTTTCTCCGTTGTGCACACATCTGCTTCCACTCCACCATGTTTGTCTGAGCAGTCCACTCCCCGTGTTCACTTGAGCAGTTCACTTCACTGTGTTCATCTGAGCAGTCCACTCCACCATGTTTGTCTGAGCTGTCTGCTCTACATTGTTTGTCTGAGCAGTCTGCTCCATCATGTTCTTCAGCGCAGTCCCCTCCACCGTGTTCGTCTGAGCAGTCTGCTCCATGTTCATCCAACAGTCCACTCCACCTTCATTTCCTGAGGCCATCGCTCCTGCAGCTCATCCTGAAACTGTCACCCCAGCAGCAGAGGACCAGGAGCTAAGGCAAGTTTTTTTTGTTTCATTTATAGCATACTGTAAATATTAGAAAAGACTTGCCTAGCCCCTGGTGAGTTTGGTGTCGCCTGACTCACTACCTGCCGTTCTTCCTTGTCCGAGGTGGCTGCATCGGGGACAGCTCTCCAGGTGTCTGGGCCGGATGCTCTCGCACCTCAGCAGCTGTCTCTGGTGGACAGTGCTCCCCAGCCACCATCTGTTCCAGAGGCCGGTGAGCCTCTATCAGCTGTTCTTGAGGCTGACACGCTTCCTTCGCCTGTCCCTGGGTTCAATGCACCTCAGTCATCAGCTCCGGAGGTCAGCGCACTTCAACCATCAGCTTTGGAGGTCAGTGTGCTTCAACCACCAACTCCAGAGGTCGACGCACTCCTGTCGTCTGTTGTCGAGGCTAGCGCTTGCCTGTTATCATCGGTTACGGAGCTGGAGGCTCTCCTGTTGCAATCTTCTGAGTTGGAAGATCCAACTGGCGCAGCCTCTGGAGCTAGAAGCCCCTCAATTATTTGCTGTCGGGGCCGGTGCATCTCCGACATGTGCTCCAGAGGTTGGTGTACACCCACCATCTGTTCCCAAGGCTGATGTGCCTCAGTCATCAGCCCCGGTGGTCAGCACGCTTCTACCATCAGGTCCAGAGGCTTGCGTGCCTCCATTGTTTGTTCCAGAGACCAGTGCGCCTCTGCTGATTGTTCCAGAGGCCGGTGCACCTCTGCTGTTTGTTCCAGAGGCTGGTGTGCCTCCGCCGTTTTTTTCCAGAGTCTGGTGCACCTCCAGTGTTTGTTCCTGAGGCCGGTGCACCTCCGTCTCCAGCTCCTGAGATCAGCATGCTCCAACGATCAGTCCCTGAGGTTCAATGCACCACTGGCACATGTTCCTGAGTTCAGCCCGCCGCTGTCACCTGGTCCTGAATTCAGCGCGCCATTGTCACCAGCTGCTGTGGTCAGCGCACTCCAACCATCAGTTCCTGAGCTCAGGGTGTTTCAACCGTCAGCTCCTGGGGTCAGCACACCTCAGTCGTCAGCCCCAGAGGTCGGTGCACATCAGTCATCTGCTGTCAAGGCCGGCACGCTTCTGTCATTCGCTCCTGAGGCCAATGCACCTCAGTCATCGGGTCCTGAGGCCGGCGCGCCTTTGCTGCTTGTTTCTGAGGCTGGTGTGCCTTTGTCGGCAAATCCTGAGGCCGGTGTGCCTTCATCGGCAGTTTCTGGGGTCGACATGGCATTGTTGTCTGGTCTGGAGATTGGCGCACCCGGGCTACTGCCTGCCCTGCCGTACAAACCCTGCTCATTCATCTGGGGGTCCACACACACTGGCCGACCCCCGACCCCCCTTGTCCTCTGGTCTGGGGGCCTATGAACTTTGGTAGGACAACGGACCCACCGTGTTTCACGATCTGGTGGCCTGGGGACTTTGGTGGGCTTCCCAATCCACCCTGCACTCAGGTCAGGGGGCCCATGGACTTTGGCCAGCCCCCTGACCTGGCTTGTTCTCCTGTCCGGTGGCCTTGGGATAAAGGAAGACCACCTGACCCACTATGCTCCTGTTTTGGGGCCTTGGACTGTGGTTGGGGCCACAACACAGTGTTTTGATTTGAACTTGGTGGGGAGAGGAAATTGTGTTTAATTTGGCACCTCTGTGTCATCTCCCTTCTTTGTCCAAGCCAACGAGTCAGGCTTGTGACAAATGGGTGCTTGTCTGCTCGTTTGAACTCCGTAGATCTGTTTGGGCCCTTTTAAAACCATTTGTGATAGGCAGTGTCACTATGCCCGAGCAGATGAGGCACCAGAGAAAGAGCGGAGGCTTCCAAAACAGTTTGCAATCAGCAATTTTTTGTTTATTCCAATAATCATCACAGGTAATAATTCCCATGCACATCCGACACCCCACCATAACCAAATGACAAACACCTGAATCAGAATCAGAATCAGAATCAGATTTATTGCCATTGTTCATGTAGTACACAAACTAGGAATTTGTCTCGGTGCAATGCTGTTATATACTCCGAGATAATCAACTTGATTGGCACATACCATAATCCCAAGTAAGACAATAAATATTTTCATCTTTTTCCACATACCCAATAATATCTAAAAAGTCATAAATACATAAATACTTATCCCAATATTTACAGAATAAATAACACAAATAAATACACCATAAATAATACAATAAATACTTTAAACCCCTATTTACATATTAAACTCCCCTCTACTCAACCATCATATATTTTCTTCCTGCTGGTATCCTTTAAAAGGCCCTCAAACCCCTGAGGAGTCTTTTGTCCGTATACCTCCAGGAAGCATGCTGGCAAAGGTATGTGGTTTTAAGATTAATTAATTGCCTCACCCAATTAACATAATTAATCCACAATTATCTCACACAAAGGATTCAATTCAGTCAAAACACATTGTACAATTATATGTGCATTTTTACCATCAAATACAAATTGACATTTACAAATATAAATCCTTTACTCATATAACATTCAATACACAGACCATACGGCTGCACGGTGGCGCAGTGGTTAGCACTGCGGCAGCACAGTTTACCCTTGGCCGGGGGATCATGGGGATCGTGGGATCGTGGGTTTGATCCCAGCCCCCAACCAACAGTGATCTGTGTGGAGTTTGCATGTTCTCCCCGTGTATGCGTGGGTTTACCCCGGGATTTCTCCGGTTTCCTCCCACATACCAAAAACATGCAGGTTAGGTTAATTGGAGACTCTAAAGTGGCCCTAGGTGTGAATGTGTGTGTGAATGGTTAAGGGATAGCGCCGTATCGTGGCTGCTTCATCCATCCAGGTGGTGGATGACCCTCAATTTCCCCTCTGGGGATCAATAAAGTATACTAAATCTAAAAAAAAAAAATACAGTAGCGACAATCCGTTGTCACATTTCCTCCCCCCCTCTCCCAAGAGTACAGTACTCTATGTGTCATGTACTCTGGAGAGGCTGTCTGCCACAAGGTTGGTCTTCCCTGTCACATACTGAACTGTAAAGTTATAGGACTGTAGGGACAGATACCACCCTGTCAGACGATTATTAGTGTCTTTCATTCTATTAAGCCATTGTAAGGCCCGATGAGCCATCTCTAATGTGACCTGACGTCCAAGTAGATAATATCTAAGAGACCCTATAGCCCATTTCATGGCCAGACATTCCTTTTCCACCGTAGAGTATCTGGTCTCTCGGTCCAACAATTTACGGCTCAGAAACAACACTGGGTGTCTCTATCCCCTCACCTCCTGGAGAAGTACTGCTCCGATGCCAACCCCTGAAGCATCTGTCTGCAAGATAAATGGACGGGCGAAATCCGGACTGTAGAGAACCTTATCCCCAGAAATCACACCCTTCAAATCTTCGAAAGCTCTCTCACACTCCTCTGTCCATTTTACCCTATTTGGTGCTGACGCCTTTGTGAGGTCAGTCAGGATTGCTGCTCTTTCAGCAAAATGGGGAATGAATTTACTATACCACCCTACCAGATCCAAAAACGATTGCACCTTCTTTTTGGTGGTAGGGACAGGATAGGCCTGAATAGCATCCACTTTGCCCACTCATGGACTAATGATCCCCTGTCCAACCACATGACCCAGGTATTCCACCTGCTGCTGCCCAAACGCACATTTGCATGGATTAATAATCAGACCAGCCCCCTTGATTAAATACAGGACCTGCCGAAGATGTAGCACGTGATCCTTCCAGGTCTGACAATGGATGGCTACGTCATCTTGATAGGCAGCTGCAAAATCTGACATTCCTCCTAATACCTGGTCCGTGAGTTGCTGGAATGTTGCCGGTGCCCCCTGGAGGCCAAATGGCATGACCTTGAACTGGAAAGAGCCATAAGGTGTTTTAAAGGCTGTCAATTCCTTTGTCTCAGGTTGCCAAGGCCACCCGCCAATACCCTTTGCTTAGGTCTAATGTTGAAATAAACCTAGCCCTGCCCACTTTCTCGAGCAACTCATCAATTTGGGGCATGGGGTATGACTCGAACTTGGAAACTGCATTCAAGTATCTGAAGTCAATGCAGAACCTCAAGGAACCATCCTTTTTGGGGACCAACACAATTGGACTGCACCATTCGCTAACCGACTCCTCGATCACTCCCAGCTGCAACATCACATTAATCTCCTGCTTCAGTTTTGGGACCAACCGTTCAGGAATCCTATAGGACTTCCTACGGGAACAGCCTCTTTCTTTAAATGTACCTTATGGTGGACAAATGTGGTGAAACCAGGTCTCTCCTGAAACAAATCTGGATCTATTAGTGCCTCTAATTGTCTCTGCTGATCATCCTGTAAATGAGACACATGAAAAGAACAAAGCTCTGACACATTCGTGGGAAAAGATTGTTCTCTCTCCTCATCCACTTCCGTAGCACAAATCAGGAGCTGATGACGTGTCTGCTGATGACCAGGCTGCTGCTGCTGATGCACAGGCTGCTGAAACTCCTTTAACAAGTTAATGTGAAAGCACTGATGTTTTGTCTGTCAGGCATATATAGTTCGTATGTCACTGAGCTTAATTTCTTAGAAATTTCATAAGGCCCCTGCCATCGAGCCAACAGCTTACTGTCACAAGAAGGCAGCAGTAACAACACCTGCTAACCTGGGTGAAAAACCCTCTCCCTGGCCTTCTATATGCCATGTCTTTTGTTTATTCTGTGCCAACCTCATGTGCTCCTGAGCCAAAACAGTCATTTGATCCAGTTTTTGTCTCATTTTAATAACATAGAGACCACATTGTCCTGATCACTCGGAGGCCTCTCCCAGTGCTCCTTTAATAAATCCAGTGGGCCCCTCACCTGACGACCATAAAGTAGTTCGAAAAGTGAGAACCCTGTTGAAGCCTGGGGCACCTCCCGATATGCAAACAGCAAATACAGTACCCACTGGTCCCAATTCGAGCCCGTACTAGAAACAAATTTCCACAGCATGTTCTTTGAAGTCTGGTTAAATCATTCCACCAGTCCATCAGTCTGAGGGTGATATAGGGTGGTCTTAATTCCCTTAATACCCAACAGTTTATAAACCTGCTGCAGAAGTTTTGACAGGAAATTTGTCCCACAGTCTGTCAGGACCTCTTTGGGTATGCCTACCCTTGAAAATAACTGAATAAGGCAATTAGCCACCTGCCTAGCCTTAATAGATTTCAGCGGGAAGGCTTCTGGGTACCGAGTAGCATAGTCACATATGACAAGAATGTATTTATTACCCGAGGAGCTTCTTTCTAGGGGGCCAACTATATCCATCCCTGTCCTATCAAATGGTGTTCCAATGATTGGTAATGGATGAAGATGGGCCCGGGCTACTCCCCTAGATGATGTAATCTGACATGTCTCACATGTTGCACAAAACTCCTTCATATGGGTATACATTCCTGGCCACACAAACCTTCTAGCAATTCTCTGTAATGTTTTCTGGAATGCTAGATGACCTGCCGAAGGGATAACATGTCCCAGTTCCATCACTTTCTGTATGAGGCCTTGTGGCAAAGCTATGGCCCTAACTTCACCCTGCTGTTTGTACAGAATGCCATCTCTAATGACATACTCGGCCTCAGCCAAACAGTCCACTCTTCCCTGTTTCACACCGTCAATCTCAGAGACCTTCTCAAACCAAGGTTTTAGCGATGGGTCAGCTTTCTGCAGTGCAGCTATGTCAGAAGGAATGTTAAAATCTACTGACTGGCTTAGCTGTGATGTTTCCTCCCCCAAGTTCTTAACTGAAGCTAAAACCTTGTCCCTTCTCCTCTGAGCCTTGGATTTTGGTTGCTTAACTGGACCAGCCTCTATCCCAGAATCATAAAAAGACAGGTCCTGAAGAACACTGGCAGCCCTCTGTGCCCTGGTTGTCATCATATTACAATTTTTCACCACAGGTGCCTTTACTCTCTGCTCAGCAGCGCCACCTGCCGGTCTCTCCTCAGTTTGGTGTTTGTCCCTAACCTGTTGTATGATGTCCAACAAAGTTGGAACATCATTGCCAAGAATCACTGGGTATGGCAAATCAGGCACCAGAGCTACAGGAAGGAGATAAGTCTGACCCCCACTGTTAAATAAACCTCAGCGGTCGGGTACAGCTTTTTATCTCCATGGACACAACTGATATTTATTCCAGACTCATTCCACAAATCCCTAGGGCCAAACTGGGCAGCACAACAGTATGAAAACAACTTGAGTCTAACAGGGCCTCTTCACACTGACCATTAAGCAACACATTTGTTTTATAGATTTCACTGTGAACTGTGGCTGAAAGAGTGGGTCTAGGAACTGAGCATAACAATGACGGTTTAGTATTTTTTGTGGCAGGACATGAATATTGTGTGTGGCCAATTTTGTTACACTGGTAACAGCGTATATCTTGATTTGGAGCAAAACGTGACTTTCTACTCCCATTATGTTTGCTAACCGTGACCTAACTGGAGCTGGAATACTGTCTATTTTGAGCTTAACCACCCCTTTCACCCCCATCAAACTTACTCCGTGTGGTGAAAGAGCCGTCACCGCTGAGAGTAGGTCTCCTGCTCCCAGACCTGGCTGACAGGAAGACTTCCGCAAGACGAGCCGCATCCTCCGCCGTCTTTGGGTCCCGCTCTTGTATCCAGACTCCCAGTTCCGGGTCCACCATCCGCAGAATCTGCTCCAAAATCAACAGCACCGTGATGTCTTTCACCGTTGAGGTCTCTGGTTTAACCCATTTATTAAACAAGTCTTTTAAACGAACATACAGTTCACGGGGGGTTTCGTCCTGATGAACATCCAGGGCACGAAACCTTCTCCTGTAGGTGTCGGGTGTTATTTCATACTTATTTAAAATTGCTTCCTTCACTTTATCATAATTATCTGTGTCAGCGATGTCCATGAACACATATGCACTACATGCTTTACCAGTGAGCAGAGGAACCAACTGGATAGCCCACTCCTCCTTACGCCAGTGGCAGACCGAAGCAATCCTCTCGAATGTCGCCAGATAATGCTCAATGTCGTCATCGGGAGAGAGCGGATTCAGTCTGGGCTCACGGTGTATCTGCACTGTCCTCGGCTGCACCTGCGGTGGTAGCTCCTCCTCCTGCGGGCCGACCCGACTGGCTGTCACCCTGGGATCTTCCCCCGAAGCGCTGTCGTCACCGCTGCGTTCAGCCCAGCTCCCACACTCCTCTCTCAGCTCCATCATTTGTGACTGCATCAGGCTAAATTGATGCTGCACAGTCTGCCACCTTTGTTCTTGCAGGGCGGCTTCTTCCTCCATCTGACGGTCTCTGACTGTCAGTGAACGTACCACGGACTTCACCAAGCTCGTCAGTTCTCCCAGCTCGTCTAGTCCACTGGTCCCCTGCTCCTTGATTGCCATACTAGTGTCCAAATCATCTAATTGCTCCTGTTGTTTCTTCATATTCCTTTTTTGCCATTGCTCCTCTTGTCCCGTGTTATCACTCCTTATTTTGACAACATTTTTTTTTGACCAAACGTCACACAGTCCGCTTAATTTGACATCATACCTTCCGCTGTCTTTCTTCATAGCCGCGGTGAGAGTGGAAAATTCCTGACACCACTCATCCGGCTGCGCTTTCCTGCTCACCACAGCCGTGAAACCGGACCACTTCTCTGTCACCAATTAGCGGGTACGAACCATTCCTGACCCCAAATGTCGAGAAACGGACCACTCCTGACACCAATTGTCACTGTGCCGTGCGGCGGAGGCACCAGAGAAAGAGCGGAGGCTTCCAAAACAGTTTGCAATTAGCAATTTTTCATTTATTCCAATAATAGTCACAGGCAATCATTCCCATGCACATCCGACACCCCACCATAACCAAATGACAAACACCTGTTATATACTCCGTGAGATAATCAACTTGATTGGCACATACCATAATCCCAAGTAAGACAATAAATATTTTCATCTTTTTCCACATACCCAATAATATATAAAAAGTCATACATAAATACTTTCCCCAATACTTACAGAATAAATAACACCAATAAATACACTATAAATAATACAATAAATACTTTAAACCCCTATTTACATATTAAACTCCCCTCTACTCAACCATCATATATTTTCTTCCTGCTGGTATCCTTTAAAAGGGCCTCAAACCCCTGTGGAGTCTTTTGTCCGTATACCTCCAGGAAGCATGCTGGCAAAGGTACGTGGTTTTAAGATTATTTAATTGCCTCACCCAATTAACATAATTAATCCACAATTATCTCATAAAAAGGATTCAATTCAGTCAAAACACATTGTACAATTATATGTGCATTTTTACCATCAAATACAAATTGACATTTACAAATATAAATCCTTTACACATATAACATTCAATACACAGACCATACAGTGGCGACACTCCGTCGTCACAGGCAGTGTTGGGCAAGTCTCTAAAAAATAGCAACTAGTTACAGTTGCTAGTTACTGCTTTTCAAAAGTAACTGAGTTACTTTTGAGTTACTGCATGATTAAAGTAACTAGTTACTTGGAAAAATAAGTTTCATGTTACTTTTAAATGCATACTTAATCATCTTGCACACACAGCAAGATCAAGGGCCCCTTGTTCTCATCAGAAAAAAGAAGAAAAAAGAAAACTGATGAGAAAAAAAGTCTCATCTTACAGAGAAAAATGTCTCAGATTTACACAAACTATTGTAATCAGTAGAAAGTCAGAAATTTACTAGAAATAAAGCTGTGAATTCACAGAGGAAATGTTGGACCCCTCCCCCCCCGGTGGGCTGTTTTTGGCCCACGAGCCATATGTTTGATACCCCTGGACCAGCCCATTAAAAATGCATATTTAGAGGATTTACTTCCATGAAATAGTTGCAGATCACAACAGCATGCCAATGAATGAGATAAAATAAAACAGAAAGCACAGATAAATGAAAGTTCACCGCTTAGAAGAAGCTGTTCTTTACTGCCACAAATCACAGTCACTTTTTCTCTGTGCATAACAAAACTTTAATTGCATTTAATGCGGACATTAAATGCGAGCTTCTTGCTCAAAAAATACGCATGTTTAACCACAGAGGTAGGAGCTGTTAGGGGCTACTTACCGCTCGGCCAACAGCTGATCAGGGCTCGATTTGAGAAGTCGCCACCGCCATGGCATTTCTACCTACTGGTTTGTGATGTGAACTGGGGCAGGACAGGAAACGGGCCCGTGGGGGAGACTGTGTGACGACTGCGTCAGTTACGGTAGGGTCAGTTTATATTTATTTGCTTATTTATTTGCTTGCCTTTGCCTTTGGCATGACAACCTCCAGTGGCTTGAGGCCACTGGTGATGGCAGTTGTCCCGCCAATAGCCACCGAAACTGTGTATTCATCCCCAGTTGGCAGCTGATGAGGAGGGTATCTAGCAACTGCACGCTGTATAATCGTCTGTTTGCGCTAAGATATCTATCCATATTAATAAAACGAGTAATGCGAGTAACGCATCTGATCAAATTTCAGTAACTGTAACGCATTACTGAATTTTTAAACTCTATTTTTTAAACAGTAATTTCGTTACACTGCACGTTACTGCAAAAGTAGTGGGGTTACAGTAACGCGTTACTCCCAACCCTGGTGATAGGACAAATGGGGGCTTGTCTGCATCCATCTATCTGTCTGAACCTGGTCTGTTTGAGCCTTTGGCCTTTTTGTGAGATAATGGGGGGCTTGTCTGTCTGTTTGTCTAGTTGAATCTGGTCTGGTTGAGCTTTAGACCCTTGGTGACAGAAGGGAGGCTTGTTTGTTTGTTTAAACCAGGTTCGCCTGTTTGAGCTGTACACCCGTTTGTGAAAGGGCAAAGTGGGGGGCTCCTCTGGTCATTTGTTTGAGCTTTGGCCCATTTGTGAGAGAAAAGGAAGCTCATATGTTTGTTTGGCGGATTTGTCCAGGTTTATTTTGTGTTCACTGGGTTAAAGCAGGTAGGTGTGTTCCATTCATTTAGTTTAATATCACTGGTAATTTCTCCTGTGAGGCTTAACAGTGAATTCCATTAGGGGGTTCACTGTCTGTCTTCAGTTTAGAGAGGCGTGAATGTGGCCTGGGGTCACTTCCACAAGATTCCCTGTGAGTCACCGTGCAGCGGTTGCTTGGTAGCCCAGTGAGTTTGTGAGTAAAGATCCTCCTGCAAGTAACTGCACGAAGACTAGGGTCTACGATAGGTAGATAGTTTTTTGTGACTAGTTAGCCGGGGAGGAAAGTTGCCAGTGTGTCAATTTTGTATGGAAACACTTTCTTTTTCTGTGTGTGACCCAGTTTGTTTTTTTCCAGTTGTGCAATCTGCTCATGTGTGTGAGTGCAGGCGTGGCGGTTGTGTGAATGAGCGAGTGGCTGTGGTGTCTGGGTGACGTCAGCACTCATTAGTGGATATTGTTTGCTGAGAGGCACACACCTGTTGGGGACACTGGAGGTGGGTGTTTGTAAATTTGATTTGGAGCGTGAATTGTTTTCATATTGGGCGGAGCACCTGTGTTGCTGTGACGCATCGGTTTTGTTTGTGTGTGTTGGGTATATGTGGCACCTGTTGTGATGGCTGGAGGGCATTTGACCGGTGGTGCTGCCACATTGTTTTTGGAGCAACAGAAAGCATGACTACTGCTTAAAATGGAGTAGGAAAAGTGCAGGGAAAAAGGGTTATGGTTGGAGAGACTTGGGCTGAGTGCTGGTGTGGTCGGTGGCGCTGATTTGGATCTGGGCAGTGCTCCTGGCTGTGCGCACTTGAGTGGTGTTACCTCTGATTTGTGTCCGGTTCCCTCTATTTCAGAGGCTGTGTGTGCTCACAGTGTGTGTGAGTTGGTTCCGGCATGCACGGTGGCACCTGTGGTGTTAGCTGCTCCAAGTAATCACGTTAACTCTAAAATCCTGTGTGTTGAACCTCCTCCTGTACAGTCTGTCTGTGGTGTGCCAGTGATACCAGTTGATTATGCTGATTCTGGAGGCCTGTGTGTGGAGCCTCCTCTTGTGCTTTCTGGCTGTGACCCGTCAGTGACACCAGGGGATGTGTCGGAGGAGTGGGATTCGGTGATGGATTGTCGGTGGGAGCCATTAATTTTTTCAGCTGCTTCTGATGGTCAGTTGTCTCTGGGTGACACTGTAAGAGAGTCTGTTAAATTGGGTTTTGAGGAAGTCTGTGGATTTACACCTGCGCATAAGGAGGAAATGCAGCTTTGCCAGATTGATTGCCAGACTGATTTAATTTAAAAAAAAAAAAAAAACTGGAGTGGTGGCTCAGTTGGTAGAGCATCCGCCCCACACCCGGGAGGCAGGGGTTCAAATCCCAGCCAGGTCATGCCGAAGACCATATAAAAGTGGAACTTCCTGCCGTCCAGCTTGGTGCTCAGCAAAAAATGGAATGGAGGAGGGAAATTTGTGGTGGTGCCTTGCATGGCAGCGGCCCTCTGATTCTACACTTGGGGTGTGTGTGATTAACACAGTAGATAGGTAAAACACAATCTCGTTCTACTGTACATGATTGGTTGTACAGTTGAATGACAATAAAGGGTGATTTAATTTAATTTAATTGATCTGTTGAAATCAGATTTCTCCCGGGAAAAGCTGGTTTGCAAACCGGGGGGAGTGTGTCTCAGCAGCATGCTAGCTCAGCAGCTGCAGGATCAGTGAGCAGGTGTGTGTCAGGTGCTCCTGATCAGTATTGGTTGCAGAACAAGCTGGATAGGTCTGGGTCACTACAGAACCTGCATGGACTGTGGTTTGCTCCTGAGCTGTGCTATCTTGCTCCTAGGCTGAGACCGCTGTTTGTCTTGTGGACTTTTGATAGTGGTCGTCCTCCTGATGGACACCTTTATTTTTTCTGGCTGGCTGTGGACTTGAATCAGCATCCTTACGGGTTTTCCCTTCCTGTCCAGTTGACCCTGGATTTTGGTTGCCCTCCTGGGGGACATTTATTTCCTATTAGTCTATGGGCTATAGGTTGTTTTCTGATTGATGTGTTTGATTTTGTTTGTTTTTTTGCAAACCTACCATTTGCACATCCGACACACCAAAAGCTTGTAGCGGATGCCCTGTCCAGAGCCCTGGGTTCTTGTCTATAAGTACCTATGCCCTCTGTTTAGCTGGCCGGCACTCTTAAATTGCTTCTCCAGGCGCCAGGAGTTGCTGGATAGCTGATGGGTAGGGATTGGTTGGTAGGTGTTTACATCAGGATTGGGTTAAAGAAAAACAAAGAAAAATGGTAGATCTGTAGGTGTTGTATGTTTAATTGCATATAGTAAACTGTGGGAATGAATAAAGAAATTATAGGAAGGTTGTTTAGAAAATCAGTTTATGTGGGCCTTCCCAATGGGAAGTCCATTTTTGTGTGAGTGTGTGTGTGTGTGTGTGTGTGTGGGGGGGGGGGGGTATGGTCTGCTCCTTTTCGGAGTGGGCCCTTTCTGTGTCTTTTTCTTGTTGTAGGTGGAGCTGCGAAGAACCGCCTCTGGCTGAGAGGTGCCTATAAAAGCCATCTCTGTGTACCTGTCAGGACTGTTCTGCTCCCGCTGGAGGCCAGTCGCCTTCTGTGTTTGTGCTGTACCTGCTGCTTTTTGTTCTGTTGCTTGATCGGGGCTGTGCTGGCGTTCCTGTTGTCTGTAGCCTGTGGGCTTTCTGGTTTTTGGGTTTGTCTCTGGGCAGGATTGCAGCTCTGACAGAGGCATGTTGTCGCTGGATCAGCCAGTGACTAGTTAGTTTGCTTTTTTTTTTTTGTTTCACGCATCCAATACACACACGCTACTGATTTCTACAGACACCTTTTTGTTTTTCTTTAATAAATAAACTTGCGTTTAAATTGGCACCTCCGTGTGGTCTCCCTTCTTTGTCCACGCCAGCGATCCAGGCTTGTGACAGTCATTTACATTTAAAAAGGTTGCAAAGTTATTTCAAGTAAATTTGGCATGCCATAGTCAAATTTGATCATATTAAAAATAATTTTCCAACCACAAAATTGTGGCTAGTGAAAAGGCTGAGTGGCTAGTAACTTTGGAAAATCACTAGTCATAGTGGCTGGTGAGCATAAAAGAATGTCAAGCTCTGCCTGCGTTACTGAAGGAACGCTGCCTCTTACCTGGGCATGGCTTCTTTCACAATTTGGCATGTATGCACGCTTCTGCCAAGCCTGTCTTTGCTACCGAGTCGAGTTATTTTCTTGCCAGTGTGTTTTTCCTGCCGAGCCTGTGTTTCCAGCCCACAAGCTGTTTTTTGTTCATTTTTCCATAATAAATTATGTATTAAGTTTGCCTCACAATTGCGTTCTCTTCTTCGCCTTGGAAGAGCAAACCTGGCACTTTTATTGGTTTTTAAGGCTCTTAATGGTCTTACCTCTGATTATTTAACAGAACGGCTTTTGCATTATGAGCCTTCAAGAACCCTCAGGTCTTCAGGTCAAGGTTTTTTAATCATTCCTAAAGTCAGAACTAAAACTCGCAGTGAGGCGGCTTTCTGTCATGGTGGTCCACGTCTGTGGAACAGCCTTCCTGAAGACCTGAGGGCAGCAGAGAATGTTGATACTTTTAAAACCAAATTAAAGACTCACCTTTTTGACCTGGCTTGTATTTAAACTTATTAATTCCCCCCTTTTACCTTTTCTTACACCTTTATTTTTTTTTTTTTTACAATTTTTTTTAAATGTTTTTATCTGTATTTATCATGCTGTTATTGCTTGGTTTTATGTTTTATTACTTCTGGTTTTTCCTCACTGATAGCGCTTCCTCGGTTCAGTTTTAATGTTTTTTGTGTTTTTTTTTTACATGGTTTTTTACATGGTTTACATGGTTTTATATGGTCGGTCGATTAGTTGGTGTGTTGTGATTGTACGTGTGGGTGGGTGAGTGGGTGGGCTATGTTATGGCTTTTGGTGTATGTTGCTTATTATTTTGTACAGCACTTTGAGCTGCTACATTGTATGAAAAGTGCTTTATAAATAGTCTGACTGATCCAAGATCCTGCAAAGGCCAACCAGGTTCTGACTGATTTCTTAGTATGTATGGCAGTTTTCATCCAGTTAAAGGGGCTTTAATGGCAGCTCTTACAGAACACGGCTCTTGGTATTATACCAGGTTTAAATTTAGTGGCCTGGATGTGCCGTAGGCTCCAAGAATATGTTCATTTGCATGATTAAAGGAACCAATATGAACTTCTAGGTCGGAATCCACTAAAACTTAACTTTTTGCAATCATGGGACATGCAACAGAGTTCCTCAAGAAAATCAGACACCAAATGCAATCGATACTTTAATTCACTAAATTGCCCCTGTGTAATTTAATATGTTGGAGCCTGTTTTTAGCCTCAGAAGCAATATCATCCAATGTTTTTCCATCTGATAAACCAAAGCTGAAGCTGTGCCATGGTGCTCGCATTGATCGTGATTAGATGTCACACGGAACATCAACGCCATTCCGCCCTCTCTGTTGTGTGGCTCTGCACCGGACGGATGGTCCACTGAGTCGTCACGAGACCACTGTCGCCATCACCATCGTTGTCTTCGTCACACACCCTTTGGTTCCCTGTGAAAATTAATCACTCGGAGGCTGAGAGCACTGATGTACAAAAATACATTTATTTGAAACAATTTCAAAATGACAGTTTCTTTACCGTAGAAATATGGAAATAAAGATGAAGCTGAACATTATCGATGATGCATGCATTGGAGGTTTTTTGTGCACTGACGGACATTACAACGCTGTTTTGCCTGCTGAGGAAAATCACAAATGCAGAGAGTCACTTCCACTGCTGGAGCGTAGATTCCTCTGGTGCTTTGGATATCAGATGAGACAAGAAATTACCCAGTGATCGGGGATTTTTTTGACTATATATTTACTGTATATGATGATGACAGTCCCAATATGGTTGTTGAGATAAAGCATGTCACTGTTTGCATTTAATCTTTACTTTCTTCACAAACTTTTATCAGCAGCCTGATTCCTGGGTAGCACACTTGTTCTGCAACATTTTCAAGGTTCCAAGACAAAAAACCAAAGAGAAATAACAGCATATATGAGTATCCATGTATGGTTAGAGACGCGCAAACCTTGATTTTTCTTTGGCTGTTCCCCTTAATTCATTTTTCTCTAATAAGAATAAGAACAAAGTGATGAAATCAAAGCCTCTTCCCAACCAAGAAAACCCAGACAAACAAACAACCCTCTGCTTATGACATGTGGAGCGTAACAAAGCCATAAAACAATCTTTGTTCAGCGGGTTCTGCCTGCATTAACAAGCTTTGGCTAGGCTGTTCACGGGGAGATGAGAGATGAGAGTGGGGGTAATGCTTATGTGATGTGACAGCCTATATCTCCATGTGTACCCCTCCCCATCGCCTATGCTGGAACTGCTGTTTTACATGGAGTCGAGATCCAACTTTCCCTCATTATCATCATGCCAGTTACCGGTCGGCCAGTGGAAGTCAACGTGAGGCCACTTGGCTCTTTTGTAAGGCGCGAGACTTACCAGGGAGTTTCACAGCAACAAAGAAACAAAAGTCAAACAAAAAGAGAAACAGAGTTGGCTCATTTCAATCTGTAGGCTGATAGGAACGAGGGCGAGCGCGTTAATGACGTCCGCCCAGTGTGGCTTGGCTATATCTGCTTTATTTGTGCGCCGCAGTTGTTCAGATGAATGAAAAATGTTTCCGGTCAGGACTGAAGACAAGAATGCAAGTTTGCCACATGATTGATAATGGAAGTACACCGCTGTGTGAAGACACTAGGAGAAACAACATGGGTGCCAAAGACGTAAGAAAGACTACTCTACAGGACTTTATTATTTCTGCTGCAGTCTGTAGGCTTAGAGTTGTGCATAAAAGCTGGCAAGACAACAGAATTACACCGAAGTCTGCCACTCTACTTGTGTCACCAAAAGGTTCATTCTACTTGGCATGACAAGTACTTGGAGGAATCCTTTCTTTGCCATATGAGTGGTGCACCCCAGGCATATTTATCGGAAGTATTGCGTTAAGTCTGGTAAGGTTATTACGCTTTAGCCTTCAATGTGAGGGAATAAAACACTTTCTGACACTATGGCCAATGCCACAGTCTAGGAATTGGCCCCGTAACATAATGGGCCCTATTATGATGATTTAAAGTGGGCACATTTGCCATGCTTTGCACCTTGTGCCTGTGCTTCCCTTAGTTTCTGTCAGTGCATTGTATTTTCACTGTGCGCCCTCCCCACCGAATTAGGGACTGGCTGTCCACCCGGCTTGCGCTTGTAGGAGGAGATACATCTGAAGTGGGCAAGGCTCGGTGTGAAGTTTGGTGCACTGGTATTGTGTGTTGCATTCTCTGTGAATGCGCCTTTGATCAACAAAAAGCAGGTCTAGTCAGCAGCGTGCTATCAACCATATTTCAGCAGTGCACATATGCCTGCTCCTACACAGGGGCTAGAATTTCTGTTATTTTAATGGACTGATTTTTAAACATCTGCCACCTGATCTGTTCTTCTAATTTTCATGTGATAAGACTGAATGGCTTTTGTTCTTGTTTACATTTTCAGTTTTTAATTGTAAAATTACAGACAAGTACACACATTATTCATTTATTCATTCTCCTTTCCGTAAAGTGGAAATTTATTGATTTTTAATTAGGCCAAATTTGGTAAGTTTACACAGGAAATGATATAATTTCCTTAAATATCACCATTTTTTGGAATAAATTGGGATCTAGAGAGATAAATTTTGACAAAAAATTCAGCGAAAGTGACAGTTTCAGATGATTGAAATTTGCTAGGAATGTCGGCCTTAAATATGTGACATCATGAGTTGAACAATGAATTTATTACTAGTCAATTGTGCGTGCGCTATGTGGTATACACAGACTGCATTGTGTCATTACAATCTGAAAACGATGAGATTGCATTCATATTTTGAGGAAAATGAAAGAAAGCATTCTCAATCTGAGTTTCAAAGCTGATACCAACGGAGAGGAAGGTGAAAGTGATTTAGCAGACAGTGATAATGATGACAGAGATTTGGGAGATTTTGACACTGACGCTGATGAAAACCAAGACACTGCTGCTGGTGCCAACGCTGCGGCTGGAGTCCCTGCAGCTTACCTGCATGAGCCGGGTCCAAGACAGCGGAATGGTGATGGTGATGATAAACCGAGGAGAAAGAAAGACGAGTTGCGGCTTGACTCTAACAACACTGTGAACTGGTACGTGTAAATGAATTTATTGATGTTTCTTGTCTTACTTTCATATTATAGAAAATTTAGAATTCCACTTTGCAATTATCTTTCCTCTAAATTAAAAAAAACATTGAACATCGAACTTACGCTTCCTTCCAATGAAGTCAATCCATGATTTCTATAATGAAATGAAATCAAATTTTATCAAGTGAATTTTATGGTATTGGAATACAATGCCTACTTCAAATAAAAAGAAAAAAAAGCAACAAAATAATGTATTTATAACTATGTACAAAACTGTGGGGCTGGGCGAACTTGTCCTGGGGACAGCTTGCCCTCGGAAAAACAAGAACGAGTTATCCCTCAACAATCGGCAACTCAGCCGAAATTATTCATCAGATTTTAGAGAAACTACAGAGTTTCTGATTTCAATACGTTTTGTATTGAATTATGTTTTAAACAAGCATCTTCTTCAAATATATGTACTTTATTGATCGGGATGATTTTTAGACAAGTCTTGATCATCATTTTTCCTTCATAGCTTCAACCTCTCCTTACAAGTTTCATGCTTGTAGTGAGAATAGTGATCTCGCCACCGAGCGATGAAAATCTTCACAAGGTCTATTGTCTGCAATATTTGTTTATTTCTATAATTTAGATGCATAATCAAGAGTGCAGGTTGGATCCGCTGGAGCCATTGAGCATTTAGTTTGCTCAACTTGTATCGTCACCAAAATCTGCTGGCAAATACGGAAGTCAGAGCTTCAACGTGGGTACACAGAATGAATGAAAAAATTCAATTTCTTTTCTTTCTAGATGAAATTAAGGCTACAAAAGCACTATATTCATGTTGATTATGTTCTCAGCTTTCAGTAGAGGTAAAATATGCTAATTTTAGGATTCCAATGAGTGTTTGGTTTAAGTGAACAAAATGAGGGTCACTCTTCTTCTTTTTTTTTTTCAAATTTTAATTTAACAGAATGATTCAAAAATCAAAGTAGAAGCAAGCTTTATGTGACCTTGTCCACGGATATCCTAACAGTTTTGTTCTGTTAAAACACAACAATTTTGCATTCAGCAGAGAGGGAACATTAACAGTTCTTCAGGCTGAGGCTCTACGGCGGTTTCACGGAGGAGTTTGGATGACAGTGTGGTTGGTGGTCCCTGCTCTACCGTGTCCTGTGATGACTGAAGGACTTTTTACAGCTCTGTCAAAATCACAGACAAAGAGAAAGCCTGGCATAACCTCTGAATGGTACAGCTCACATCAGTGCATAATGATGACACTCAGATGCTGCAGACTGATCTATTTGTTCCTGCAGCAAATCTTATGATGTCGATTTTATTTAGTAAACAGAAGTGTATAGTGTATTATTTAAGGCCTATATTATGAACCTTGATCCCCAGTGCGAGCCAGGCTGTGGACAGCCCTTACATGCATTTTCACTTTGGAAACGAGCCTGCATAAACCCCAGCGCAAAATGGATTTGTCCTCCCATTTAAAAGGCATCATATTACGGCTTAGATCTTGCACCCCTGTTTATTAAAGGCAATGAGAGCAAAGACGGTGATCCGTTTATTGCACGTTACATCCAAAACACACCTCTGAATAATTAAGATCATTAGGACAGCCTTTTTGCCCTTTCCGCCTGGTGCACAAATCATTTTGCACTGCTGTAACAGTGCAATGGACTTGGACTTGCCCACTTTAGAAAACAGACCGTTGATTAGATCATAATTTCACCCAATGCGTGTGAAAGCAGCTGGTGTAACAACTCCATCTTCTATTGCAGCTTCTCCGCTGCAGCCAGATGCACATTTCCCGTGAGTGGGACAAACGTCGATGCACCATAAGTGCGACTGCTGATGCCTCTGGTATGTCTGCCATTTATACCCTATTTTATGCAATCTCAGACATATAGATATCCCACTCATTGGGCAAGTAGGAGTAATTTACTTCTTCCCCTGTCAAATAAAAATGTCTTCAAATGCTCATCTTTTTATAGAGCTTTTATAGAATGGAATAAGAGAATTAGAGTTTTAACTTGCATATGTGCTTTTAAAAAAATGTTTGAAAACATTTTTTGGTGCAAAAAACCACCCATTAGGCAACTTATTTGTGTTTGAATTGTATGCAATTTTTATTAGCTTTAATCCATTTATGGAGTTTATTATATGGTCTCCCTTTGGTTTTCCATTTTTATTTTATTTATTTTTGTTGCTAATGGGGGCTAATAAGCTAATGGGGACCCTAATAAATAAACAAATAAACAAACATCTGAATGAAGCCATTATGAAAATGTGACGAGGACAGTACATGCCGAAGTACAGTGTTTCGGAATGGCTCAGTGGTGTCATTTTAATGGGTTAATAGAACCAATATTCTCACCTATCTCTTTATTGAAACTGATTTTCTTCAACATACAAGCTGTCCTTTGACTTTGCTATTTGACAAGGATTTAGTGAGACAAGTTAATCCCTACACATACCAGGGTCTTTCTTTTTAAACATAACCAAGTGTCATGAACCGTTCTGACCCGTGGTTATTTTGGCCTGCTCTCCTATTTATTTTCCATCAGGCGCTTCAGGGAGTCCTTTGGGTCCTCGCTCCCTGACAGCTCAGGCACGCCCCCTCCTGTCAGTATCGCCAGCTGAATCCACATTATGGGCGTTTCACACACGTACACGCACACACTCCATTCATTCTCATTCACACGCTCATACACTCACTCATGCACACATGTTTTCTGTTATGTCCAGCCCACGCATCCTCACACCGGTGGTCTCTTTCCTCATTAGTTTTACGGTTACTTTAACGCTGTGGGAGTTGAGAGAGATCGCCGGAGCATTATATGCACTTCTTACACGGCAGCGTGTTCCTCCGTGTAAGCAAGTATCATTACCTTCATTTACTGTCAGCCTGACGTCTTAGTCTTTTGTAACACTTTAAGTTTGGGTGTTAGCGGCTGAATCCGCTTCACCTTCATCCACCGGACTGCACGGACCGCCCCGGATCGCTCCAGCTCCGTAAGTCTATGTTTGCCTTTCACCCCGTGCCGACAGCAGCCCTGCGGCACTAGGCATTCCCCTCCTCGGGCTGTAGAGCATCCAGGTGGCGTCCCTGTATGTCTGGTGGCCTAAACCCATCTTTTTCACTCTCTGATCACTGTGGGACTGTTTACTGGACAAGGCTTGGAGGGTTTTGTTAATAAAGTGCACAGATCTATCTCTGCTCTTGGGCTTGTCATTCCTCCCTCCGTGCACGGCGCAATAGCGCACGAGGGATCATAACACCAAGTAGTTTTTAGTTCCTACACCTTAGCAACTAATGGCAATAAAAAAATACAGTGAGTGATAATGAGGAGAAAAAAGGACGAAATGCAAAACAGAAAAGGTCCAAGAAGGACGTGAACCTTTTTGGACCTTTGCTGCAAAAACATTTTAACAGCTTACTGCATATCAACCTCTTATCAACCTAATCTATTAGACCTCGTCTGTAAAACAAAACTGGTATCAGCCACCATCATTGTGACTTGAGGATCAAAGCACTAATGTCAAAGAACACCCTCTGTGTGACAGCGATACAGGCTAAATAATGGACAAACAGCATATTAATAACTGCTTTTTTATATCATTGTGACAATCTTTCACACCTCTCTGTATGACGTGATGCTATATGTTAAACAAAAGGGATGCTCATACCAGGGTAAATGGGCCAAAAAACAGCCAAAAATGTCCACTTTTTTGGGCCAAAAACCAAAGATTTAACCCAGAAAATAATATCCACTGACATCTGGTGCCTGGTGGGATTGCATGGTCGAATACGCTCCAGTTTGGACAGAACACATTAAACCTCTCCATCTTGGAGCTCCCTGTACTGGGATCAAACCCACCTTCCCGATTAAAATGTGGCCCAAGGCCAATTTTAGAAGGTCGTTGAGCGTGACTTTTTTCACTGAAGAGACCAAGTAGAGCCACAGTGCTTTAAACGGATGTAGTAATGCTGGGCTTCATTCCTTCACAATGCAATTTGCTAATATTGAGGATGAGAATTTTATGGAATGGTTCAATGAAAAGGATGTTAATATCCTGTTTAAATCTGCCAGTTTTCCAAGTCTACTTTATAGTTTTCACACTGGTTTGGATTCATGTGAACGTCCAAACCACACAGAAAGTGCTAAGGTGGCTGTTTGCAGGCTATGGCGTTAGCTTGGTCAGTGTGGTTTATATTGCAACTTTCTATAGATTTTAGTAACCCCGCTAGACCTCCCTGTTCCCACCTGGTTCACTCAGTCAATAGTACTGTAGATTTCAAATCATTCTGGATTATTTTGTTATTTTTGGATGTAACAGGCTGGCATATTGGACGGCTAGCATCATGGCTGAAAAATTGCATTTTTGTATCTAGTGCCTTGAGATGACTTTTTGTTGTGATTAGGCACTGTTTAAATAAAGCTGAATTGAATAGATCTTAGCCTTCTGAAATGCCTCTGTTGGTCGTATGAGTTTTTTGGGGAAAAAACAAAACGTCAAGACACTCACTTCTCTTAAAAAACAACAACACAGCCTTTATATTGTTTCTGAGTTCAATTAGCTGTTTTAATAACCCTTCTCAGCTTGTTCCCCTCTCCAAAAAGGTAAGCCAGCCTTGATACGTGCCACTGTTCTATTATCGTTATTAAAGTGTATAACCACTCACGGTCTCTGAGGCCCTCGGATCAACATTTACTGGCTGTCCCTGGAGCCCATTTTAAAACTCGAGGTGATCAAGCCTTTCAGGCAGTGGCACCAAAATTGTGGAATGCTCTACCACTCTGTTAACGCTTTTAAAAGGCAGCTGAAGACCCTGCTGTTCAAACAGGCTTTTTAGTTTGGTTAAGGTTTTTTGGATTGCCTTATGTTTTTTATTGCATTTGTGAATGTGTGTTTTATTTTACTGTGAAGCACTTTGTGATTCTTTCTGTGAGAGGTGCTATATAAATAAACTTTACTTACTTAATTATTGTCCGTCTATGAGTGGGGAGCCCAGCCAAGCTAGGAAGTTAGCTGACCAAACGTGGTTCATATTGTCATTTTCTTTAGCTTTCAGACACAGTAAAAGACATCCCTGTTTCCACCTGGATCACTAATCCAGTTGATGATATATCTTGCATTAGCTGGCCGAGCTGCATTAGCATTAGCTCGGCCAGACGGTCGACAGCTAGCGGAATTTAACGGTTTAGTCACTCATTCATGAATGTCTCTGTGCTTATTGTACTCAGTGTTGCCAACTTGGCAACTTTCTCGCGAAATATGGCGACATTTCAAACCCTCTTAGTGACTTTTTCTGTCAAAAGCGACTAGCAACAAATCGAGCAACTTCTGGTGTTATCAGAGACTTTTCTGGTGTTTTGTAGACTCTGACGAGCAGGGCTCGGCAGGTTGTAGCTTCCTTAGATGGCATCTAAAATAAAACCTATCTGTAATGTGAGACTTCAAAACTACAATTCCCACAAGCACTATCTGCACACAGTGTATGCTTATTGGTCCACTGTCACCTGGACCCCTGTTTGCTTTAAGTAGACAGGCTGCTTCGCGGGTTGGTCTCCTGTCCTGCCCCAGTTCATACCGCAACCCAGAAGAAATGCTGTGTCTGAGCGGTGAGTAGCCCCCAACATCAGCTCCTACCTCTGTGGTTAAACATGAGCATTTTTAGAGCAAGAAGCTCACATTTAATGTCCACCGTTGTGCAAATTAAGTTTTCTTTCTCTCTTTCTCTTTTCTTTCTCTCTTTCTTTCTCTCTAAGGGGACCTTTCATTTATCTGTGCTTTCTATTTTATTTTATCTTGTTCATTTACATGCAGTTGTGATATGCAACTATTTCATGGAAGTAAATCCTCCAAATATGTATTTTTAATGGGCTCATCCAGGGGTGTCAAACATATGGCCCATGGGCCAAAAACAGCCCACCGGGGGGTCCAAAACTTTCTCTGTGAATTTACAGCTTTATTTCTAGTAAATTTCTGACTTTCTACTGATTAGGATAGTTTGTGTAAATCTGAGACATTTTTCTCTGTAAGATGAGACCTTTTTTCTCATCAGTATTCTTTTTCTTCATTTTTTTTATGAGAACAAGGGGCCCTTCATTTCAAGGGCCAAGGGGACGGGGTAGAAATGAGAAGTGGGACAGACCCCAAATCTACCTGTACTTCACTCTCACATTGCAAATATTTTTCTCAACTGCTTTACAGTACTGGAGAGGAGAGTCCGGCCGTTGGTCGAACCTCGGATTCAGGAGGAGCAATGTGGTTTTCGTCCTGGCCGTGGCACATCGGACCAGCTCTTTACCCTCTCGAGAATTCTTGAGGGTTCGTGGGAGTTTGCCCAACCAGTTTACATGTGTTTTGTGGACTTGGAGAAGGCATTTGACCGCGTCCCTCGTGGATTTTTGTGGGGGGTGCTTCGGGAGTATGGGGTATCGGGCTTGTTGTTACGAGCTATTCGGTCTCTGTACGACCGTTGTGAGAGTTTGGTTCGTATTGCCAACACTCGGTCGGAGTCATTCCCAGTGAGAGTTGGACTCCACCAGGGCTGCCCTTTGTCACTGATCCTGTTCATAATTTTTATGGACAGGATTTCTAGGCGCAGCCAGGGAATGGAGGGTGTCATGCTTGGTGACCACAGGATCTCATCTCTGTTGTTTGCAGATGATGTTGTCCTGTTGGCTTCATCCAGCAATGACCTACAGCTCTTGCTGGGACGGTTTTCCGCTGAGTGTGAAGCGGATGGGATGAGAATCAGCACCTCCAAGTCCGAGTCCATGGTCCTCAGCCGGAAAAAGGTGGATTGTCCTCTCCGGGTTGGGGACAGGCTCCTGCCCCAAGTGGAGGAGTTTAAGTATCTTGGGGTCTTGTTCACGAGTGAGGGGAAAATGGAGCGAGAGATTGACAGACGGATTGGAGCAGCATCTGCAGTGATGCGGACGTTGTACCGGTCTGTTGTGGTGAAGAGGGAGCTTAGTTCTAAGGCAAAGCTGTCGATTTACCAGTCAATCTACGTTCCTACTCTCACCTATGGTCACGAGCTTTGGGTAATGACCGAAAGAACGAGATCGCGGATACAAGCGGCTGAAATGAGCTTTCTCTGTAGGATTGCTGGACTCACCCTCAGAGATAGGGTGAGGGGCTCAGTCATCCGGGAGAGGCTCAGAGTAGAACCGCTGCTCCTCCACATTGAAAGGAGTCAGTTGAGGTGGTATGGGCATCTGATTAGGATGCCTCCTGGACGCCTCCCACTTGAGGTGTTTCAGGTACGTCCCACTGGGAGGAGACCCCGGGGCAGACCCAGGACTCACTGGAGAGACTATGTCTCCCAGCTGGTCTGGGAACGCCTTGGTATCCTCTCTGAAGAGCTGGAACAGGTGGCTGGGGAGAGGGAAGTCTGGGCTTCTCTGCTTGAACTGCTGCCTCCGCGACCCGGACCTCCGGAAAAGCGGTAGAAGATGGATGGATGAATGGATGCTTTACAGTATTTACTGCTGTTAGTAACTACTTAAACAGGCAATGTTTCTCTTATTATTTTTATGTATGTATAAGGGCCATTGCATTTAAAAAGGTTGTACATTTAATTCAACTATATTTTAGCATGCAATAATCAAATCTGATCATATTAAACATAGTTTTCCAACTACAAAATTGTGGCTAGTGAAAAGGCTGAGCGGCTAGTAACTTTGGAAAATCACTAGCCATTGTGGCCGGTGAGCAGAAAAGTTAATGTCAAGCCCTGCTGACATGAAAGCACTATTGCTCTGCAGTTCCTATCCTCAGCAAGCAGCGGGTGCTACTGTGAGCTTCTCCCCATCCCAAACCACTCACAAGCGGTCAGTCTCACAATAGCCTCGTACAGCAGCTAGTTGCAGTTAGAGAGGGGACCCACGCCCATGCCACTCACGTCCAGACTGCAAATGAATTGTACATGCACCACCACCCCCATCGATGTAAATGTTTCTTCGCTGTCAGTGTCACACTAATAAATCACTACATTTGACTAACAGCCTCAGTCACGTACTCACTTCACCCACTGTGTCTGTGTGACATAAGCTAAACATCTAGCAGCTAGCTTGTCATGTTCCAGTCTAAACTGTACGCTCCAAAATACAAAGAGGAGTGGGAATCAAACCCTGAATTCAAAGGCTGGTTGAAGCCATTTATTGGAGATGATACAGAAGTGATGGCCTATTTAAATGCCTAGAATCAGCAGAAGAAAATTAATTTGTAGTTCTAAACATATTTAGGGTGTTTTTTTTACTCACTTTTTGTCTCTCCCACGACATTATTCTTCTGTCCTACAGCACCCAATACAATTACATGCAAATGACCAATTATGCAAATTAGGCAGTGATGTCATTTAGCGACTTCTAGCGACTTTTAGGACAGCCAAGAGCTACTTTCCTTACTGAAGAGTTGGCAACAGTGATTGTACTCCAGGGGCCGGTCATATCCTATCAACAACAAAGACAAAATCACATTAGCTGGCTACCTAAGCTTGGTGGTGACCAGCTAAGACTAGCAATTAGTGATGTAAGATGGAGGGTTGAGTTAAACGCAGTGATGATGATGCTGCAATAATTTGGTCAAAGTATGTCACAAAAATTTCATTAAGACCTGTGTGAACTGTCATCACGTTGGAAAAGTGCAGTGAATGGGACCTTTAAAGCTCTTTTTTAAATCTACCCTCACAAGACATCTGTGTTCCTGTCAGGGTCGCTCGTTCAAAGTCATTAAAAATCTCATGTGATTCTTCTTTTGTCTTATTTTCGTCGTACGAGGTCAGTACATCAGCCCACTAGCACCTTGGCTAGCGGACTAAGATCAGTAAGTCTACTGCATTGGAGATCACCTCAGCAGAGAGAGGGCAATAGATTAGCATGACTCACATTAGCAGAGGTAGCCATTCACCCATTCAGGGTTGTTTCTGTGCTTACTGTTCCCCCAGGGAGCACTCAACCCAAACACCACTGTGCCCAATAATGCTTTAATTGGGTTTTTACATAATTACATTTAACCGTTAGCTAGCTTAGCTAACTCAGTCTGCCTTTGGCATCTGCAGCTAACAGCTAATCGGTTAACGCTAGCCTCAAAATGGGGCTTTGCTTGTCTCAACCAAACATTAACTGCGGCTCATGGGCATTTAAAGAAACAAGTGCTAAAATGAGTCATTGTGCGAAAGGATGTTTAAAATGGGGCTAAAATGGTGCTAAAATAATTAAAGCCTGAAATGTTTTGATCAAATCGTGTCACAGAAATTTCATTAAGACCTCTGGGAACTGTGTCAACAAACTGCTGTTCAGAAGCTGAAAAAGGAAGCAGCCATTTAAACCCAACTTTAAGCCTACATTAGGGCATATTCTTACACAGAAGCTATGAAATTAAATCCCCCTTTTAGAATAAACGTCACAATTTCATGTCTCATCTGAGGCGTCGAGTATTGTGGGTGTGATCACTGCTCGTCACAGCGGAGAAATTTGTTCTTTTTCCCTATTCAGCTTTTTAGTTCTGAGGCAAAATGTAATGGAATCACTGTAAATAATGTTGGATCCAGAGAGTTCAAAGATGCTCATCTAGGTAAATGTGTACGCGATTCTCTACTGTATGTCTACTGAAAACATAAACATACCAAGCATGATACTGTTCGTGTCAATACTGTCAATTTTCACGGTAAATGGAGAGAAGATAGACCTGGAGTATTAACAATAATAGTAATAATAACAATAATAATAAGCCAACACAGTTCTCCCTGCATCAGCAGATATATCCTTTCTACTCGGTTCATCTCGCCTGATTTTATCTTTTTAAAAATGAGCGCAAAACAGAAGCTCAGCAGAAGCAACTGGGCTCTTTTGACAGATGATTAGAAAATAACTATTTACAATGCTTGCTTATCTACAACACAGAAGTCGTGTCCTCAGAAAGAACATGCACAAGTCAAGGACCTCAGCGAAAAGAAAAAAAAATCAAGTTTCTTGATTAATGCCTGATGTTTTAAAAACACACTTTCAAAAAAAATAAAAACAGACCGTTATCAGATCCTCTGTTGCTGCCCTGGTACTCAAACTACGAGCATGTAGAAAGTAATAATATATACATTTGACAGAACGGATGATCATATTGTACATATTGGATAATATTCCCCTGTTTGGCTGAAGACTCGGACATTACAGTCTATTATATATATAGGCAGAGATGACTTTTCAAAGCGGATTTCTTTAGGAAATTTACAGCTCTGTTTTTGTATCTTTTCCACCACTCGGCAAATCAATGTCGCTATGGAGCTTATACATCCATACAACCATTTTTTTTTTTAAATCGTTTTTACAGCGGATCTCGTCGGAGTTAAGTCGACACTGTGGATGCTGCTGAGCGGGACATCCATGCAGGTCTGTATAAATGAGGTCTCTTAGAAAACTATTAACATCAGTCGTGTTGAGAATTACAAAACAGAAAAAAAGTTAGCCACCCCATTCCTCCTCCCCCTGCCCCCTGCAACACCGTTAACCCTCCGCTCTGGACATGAAGGGCCGCGGTCTGGCTTCACACACTAGTACAGTTTGGGATCTCCCTTGTGCTCTCGTAGGCGTTCCCAACTCCTCCTGAGCAGAAAGAAATAAACAGAGATGGAAAAAAGAATAAGGCTGGTTAAGTTGGCATTGGTGTGTTAAACTTGTATTTATTATGTACTGTATATGAATAGTGTTGATAGGCTCCTCTTGCTGTATAACAACTTAAGTACTTAATTTAAATGATCTTCCATGGGGAAATGGGGGAAGGAGTTGAAGGGGTATGACGTGTGGGAGAGTACATGCTTTGACATCAAAACTTTATAATTAATTTTCTATCACAGAATTAGAACCTGTTAAAAACCATAGAAATTCATAAGTGATTCATTATGAACATTTTCATGCAATAAATAAATAGATTTTCCTTACTATGTCCCTATCCCCTTATCCCCCATGAGCGTATAACACATCTGTAACTTGTTCTCTTGTTGTAATTTTGAGTAAAATCAAAGTAAAAGTATTTTTTCCTAAAATAACACAGTTGTGAAATACAAACCCCAGTTCCATTAAAGTTGGGATGTTGTGTAAAACATAAATAAAAACAGAATATAATGATTTAAAAATCCTTTTCAGCCTATATTGAATTGAATACACTACAAAGACAAGATATTTAAAGTTCAAACTGATAAACTTTATTGTTTTTTTGTTTTGCTTTGCAAATATTCACTCATTTTGAATTTTAATGCCTGCAACATGTTCCATAAAAGCTGGGGCAGGGGTAAGAAAAGACCGGGATAGTTGAAGAATGCTTAAAAAACACATTTTTGGAACATTCCACAGATAGACAAGTTAATTGGAAACAGGTGAGTGTCATGATTGGGTATAAAAAGAGCAGCCCAGAAAGGCTCAATTGTTCACAAGCAAGGATGGGGCGAGGTTCACCACTTTGTGAACAACTGCACGGGCAAATAGTCCAACAGTTTAAGAACAATGTTTCTCATTGTACAATTGCAAGAAATTTAGGGATTTCATAATCAACGTCTATAATGTTATTAAAAGATTCAGAGAATCTGAAGAAATTTCTGCACATGAGCAGCAAGGCCAAAAGTCAACATTGAATGGCCGTTACCTTTGATCCTGCTGATTTCAGCAAGACAATGCCAAGCCACATTCTGCACGTGTTATAACAGTGTGGCTTCGTAGTAAAACAGTGCAGGTACTAGACTGGCCTGCCTACAGTCCAGACCTGCCTCCCATTGAAAATGTGTAGCACATTATGAAGCACAAAATATGATAACGGCGACCCTGGACTGTTGAGCAACTGAAGTTGTACATCCAGCAAGAATGGGAAAGAACTCCACCTACAAAGCTTCAACAATTAGTGTCCTCAGTTCCCAAATGCTTACAGAGGGGATGCAATAGAACAGAGTTGTTGGCTATTACAGGGCAGTTACCATAGCAACACAGCACTGAGTGGCAATCACGTGTCAGCTCTATTTTGTATGCAGCAAAACACAAATAAATATTTAGTCACGGCAGTGCACAGAGTACTTTTTTTTTAACTTTAGATGTTAATAGCACACCATTTACTTGACTATAGTGATGTGTGGGTAAAGACCAAAGAGCACATGGTAAGTGAAGAACTGATTCAAAGCCTTTAATTATTTATTTATTTATTTTGCCAATTAATCAAGATAGAATTAGATTAGCTCTCCATAGTACAAGCAGATACTCTGTGTACTGCTGTGACTGAATATTGTGTGTATTTTTTATGTTTTACTGCATACACCCTCATGCTGCCACTCATTTTTGCCACTCAGTGTTTTTTTGACTGACATGAGTTTCGTTCGGTGACATCATACGCATACCCTCTATTGAGTGCTGTTAAAAGGAAAGGTGATGTGACACAGTGGTAAACATGACCCTGTCCCAGCTTTTTTGGAGTGTGTTGCATGAAACAGGGAGGGTGGGGTGAGCTCTGGCATTTAAAGCAATATGCCATAAAACTGTACAAACGGCTTTATGGTCACCTTCATCATCCCATTCCCTGCTCAGTATGATGAGCCCGCTGTGTCCCTCTACGGAATCAAGGTGCTACATTATTTCCGTGAGAGACCAAATCGGCTGCGTTGGTGGAATACAGATTTTCATGGAAACAAAGGACCAATGAACATTGACCTGAATATTAAAAAAACCCAATGAGCTAGAACTGAAGCAGAATACTCATGGCCTCGGTGCTCGGGGGTGTCCGCTAATTTGCAAGTGTCTATTCTCTACGGCTCCTCTGAATCTGAACACTCGGGTCAGAGCCAGCAACCAACTCTCCAAAAAACTGTGAAACTGTGAGAACTTCATCTCTGTCATAAACTTTCAGATAAATAAATAAATTGTGGGCTCCAACTTGGCGCATGAGCTGAACTCTGTGATTCAAGACAGACTCGGCAACGTGAATGGTCATTTTTTTTTATGCTCGTCTTGTTTTTATTTTAATGTTGGATTATTTCACCCAATAGGCAAATGATTAGGACTGCTGCCTCAGTGGTCCTGCTGTTCTATTGAAGTCTGTGCCCAAATCTTTAGACATGTTGGCTTTATTAATTATTCATTGCTCCCAGTACTGCAGAGTCCATCCTTTAGTACATTAAAACTCCTTCAGGCCTTTGTCAAAGGATTTTCTCTTTTCTGAATAATTAAAAATGGTGGGAAAAAAACACAAGATTCCTTTCCCAGTTCTCTGTTTAAAAGACTCAATAGTTAAAAACATCACTGGGGAGTGTTTTGGTACTCTTTTATCACCTTGTTAAGCACAGGGACTTTTACATGAAAATCATCTCCTACACCCACAAAAACCACTAATCGTTAGTCAACACTTAGACTTTTTCACTTATTTCATACACAGTTTAGCCTTCACTTACGTTTAACCCTGGCCTCCAGCTCCTTCTCCATCAGCTCCTTGGATGTGGAGAACTCGCTCAGAGTGATTTTTGGCGTGCTGTCGCCTTGACCCACTGACCCAATCATCTCCTGCTCTTTCTCCTGGTTCACCTCAGCATATATGTTGATCCAAGGTATTTTTCTAAAGGTTTGAAAGAAAAGAAACCATCAAAATGAAAACACGGAACACAGTTATTAAACCTGTTCTTGCTCTCACATAAAAACAAGAGCACTCTGAGGCCAGTGCAGCATCACCTGCCTCTGTTTTCTTTGAACATCCCAATGTTACTGAAGGACAGCAGTTTTCACCTTTCCAGTGCACATGATCAGTGTACATCAAACCCTGGGACCAAGTTTCAAACGATCGGAAACCAGACCGTCAGTGATAAAGTAGCCCAACCAGGCCTGACGAAATCATCCAGAGACTGCTCAGATCTCTTGACCATGAGAAGTTCAATGATGATGATGATGATGATGATGATGATGGGGATGATGATGATGACTTCAATGATGATGATGAATTAAATGATGAGTTACTGATGAGGATTTCAATAATGATGATTTCATGATGATGATTTCAATGATGAAGATTACGTGATGCTGTCAATGATGATTTACTGATGAGGACTTCAATGATGATTTCATGATGATGAAATACATGAGGATTTCAGTGATGACGATGAACTAAATGATGATTTACTCATGAGGATTTCAATGATGATTTCACAATGATGATTACAATAATGATTTCAATGAGGATTTACTGATGAGGATTTCAATGATGAATTCATGATGATTACAGTAATGATGGTTTCAATGATGATGTACTATATGAGGATTTCAATGATGATGATATTGATTTCTACTATTTAATTGATGAAGATATTTCATGATGACAATTTCATTGATGCTGATGATTTAAATGTTGATGATGATGATTTCATGATGATGACAATTTCAATTTCTGTAATTTCCCCACTGTGGGGCTAATAAATGTTTATCTTAATTATGATGGTTTCATGATAATGATGAATGATAATGAGGCTGATTTCATGATGATGATTTAAATGATGATGGGTCTGCATCTAGATTGTGCTTAAGGTCCAAGTCCATGGCCTAGGATGGTGGTCCTCAATAGGCGGCTCACAGGCCGGCCTCCTATTTATGGCCCCCGAGCTGTGATTCCTTCACGACGGGTTTTGGTTTGGTTAGCACCTGTAAATGTGGACTGTTATCTCCATGCCAACCATGTGCTGACAGCCTGTCAGCATGCGAGCGGCTGCAGCATGAGCGGCACTGTTTTACTTTCACTTTCAGAGAGGTAGCCAGCAGTGGGAGCCTAGGACTGAACGAAAATGGTATGTTCCAAGTTTGCTGCTAAAAGAAAAGTCGAGAGTGAAAATTGGCAATTCAAAGGTAAATGGACTGAGCAATTTGCATTTGTTCTCCCTCCTATCAGCACAAGACCAATGTGCTTAATATGTCCGGAGACCAGAGCTATGATAAAACGGCATTATGAGAGCAAGCATAGAAATTCTGAAGAGACATTTCCTCAAAATTCAGAGGTAAGAACAACAAAAATAAATGCACTGAAATCATCATATCAAGCTGCAAGCAGGATTTCTTGTTACATATGTGACTGTCACAAACCGAGCCGGTGTTGTCTTTAGGCTCGGTTCTGACTGTTCTCTGTGGCTAAGGTATCGGGTTATTTATGTATTGTGTTATCTTTTGAGTTCTCGTTGTTTCTATGTTTTTGTCTTTTTTTTCCGTGCCTGTAGACACCGCTTTGGCCAGCGGCTGTTAGGCAGCCTTTTTGACCTACATTCGTGTGGGCATTATCTAACACTCACAGGTCCGACCACGCCCCCTCTCTCTTGACAGCCAGCTGATTCCACGCCGGTAATTGTCTTTCCTGCGCCTCGCCCAGGTGTTCCCAATCTGTTGTCCAGCAGTGTTTGTAATTAGGTGGCCTTTGCCAGTCAAGCATTGCTGGACCATTGTGCAGAGTCATATGGATGTTAATCGTCATATGTACGAACTGTCTGTTAAGGGAATAGGAAGCTACACTGTCGCTTCTCCCCGCAGTGTAGTAATTGTTTGTGTGTGCGCTCGCTGGAAGACTTGGACAACTTGGACTGCTCCTGTTCTGTGAGTACAGACTGTTAGCGTTTCCCCGTGCAGTGTAGCCACTACGCTTTGGCACTTAGCCCAGTTTCCTTCTCTAGCCAGTCGAGCCTCCTAGAGGACTCCAAGTTAACCCAAGCTAAAATGTTATTTGTGTTGTTTGTATCGTGGCCACTGTGCACTGTGGTCTGCCCGCTGCACGTTATTGTGTGATGCCCTTTAGTGCACCCTGTTACCTTTTTGCATGTCTATTTTTGGAACGGTTTGCTCTTTTGGTTAATAAATGTGTTGCGGTGAAACCCTGCGTTTAAATCCATTCTTCCTTCCCCTCCTCCGTGCGCTGCGTAAAAGCGCACAAGGAGAACTGTGACATGTGACAACAGCAAAAAGCAACAGAGTTGTAAAAGTTTTCTGAAAGTGGTTGCCTTCACTCGGCTCCTTCCACAACAGAACAGCCTGGTGACCTGGGTGGAAATCAAGGGTTTCCAGAGGGGATAGAATTTTTTTCGTTAAAATTTGCAGCTTTTCTCATAAATTTGTAAGTTTTTCTCATTACTTTACTACATTTACTTGTAAATGTAAAATTTTTTTGTTGAAAATTTGCCACTTTTCCCTCATAAATCTGATGTTTTTGCATCTTAAATCTGTATTTTTTTCTTGTAAATTTTTTACGTTTTTATAATAGATGTGTTTTTTCTTGTAAATTTACATATTTTTTCTCACTAAATTTGCAACATTTTTTTTCTAGTAAACTTGACTTTTTGTAAATGTGCAATTGTTTCTTTTAAATTTGCAGTTTTCTTTCTTATAAATTTATGACTTTTTTCTTTTAAATTTGCAGCTTTTTCCCCCTTAAGTGTACATTTGTATCATCATAGCAGTCTGTCGGGGGCGACGATGTCTGTTTCATTTAGGTCTGATCAGATTCCTCCATGCAGCTCTCTCCTTCACCCTCCGTTGCCAGGAACTCCTGACTTTGTTAACCTGGGCGACATCCAAGCTGATATGAGTTGCTTTCTGACTGACCATTTCATGAAACTGCTTGCAAAGTATTTGAGTACCGCTAACTTTTGCTGGACTAGCAGCACATTCTTGGCAGATAGAGGTATTACAGTATCAGTGGCAAGGACAGGCCAAGACAAACTGACTCCAGTATCTGTTGCAGTGACTGACCAAATGATAGGTTTGTTTATCTCTGCTCTTTGTGTAGTCCATGTCACGATGCACCGACTGGCAAAAGTCCACCGCAGACCTTGTGACAGATGTGCTTATCTGCCAGGATGCCCAGTCTCACCCCATGTAACTGGGAGTGGTCCACCACAGACCTGTGACAGATATTGTTTTTAGTTCTGCCAGGATGCCCAGTTTCACCCTCTACACCCTCGGAAGGGCGGGGTTGCCAGTTGAGTCGCCGACGGCCCAACCCATGAGACAGGTAGTACCAGTTTTCATGGTTATCCAGTAGCAAGCAAGCCAATGCCTGACCTGACATGAAATGTACATTTGTACATTCTCATAAATTTGTGACTGACAATAATATTTAAAGTGACCCTTCAATATTTACTCTGGACAAAATGTTCTGTTTATTGTCCCTCCCAACATAAAAATTAAATATCCGCAGTACGCTTTCACTGCTCTAGACCTCTGGTCCACTGGAAAAAAAAAAAACAACAAAAAAGCGAAGGTCACTACATTTGGCAGACAAGGTGACCTTGGAGCTGGCTACACTTCCCAGGGTGAAAAGATTGAAACCAAGATCAACGTCATTTGGTGCTTGTTAAGTGATCCGTTATTAGACAAAGTGTGGATGTGTGATCTTTGTTTGTATGCAGAAGATCAAAAACTATTTCATGCACCTAGTCCTAAATTCAAAGGAAATGTTTTTATTTCCTGGTGGTGATTTAGGCATGCCAACTCTAAATTTGCCTTGACTGTAATTACACTTGAGTGAGTAATTATTTGCAAATTGTGGTAACATTTGCATCCTTCCCTATCTATATTTATAACTCCTAAAATAGTTCTTTACTTAGCCATGATCCAATTTTTTTCCAATTACTATATGTCGTGGTTATTAATTGCTCTGTTTTGTCAGCTGTGAGATTTCTTGAAGAATGCCTCCTCTTTAGACTAATGGGAAAATTTTCATATCCATAATTAATGACAGTTTTCCCCCATTTCCCTCTGACTTTTCACAAGAATCATTTTGAGTATGAATAATTTATTCAGCAAATAAGAGCACAGGCAGAGAACCCGCATATTAAACTTCTTAAATGCTCGTTTGCTTTGCATTTTCACAACGGATGGGTGCACAGGCCTGGCGTGGGTGCAAAACCACCAAACACGATGGAAATTGACTGGCATCGGCTGAGCTCATCTATCCTGTCCTATTCTACCCTAAACCACCCTACACTACATTATATTTTCCAGTCCTTTACTTCCCTATCCTATACCATACTATTTTCTTTCCTTTACTTCCCCATCCTCAACTAGCCTTGACTAAACTATACAGTAATATACTTTCCTTAATTCCCCATAGTATACTATATACTATACTATCCATTCCTTTCCTAAACTATACTATCTCATTTCTTTATATCCCACACCATCCTATCCTATATTACTTACTGTACTCTCCGTCCACAAAGGGCCTCTACTGTCAGACTTAAAACTTACAGTTCTCGATCATCTGCTGTAGCACTCTCCAGCATCCAATACTGCTTTTCTGGGGTTAAAGGCTTCCTCAGAGTTATAATAAATTGATGTGTCTCTTCAACCTTGAAAATACAGTATTATTCAGCACTTGAGACCCTCATCTTGCTGCCTCGATATTTTCCCAGCAAACTTTTTCAAGAAAGTTTCTGGTTGTTTACGCCATGTTCCAAATTATTATTCCAAAAGGATTTTAGGGGCAGATTTACTAACGTGCTGTGCCATCGCAAAACCCTGTTTTGGCATTAAAAAAAAAACTACTGTTGAGATTTACTAAAGGGCGCAGGGCAAAGTTAGCCGTGGAAAGGTGTGGACTATGTTAATTTTGAGCATGGCCTCATTGCATGTGCATTTGTAGGAGTTGTCATGTCAAAGCGCAAATTTGAGGGAGGCAAGTATTTAAATGACTGGCACAAGGTGATTTACTAAGGTTTGTGGTTTTTGATTTCCTGCTGAATGTGCCAGGATTTAATGCCCCCAGAAAGCATGTCATAATTCATCTGCGCCTGACATGACAGCAATCGTTGGTGTAAGGAGACACCGGTGAGAACTAAGGGCACGTGGCCAAAGAGAAACAATCTTCTCTCTGCGCGTGACTTTATTTGGCATGACAGAGATCTCACAGAGATCAATGTGGTGCTGAACTGGACATCAGCCGGCAGAGGATTTTTTAGTTTCATTTGTTTATATATAGCCTATCAAATGAATTTGAATCCATAAAATAGGATGCAATAGGATAGCCCTTCCTACATGGAGTGGACAGATGTGTCAGCGGACAGTGACTGTTTTTTCTGTGGAGGTTCAGACTGGGAGTCCGGAGTTTCCTCTATCTATATTTCTATATTTGTTTCTTTTTGCTGTGCAAAAAACGGTAATTCAGTTCCCTCTTCTTCTCTCTAATTCTCTCTCCCAGTTCAGGATACACGTTAGGAGGAAAACAGCAAGGAGATTATTTTTAAAAAAGAGCACAGATCCATGGAAACATCCCAAGAAATTGCAACATCGTAGTAACTCAATGACAGCAGTCTCTGCTGTGGCAGTCCGAGGAATAAGTGAAATTGTGTGTGTTTAATTTTATGCTCCAAACTTCAGAAAACATAAAATGCACATACTTATAAAAAAGTCATGGACTGGAAGACCTGTAGATTTTGTTAAAACAAAATTATTCACATAATAAAACCCCAAAGGTCCATCAGACCATCTTGATGGTTCTTGTGTTAATAAAATAAACATGTTGCTCAAATAATTTATTCATGAGTAGTTCTTTTTTAAATTATATACAAATACTTAATTTATACCTATTAAATAAAGGAGTCTGCCATGTGAAATGAAAATCAAAACTTTGATATATGATGAACAAAAATAAACTATTTTACTGGGTTTTGCACTTAAACAAATGCTTTAAAAAAGCCTCCGAACTGGCTGCACCTGTGTGACCCGCTTCCTCATCAGGTGTGCCTATAGCATGTGCAATTTTGCGGTGTTCTTGGTGGATGGGTGGTCATTATTGAAATGATGTGACTACAAATGTGTTCATCGTTTTGTGTGTTTTTAGTAGATCCCTGGCAAAAATTGGCCACTCTCTTAGGCGCTCTGTCTAAATTGTGCACTCGCTAATGTGTGCTGCCTTAGTAAATCTGCCCCTTAGTGTCATAAACATTCAAGTTTTTGTTTTTCAATTAAACTCATGGATGGTATTGTGTCTCAGGGCTCTTTGGATCACTAGCCATGGTTACATGGGCAAAAATTTCTTCACTCTGATTATAATTCAGATCAGAACTTTACTGTTTACATGGATCCTGAAAAAGCTGATCCGATTAGGACGTGCGTTTCCATGTGTCACACATTTAAACGGAATAAATCATTTTGACATGCGCACGTCGACATTTCGACATTCCAAAAATAGTAGAAGAAGAAGCAACTTTCGGTGTTAGCAAGCCCCGCTTCTTGTCTTTCTCTTTTTGAAATGGACCTATATTGTGTTATTCAGACTGTACTTTTGCTTCTGTTGGTCTCCATAATGAAGCTACAAGTACATACTTCTGCATATGACGAACAGAGGGAGACAGCAGGACGATACAGACCAGTTTTGTTTTACTCCCGCTATGTCTTCCGCTAGTTGCTGTAAAGGCGGAAATACATCCCGTCGACATACAGGCATGCGCAGTAAACATATTTTCTGCCCAACCTTCAGAATAAGTGTTTTCATGTGCACCATTCGGATTAACAATCGGCATAACCCACCCGTCTCAATCAGAATGAAATTTTGATCTGAATGAGCGTGATTGGGTAAGAATATTCAGATTGGAGTGTTTACATGAAGCATTTTTATTCTTATCAGGCTTTTAATCCGGTTACTTGTGTCCATGTAAACATGGCTACTTATATGTTATTTAAGATTATCTTGTGGCAACAACCTTGTGTGTATAAGCTGGTCTTATTTATTTATCGCTCAGTATGTTTTTATTATTGATATGTACATATTGTATTTAACTTTTTAGGTATTATTGTTTTAAACATTATTTATTGTTGTAATTATGAGAATGTTAAATGCATGAATGAACTGTGAGTGTGATAGTTTGTTTTAGGGAGCAGTATCTCAATTTCGTTGTATTGTTTTTTAGCAATGGAATGACAATAAAGGCACTTTGACACTTTGACTTTTCATATCAGTCTCAGCCACCTGTCATAATTAGTTTGCCAGGTGAGCCCAATTAAAGGAAAACTACTTAAGAAGAATGTTCCACATTATTAAGCATGTCACAGGTTTCAAGCGATATGGGAAAGAAAAAAGATCTCTCTGCTGCCGAAAAGCATCAAATAATGCCATGCCTTGGAGAAGGTATGAAAACATTAGATATTTCACAAAAACTTAAGTGTGATTATCGTACTATGAAGAAATTCGTGGCTGATTCAGAGAACAGACGGGTTTGTGCAGATAAAGACATAATGAAGAAGTTTCTGCCAGACAAATTCATTGGATTAAGAGAGCAGCTGCTAAAATGTCATTACAAAGCAGCAAACAGGTATCTGAAGCTGCTGGTGCCTCTAGAGTCCCGCAAATCTCAAGGTGTAGGATCCTACAGAGGTTTTCAGTTGTGCATAAACCTACTATTGGCCACCCCTAACCAATGCTCACAAGCAGAAACGGTTGCACTGGGCCCAGGAATACATGAAGACTAATTTTCAAACAGTCTTGTTTACTGATGAGTGCAGTACAAACCGGAATGGTCCAGATGGATGGAGTAGTGGATGGTTGGTGGATGGCCACCATGTCCCAACAAGGCTGTGACGTCAGCAAGGAGGTGGCAGAGTCATATTTTGGATCGGAATCATGGGGAGAGAGCTGGTAAGCCCCTTTAGGGTCCCTGAAGGTGTGAAAATGACCTCGGCAAAGTATATAGAGTTTCTGACTGACCACTTTCTTCCATGGTACAAAAAAAAGAGCCGTGCCTTCCGTAGCAAAAGTATGTTCATACATGACAATGCACCATCTCATGCTGAAAAGAATACCCCTGTCATTGGCTGCTATGGGCATAAAAGGGTAGAAACTCATGATGTGGCCCCTATCCTCCTCTGACTCCAACCCTATTGAGAACCTTTGGAGCATCTTCAAGCAACAGATCTATGAGGGTGGGAGGCAATTCACATCAAAACAGCAGCTGTGGGAGGCTATTCTGACATCTTGCAAAGAAAATCAAGCAGAAACTCTGTAAAAACTCACAAGTTCAGTGGATGCAAGAATTGTGAAGGTTACATCAAAGAAGGGGCCCTATGTTAACATGTAACTTGAACTGTTAAGATGTTTTTGATTGAAATAGCTTTTGATTTCAATAAATGTGACTTCCTAATGATGCAAATTCAACAAATGGCCATTTTCAGTTCTTTGCAACCAATAAAATGTTTTGAAACTCTGTTGTGCATAATAATTTGGAACAGTGCATTTTGATTTATTTTATTTTTGCAAAAAAATTGTTATCATTGGGAGGTTAGTTTAATAAAATTTGAATTATGCTCTAATGGTTGACGACTTGAAAATTATACTAACTCTCATTTGCATTGACTATTTAGGGAAATCAGAAACAAATATCATTTGCATAATAATTTGGAACACGGTGCAGTTGCACACATCCTGCACATTGTTAACAGATGTTTACAGTCAGCTGTCTTTCCACAAGTTCTAAAAACAGCAGTCATCAAACCACTATTAAAAAAGAGCAATCTGAACACTTCACAGATGGATAATTACAGGTCGATATCAAATCTTCTACATTTAAGTAAAATTATAGAAAAAAAAAAGTTTTAACAATTGAACCCGTTCCTGAATATCAATAACTTTTTTGACATTTTTCAATCAGGCTTTGGAATACATCATAGCATGGAAACTGCTCTTGTTAAAGTGATAAACGACAGGCTCAATACAGATAAAGGCAATGTTTCTGTCAGTCAGGTTTGCCCCTCTGGGGTTTAAGGACAGACTCACGTGCAGGGCGGCGTTTAGGCATATTTACTAACAACAAAAAAACAGCTTGAGGGCTGAAAAACAATAAATAGATCTGAAACATGATGATAAAGCAGTAGAGAAGTGTGCAGGCAATGACGAGAGTGCCGTACTGAAAGTATGGCATGAGCAGAATATATGGAGCAGGGAATGATTACACAATGCGGCACAGCTGTGAATGATTAACAACAAATAAACGGAGGAGCAGAATGAACTGAGAGCCCTGTGACATAATAATAATAATAATAATAATAATAATATTAATAATAATAATAATAATAGGCAATCCCTCAAATCACTGAGGATGATGTCTACCTAAGGGGGATACAGAAAGAAAGAAAGAAACAAACAAAACAAAAGAAAAAGAAAAGGTTTAATGTGTCAAGAGGTGGAGTTTTTAGATGACTAATGAGACCAAATTGAGCCCTGCACTCCCTTCCACAGATGTGACAGGTAGTTGTTGTTTAATGGGGGGCCACTTGTTCAGGGTGTTGTGCTCTCTCCTTCCTCCTCCGTCGCTTCTTGGCCTCCTTCTTGAGACGAGCCTCCTCAAAGAGCGCTGCGGCATGATGCACAGCGAGGCACCATGCTGATCTGTCCTCAGCCAGTGCTTCCCAGTCTGCTGGATTAATGCCACCTTTCTGGAGGTATGCTTTCAGTGTATCTTTGTAGTGCTTTCTCTGGCCACCTTGGGTTCGTTTGCCGTGACACAGCTGGGAAAAGAACACCTGCTTTGGTATACAGGTGTCATCAATGCACACACAGTGGCCAGCCCCACGAAGTTGGTGTTTCATGATCTGTGCTTCAATACTGGTGGACTAGGCTACAGACAACACATCAGCATTTGTGCGATAGTCATCCCATCTAATGTGTAGTATCCTCCGTAGGCAGCGTTGATGGAAACTCTCAAGGCTTTTCAGATGGCAACAGTAAGTTACCCATGTCTCACACCCATAGAGTAGTGTGGGCACAACCACAGCATAATCTGGGTTCCCCAAAAGGTAGAGGCCTGCGCTTAACGCTTATAACGTGAGGAGACCGGTGTGCCGACGGCAACCACATGAAGTTGACATGTTGGGGTCTGAATCCAGTGGCAGAAAGTAGCCCAGACAACTGGAGGTGCCCATCCTGCTGCAGCCTTCATCCGCCATCACAGGGTGACGAGCAGCCTGTTCTGCCGTTGGGGTCTTCGGTTTGGACCGTGCTTAGTCTGGACTCTCAGCTCCGACCTGTTCGCCTTGGGTGGCCCTACCAGGAGTACAAGACTCCAGGCAACATAGCTTGGAGAATCACTGGGACACACAAGCCTCTCCACCACGACAAGGTGACGGTCCAGAGGAGACTGACTCACATAATACAAAGAGCAAGACAGGATCATGGCAAATAATAATGCACAGGATAAACATACCCAAGAATGAATATACTCCAACTGAGGGCAAGGAAAAACATACTAATACTAATAATGAGTCCAAACAAGAACATAAGGCATGGACAGGGTCTGACCAGATTACGCTCAAAGCACTATCAAAAAAAAAAAAAAAAAAAGAACCCTCACAGGGTGGGTGGAGGGGTTACAAGGCCAGTCAGGCCGAAACAGACCCTTACCCCCCACAGAGTTCAAACCCCCAACACAAAGTCTTGTGGGGCCAACACAAGTCCAAATCCCTAAAACGGGTCGAGTGGTCTGTCCCAGTCCATGGCCCACCGGACCAGAGCACAGAGTGGATCAGGTGGTCTGCACTGTCCTTAGGCCACCGAACCACAAAGCAAGGTGGAACAACTGCCGCAGGGGCACAGAGCTTGCTAAATGGTAACAAGGGAGCGCTATGCTCTGCGACTGGTGCCTGCAGCATGCTGACTTCAGAAGCCAACAAAGGAAGCCCCCCAACCTCTGGAATGATGATGGGTGGAGGTCCCATGACCTCTGGAATGTCGAGTGAAGGTTCCCTGACCTCTGCAACGATGGGTGGAGTGGACTGCTCAACCTCTGGAACAACGATGAGTGGAGGTCCCTCGACCTCTTTAGCGACAGGTGGAGGTCCCCTGACCTCTTGAATGACGACAGGTGGAGCGGACTGCTTGACCGCTGGAACAACAGCAGGTGGAGCAGACTGCTTGACCTCTGGAACAACAACGGGTGGACTAGACTGTTCAACCTCTGGAACAAGGATTCATGGAGTGAACTGCTAAACTTGTGTGGAGGTCCCTTGCCTTCTGGAACAACGACGGGTGGAGTGTGCCTTTCAGGCGATGGTGGAGCGTGCACCTTGGAGACAACTGTAGCTGTAGCGTGCAACACCATCCCTGACATAGGCACCTTGGACTTGGGGGAAGAAATAGAGGACAGGTCAGTACAGGAACCAACATTAAAGCTCGGAGCAGGAAGGACAGAAGCAGATGGGAGCTGCAACTGGGTTTCCCTGTCAGGAGTAAGGCAAGACTCTTTTAGTATAGATGTTAATGATACTAAATGAGGTACTTGCCTTAACTCCCGCTCCACTGTTGGTGAGGTCCCTATGACTATGCTGCTGGAGAGGAGACAAATGAGGTGTTCTGAGATGCAGCAGCGGGCAAGGGCACCAGTGCAGCAGATGTGGGAGCCAGCACTGCAGGTGTGATGACAGGCGATGCAGCTGCCATGGAAACCAATTTGGGAGAGCCCTCTGAGGCTGAAACACTCTGTGAGGCTGGAATAGGAGTGTGCATGTGGAGAGGAGCAGTCACTACTGGAGCATGCACGTGGAGAGAAGCAGTCTCAACAGGAGCATGCACGTGAAGAGGAGCAGAGGCTGCTGGGGAGCTCCTCCTCTCGGACGTGGAGGTGGAGACAACTTCAGGAGGGAGAGGAAGAGCAGAGGTGAAAGGCAGCATGGAGATAGTAGCAGAAACAGTTAGCAAGGGATCAGAAACAGTGGGTGGCTGTGACTGGGAACCCTCGCTCCGAGCAAAGCAGTATGTCTCATTAATGGGTTTTAAAACAGATGAATGTACTTGCCTTGCTCCACCCTCTGCCACTGCTGGAGCTGCCGCTGGTGATCCGAGGAAATTCCTCTGAGCGGCTGCAGAAAACCCTTGGAGTGTGGACGAGACGGTCTCTGGAGTCGCCGCTGGTACAGGCGAGATGGCCTCAGAGAATGTTGCTGAGACGCCAACTTTGAGAGGAACTGCTGACGAAGCTGCAGGTAAAGAGGTAGGGAGCGAAACAGTGATTGAGGCAATCTCCGGCAACATTGCAGACGTCATGACAGGCGGGGCGAACAGCTCAGGCGAAACAGGTGGAGCACGAGCTGGTGTGTGTGCCATGCAGAGAGCTGGTGCTGGTGGATGGCGTTGAGAGGAGCAGTGTCTCCTAAAGACCTCCTTCCACCCGGGACCGACAGACGCCAGTATCGATACCCGAGACTGCTCCCTCTCAATGGTGGATGTCTCCCTAGACACCTGTAGTGCAGCGGGCTGCTGCCTGGGAGGTGGAGATGGGGTTGGAGCTGGTGCGCGATGTGGAGAGAGAGATGTCGGAGCTCGGGGACGCTTCTTCATCCGCGCAGGTCGTGGGATTGCAGAAATGTCTTCCACCATCATCTGATACATCTGCCGGAGGGTTAAGATGAACTGGAGCAGCTCAGCAAGCTTGGGGTAGTGCCACAGGCAGGGGAATGCTCCCGTTACCCCAGCCGCAGCGTCCAGTCACTCCAGTGCTTCCTCCGGCGTGCAAGAGGTATAAACATCTGAGGTGAGACTCTCAAGGAACTTGACCGCTAGTAGCTTATCCACGTTGGCACCCTCGGCCACCAGTCTCCTCCTGCCTGCTGAGTCCAAGCAGGGTAGCATCATGCTTTCATTTTTGCCCGCTGAGTCCTTCACTGATGGTGCTCTACTGTCAGATTTGCCCCTCCAGGGCTTAAGGATGGACTTACGTGCAGGACAACGTTTAGGCATATTTATTAACAACAAAAAACAGCTTGAGGGCTGAAGAACATTAAACAGAGCTGAAACGTAATGATACAGCAGCTGAGAGGTGTGCAGACAATGACAAGAGTGCTGTACTGAAAATATGGCGTGATCAGAATATATAGACCAGAATGATTACACAATGAGGCACAGCTGTGAATGATTAACAACAAACAAACAGAGGAGCAGAATGAACTGAGAGTGCTGTCATATAATATAAAGGGCAAGACAGGATCATGGAAAATAATAATGCACAGGATAAACATAGCCAAGCGTGAATATAACTGAGGCCAAGGAAAAACATACTAATAATAATAACACTGGTCAACACCAAATTTATTGTCTAAGTTTGTTTAGCTGATTTAGAACAATTTTGATGTGCTGAATCCAAAAATCACATTGGTTTTGCTGAATCAGGTCAACTTTTTGAACTATGGCCACATGTCTTTTTTTTACCTTTTTTGTTTACATGTACGGGTATTTTCACTTTATATGATACAAAATTCTTTTTTATTTCTTGAAATTTCTCCAACTATGAAGAGTTTGCATGCGCCAATTTATGACTAATTGGTATTTTTATTTTACAGGTGATGGACTGGCGATCTGTCCAGGGTGTACCCTGCCTCTCGCCCAAAGATGCTGGGATAGGCTCCAGCCACCCCCTCCGCGACCCGAAAAGGATTAAGCGGAAAAAGATGTTTGGATGGATTTTACAGGTGATTTAAATGGCTTCGACCAGAAGATTTTCTAAAAATAAGTCCCATGTATTCTGCTACATCTGCAGAGAATACACCATTGTTTCCAACAGGAATCCAGTCACAAGTTTCATAAAGTGTGCTTACCATGCTTATTTTGGTATAAAACTTGGTGACCAGGATAAAGCTTGGGCACCACACATGGTATGCAAGGCATGCACTGAGTATCTGCGTCAGTGGACCAAGGGCAAGAAGAGGTGTCTGAAGTTTGGAATTCTCATGGTTTGGAGGGAGCCGACAAACCATGACACTGACTGCTACTTCTGCGCGATTGATGTAACTGGGCTCAACAGAAAGAACCTGACCTGATCAAGAGAAACGGATGTCATTTTCGGATTCAGCGGTGCAAAATTGTTTTAAATCAGCTGAAAAAACACAGACAACTTACAAAAAATTATTTTTGTAATGTTGTGTAATGAGTCCAAACAAGAACATAAGGCGTGGACAGGGTCTGACCTTGTCCAGACCACGACACGGTCTTGGTTTAATTGGACCTCAGTGCTGCTTTCGATACAGTTGACCATGACATATTGCATTACAGATCAGAAAACTGGGTGGGTCTTTCTGCCATAGCACTTAACTGGTTTGAATCCTGTTTAAAGGACATATACTATTTTGTGTCCACAGGTAATTATACATTTGAGTGCAGAAAAAGGATAAGTGGAGTTCCTCAGGATTCTATTCTGGGGCCTCTTCTATTCAACATCTATATGCTCCCACTGGCTGACATTACGGAAAGCCACAAAATATGTTATAGTTATGCAGATGAAATTTATATAACCATGTCACCAGGTGATTATAATCTCTTACAAACACTCATTAAGTGCTTTGAGCAAATTAATAATTGGATGGTCCAGAATTTCCTTCAGTTAAACAAAGACAAAACAGTGGTAGTCATCTTTGGAGCCAAGGAAGAACAGTTAAGAATCAGGGCTCAGCTTCAGTCTGTAAAATTGTAAAGCACAAACCAAGCCAGAAACCTAGGTGTCATTATTGACTCAGGCCTAAATTTCAGCAGCCACATCAAGTCAGTCATGAAGTCAGCCTACTATCATCTCAAGAATATTTCTAGAATTAAACGACTAATGTCTCAGAGTGACTTAGAAAAGCTGGTCCATGCATTTATTTTTAGTAGACTTGATTATTGTAACAGTGTACTTACTGATCTGCCTAAAAGGTCAATCAGACAGTTGCAGCTGTTTCAGAATGCTGCTGCTCGAGTCCTCACCAACACCATAAAAGTGGATCATATCACTCCAGTTCTAAGATGGCTTCACTGGCTTCCTGTCCGTCAAAGAGTTGATTTTAAAATACTGCTGCTGGTTTATAAAGCTTTGAATGGGCCAAAATATATATCAGTTCTTCTGGTTCTTTATGAACCTTCCAGGCAGCTCAGGTCATCTAGAACAGGTTTGTTGTCTGTTCCCAAAGTTAAAACCAAACATGGAGAAGCTGTTTTCAGTTTTTATGCACCATATATGTGGAATGAACTACCATAAAACTGCAGGTCTGCGAACACTGTTGCTTCTTTTAAATCAAACCTTAAGACTTTCCCGTTTGCTACTGCATTTGATGACCTACTATGATTAATAATTCTTACTACTGTGCTTTTATTGTTCTTTTATTTTTAACTAATTTTTATATCTTAATGCATTTTGTTTTAATGTAAAGTACTTTGAATCACTTTGCTGTTGAATTGTGCTATATAAATAAATTTACCTTACCTTACCTTCAGCTTTTATGCAGCTTTTTTTTTTAACACCATTGATACTGGAACATTTATAATACAGTCATTGTATTATAAATTATAATTGAGTCCCAGTACCTGCAGATCACATGGCAAGTACATTTGACCTTAGATAAATCCTTGAACCAATATTCTTTATTTGCAGATTATGTCAAAAAATTATCAGATTTTGCATCTTCAGTTTCATAAAGTCTGCCATCTTATTTTGATGAAACTGTCATATAGTTCAACCCTATACCCTAATAATCTATGGTAAGAAAATTATATTTTCTGGCAAATTCATTTTTTCAGGTGTTTCAGGCATAATTTTTTGGGCTCCTTAAACACTCTCCATAACACATCTATGATTATTCATAATTAATGTGGAAAGCGGTGACAGGTATGGTTTTGTTCACATGTGATGATGATGTGTGTAGGAACGAGGAAGGTGTGTGCTGAACCTCTTGAACTTGTAGATGAGGAACACAGCGAGGCCCAGGAACACCACAGACAGGAGCATGAGCATGGCCGAGCTGCTGTGTCTGGGGCTGGAGTCCACCAGGGGCGCTGTGGGGGGAGGGGGAAGATGATGAGCAAAAACCCGATTTACTCTGACTTTTCCCTCATGCATTTGTAGAGTACACAAACAGAAAGCATTCTGAGAAGCTTTTCCTTTTAATATCTCATGTGTCATAAGGTGTAGCGGCATGAAATTGCTGTTTCTAAGACGGTGACAGGCGCAGGAAATTCAAACATTTCAGGTGGATTTGAGACGGTTAATGCCTGTGTTTGCGTCTCGCACTGGAACTCCAGCCGAACATGCTCTCAGCACGATTAATATCACAGTACATGGTTTTGCTCTTAAGGCTTCAACCTTAACTTGTCCTCGTTGCTTTAGAGGCCACACTAATGTCCATTGCTGGAGAAAAAACACAGTGCAGCTGTGCACTGTTTCAATGCGGCTCGCTTAAGGAGAGAGAGGCGTGTATGATGCTGACCTTTCCCAAGCAGCTCCGAGGTTTTTTAGACCTTTTCTGGGGAGGTGAGACATAAAGAGAGATCCAGTTGGGTGCACCTCCGATGTCATTAGAGTGACGAACACGCCAGGCGGTTAATGCCCATCAGTCTGAGCTATGGACAAACACTCACGGCTGACTCAAGGTCAGATGTGTCCGGGCGCAGGGTACAAAAAAAGATAGAAGCATGCTGAGGATCAGAGGTGGGCAGCAACGAGTTAGGTTTACTCCAGGAACCTTTTCATATAATTGTACTTTACTGAACTTTTAATCTTGAATATCAGGAAGAAAAGCACATTTGGTCATACTTTCTTTACAAACAGATAAGAAATGTACATATTAAAACTAAAAAACAGGTAGTATCAGCCCTTATTCTGAGTCATTACGCTTGCACTTCATGGTACACTGGTCTTGCTAAAATATACAAAACTAGCCTACAATGTTCACAACATAAAATTATGCAGTTTATGTTAAATGCACCAACCAGAACACACATAGGAGTTTGTGAATTTGAGATGCTGGATATGTTACCTGTTGAGTTTCATGTCAGACAGTTAAAATTAAATCAGGTTTTTAATATTTTTCATGGTTCAGGTCCAAATTATCTCTCCTCAGCTTTTGATTGGATACGTAATCGTCATCATATTAACACAAGATCAGGCACCATGTTCTTCCAAATCCCCACTGTTAAAGCTTTTGGGGGGACTTCCTTTCAATATACCAGTACTCTTCTGTGGAATGACTTACCTCCACAAATTCAGTGTGTAAACAGCAAACCTCTTTTTAAGAAGCTGGTCAAAAAACATCTATTTTTAAGGCTTAACAGTAAGGAGGAACACTCCTTTATATTTTATTAATTTGTTTAATCCTGTTTTTGTCACATTTTAATCTGTGTATTGGCACCACAATGGAAATAAGTGCTGGCACTTTAATGTATTATCCTACTTTAAAGAATGTATTTATAGATATATATTGTATGTATAGTATTTATATGTACATTTTATTGATTGAAAATCAACTCTTACTTTTGACTTCACTGATTGTAAAACTGATTAGAAACCTGCTTGTTTAAACTGCAGTAACCTTTTCTTAACACAGCATCTCTAGTCATGTTAGTAAAATTTTCTTGTAGATTACAAAGCTTTTTTCTTGCAAATTTGAAATTTCTTTCTGGTTAATTTGCAATTTTTTGTTGTAAATTTGACATTTTTTCCTTGTATTGTATATGGGCAACTTTTTTCTTATGAATTTGAAACTTTTTTCTTATAAATTAGAAATTTTTTATTGTAAATTTGAAACTTTTTTCTTAAAAATTTTAAACTCTTTTCTTGCCAATTTGCAGTTTTTTTTCTTGTAAATTTGCAACTTCTTATTGTAAATTTGAAATTTTCACTTGTAGATTTGAAATGGCTTTCTTATAAAATTAAAACAATTTTTCTTTTACATTTTAAATTTGAAACTTTTTATTGTAAATTTGAAACAACTTTTCTGATATGAAAATTTTTCTTGTAAATTTGAAACTTGTTTCTTGTAGATGTGCACCTTTTCTTGTCAATTTGCATTTTTTTTCCCTTGTAAGCTTGCAACTTTTTATTGTAAATTTGAAATTTCTTCCATGTAGATTTGCAACTTTTTCTCATAAATTTGTAACTATTTTTCTTATAAATATAAACTTTTTCTTGTAAATTTGAAACTTTTCTCTTGTAGATTTGAAACTTTTTTTGTAAATTTGCAACTTTTTGCTTGTAGATTTGCAACTTTTTTCTTGCCAAATTGCATTTTTTTTTCATGTGAATTTGAAACTTTTTCTCAATTTGCGACTTTTTATAGTAAATGTGAAACATTTTTCTTGTAGATTTGAAACTTTTTTTGTAAATCTGAAACATTTTCCTTATAGACTTGTAATTTTTTTTCTTATAAATTTGAAACTTTTTCCTGTAAATTTTAAGGTTTTTTCTTGTAAATTTATAACTTTTTCCTCAATTTGCTACTTTTCCCAGTAAATCCACACCTTTTGTCCTGAAAGATTTGCAACCTTTTTGTCATAACATTGCAACGTTTTTACCTGTAAATTTGCAATTTTGTTTCTTGTAGATTTGCAACTTTTTCTTGCAAATTTACAACTTTTTCTTGGAAGTCTGCAACTTTTAATTGTAAATTTGAAATGTTTTTCTTTGTGATTTGCAACTTTTTGTTATAAATTTGCAACTTTTTTCTTATAAATTTGAAAATATTTTCTTATAAATTTGAAACTTTTTTCTCGCAGATCTGAAGCTTTTAATTGTAAATTTCCAACATTGTTTCTTGTCAATCTGAAACTTTTCATGCAAATTTGCAACTTTTTATAAGAAATCTACAACTTTTTATTGTAAATTTGAAACTTTTCCTTGTAGATTTGCAACTTTTTTCTCATATATTTGAAACTATTTTTCTTGAAAATTTGAAACTTTTTTCTTGTAGATTTGAAACTTTTTTCTTGCCAGTTTGCTTTTTTCTTGTATATTTGCAACTTTTACTCAATTTGTAACTTCTTCCCTGTAAAGTTGCAACTTTTTTTTGTAAATTTGAAACTTTTTCCTTGTAGATTTGTAACCTTTGCCTTATAAATTTGAAACTTTTTCTTGTAAATCTGCAGTTTTTTCTTGTAAATTAGCAACTTTTTCTCGATTTACAACTTTTTCCTGTAAATCCACACCTTTTTTCCTGAAATATTTGCAATCTTTTTGTCATAAATTTGCCATTTTTTTTTTGTAAATTTGCATTTTTTTTCTTGTATATTTGCAACTTTTTATATTGGTAAATTTGCATTGGTTTTTTTGTAGATGTGAAATTTTTTCTTGCAAATTTGCATCTTTTTTCTTGTAAATTTGAAACTTTTCTCTTGTAGATTTGAAACTTTTTCTCAATTTGCAATATTTTCCTGTAAGTCTGAACCTTTTTTCTGAAAAAAATTGCAAACTTTTAATCAGAAACTATATACTATTTTTTCTTGTAAATTTGCAGCTTTATTATAAATTTGAAACTTTTTTGTAATAAATTGGAAACTTTTTCTTGTAATTTTGAAACGTTTTTCTTGGAGATTTTTTTGTTTTTAATTTGCAACTTTTTTCTTGTAAATTTACAACTTTTTCTCTATTTGCTACTTTTTTTCTGTAAATCTGCACCTTTTTGTTCTGAAAAATTAGCAACCTTTTTGTCATAAATATGCAACTATTTTTCCTGTAAATTCACAGCTTTTTTCTTGTAGAAAGTAGATTTGCAATTTAAAAAAAAGTCACTTTTTATTGTAAGTTTGAAACTTTTTCTTGTAGATTTGAAACTTTTTGTAAATTTGAAACTTTTCCTTGTAGACTTGAAACTTTTTTCTTATAAATTTGAAACTTTTTTCTTATAAATTTGCAACTTTTTTCTTGTAGATTTTAAATGGGGTTTTTTTTGTAAATTTGCAACTTTTTTCTTGTAGATTTGAAACTTTTTTCTTGCCAATTTGCTTTTTTTTCTTGTATATTTGCACCTTTTTCTCAATTTGCAACTTCTTCCCTGTAAATTTGCAACTTATTCTTAAAAATTTGAAACTTTTTTCTTGTAGATTTGAAACTTTTTGTAAATTTGAAACTTTTTCCTTGTAGACTTGTAACTTTTTTCTTATAAATTTGAAACTTTTTTCTTATAAATTTGAAAATTTTTATTGTAAATTTGCAACTTTTTTCTTGTAAATTTGCAACATTTTGTTTGGAAAAATTTGCAACCTTTTTGTCATAAATTTGCATGCATTTTTCCTGTAAATTTGCAATTTTTTTCTTGTAGAATTGCTTTTCTGTGTAGATTTGCAACTTTTTACTTGCAAATTTGCAACACTCATTTGAATGCTGGTTAAATTTTTATTCACTGTATTTAAACTGCAATTTGGGAATTTTTGAATTTTTAAACTGACAACTCAGATCACATTTTTGCACCTTTATTCTTACAAATTTGTACCTAATTTACATTTATACCTTTTTACGTTATGTTAAATTTGTGAACACCCTCCATCCTCTTGGCTGAAAAATACAAACTGCCAACTGCTTATACTTGATTTATCAACCTTATAAGGTTATGTTATTTTTACTTGACTACAGCTTCTGGCTCCTCTACCCACCTCTGCTGATGACTACCGGTCCCCAGACTGAGAGTTCTCCAGCTCTCCGTGTCATTCCCAATCACTGTTTCTCCACCAATCAGCTCTGACTCTATCAAACAACAATTTGCGCTTCATGTCAAGAGCGAGCTTCAAGGGTCTCGGATGTCAACGAGCCTCCCCCGGCCCACGCCGCCATTGACTTCTCGAGCAATTCCGAGTTCCTGCCTCTGCCCTCAAAAACTGTACAGTCTTCTTTTTCAAGGACTAAATAATCAACATAATTACACCCGGCGCAGCACTCATTTTGTGGTTGGATGGCTGTAAAAGAAATCGAACAGATGTTCAGCTTCTGATGGCGGGCATAAAACACCCCCTCGCCACCACCCACCCTCTCAAGGAGTCCCACTTAAAAATCACCCCAACCCCCCTGCGTTATTCCTTCGCCCAGGATGGATAGAGGCAGCCTGACAGGAATTTTAATTGGCGGAGCAGGAAAAGAATTCTCGTCGTCAAAACATGATTACACTTATTTCTCTCAGATCTTCCAGGTGAAAAATGGAAAAAAACAACGAGGCTGTAATTAAATTACCCCAGGAAGTTAATAGAGTTGATAACTTAGCGAGGAAATGTTTCTTACCCAGCGTTAGCTGTGTGTTGTAAACAATCACCCTGACGCCTGGCTTCAGCTCGAACTCCACCAGGTTCTGGTTCAGCGCGCCCACTATCACATCAGATGCCTGTTAAAGGGAACAAATAGCAAATGCGGGATTGACAGGAGCACCTGGAAAAACATGGACAGACTTCAAGGCTTATCATGAAAGTCAGAGGTACCCGCTCTAGCTCCTCCTCACTCTTTTTCTTGCCCTCTGACTGGTTCTTGTGAGGTAGCAGGAAGAGCTCGGCGGCGGTGGGAACTCCGGGGAACACGGCGACCAGCAGCTGCTCCTCAGGGAAGTCAGACACCTGTAACGTGGCAAAAAAGAGAAAGATTTTTTAATAATTTAATACAAGATTAGGAAAAATATTCCTCTGACAATAACACGTGAAAAGGAGCGAGCTGAAGTGGTTCAACATATTAGTGAAATTTCTTGGGCATGTCCAACTAACAGAAGACCCCAGGGCAGAACCAGAACTTAGTGGGGAGATGAAGTTTCAATCATTTCTGGCTGCACTTTGCTGATTTTCATGCTTTTTGCCCCTTGTCTTCTAAATAGTAAATTATTTAATTTCTGCCTTGTGCTCATAGGAATGGCTTCTTTTAAAAGGGGTGCGACTGGGTGCAAAGTCAGTGCATTGCTAGTTTATTTTATTCCCTTTGACCAACAAAAACTACAGGCCATATTATGACAGGGCTGGTTGATCAGTGTCACTGATGCAGAACGTTTATGGGTGTGTCCAAGTTCACTTCCTTAGCACAACGGCGTAAAAGCGAACCTTCCACCAGCGCATGACACAAAGAGGCCGGTCTAATTATTCAGAGGTGTGTTTTGGATAATCCAATCCAAAGCGCCCCTTCCTTTCCCTTTAATGCAAAGAAGAACATTATCTAAAGTGAATTCTGATCTTGATGGTTTAAGGCGGGTTTTGTGCTGACCAAAGCCCGTGTGTGTGAGCCAAACTGCACGCAATAGTAATGCTGCTTGGTAATAAGGAAGACATCAATCACAGTTGATGCCCAGCTAGTTATGTTAGAAAAAACAAACGGGGAAGAACGGGATGAAAAATCAGCTGAATGCGCACGGACGGTCATCTGTGCACTTTTCAGACAGACTTTCCGCAGTACTCCAGTGTTTTTGTTAGCTTCTGTCAGTGCATGGTTTGTCTTTTATGCCTTGCGTCACGTCGTCAAATTACCAGTAGACAGTGTGCCCGCTACACGCTTGGAAGAGGTGCCTCATTTCAAAGAGGTGTGGCGGTGCGCAATCTAATGTGCATTACTATTATAGTGTATTTCATGAGAATCCGCTTTTCATCAGGAAAAGGGAGGTCTATCGTCAGAAGCACATTGTTTAATGATATTTCAGTGGCGTGTTCTGACAACACACAGCTTCAGAGCTCAGGAAACGGTACTTGCTGGAATCCTGTAACAGTCATAATCGCCCGTCATTTTACTTATATGATGATCACACACAAGTTTTAGGGAAAGGAAAGTTAACGCACGGATCTATCAGAGGACTGACCCCCCATTGTAGCTTTAACTACTCACAGTAGCTGCGTGTCCAAGGGTCAATGAAACGGAGATAGGCACCGCCCCATACACCACATGGTGTCCCACATGCTGTAGAAGAGATTAATTTAACTAAGCTCCACAACAGCTACCTGTCAGAGGCTGCAGAGAGTGGGCTTGCTTCGTGGCAGAGGCCAGAGGCGGCAGATCACCTCCTTCCCCCTATAGGGGGAGACCCTCGGTTGGTGAAAGCAACAGGAGAGGGAGCACTCCATCTCCACACAGCCGGAAACAACTTCCATGCCATCGTTAATGCAAGTTTATGAAAGTTTGCACAGGCATCATCCTTTTTTCTTCATGTCTGTGTTGCATCCATGTGCACATTAAACAATTCAGTTGATTTTTACGGACCATTCCTCACCCTTTATTCTTTCTAACATAACTAACTGGGCATCAACTGTGATGGATGTCTTCCTTATTACCAAGCAGCATTACTATCACATGCATTTTGGCTCACACACACAGCGTTCATTCATTTATTCATCTTCTTCTGCTTAATCCTTTTTGGGTCGCGGGGGGGCTGGAGCCTATCCCAGCATCTTTGGGCGAGAGGCAGGGTGCACCCTGGACAGCTCGCCAGTCCATCGCAGGACCAACACAAAGAGACAGACAACCATTTACTGTCACATTCATACCTAAGGACAATTTAGAATCCTCAGTTTGATGCCAATTAACCTAACTTGCGTGTTTTTGGCATATGGGAGGAAACCGGAGAAATCCCGGAGTAAACCCACGCAGACACGGGGAGAACATGCAAGCTCCACACAGATCACTGTTGGTCGGGGGCTGGGATCGAACCCAGGATCCCCCGGCCAAGGGTGAGTTGCTGTGCTGCCGCAGTGCTAACCACTCCGCCACCGCACTGCCCATAGTCAGCGCAAAACCCGCCAAAACATGATGACCACAGTTCACTTTAGATAATGTTCCCCTTTGCATTAAATGGATGGGAAGGAGCACTTTGGATTGAATTACCCAAAACAAACCTCTGAATGATCACACCGGTCTCTCTGTGTCATGCGCTGGTGGAAAGTTTGTTTTTATGCTGTTGTGATAAGGACATGAACTTGGAAACGCCCATAAATGGTTCTGCATCAGTGACAACTGATCAGCTGCCCCCTCTGTTGTAATATGGTTGCATGACTGTTACAAGATCCCAGCGCATGCTGTTTCCTGAGCTCTGGAGCTGTGCGAAGTCAAAACACACCACTGAAATATCATTAAACAATGCGCTTCTGACGACTGACCTCCTTTTTCCTGATCAAAAGCGTATTCTCATGAAATGCATTACAGTATAATAGTAATTGTGCATTAGATTGTGCGCCGCCGCACCTCTTTGGAATGAGGCATCTCCTCCCAATGCGGAGCAGGCACACTGTCTGCTGGGAATTTGATGGCGTGATGCAAGGCATAAAAAGCAGACAATGCACTCACAGAAACTAACAAAAACACTGGTGCACGGCAAAAAGTCTGGCGGAAAAGTGTGCGGATGACCATCAAAATAGGACCCTACGTCTAAACTCAGTGGCACTTGAGCAATCACTTTTAAAAATCCATGAAGTCACAAAACGTACTGCTTGGGCCTCCAAATGAAAATAAAACAAAAACAAAGGTAGGCTGGATTTATGCTCCTTTTCCATGTTTCGAGTATGCACTTGGTTGTATACGTATATGCTTCTTTTTTGCGTGTACCAGGCCAAGCAGATGGTGCAGTTTCACTCCAGCTCGAAAGGTAACGCCAAGGAGGTCAGACGTGCAAGTTTGTTCACTGGTTATACAAGAGACAAAAGAATCCATTTTGTGGGTTTGCTATTATTTTGCTTTTCCTCTGGTCATGCTGCTGCTGCTACTGCAACAACCACAGAGATATAACAACCACCGCGTCTTCCTGTTCGTCTACTTTGTCTTTTCTTTTAATGTCGTTTAGAGTGGTGCCCCCGTTTGGATGGGAGATTGACTATTACGCATGCGCAATAAACGCGTATGGGCAAAGCCGTCACAAAATTTGGGCTGCACACAGCCAGCCATGGAGGGGCCCTGCAACCGGAGATGATGACGAAATTTACATCACCGAAGCCTCGTGGTTAAGCGGACGGGGAACATGGAAAGGAAGCACAAACCCAGCTTTAGTGTTAGGAGTAGACTTCTAGATATTAGGAAGAAAGGAGCTGGACAACTCAATCTTGTGCTGGGAGACAGAAGAAGCATTTCAACATCTTTAAGTCTCACTCCCACCTAGTATATACCAAACCAACTTAACCTGAACCAGATGTTCAGGCTTGCTGGCACCAGAACTGTTATTTTCCGAAGTTCTCTCATGGGTAACACAAACAGTCTATAAATCATATTCTACTTTGACATTTGCTTCTTTTCCAGCTCTGCTGCCGACTTCATCACAGTCACGTTATATTTCAAAGTTCAATCTTACAGTTAGCCTACGTGTCCATCAAGCTCATTTTTTCCACTTCTGCACATCTATTTTCGGTTCATTTTCTACGTCGTCCAGCATTTCAGTGCTCTCTGAGCAAAAATGCTCTCAGTGGCGAGCATATTTTGTTGCTGTGCTCAAGGTGCTGAAAGTTGAAAAGTACCGTAGAGCTCATTAGCAATACACCTCTCTAATCAGCCAATCAGAATTAGACTAAACGTATACCACAATCAATATTTAACAGCAAAGGCTTGGAGAGATGCATGTTTTCTTATCAGCTAGATGCAGTTTAGTGGAGTTAGTAAAGAGCTTCAGGGACAACCCTTAAATCCCGATGGCAAGCTTTGAGTGGCAGGTCAGGCGGTTGCAAGGATATATAGCAGAAACCTTTTATCTTTGAAGATCACCTGTGGTCCTCTTTTTTTTTTTTTGGCTATTTTAAGAGATTTACCTCACAAATTAAGCACTTAAAAATAAATTAGCAGTCTGTGTGAATGCATCATTTTCATGTAAATCTGCAGCTTTTTATTGCAAATTTGAGACTGAGATTTTCCCTTAAAACTATTTTCTTGTGTCCCTCTTAAATTTGCAACTTTTTTGTCACGAATTTACAGCTTTTTCTTGTAAATTTGTAAGTTTTTTTGAAGAAGCCGGCAACATTGGTGGCCTATATTCATGTTGCTAACATTTTTCCTCACTGCTACGGTGGCTGTGTTCTCCTTTGGCAATAAAGACGGCGCTTACAGCTTCACAAAGAGACACAGAAAGTGTTGACCTTTATTGCAGGTCCATAAGTGGAAGCACATAATGTATTTTCAAGTTTGAATTCTTAGTGCAGAACGGCGAACAATACAGCATTTTTTCTTCGGCAGTTCGTACGGCACGAATGTGAAAAAACTACAACTCAGCAGCCTTCACACAACAAACAGCCACTGGTCCTTTGAAATGATTCAAAGAGACAATTTCCTCCACGTTTTACGGCTTCTGTTTTCATCACTGTCAAAAAAATTAGAACAAACACCGAAGTCAAATAAAAACGTGTCTGTTTTTGTTTCCAGGAAAGCCTCTCTCTCTCCCTCGCTCTGTGACCGTCAGCTTTCAACCGGAGCACGCCGGAGCGGAGGGAGAAGGGTGGTGACTGCTCTTCATTTCAGAGCCTGTGATGTGTTTATGCTTTTCCCCGTGGCCCGGGGCAGCCAGCGGGTGGAGGTGGGTGAAGCCAAAGCACATCAATTATAAAGCAGAGAAATCACTATTTGAGTACCTGAGTAGTGGACAAATGATCGCTGTGGGCAAATCTCGCAAAGACAGGGGCAGTAAAGTGAACAGGCCGACAGTGGAGGCCCAGAAAAATAAAATCAATGTACTTGGGATCACTCTCAGAGCAACCAGTCATTAGTTGCAAAGTGCTCCCCTCTTTTTTTTTTTGATGTGAAACATATCTTATTGGCATGGAAAAGCGGGAGGAGGTGGGAGCTCCCCAGGTGGGTCGGCCTCCGTCTGGTTTGATCCGCGAGTCTTTAAAATGCAACACTGTGCAAGCTGATTTCACGAAATGTTATTTGAAGAGGCTGAACTCCAGAGGGATCCCGCAGAGAAAGGCATTATGCTTCACACATTCAGTTCATATTTATCTTCATATTTACTGTAACAACTAAGTTTGGCCTTTAGCTCAAATCTAATATGAATGAATCCCTTTGAGAGTTCACATTCTTTGGCGAATTGGTTATCTTTGGGTCGTGTGTCGCCAACATATTAAAGCATTTCTCTTCAAATTTCTTTCTAAAGAGAAACAAGGTCTGTGACGCCACACTGCCTGATTCTGCTCGGCATCTTCAGCGGGAATAAATAGTCTGACACCAAGTTCTATGTTGGCAGGAGGTGATATGAGGGGGGATAACGGGGGATGCTATCTCCTTCGTCAGCAAAATGACTCAAAAGCATCCTGCTTGTAACCTGCCGCCCCCATTCAGAGGGGTAAATCCAGGTGATCAAGAGAAAACTTTGCCCTCAATATCATCGTAAACCTTTCTATGTCATGTTACGTGTCATTTCTCATAAATTTGTCATTTTTTTCTCTAACAACTTGACTTTTTTCTCACAACTTTGCAATTTTTTCCTGTAAATCTTCCAACTTTTTTCTCAAAAATTTTAAAAATCTTTCCTCATGAATTTATGACTTTTTTCTCAAAAATTTGCAACTTTTTTCTCATCAATGGACATTTTTTTTCATAAATGTATGATTTTTTCTCAAAATTTTGCAGCTTTTTCTCAAAAATTTGACTTTTTTCTTGAACATTCACAATTTTTCCTGTAAATTCGCACCTTTTTTCTCAAAAATTTTCAACCTTTATCCTCCAAAAATTTTAATTTTTTCCTCAATCTGCAACTTTTTTTCTCATAAATTTGTGATTTTTTATCCTCAAATTTGCTAGTTTTTTCTTATTAATTTGCTATTTTTTTCTTGAATACTGATAATTTTTTCCTCTAAATTTTCTACTTTTTTCTCGTAGATTTGCAACTTTTTTCCTTTAAAATGTAAATTAAAATTTAATTTAAGGTACACAACAGAGAATCACAATTCTCATATAATGTAAGAAGCCGCCAACAGTTACTATAATTTATAAATTGTAAGCATCCATGAAGTACTTATACACGGACTGTGAGGAGGTGGACACAGGAGGCTGCTGATGCACTGCAGGACTGCTTCGAGACCACAGACTGGAGCGTACTCTGTGAACCACATGGGGTGGACATAGACAATATGACCGACTGCATCACAGAATACATTAGATTCTGTGAAGACATGACCATGCCAGCTCAGACTGTACGCTGCTTCTCCAACAACAGACCATGGGTCACCAGTGACCTGAAAGCACTTCTGAACAAAAAGAAGAGAGTTTTTAGGGCTAGAGACAAGGAGAAGCTGAGGGGAGTGAGCATGAGCTGAGAGAGATGCTGAGGAGGTGCAAGGACAATTATAGGAGGAAGTTGGAAGAGAAACTCAGGAAAAACAACACTAAAGATGTGTGGGAGGGAATGAAACAAATGGTGACTACAGATCGGGTGGAGAAAAAGCTGGAGAGACTCCGTCAGCGGAAGGCTTCGGGCCCTGATGGCATCTCCGCCAGGACCCTGAGGACCTGTGCCAACCAACTAGCTCCGGTACTGAAACACCTGTACAACCTGAGCCTGAGTCTGGAGAGAGTACCGGTGCTGTGGAAGACATCCTGCCTGGTTCCTGTCCCCAAGAAGTCATCTCCATCGGGTTTGAATGACTACCGACCAGTTGCCCTCACATCTCATGTGATGAAGGTCCTGGAGAGACTGGTCTTAGCCCACCTGAGGCCGCAGGTGAAGACATGGCTGGACCCTCTGCAGTTTGCATATCAGCCCCATTTAGGAGTTGAAGATGCTGTCATCTACCTGCTGCAACGAGCCCATCTGCACCTGGATGGTGGAGGAGACACTGTGAGAATCACTTTTTTTGATTTCTCCGGTGCCTTTAACACCATCCAGCCACTGCTGCTGGGTGAGAAGCTGCGGGTGATGGGGGTTGACAGCTCTGTGATCTCCTGGATTACTGACTACCTGACAGGCAGAGCACAGTTTGTCTGGCTGGGCAATGTCTGGTCTGGAGTGGTGGCTAGTGATACGGGAGTTCCACAGGGGACTATGCTCTATGTACCTCTATGTAATATGTACCAGTCACCTGTTGAGAAGGGTTTGTGGTCACTTTACTGTTGCACCAGTGGCTATTTAGCATGCTAGCAGTTTGGCTTTGGCACACTTCGCTTGCTTTTTCTTGGCCTTTTCAGATGAAAGATCGAGATGGGAACTTGCAATATATATCACAATACTCGGCGTATCACAAGATCATGATAGTATCTCATGGCAGCCCAAGTACTGTGATATTATATCGTGCAGCCTCTGGTGAATCCAACCCCTACTAATTCCTCCATCATTCTGTCATGTGTAGTTGTGTAAATCTGTGGAAAAGACACATTTATCATGAAATAATGAAAAACTCATGCAAGCATTTAAGTACTTTGTTTTTCTCAAAAATCTGCAAATTTTTTTCATAAATTTGTGACTTTTTTCTCAAAAATTTTAATTTTTCCTGTAAATTTGCCCTTTTTTCCTCAAACATTTGCAATTTTTTTTCATGAATCTGCAACTTTTTTCTCATAAATTTGAGACTTTTTTTCTCAAAAATTTATGACTTTCTCAAAATTTGCCACTTTTTTCTCATAAATTTGCAACTTTCTTCTCATAAATTAGTGATTTTTTCTCAGAAATTTGCAGCTTTTTCCTCAAAATTTTATAACTTTTTCTCAGCAGTTTACACCCCTTTTCCTGTAAATTTTGTAACTTTTTCTCATAAATTTCCAACTTTTTTCCTCTAAAATCTGCAACTTTTTTCTCTTAAATTTGTGACTTGTTCAGAAAATTTTGCAACTTTTTTCCTGTAAATTTTCAAAATGTTTTCTAAAAAATTTGAAATTTTTTTCATAAATTTGAACCATTTTTCTCATAATTTATAACTGTTTTTTCATGAATCAGCAACTTTTTTCTCATAAATTTGCTACTTTTTTTCTCATAAATTTACAACTTTTTTTCTCATGAATCTGCAGCTTTTTTTCTCATAAATCTGCAACTTTTTTCCTCCCTTAAATTAACAATTTTTCACTCATCTGGATGCTGGTTAAATTCTTATTCTGTGTAATTATATTGTATTCTGTGACTTTTTATTTTTTTTTAAATTGGACTCGCATTTTTGCACCTTTATTCTTGCAAATTTGTGCCAGTTTACATGTATACGTTTGTACCTCATGCTAAATTGGTGAATACCCCATCCCCTTTGCTAACAAGAGCACTCTGAGGCGAGTGCAATATCCCACACCTCCATTTTCTTTGATGATCCCAATATTTAGTGTCAGGGTCTGAGCATAATCTAAGGACCTTGCTCACACTTTAAGTTTATTCTTATCATTTTCTGTGTTTATCTTTATTATGATTACCTAGTTGCTTTTGCATTATTTATCCCGGTCATGTCGTTAGTTCTGATCTTCATCATGTGTGACCATTATCCCTGCCTCAGTATTGCCATTGTGTTTATTATTATAATCCTGGGTTGTTTGTATTGTTCATTCCATGTGTTGTCCTTTGATTTCTATGTCATCGTTGTTGTTGTCCCATGGTCATGTTTCATGTGTTCCTGTTTACCTTTTGTCCCAGTCCCTCATGTTTTCCGTGCCGATAGCCACACACTGCTGTCTCTGATTGCCCATGATTGCTCTCACCTGTGCTGTGTCTGCTAATTATCCCCGTCTATATATGTGTTTGTCATTCCTTGTCAGGCGTGGCGTCCTTGTTTCGTGTTGGCGTGATTACACGCTTCCGTGCTGCCTGTTCGTGCCTTTGCCCACTATTATCCTGCCTGTTAGAAGTCTGCCATGTTTTGCCCATGTGCTGCTTTATTTTCTGTTTTCTGTTCAGTCAAGCAATAAATAATTGTTTACTAAATTCGCCTGGCGTTTGGGCTCTCACCTTCCTCGCCCCGGAGGGTCTCCCCTAACAGAAGGACGCCACCAGTCCAGGACCCACCGGGCAAAAAGAAGAGGAGGAGATGGAGAGGGGGAGAATGGCCCATTATGAAGGTGCTTTGAGATTTGATTTCTGCAGCCCACAGTGCACACTCCCTGCAGAAAGCCATGGACTGCTAGGGGGCCGTGGTCAACATCCTCGAAGCCCGCCTGATCCTGCGCTCCATCCCATGGCTGCCGGGCTTCCTTTCCCTCTGCTGCCCAAACCACTGGTCTCCTCCTCGCCAGAGTCAGCAGCCCCCCGCCAATATTATCTCCCGTGGAGCCCACTGCCCCCCTGAACCTGCGCTCCATTCCATGGCTGCAGGGGCTTCCTCTCTCTCTGCTGCCCAAACCACCGGTCTCCTCCTTGCCAGAGTCAGCAATCCCCCACCAATGTAATCTCCTGTGGAGCCCACTGCACCACGGACCCCTTGGGAGATATCTGCCGCTGAGAGAAAAGAATTGTGGGAATCTTGGTTGGCGTTCGGCGGGCCCAGGTGGAAGGAGGGCACTGGGAGATGCCACTCCTCTCAACGCTGTGTATCACCACTGGCTCCGGCTCTTCCCCAGACAGTTCCTGCCTTTCCTCTCTCCTCCTCCCCAAGTTCCACACCCGTGGATGTTGCCCACTGCTGGGAGCTGCAGGACCTCATCAGGGATGTGGGAGAGTGCTACACCCTTTGCCTGCACCTGGATGGGTGGGAGGACGCAGCATGGAGGGATGTGGCGTGGAGGTACGCTCATCAAATCATTGCAGCGAAGCCCCATCTGAGGGTGGACATTCCTGCTTTCCTCGATGATTTCCTGTGGTCTGACGAGTTTGCCTTCACGCCAGAAGAGGAGGAGCCATCATCTGTTCCTGAGGCCGGTACGCACCCACCGTTTGTTCCAGAGGCTGGAGTGCATCCACTGTTTGGTCCAGAGGCTAGTGCACACCTGCCATTTGTTCCAGAGGCCAGTGTGCACCCGCCGTTTATTCCAGAGGATGGCGAGTCTTTGCCTTATGTTCCTGTATTCGGTGCACTGCTGACACCTGTTCTTGAGCCCTGCGAGCCGCTGTCATCTGCCCCTGAGAGTGGTGCGCTCTAACCGTCAGTTCCTGAGTTCAGTGCGCTGCTGACACCCGCTCTGGAGGACTGCGCACTGCTGTCACCTGTTCCTGAAGTCAGCGCACCCTTGCCACCAATACCTGAGGTTAGTGCGCTACAATTATCTGTTCCTGAGTTCAGCACGCTCCTGTCAGCTGTTTCTGAGGACTGTGTGCTGCAGCACCTGCTATGGAGCCCAAAGCTCCTTCATCACTGGCTCTGGAACTAACAACTGACCTGTCATCTGCTTCTGAATTAAAAACTTCTGTATCAGTGTCTCCAGAGATAAAAAAAAAACAAACAAAAAAAAAAACTTCCCTGTTATGAGTTTCTGAAGCAAAAACTCCAATATTGGTAGCTCCAGAGCTAGAAACTCCTGTGTTATTAGCTCCTGAGCAGGAGACTCCAATGTTATCTTCTGAGTTTGAAACCCCCTTGTTGTTTTCTTCTGAGCAAAGACTTCCTGTGTTGTTCTCTCCAGAGTCCAGAGCTTCTATGTTGTTATCCCTGGAGGTTAAAATTTCTGTGTTATTTCCAGTGCATAAAGCTCCTATGTTGCTGCCAGAGCCAGACGCTCTTATGATGTTTAAAACTCCTACGTTGTTGTTCCCAGAGCAAAGAGCTCCTTTGTGGTCTCCAGGGCAAAAGGCTCCTTTGTGGTGTTCAGAGCAAAAAGCTACCATGTCACTTCCTGAGTTTAAAGTCTCTGTGTTGTCATTATCTCCCGAGTTTGAGGTTTCTGTGTTATTTCCGGAGCAAGAAGACCCTGTGTTTAAGATTCCCATGTCATTAGTTCCTGGGGTTAACCCTTTAACTGCCCAGATTAAATGGACAGGCCACGCACCCCCAGTGGCACAGCACAGCAACTGCACATGTCAACTTATTGACGTCCCCTGGCTATACTGAGAATTTGTACTAATCTCTAATCTCCTATCTGAAACTTTGGACCATATTCTACATTTTTCTAATTGACAGTAAGCCATTATCTCTTGTAACTTTCAAGTTATAGTCTTGGAAATCTGAACTATTTTATTGAGAAAATTTCTTACCATTCTTGACCACTGGGGGGGGGGGGCTTGAGTTGCCTTGCGTTGCCCCAGGCACCACATGGCACTTAGGGCAGTTAAAGGGTTAAAACTCTTATGTTATCTCTTGAGCAGAAAGTTCCTATGTTAGTGTTACGCACGCCTAAGTGTGCCATGCCTGTCTGCCTATAATGTTTGAATGTTTCAAATTAACCTGTCCTTGTTTGTCCCTATCTCAGGCGTCACTGGCGCCAGGCTGCAAGGGATGCCTATAAAAGGAGGCGGAGCAGACACTGAGACTGTCATGAGAGAGAAAGACCCATGCGCTGAACTGTGAGTTTGTGACATTTATTGAAAAAACAACGAAACACAAAGTCCCAAACAGTGCGCTAACACAAAATTCAAACAACGAGCAAACTTACGAATAAAGTGTACCAGAGCATGGGCTGGGCTCTAGTGGAGACGAAGACAGGGGAAACTCAAGACAGCGGCAACAGGAAATGAAAATAAGTGCCCTTAAATACAGTCTAAAACAAATCACATAAGTAACGACAGGTGTGGGTCACATGAGTGGGCAGAAGGAAACAATAATTCATAACTGGATCAGCTGGGAGCAATGAGAGGGGAGTGACCAAAGCTGACAGCTGACAGGGGCGACGCCCATATGGAGCACAAACCCAGAAATGCTACTGACAGCTGTCAACCCAGAGGAAGACCACAACAGTAAAGATATACAGAATAAAATATCAACAAACGCAGACAGAGAAATAAATACAACCTAATACAAAATAAGGGAATAACAAAACTATGACATAAACAGGAAAATAAGAACCATTACGAGAATTACAGAAACCAGAAAGTACAAAATACAACAAATACATAAATATAGAGAAAAAAGCCATCGGACTGAGCATGGCAGTAGTAGATTAGTTTATTTGACAGGGACAGTGCAATAAACATAGACAATTAATCAAAGACAATCAATCTGATGTGTTGCACATAGAGTGTATAGCTATTAGCTAATTTGCAACTCTTGTCCCTGGCGGAAACCTCCAGTGCTCAGCTAATGACAGAGCCCCCCTCTGAAGGGGTTGACACCAGACACCCCAGGGTAACATCAAAAGAAAAAGAAAGACACCCCCCACCCCACCCCCCAATAGCAGCACAACAATAACCCACCCCGGGTAGGTGGTGGGGGGAACAAACTAAGAGAGAACAAAACAACAAAACCCTGCTCAGGACCCACACCAGGCAAAACCCCTATCCCCCTAAGCCCCCTGGACCAAAGAGCTGGACAGTTCAGGAGGGCGGCCAGAGTCCCAGGCCCGCCAGATGGCATGATGGAACAAGTCGGGTGGCCTCCCAGAGAACGTGGGCCACCCAACTCTGCGACACAGTCTGTCGGGTGGTCTGTCACAGTTTTTAACAACCTGAACAGAAGCGGTGGTCAGGGAGGGGGCGGCCCAACAGGAAGAACTAATTGTGAGCACGATAAGAGAGTCGGGGAAACCATGACGATGCCAGGTGGAGGAGAGGGAACCCCGACGGCCTCGGGTAGAGGAGAGAGAGCCATGACAGCTTTGGGCAGAGAAGAGGGAGCCACGATGGCCTCGGGCAGAGAAGAGGGAGCCACGATGGCCTCGGGCAGAGGAGAGGAAACCACGATGGCCTCAGGCAGAGGAGAGGGAACCACGACAGCCTTGGGCAGAGGAGAGGGAACAATGATGGCCTTGGGCAGAGGAGAGGGAACCACAATGGCCTTGGGCAGAGGAGAGGAAACCACGACGGCGTCCGGCAGAGGAGTGGGAACCATGACGACGTCCGGCAGAGGAAGGGGAACCATGACGGCATCTGGCAGAGGAGGGGGAACCACGACGGCATCCACAGAGGAGGGGGAACCACGATGGCATCAGGCACAGGAGGGGGAACCACGACACCCTCAGACCTGCCTGTAGCACCCTCAGTGGTCCCGGACTGGGACACTGCAGCACCCATGGTGGCTCTGGGTTGGAGCAGAGCTGTACCTGCAGTGGTCCCGGACTGTGACAAAGCTGCACCCTTGGTGGACCCGGACTGTGACAAAGCTGCACCCTTGGTGGACCCGGACTGGGCCAGAGCTGCACCCTCGGTGGGCCCAGACTGGGCCAGAGCTGCACCCATGGTGGCCCCCGGGTTGGAGCGTAACGCCCACGGCAGCCCACACTGGAGCGTAGCACCCAAGTAGGTTTCAGGCTGAGGCGCAGCACCCATGACGGTCCCCGACTGGGACACAGCACCCACAGAGACCCGGACTGAGGAAGAGCTGCACCCACGGAGGTCCCGTGGGTGCACCCACGGAGGTCCCGTGGGTGCTATGTCCCAGCCCGGAGGTCCCGGGCTGGGACATAGCACCCGCAACGACCTCATCCGGAGGGGAAGCAGCACCCACGGAGGTCCCAGGATGGGACGGAGCACCTGCGATGACCTCAGCCAGAGGGGGAGCAGCACCCATGGAGGTCCCGGGCTGGGACAAAGCACTCGCCAGGGGGAGTTTGACCCACAGAGATCTCAGGCGGCGAGGCCAGACCCACTGAGACCTCTAGCAAAGCTAGACAATCCTCGGTGACCCTGGGGAAAGCTCAGGCAAGAGAGACAGAGAAACAGGGTCAGGGTCACTGGCAGCAGTGGAGCCTGGCGAGGTGAGCTCAGGTGCGGCTGATGGCTGCACTTGTCTCTCCCCACCAAAAGCCCGACAAGATCTCTCCAAAACTGAAACAATGAAAACAAAGGAGAGCACTTGCCTGAGCTCGAGCTCCACCGCCGTCCAAGACTCCGTCGATCCAGGCAACGACGTCTCGGACCCTGCGCTCTGGAGATCCAGCTCTGGCTCTGCTGTGGTGGCCCCAGTAGCAGGCATGGTGGTGGATGCAGTCCTGGGACCCCCAGTGATGTGGCCCACGCAGGTGGCTCGCCCGGCATGGCAGCAGGAGGTGCGTTCCTTGCTGGCGCTGGATCCGGCACAGATGAAGTCCGGGGATGCTCACTAGTCAGCGCAGGCTCCAGATCACAGGCAGCACTCTCCCTCCGTTCGAGCTATGGCTGAGGGGCTGGAACCAGGTTCTCCAGAGCTGCAGGCTCCTCCATCACTCGGCGGCTCAATCCTGGGGCCAGCGGACACTCAGTGGGCAGAGGAGGAGACACGGAGATAGCAGGTGAAAAGTCTTTAACTACAGTATGTGGTGAGAGCTCACAGGACTGTGGGGGCTGAGACTCACCACCGGTAATCAGGCAAGATAATTTATATGTTGGTAATGGAGAATGAAAAGACATTTGCCTGTGTTCCCGGGCCATGATGTTTTCTGCTGCAGTAGGTGTAGAATCCGCCCTCTCTGTGGCCTCAGCGGTTGTGGGCCCCTCAATGGAGCGTGGAGGAGCCACCCATGCAGACATGGTGATGGGCGAAGCCGGGAAGGAAACAGCTGACCTCTCAGCAGCGGGAGGAATCACCAAGGGGAAGAAGGAAACAGTAGCTGCGGAGAGGGAAGAAGCTGACGATACAGCCGGAGAAGAAAAGCACTGAGCGGGCACTGCTATGGGAGTCCTCAGCAAAGGGGGAATTGCTGCCTGAAAGGTGGAGGCGTTCTTTTGACGGGATTTCCCTGGATAGCAGCATTCTGGAGCAGGTGGAGCAGGAGCGAGAACAGGTGCCAGATACTGGCGAGGAGCCAATACTACAGAGGTCCGGGAACGCCTCCCCTTTGGCGCGGGCCCAGGCCTCCTCGGGGAATTCCTCACCATCTCACTGTTCTCATGTTATAGCGCCACCACCAGAGAAATCCTCTCCACCCCCTCAGCATGCTCCTGAAGTTGAGGGCATCAGCGAGCAGCTGCCTCTGCGAGACCCAGGTACCACAATGCATCTTTCAGAGTAAGACCAATGCGCGCTGTGGAGATTAGCCCATCCATCTCCATCAGGGCTTTGCAGCACTCCCACCCCAGGCTCATCGGGTAGCTGCGCCCACCTGCAGAGTCTGTATGGACTGGGAACATGATTCGCTCCAGAGAAGCAGGTGAGCGAAAGAAAAAGAAGAAAACGAAAACCCACAACTCACAGCAGCTGGGTCTTTTACTGGACGCAGTCTTCTGTCATGAATGCCCCTCCGGGCAGAGAGAAAGACCCATGCGCTGAACTGTGAGTTTGTGAGATTTATTGAAAAAACGAAACACTAAGTCCCAAACAGTGCGCTAACACAAAATTCAAACAACAAGCAAACTTACAAATGAAATGCACCAGAGCAAGGGCTGGGCTCTGGTGGAGATGAAGACAGGAGAAACTCAAGACAGTGGCAACAGGAAATGAAAATAAGTGCCCTTAAATAGGGTCAAAAACAAATCACATAAGTAACGACAGGTGTGGGTCACATGAGCGTGCAGACGGAAACAATGATTCAAAATTGGACCAGCTGAGAGCAATGGGAGGGGAGTGACCGAAGCTGACAGCTGACAGCTGACAGGGGCGATGGCCACACAGAGCACAAACCTGGAAACGCTACTGATAGCTGTCAACCCAGAGGAAGACCACAACAGTAAAGATATACAGTATAAAATCAACAAATGCACACAGAGAAATAAATACAACCTAATACAAAATAAGGGAATAACAAAACTATGACATAAACAGGAAAATAAGAACCATTACGAGAATTACAGAAACCAAGAAGCACAAAATAACAAATATATAAATATAGAGAAAAAGTCATGAGACTGAGAATGGTGAAAACCTGCAGGGCTCAGCCCGTGGCAGAGGCAGGCACTTCATTTCCTCAATCGCCAGCCTGCTCACTTTCTGTTCTCTTAGTTATTTTTTTTTCTATTATTATTTTGTATATTACTCTAAGTTGAGTTGGGAGATGCCGGCAGACTTGTTTTCGGACTTGTTTTTGGTTAGGTAAGTTTCTTTTGGTTTAGGTTAGGGGTTGAGGCGGAATCCAACGGCCCATTGGTGGGATTGTTCTTAGCCTTCTTTTGTTTGTTTTATCCGGGGGTTCCCATCTCTCTTTGCTTGGTTTTGTTTTGTTTTTTTTCAATAAATGTTGTTGACTGCAAAACCGAGTGACTCTTGTATGTTCGGTCTCCCTGAGCCATTAAAGGGGGCTGGAACATATTTGGGGCTTGTCCGATCCTTTTCACTTCACTCACGCAATTGTATCAGTCTAGTGAATGTGCTGTGTGCGTTATACTATCCATTTTGTAACACTTTTTGATGTGATTGGATTTTGGAGAGTTTTCCGCCTGGTAGCTTATGTGCGTATCGGCGTGGGTTTTTTTAATGGCATGTTAAAATTAATTGCTGTTAAAAGCCATTGTTTTCCCCTTTTTGTGTCGGCTGGTGGTGTGATTCTTTGTGCCTCATTTTTTATTTGTTTTGCTGGTGTTGTGGTTTCTGTCCTTTGGTTGAGGTTATCTTGTGTGAATGCATAATTTGAAATAATGGACTCCAATTTGGAAAAATTTGTTGCGTGGCCGGCCAAGTGTTGACGTCCTTGATAGTTTTTCTACAGATAATTTGTTGGCTATTGCAGCGCATTATTCTATTCCAGTGCCTAAACAAAAAAAGGAATAATTTAAATCTGCACTGTTTTCTGCTCTCGTTGGAAAAGGTATTCTGCCTACTAGCCCTGACCCTGTTGCACTGCCCGAATTAAAGTCTCCTTTTGAGCTCAGCTGACTTCAATTAGAAGTGGAGCTCTGTTGTTTGGTGTTGAGGGAAAAGGAACTAACACATGAAGCTACTGGGCAGCGTGGTGGAAGAGTGGTTAGCATTGCGGCAGCACAGCAACTCACCCTTGGCTGGTGGATCCTGGGTTCGATCCCAGCCCCCGACCAACAGTGATCTGTGTGGAGTTTGCATGTTCTCCCCGTGTCTGCTTGGGTTTACTCCGGGATTTCTCCGGTTTCCTCCCACATGTCAAAAACATGCAAGTTAGGTTAACTGGCATCAACTGGGGATTCTAAATTGTCCTTAGGTATGACTGTGAGAGTGAATGGTTGTCTGTCTCTCTGTGTTGGCCCTGCGATGGACTGGCGATCTGTCCCGGGTGTACCCTGCCTCTTGTCCAAAGATGCTGGGATAGGCTCTAGCCCCCCCCATGACCCGAAAAGGATTAAGTGGAAGAAGATGGATGGACATGAAGCTACTCTTAAAGAAAAGGAGCTGAAGGTTCAGTTCCGTAGATTAGAAGAGGAGTCTAAGGAAAAGAAGCTTAAACGTGAAATTTTGCTTCAAGAAAAAGAGTTGGAACTCCGTAAATTAAAGGAAGACTCCAAACTTCAAGCATTTCGTTTACAGAGGCCAGAGGCTTCTGGGGACTTTTCCTTATTTGACACAAATAAATGTATTCGTTGGATTCAATCATCCAAGTTGTGGATGATTATTGTGTGTTGTCTGAAAGGGTGGCTAATACACTGAAATGGCCAAAGGATATCTGGCCTCTCCTTACTGCACTGTGTGTTCAAAAGAAAAGCGCAAAGAACCTATCCATCACTTTCACCTGAGGCATGTCTGGATTACAACCAAGTCAAGGCCGCGGTGCTCAGGGCCTATGAGTCAGTGCCTGAGGCCTACCGGCAAAAGTTTCGCAATCTTAAGAAAGCAAAAAATCAGAGCTATATTGAATATGGACAAGAAAAAGAAACTCTCTTTGATCGTTGGTGTTTGGCACAAAATGTTAGGAATTTTTAACAGCTGCACAATTTAATGATTTTAGAGGACTTTAAAACTTGTTTGCCATAGAAAGTTGCAACATACCTCAATGAACAAAAGGTTAACAATGTATCTAATGCTGCTGTTCTTGCAAAGCAGTATGTTTTAACTCACCGAGACACCTTTGACAAGCAGCCACAAATGTCAGTTCATCCGCCTGTTTTCCGCCCTGTCAGAGGCAGCAGCAAGTTGGAAAACAAACTTCATAGAGAATGGAATGGGTAAAGTGCAGCTCTTCTGTACACATTCAAGAAGTGTGGTCATACAGTTGGTAGCTGTTTTTTATTAAACAAAATTAAGCCATCTTCAAATGCAGTTACCTTGATTAAAACTCCACCTGTACCTTGCTTTCCAAAGGAGGAAAAATCTGATTTGGAAATGTATTGCCCCTTCATTATGAAAGGCATGGTTTCCTTATGTGACAGTTACGCAGAAGTGCTGGTGACATTTCTAAGAGATACAGCAGCTTCTAGATCCATTCTTCTTAATGGTGTGTTGCCTTTGTCTGAGCACAATTCTCTTCACTCAACAGAGTTAGTTCAGGGCTTTGGAATGAATTTTGTTGGTGTGCCTTTACACCAAATTCATCTGCAGTCAGACCTGATATCTGGTGAAGTAATTGTGGCGGTGTGTCCCACTCTTCTGATTAAAGGTGTACATTTTTTGCTTGGTAATGACTTGGTGGAAAAATTTTGGTTAATCCCGAAGTTACAGCAGTTCTAATAGCTTCTGAGGGTTCTGTGTGCGGTGTTACATGTGCCATGGCTAGAGATAAAATCATTGATCCTGACCTCAGCGTTCCTGATTTGGAAAATTCTTTTATGGCTGACCTTGAAACTGACACACAAAACACTTTGCTTGACAGTGACTCAAATCCACAATGCCTCTCTACCGGTTCTTCAGCTCTTGGTCCTTCAGGTGCACTGTGTGAGGGCCAAAATAAAGTTTTGAGTGATGTGCCCTTGTCATGTGACCATTTGGTGATTGAGCAAAACTGTAATCCCTCTTTGAGTTCTTTGTTTGATCTTGTTGTTTCCAAGGATGGAATTAATAAAAAAGGCCTGTGGTTACTTTGGTAAAAACAGCATCCTGATGCATAAATGGACATTTAGGTACGCGTCAGCACAGGATGACTGGAGTGTCATCACTCAGGTTGTAGTGCCACAGAAGCTTTGCTGTGAAATACCCACTCTTGCGCATGACAACCTTTAGCTGGTCATTTGGGAATTAATAAAACTTATCAGCATATTTTGCATCAGTTCTTTTGGCCAGGATTGAAACGAGATATGAAAAGGCTCTGTGAAGCATGTCTTGTGTGTCAGATAGCGGGCAGACCAAATCGAGTCGTTCCACTGTATCCACTGCATCCTATACCTGCTGTGAATGCACCCTTTGATCATGTAGAAGGAAGAGAAAAGAGAAAAAAGGAGGGAAAGGTAAGTAATTATGATTGTATTGTTGCGACACGTCGAAGCCAGCTTTGTCACATTAATATGCTGAAACCATATTTTGAGCAGCAGGCTTTTGTGGCCAATTCACAGTGTGATGAAACGAGTTCTGCCTTCATTTTGTCTTCCACTGTGCCCGTCGCATCCTCAGCGTCAACCTATTTTACGCATTTGACTGAATCTCAGGGAAAAATAGTGGGCGGAGGTAATGTGAAGTCGGTGCAAACGAATATTGATGTAATTGTGCAATTCACACCTCCTTCCTCCAGGCGTGAGTTGCAGCGTTTTTTGGGGTTGACAGGGTATTACAGGCATTTTTGTAAAAACTTCTCTCCTGTCACCGCGCCTCTCACTGATCTGTTGAGTCCAAAGGTTAAGTTTGTGTGGAGCTCCGATTACCAACACGCTTTTGATTGTACTAAAAAAAATGCTCACTCACACCCCTGTCCTTGCTGCACCATCATTTAAGCTGCCCTTGAAACTGGCTGTGGATCCCAGTGATCCAGGAGCTGGTGTGGTCACCTTGCAGAATGGTGATGACGGTGTGAAACATCCGGTTTGTTACTTTTCGAAGAAGTTCAACCGACACCAAAAACATTATTCCACCATTAAAGTCAGATAATGGTGTGTATGGATCATAACCCGATAGTTTTATCAGCCGGGTGCGTGACTCAGGTCGACGGTTGATGCGATGGGCTTTGTTTTTGCAATCTTTTAATTTAGCCATTAAGAAATGTCCATGGAAAGGATAATGTTGTTGCTGACACTTTGTTGCGCTCCTTTTGTGTTGTTGAATAGCGGTTCATTTGCCCCATTATTCAACACTTTGCGGTGGAGGTGTTACAGTGGGGAAAAAAAGTATTTAGTCAGCCACCAATTGTGCAAGTTCTCCCTCTTAAAAGATGAGAGAGGTCTCCAGTTTTCATCATAGGTATACCTCAACTATGAGAGACAAAATGAGAAAAAAAAATCCAGAAAATCACATTGAAGGATTTTTAATGAATTAATTGGTAAATTCCTCGGTAAAATAAGTATTTGGTCAATAACAAAAGTTCATCTCAATACTTTGTTATATACCCTTTGTTGGCAATGACAGAGGTCAAACGTTTTCTGTAAGTCTTCACAAGGTTTTCACACACTTTTGCTGGTATTTTGGCCCATTCCTCCATGCAGATCTCCTCTAGAGCAGTGATGTTTTGGGGCTGTCGCTGGGTAACACGGACTTTCAACTTCCTCCAAAGATTTTCTATGGGATTGAGATCTGGAGACTGGCTAGGCCACTCCAGGACTTGAAATGCTTCTTACGAAGCCACTCCTTCGTTGCCCGGGCAGTGTGTTTGGGATCATTGTCATGCTGAAAGGCCCAGCCATGTTTCATCTTCAATTCCCTTGCTGATGGAAGGAGGTTTTCACTCAAAATCTCACGATACATGGCCCCATTCATTCTTTCCTTTACGCGGATCAGTCGTCCTGGTCCCTTTGTAGAAAAACAGCCCCAAAGTATAATGTTTTCACCCCCATGCTTCACAGTAGGTATGGTGTTCTTTCTCCTCCAAACACGACAAGTTGAGTTTTTACCAAAAAGTTCTATTTTGTTTTCATCTGACCATATGATATTCTCCCAGTCCTCTTCTGGATCATCCAAATGCTCTCTAGCAAACTTCAGACGGGCCTGGACATGTACTGGCTTAAGCAGGGGGACACGTCTGGCACTGCAGGATTTGAGTCCCTGGCGGCGTAGTGTGTTACTGATGTAGCCTTTGTTACTTTGGTCCCAGCTCTCTGCAGGTCATTCACTAGGTCCCCCCATGTGGTTCTGGGATTTTTGCTCACCGTTCTCGTGATCATTTTGACCTCACGGGGTGAGATCTTGCGTGGAGCCCCAGATCGAGGGAGATTATCAGTGGTCTTGTATGTCTTTCATTTTCTAATAATTGCTCCCACAGTTGATTTCTTCACACCAAGCTGCTTACCTATTGCAGATTCAGTCTTCCCAGCCTGGTGCAGGTCTACAATTTTGTTTCTGGTGTCCTTTGACAGCTCTTTGGTCTTGGCCATAGTGGAGTTTGGAGTCTGACTGTTTGAGGTTGTAGACAGGTGTCTTTTATACTGATAATGAGTTCAAACAGGTGCCATTAATACAGGTAACGAGTGGAGGAAAGAGGAGCCTCTTAAAGAAGAAGTTACAGGTCTGTGAGAGCCAGAAATCTTGCTTGCTTGTAGGTGACCAAATACTTATTTTATCAAGGAATTTACCAATTAATTCATTAAAAATCCTTCAATGTGATTTTCTGGATTTTTTTTTCTCATTTTGTCTCTCATAGTTGAGGTATACATATGATGAAAATTGGAGACCTCTCTCATCTTTTAAGTGGGAGAACTTGCACAGTTGGTGGCTGACTAAATACTTTTTTGCCCCACCGTATGTGCACCTCTGTGTGCTATGCGCGTCTGCCTATAACGTTTGATTGTTTCATATTAACCTGTCCTTGTTTGTCCCTGTCTCAGGCATCATTAGCGCCGGGCTGCAAGGGACGCCTATAAAAGGAGGCGGAGCGGGCGCTGAAGCATGCATTTCATTTCCTCAATTGCCAGCATTCACCACCAGCCTGCTCACTTTCCGTTCTCTTAGTTTTTTTAATGATTTTGTATGTACAGTATATTACTCTAAGTTGAGTTGGGAGTTGCTGGCAGACTTGTTTTCGGGCTTGTTTTTGGTTAGGTAAGTTTCTTTCGATTAGGTTAGGGGTGGAGGCGGAATCCGACGGCCCATTACTGGGTTAGTTCTTAGCCTTCTCCTTCTTTTGTTTGTTTTAGCTGGGGCTCCCATCTCTGTTTGCTTGGCTTTGTTTTGTTTTTTCTTCAATAAACGTTGTTGACTGCAAAACCAAGTGACTCTTATATGTTCAGTCCAGCTGAGCCATTGAAAGGGGCCATAACAGTTAGCTCCTGTGTAAAAAGCTGCTGAGGTCAACGCCCCCACGGTGCCATGTTCATCTGTCTGGTGGTCGTTGGATTTTGGTAGGCCACCCGACGTGCCGTGTTCATCCGTCTGTTGGTTTATTGACTTTGGTAGGCCGCCAGACCCACTATGTACTCCAGTCTGGGGACCCATGGACTTGGGTAGGCCCCCGGATCCACCTTGTTCCCCGGTCCGATGGCCGTGGGTCGATGAAAGACCACCCGACCCGTCTTGATTCCTGGTTTGGGGCCTAGGGCTTTGTTTCGTTCTCCAAGCAGCATTGTTGTTCTGGACACTATGGTGAAGGGGTTAGAGTGTATTTCGGCGCACCTGGCCTCTGCCCCCACTACCCTCACTGGGAAGGTGTTTTTTCCTTTTTTTTTGGTAGTGTCTGGGTTCCACCCCTTAAAGGGGGGGCTATGTCAGGGTCTGAGCATGGTCTGAGGACCTTGCTCACGCTTTAACTTTATTCTTGTACTTTTCTGTGTTTATCTTTACTATGATTACCTGGTTGCTTTTGCATTATTTATCCCTGTCATGTCTTTAGTTCTGATTTCCATCATGTTTTCTGCCTCAGTATTGCCATTATGTTTATTATTATTATCCTGGGCTGTTTGTATTATTTTTTCCATGTGTTGTCCTTTGTTCTGTACGTCATCATTGTCGTGGTCCCACGGTCATGTCTCGTGTTCTTGTTTACCTTTTGTCTTAGCCCCTCATGTTTTCCATGCCGACAGCCATACCCTGCTGCCTCTGATTGCCCCTGATTGTCCCCACCTGTCCTGTGTCTGCTAATTATCCCCCGTCTATATATGTATGTGTCATTCCTTGTCAGTCTTAGCATCCTTGTCTTGTGTTGGCGTGATTACACGCTTCTGTCTTGCTTGTTCATGCCTTTGTCCAGTATTATCCCTCCTATTAGAAGTCTGCCATGTTTTGCTTTTGTTTCAGCCCATGTACTGCTTTATTTTCTGTTTTCTGTTCAGTCTAGCAATAAATAATGGTTTACCAAATTCGCCTGGTGTTTGGGTCCTCACCTTCCTCGCCCTAGAGGGGTTTCCCTGACACTTACTGACAGACAGCAATTTTCAACTTTTCAATATAATTACTCCGGCAGAACTAAATTATGATAAAATCATTGTCCATGAATATACAACAAAGTATAAAACCCACAGTTGTAGGTCAGAATCCCGAGGCGAATCTGTGCAGCAAGTATGGTGATGCTAGAGAGATTTACATGTTCTATAGTAAGAGATCATAGGGAGTGCCAACTTTGACCTTTGGACCAAAAACCTGTAGTAAGAGGTTATGGTTTCAGAGTGAACCTGTGTACCAGGTTTGGTGGCCCTAGCTTTCTTTGTTGTTGAGATATACTTTACAAGGCATTTTGATGTTGACCTTTGACCCTGCGATCCCAAAACCAGAGTCACACTTCAGGGTCACCAGGTGAAACTGTATACCAAGTTTGGTGACCCTAACTTTACTCATTGTACAGTAATAAGGTATAAGGAATGTTTATCTTGACCTTTTGACCCCAAACCCATAGTCAGAGGCCAAGATTCCAAGGTAAACCGGTGTACCAGGTTTGGTGGCCCTAGCTTTACTCATTTTATAGTAATAGTAAATGTAGCATTTACCATTTACCATAGTGCAACTGCAATGTTAACTTTGAACTTTGACCGTTGACCCCTTGACCCCAAACCCATAGTTGGGTATAGATGGGTAAAGGCGTACGTCGTGCAAGATGTGTATTAGATACAACTCCTGTATTGATTTGAAAACCCTACATCATTTCTTTCAGTAGTTATTGTGTTTAGAAGATTTAGGGAAAACTCTGGCCTCTGACCTCAAAGTCATCTGATGAGAGTGAAATTCCAATATGTGCATCATCAGTGTATATCAAACCATGGTAGAAAGTTTCAAAACAACTGGAACAAAACTGTAGGAGTTGATTTCACAAAAGTTGGATGGACAGACAGACAGACGGACGGATGGACAGACTGACCCATAGCATAATTCCCCTTCAGTCTTCACCCAAAGGGCTCTTCGACTCCTCTGGGCTTCAACCGGTGGGGGATAGAAAAGAACAAATTGTTGTGCATGGGTTTTGCACGTACTCGGTTATTAGTTTTAGGTTATTAGGTTTAGGGGGCAATTACTTTTTCACATAGGGGCAGCTAGGTTTGGATATCTTTTTTCCCTTAATAAATGAAATCATCATTTGAAAACTGCATTTTGTATTTACTCAGATTATCACTGTCTAATATTAAAATGTGATGATTGGAAACATTTAAGTGTGACAAATATGCAGAAATATAAGAAATCAGAAATGGGGCAAATACTTTTTCACAGCACTATATCATCATCGCCATCATAGCAGTCTGTCGGGGGTGACAATGCCTGTTTCATTTAGGTCTGATCAGATTCCTCCACGCAGCTCTGTTCTTCGCCTTCCGCTGCCAGGAACTCCTGACCTTGTTAACCCGGGCGACATCTGAGCCGGTATGAGTTGCTTTCTGACTGACCATTTCATGAAACTGCTTGCAAAGTATTTGAATACTGCTAGCTTTTGCTGGACTAGCGGCACATTCTTGGCAGATAGAGGTATTATCAGTGACAACGACAGGCCAAGACAGACTGACTCCAGTGTGTGTTGCAGTGACTGACCAGATGATAGGTTTGTTTATCTCTGCTCTTTGTGTAGTGCATGTCATGATGCACCGATCGGCAAAAGTCCACCACAGACCTTGCAACAGTTGTACTTATCTGCCAGGATGTCCAGTCTCACCCCGTGTAACTGGGAGTGGTCCACCACAGACCTGTGACAGATATTGTATTTAGTTCTGCCAGGAATGCCCAGTTTCACCCTCCCTACCCTTCTGAGGGTGGGGTTGCCGGTTGAGTTGCCTATGGCCTGACCCATGAGACAGGTAGTACCGGTTTTCATGGTTATCCCGTAGCAAGCAAACCAATGCCTGACCAATGCAAAACACTATATAAGTCCCTTCTAAACAGATCATCATTTTTGCCTGAGTGAAGCTATTTAAGTGTACCATTTTTAATGAGAGTGGAGTAATAATCCCACCCCAAAAGGCCCACTTCACTACAAGAGGTAAAATAACAGGTGAGATGGCTTCTATGGTTCACAAATCACTCAAACACGCCATCTTTTGAACTTCTGCATTTCCACCACATGATAAACCACCTGCACGCTGAGACAACAGATAAAAAAAAAAAAACAGGCGTTTGAGCTGGTAACAGTGAAGTGTAGGTGGTACGGCTGTGATACGAGGGATGAGAAAAGTAGTCGAACCAGACTCGATGTGACTCATAAATCACCCGCAGGTCTCCACCGCTCCCACGTTTCTTCCTCTGTCTGCACAATGTGCCGCTGCATTTTAATTAGTTACTAATGATGTGGTGTTTTGTGTTTGGTTAAAGGAGAGGTGCATTTTTCCTCTTATTTCATCTGTAGCTTAACATTGCGCTCACGTACCCCGACAGAGTGTCAGTGCAGGAAAGACGGGAGTCAAAAGTCCACATGGCACATCTCAGTCAAAGTTACAAAGAAAAAGTTCATCCAAAAGTAATACGTAGGATTATATTCCACTTTTATGTTCTGCTGTCAGCGTGAAGATTTACACTGTGTTGCTAAATAATAATTCCCCTTATATATGAAATTGGCTCCTTCTTTAACTAGATTGTAATGTAAAATAGTTAAACTGTGATTCACTAGTAACTACTGCAAAACAGAGATGTTTCTGTCTGTAAAGCAAAGAACACAAATTACAATTTTATTTTTTGCCTCTTGTCCTGTCAAGGAGCTAGGTAAACAAAACACAAATCTGCTTTCCTTATTGTGCCAAACAGATTTACTTTACCAAAAGCAGCTTTATACAGTATATGTACTGTATATTGTTTATAAACTCCTCTTGTAATAACATTAATACTTTATTTAAATTGTTTTACCCATGAAGGACCAAACCGGAGAAGGGGGGAGGGGTAAATTACAATTTACAGCTTTTTAAAATCTTAAACTTGTAACTTTACTTTGTATTGGCAGAAACGGTAAAAAAAATTTTTTTTAAAAAATCATGCTTATTTGGGGAGAAGGGGTGGGATTTAATTTTTTTTTTTTTTTATTTCTTCCTACTCCTTTGTGGATATATAAATTAAGTCAAATTATAATTATTATTTCTGTTCTCAGTTCTCATGGTATTTTGCAGTCTGTATGATTATATTGTATATCAATTAGTATTTTTTTGCATATTCAAAATAAAAATTTGAAAAAAAAACTTTATATCATAATTTGTTGCTGTGTTTACAATTTTTGACTTGTTTTCTCATAAAAAAAATTGTTAAAAAACGCTTTGATCAAATTTGCAACCCCCCCCCCCCCCCGGTTCTTCTAGTAAGTTTGTGACTTATTTCTGCAAATTTACATGATAAAAGTTACAAATTAATTCGAAAAAAAATCTACAAATTTCCAAGATTTTTTTTTTTTTTTTTAAATTTGAAATCATCTCCCCGGACTTCAGCACTGAAGTGATCAGAAGGCGTCGGAACTTTGATCCTGTTAAACGTAAGCTTCGTGAACTTAACATCAAGTTCTCTCTCCGTTTTACTTCCACACTCTGTGTTTTTGTTGATGGCAAAGAACAACGTTACAGCTGTCATAAAGATGCAGAAACTGCTTTTCTACCGTTGTCTTCCCCTAAGTGAAAAACATCATCTCCTGTGGTGGCCTGAGCTCCTTCGATCAGAATTAACTTAGTTTCTGTCTTAATTATATCCGTATAATCATTGATTTGATCACTTTTCCTTATTTGGTATTTTTGTTTACTTTTCAATTTGAAGCTGATTGGACAATTTTATCTTCCTGGTGTGATGGCTAGAATATAACTGACTATCATCATTACTGCCTCCTGGTGGCATTTGTATGAAGCTACTTGTTATTCTTTTTTTTTATGAGCTTCAGTTTATTTTTTTTTCTATGCAGACTGAGCATTGAGTCTACTTATCATTTCAGATTTATGTACCTTAAGCCCTACTCACAGAGATGGCCTGGATTATTATGTCTAGGGTTGCTGGGCTATTTTTTGTCTTATGTGTTTGTTCTGTGTTTGTTTGGTGGTGTGTTTGTGTTTATTCTTTTGTATGTAAGGAATTATGCAGTTTGTTGGATATTGACGCATATCAGTTTAAGTTTATTCAGTGACCATGCAATTTGTCTTTCATTTTTACAATGGATAAATACAAAGGGATAAAAATTATTCATGTGAATATTAGGAGTCTTTTTCCAGAAATTGATTTACTGCGTGCCTGGGTTACTTTAACCTGTTGCACTCCTGTGTACCGCGGACGGGCACGTCTCTGCGTCCTAGAGCGCACGAGGGCGCTCTCGTGCGCTCTAGGACGCACGAGAGCGCTGCGCCAAGAGCGCAATGAAAAAAAAAGCTGCATTTCCGTTCTTCCACTACAGACACAGCCGCGAACAGATTAGATCATCTGATTGACCTCTCATTCGACTAATAAGAGCCTTGAATTGGGTTTCTGAAACCTTGAAGAACCAATGACTGAAAACCTAGCAAGAAGGACCCGCCTACCAACGCTGTGAATGCAGCGAGCCAATTGAAGCACAGAAGTTCGCAAGTTGTTTTGTGTAAGGCTGGGTGAAGACAGACTGCTGCAGCAGATGAAAAAAGGACCCGCAGGAAGAACCTGCCACAGACCCAGCAGCACGGAGACCACCCACAAGTGCGGCCTGTGTGACAGGGACTGCCATTCGCGCATCAGCCTGTTCAGCCACAGGCGGTGCTTTTTTTTTTTTATTCCAGCAGAATAGACGTTTAGGATTCTCTTCCATGGTCATCATAGACCGACGGAGGCTGACGATGAAGGTCGTAAATCATTCGCCAAAACCGCAATCATGGAAGCGCAAAACCGCAATAATGGAATTATGTTTTGACCGGGTCGCGAGACCAGAACCACGAGTCGGTAACAAGGGACCAGCGTCGCGTTCGTCTGACAATGAGGAAGAGAAGTTCGCCAGGACACTGCTGCTGTGAAGAGGTAAGTGTTATAAGCTAAGTTATTCTTTATCCCTGAAAACTGTAATCAAAAATGACTTTTGACCGATTGGTAAATTACAACTGTGCGGCACACGAAGTCCGAAGTCCGTGTGCCGTGGTACACGGTTTGTGCGCCGCGTCCAGACCATGAACGCCCCCCCCCCCGCTACTCTTCTGTAGCGAGGGGGGAGAAGCTGTGGTGACTGTGCCGCGGTCGCCACATGACTATTCCGTCATGTAGCGATGGTCGATGTCCGTCCTCTGTAGCGAGGGGGGGGGGGACAAACCCCCCCCACACACACACACACAGCCCTGAGAGTCACCTTTCATTAGAGCCCAAGATGAAGCTTCTATATTGAATCATTCAAAAGTTACAGACGTTTTTCCAAACTGTGCCATTTGGCACAGTTTGGCACAGTTCAAAAACGCCTGGGAACTACCTGAGGAAAAAGCTGTGTAATATATTCATTTTTTGTGGTATTGTTACAAAATTTTGACCTCAGCTGGATAACAGTTGGTTCTACATTTTTGTTGCATTTTCCAGCCCGGATCTGAAGCTGTGTGTTATGTGCAAGCATTTGTATCCAAAAAAACACCCAGGCCAAATTTATTTTCTTCAAGTTCAGTATGTTTAGATGACTGTAACTCAGTGGCCGGAGCACTTAGAGAGATTATGACTGTTTTGCCAAAAAATTCAAAGTGTTTTCTTTTAAATGAGACCAACCCGATGAAGATGCTGCAAAGGGTTGAAGAACAGCTTTCGATTTACTTTGGGCACGTTATTTTTTGGCATTTTTAGGGAAATTGACCGGAGTGCAAGGGGTTAAATAAACCTCACATTCTTACAGCATCTGAAACATGGCTGAGCAATAGCATTTCAGGTGATGATATTTATCTTAAAGATTATATATTATTTAGATCTGATAGACACTCCAGGGGTGGAGGTGTTATCATTTATGTTTCCTCAAATTATGTCTCTGAACTAGTCTTACCTGCTGTTGAACCTTTGCATTCTGACGGTTTTTTTGTTAAAATTACCCTTCATGCAAATAAATGTTTAACTATTGGCAGCATTTATAGGCCACCTTCTGCCCCTGTGGAATCTTTTAATTGTGTGATTTCTACTGTTAACTCCATTGCTAATAACTGAGAAATTGTTTTATTAGATGACTTTAATAAAAATTGGTTTGATAAATCATCTGAAAAACTGAAAAAAATATTTCCTGATGTAAATGTTACTCAACTAATTAATGAGCCAACTAGAATTACTGCTGGATCACAGTCATTGCTTCATTGGATTCTTGTCTTGTGCCCTAATAGATTTATAAGAGTTGGTGTCTTGCCTGATTGCTTCAATGATCATGCAATTGTTTACTGTATATCGAAGATAAAATTACAGAAATTACCACCTAAACTAATTAAAATTAGACAGTTTTCAAAATTTAATCCCAGTTTGTTTATTAATGATTTAATTAGAATTAACTGGGACTGATATAAACTAATACCTACTGTTCAAGAGGCCTGGGATGTTTTTCATTCAGAATTCATGGAGGTACTAAACAGTAAACTGGAAGAAAGTTAAGGTCAGGGGTGAACATCTCCCGTGGATCACTCCTGACCTCATCAGTCTGTTCAGACAAAGAGATAAGGCTTTGTCTAAATATCGTCAGACGAAGGATATTTCTGACTGGGAAATATACAGGCATTTAAGAAATTTAAGTAAAGCCAAAACTTGGAATGCTAAAGCTGATTATTATAAAGAATGTTTAATTACTCATTTTAATGACCTAAACTTTTGTTGAAAAAAATTAAAAATGTACTTGGTAAGACTGACAAGCATTCTATACAACACATTAAAGTGGGTAATACAATATTACAGGATTCTTTTTCCATCGCTCAAGCTCTCAGTCAGCATTTTTCCTCTGTTTTTTCTACAAGATTTTCTGACTCTTACATAATAAGTGGTAGTTCTGATAATCATCCTTCTCATGCATCCTTTTCTTTCAGAAAAATTTCTCCAGTTGAAGTTTATGAAGCAACTAATAACTTAAATTCAAGTAGTAGCCCAGGACTTGACAGAATTGAAAACAGATTTATTAAAGTAGCCTCTCATATTCTTATGTATCCCCTAAGTGACTTATTTAATCTTTCCTTGTCCTCTTATGAGATTCCTATCATTTGGAAATGTGCACAAATTACTCCACTGCATAAAGGAGGTGATAAACTTGATCCTGATAATTATCGACCTATTTCAATTATATGTTCATTGTCAAAGGTTTTTGAAAAACTAATTTATAATCAGCTCTCACACTATCTTAACATTAATAATATTCTAACTCCACTTCAGTCTGGCTTTCGGTCCAACTACTCTACCAGTACAACAATACTCAAATTTACTAATGATATATATACTGCTGCTGATAAAGGTGAAATTACTGGAGCAATATTTATTAATCTAACAAAAGATTTGATCTTGTAAATCATTATCTCTTACTGGATAAACTTTATGCCACTGGCCTCTGTCAGAATGCAGTTCTATGGTTTAACTCATATCTCCATAACAGAAAACAATGTGTTTTCATTAATGGTATTCAATCTGATTTTTATGTTCAGCAAAGAGGTGTGCCACAAGGCTCAACTTAAGGACCACTTCTTTTTACTATTTACATAAATAATTTACCATCTATCTTAGAAAAATGTAATATACAACTTTATGCTGATGATACAGTCATATATAAATCTGATAAAAATAGCACAAAAGTACAAAAATCTTTACAGGAAGATTTCAATTTAATACAAGAATGGTTTGAACATAATCGACTTGCACTTAATAAAACAAAATCGTGTGTTATGTTATTTGGAACCAAACAAAAACTGAAACATATAATTTCTCCTTTGATTATAAATACCAAAGATGGAAATGGACTCATAAACGTTGATAAATTTAAATATATGGGTGTTTGGCTTAATCCTGAATTGTCATTTAAATCACATATTGATTACATTCTCAAAAAAAAATCATTTTGGGATCACCAACCTTCATCGCTCCCTTATGTGTTTTTCCCATAGAACTCGTTTGAAACTTGCATCTCATGGAACAAATGGATTTCACGCTTTATATGGCAGAGGAAGAAACCAAGAATATGTTATACTGTTTTACAATTAAGGAAAAAAAAGGGTGGAGCAATGCTTCCTTGTTTGAAATACTATTACTATGCTTCTCAAGTTATTCCTCTATTATATTGGTGTAACCCAGACTTCCAAGCCAATTGGAAGATAATAGGATCCAACATATCACCTATATTCCCCTTACAAGCTGCAATTTTAGATAAAAGATTAGCTGACCAATTACAGGGTCTAAACCCTTGGATTGAACACACACCTAAGGTATGGCATAAAGCAGTGAAAACCTGTGAAATAAGAAACACACTAAGAAATTTCAGATGGTGTGCCTATGACACAGATTTTCAACCCAACAAAAGTGATAAAAGATTTCAAACTTGGACAAAAAAAGGGCTAACAACGTACCTCACCTTTACAAGCAAAGGAACACTACAGAATTTCCAGTCCCTACAAACCAAATTTGGTCTTGAGCAAGAAGACTTATTCAGGTACCTCCAAATACGTGATTATTTTAACAAGCATAGCAAATCTCTAAACCTATCTTCAACAGAGTCACACTTTTTTTTAAATTTTAAAGTCAGCTTATGACACTTCGATGAAAAAGGCAATTTCTAAGTTATATAATGGGATGCTAAATGCAAGGAACGATGATACGCTACTACACATTAAGAAAAAGTGGGAACATGAAGTGGGAATGGGCATTTCTGATGAGAATTGGGAAAAAATTTGTATCTTTCAATGGTCCTCCACAAACTCATTGGTATGGAGAGAACACTGTTGGAAAAATGTGATAAGATTTTTTTAAGACTCCTCACCAAAGTAAATATAGAAACATAAATAATGAGTGTTGGAGAAGGTGTGGATCTGTTGAAGCAAATCATTTTCATATAAGATAAGATAAGATAAGATAAGCCTTTATTAGTCCCACAATGGGGAAATTCCAGGATTGCAACAGCACAGGGATAGCAACACTCAGAGCAACAATCAGAAGGCAAGAAAAAAACAAGCAAGCAAGAGCAGCTAATATACATATGTACATATTACTATAAAATATATATATACACACACACAGATACACAGTGCAGAGCATTGTAGCTGGATGGAATAAATATATGAATATATAAACACACAATTCTGGGAATGTCCGGTTTTGCATCAATATTGGTCCAGAATTCATAAAGCTTTAAATGATAGCTTCAAGGTAAACATTGCAAACGACTTTTTAAATTTATATATGGGTCTTGTTCTAACAGCACGGTGGTGCACGGTGGTGCAGTGGTTAGCACTGTTGCCTTACAGCTAGAAGGTTCCTGGTTCAAATCCCCAGGCTGGCAGGGGTTGGAACCTTTCTGTATGGAGTTTGCATGTTCTCCCTGTGTTGCGTGGGTTTACTCCGGGGGCTCCGGTTTCCTCCCACAATCCAAAGACATGCATGTTAGGTTAATTGGTTGTTCTAAATTGTCCCTAGATATCTGTTTCCTCTAGGCCCTTAGAATAGAAGGTTAGTACTAGTGAAAGCGCTTTGAGTGGTCTTTGTGACTAGAAAAGCGCTATATAAGTGCAGGTTAGTTAGTTAGTTAGTTAGTAACTCTGGACAGAAGAGGGGACATAAAATTGCTGCAGGCGCTCTTAGCAGCCAGTAAGAAATCAAGTACTAGAAAATGGTTAAACCCAGCCCCACCCACACTCAATAATTGGTTTGGAATAATTTTGGAAATCTTCAAAATGGAAAAATTGACGTATTTGTTAAGAATTCAAAGGGAAAATTTTTATTCAATTTGGAACAAGTGGATTCATTTTATATCCCCTATTCGGAATGATTTTGTATGACTCCAGATGTAAACATCCTTGCTGAATCACCTTACTAAGACTGAAATTTTGTTTATCCATTCTTCCAGATGGGAAGAAGGAATGACTGTAAGCCCCCAGTTCAGTTTGTTTGTTTTTTGTTGTTTTTTTTTTTTTTTTGGTTTTTTTAATTTTTTGTTCCTATAAAACAAATAAGAGAAGGACTACGATACAAATGTCTGAATGCTACATTTGTAAAGTTGGCATCCTTTTCTAATAAAAACATAAATGAAAAAAAGAAACTTGCATCTCAACTAATAATTCCTGTTTTTGACTACTGTGATACTGTATATCAAAATGCAGCAAAATCAAACTTGACTTCACTTAATGTAGCTTATCATAGACTCGGTCGATTTGTTCTTGGTTATTCCTTTTTTACTCATCATTGCTTAATGTACAAATGACTGAAATGGCGATCTCTAATTGTGAGAAGACAAATCCATTGGCTCATTTTTATTTTTAAATGTTTTCATTTTAATTATTCTATCTACTTGATGGAACATCTTATACTGTTTTAAATCAAATTATAACTTCAGAAACTCCTGTCAGCCTTATTTTGTTATTCCTATTTTAAAAAAATCAATTGGTAAAAGAGCTTGTATATTTAAAGCTCCATCTGATTGAAATAGTCTCCCATCTCATATTTGTGCAATAACCTCTTTTGGTTTGTTAAAAAAATACTTGTCTACTCATTTAGAGACTGACTGTGTCTGTTTTAACTGACTGTCACTGTATAATTATAAGTTTAGGTTTTTGTAGTCATTATTTACGAGGTGCGTTTATATTTAATTTTGTGTTATACATATACTGTATATGTATACACACATATTTACTGCATTATTCCAAGTGTTTGTGTGTGCATGAGCTGGTGTTACGTGTTTTGTTTGTTCTATTGTTTTTGATTTAATACTCGTATTTTATGTATTCTATTTGGAATTTTGTAAAGTGTTGTTTGTTGGACCCCCTCGAAAACGAGATGTTACATCTCAAGGGGTTTATCAAAATAAATACATTTCAAGAAAAAAAAATTGTAAAAAAATCCTTTTTTGATCAAATTTGCACACACACACCCCATTCTTCTAGTAAGTTTGTGACTTTTTTCTGCAAATTTACATGATAAAAGTTACAAATTAATTAGAAAAAAAATCTACAAATTTACGATTTAAAAAAAAAAAAATAAACCCATTCTATTGGTCACCCTTTATGTGTCCGGGTCTTCTTTCTTCCTCTTCTTCTTTCCTCCTCCTTCCTCTTCTTCTTCCAGCTGCTCCCATTAGGGGTCTCACATCTGCCTCCATCTCACCCTATCCCCTGCATCTTCCTCTGTAACACCATGGACGGTTGACCACAGGTATTTAAACTCATCTACCTTTACTACCTCTACTCCTTGCATCTTGACCATCACACCTGCCTCCCTCTCATTTGCACTCATGTATTCTGTCTTGCTTCTACTGACTTTCATTCCTCTTCTCCAGAGCATACCTCCACCTCTCCAGGCTCTCATCCACCTGCTCCCTATTGTCACTACAGATCACAACGTCATCTGCGGACATCATGGTCCATGAAGACTCCTGTCTGACCTCGTCTGTCAGCCTGTCCATCACCATGACAAACAATAAGGGGCTCAGAGCTAATCTGTGATGTAATCCCACCCCCACCTTGTGTCCAGATATTTTTTACTAATATCAAACCAATTGTAAACATTAGAAAACATTAGAAAACCCATGTGAATAAATCTTGTAGCTGCAAAATTAATTGAAAAAACTATATGGTTTTTCTCATTTCCTGAAATGAGAAAAACGTCGGACAGCGACGATTTCAAAAAATGTGTAAAAGACATAAGGAAGAAAAACAGAAGTATAAATGTCTTGAAAAAGCCGACCCGAATGACACTAGAATGGAGTTTCTAAAGTATGCAGAAGAAGAGCGTACGGAAGAATAATACTTGCCTGCTCAAATGGTAATACATTTAAATTCACAAACTCATTTTAACACATCAGGTCAAAGGCTCGGATCAGAGTTGTGGGGGGTTATCCTGGATCACTGTTGATATCCCCTTCATCTATTTTAAAAACTCTTCCAAAAAAAACCCGCCACCCACCTACAGCTCTGATGTTCACTACACTGCTAAGATTGCCAAGAGCACAGCACAAAAAGGCAACGCTATATTCATGAGCTGTGAATGAGACGGTGAGTAGCACTTAACAATGATGGGCGATCCTTCCCACACATACACTCCAGAGAGCACTTGCACCATCCTCCTACGATCAAGTGACAGACGCCGTCACTCCGCAGTCTGACCCCCCGCACCACCACCACCACCACCGAGAGCGAAAGTTCTGACATCAGATCTATCTGAGAGTTTTAAAAAATGAAGGAGTCGACACTGGCAGAGGAAGACAGACGGGGGTGGAGGCGTCTTCGCACCTGTCTGATGAATCATGGCGTGGCCCGAGGACATTCTCTTGCCACGCCAGTGAGCCCAAGAGTATTGGGCAGCGAAGGGGTTCAGGAAATAATTGAGAAATAGCAGAGTAAGACAGAGAGGAAGAAAAGATGGGGAGATGGAAGGATGACAGAGAAATGGAAATCACTCACTTGGAGCAGAGCCTTCTTAATTACTCTCCCCACATCCTGCCTCCACTCGGGTATGTCGGGGTTGAACTCGTCCAGGTTCGGAGAGAAAGATAAAAGCAGAGATTTGAAGAATTCTGTTGAGGAGAGTCGGGGGAGAATCAACCATTAATTCGCACTGATCCAAAAGGTATTATTGTCAGTGAGCCGTGCCAACTGTCATTTTGCTCAAGTTGAGTTTCAGGTAGTTAGCACTTGATGAAAAGGAGAGGCTTTCGCATATCTCTCCACTCCACCCCGCTGCTGCACTTCCCTTTTGGCTAAATGTACCAGATGCACTTCGAGATAATTAGAAAAATGTCACAGCTTCACGCCAACCCCATCCTCTGGTAATAAATCACTGCATTTTTACAGATACTTGCTGCGGGATTACTTCATTTCAAAAGGAGACATATTCTTTGGAAGGTTTCGAGCAGCAATGTGGTACATTGTAAACCCCCTTTATAATAGATGAAGACCGCATTACGAACCCAGAAATCAGCCAGAACGTGGACGGTCTTTGCAGGGTCTTAGGAAAGTCTTTGGGAGACTATTAAGAAAGTACAGGGATCCTCCATTACACGTGACAGAGTGAGAGAGAGTGAAAGGCCAAGACAGAGGATGGTAGAGCATAAAAAAGCATGGTAGAGTGGGATAGAGTGAGACAGCGGGTCATAGAGCATAGTCGAGCCTGATAGAGTGAGATACAGTGTGATTTAGCAAGATATAGCATGATAGAGCGTAATAGAGTCTGGAAGAGCATAGTAGAAGTGTGGTAGAGTGCAATAGAGTGTAACAGAGCCTGACAAAGCAGAGCACGGTAGAGTACAAGAGAGCATGGTAGAGGGTGACAGAGTATGATAGAGCATGGTAGAACATAATAGATCTTAGTGTGGTAGAGCAGAGTATGGGGGTGGGCTGAAAAGTTCATAGGCTTACCATGATGCAGTGATCAAATTTGACCAAATGTGGTTCATTTTTCAACCACAGGGATGCAAGCGCTGCAACACCGATGGACGAAGTGATGGAAGCATATTGAAAAATAAACCACATCTGGTCAAATTTGACCACTGCATCATGGTCCTCCTATGAACTTTTGAGCTCCCCCCATGAACTTTTCAGCACCTCCTCATAGAGCGTGGTAGACCATGACAGAGCTTGATAGAGTATGATACAGCATAACAGATCAGGATAGAGTGTGGCACAGTATAGCAGAGCGTGACAGAGCATGATAGGGGATGACAAGGCATAATAGCACATCGTAGACTGTCACACAGGGTTATAGAGTGTGGTAGAGCACAACAGAGCATGATAGGGTGTGGTAGAGCATGATAGGACATAACAGAGAATTATAGAGTGGAACAGGGCGCAACAGAGCATGATAGAGTGTGACAGAGCATGACAGAGGGTGATAGATCCCAGGAAGAATATTTGCTGCTGTGGTAGCAACTAATGGGGATCTGAAAAAACGAATAAACGCATAGAGCATGCTAGAGTCGATAGAGCGTGGTAGAGCATAATAGAGTGTGGAAGAGCATACCAGAACATGACAGAGCATGATAGTAGAGCATGGTAGAACATGACAGAGCATGACAGAGGGTGATAGAGCATGCTAAAGTCAATAGCGTGTGATAGAGAATAATAGAGTGTGGACAAGGATACCAGAACATGACAGAGCATGATGGAGCATGGTAGAACAAGACAGAGCGTGATAGAGTATGACAGAGCATAGTAGGGCACGGTAGAGCATGAAAGAGCATGGTAGGGGGTGATAGAGTATGATAGAGTATAACAGAGCATGGCAGAAAATAATAGATCATGATGGAGTGTAACAGATCAGCATAGTGTTGTACAGTATAGTAGAGCATGACAGAGGATGGTAGAGTATGATAGAGGGTGATAGAGAATGCTTGAGTGCAATAGAGTGTGACAGAGCATATCGGAGTGTCAAAGAGCATACTAGAATGTGATAGAGCATTGCAGAGTGTGGTAGGGCAAAATAGAGCATGATAAAAGTGTGGTCGAGCATGACAGAGTTGCAGAGCTTGGTAGGGCCTAATAGAGTGTGATAGTATGGTGGAGCACAGTAGAGTAGAGTGTGAAAGAGGGTGGTAGAGCATGGCAGAGAGTGATTTAGAATGACAGAGCACAACAGTGTGTGGTAGAGCATGATAGAGCATGGTAGAGTGTAATAAAGTGTAGGAGATCATGATAGAGTGTGGTAGAGCATAGTACAGCATGACAGTCCATGGTATTGCATGGTAGAGTGTGATAGAGGATGACTGAGCGTGGTAGAGCATCATAGAGTGTGGCAGAGCATGTTAAAGTGCAACAGAAGGTGGTAGACATAATAGAGCGTCATAGAGGGTGACAGAACATAAAGAGTTTTATGCATGCACAGAACTTTTGCAGTGAAGTTGTGGTTAGTGATCATGGCAGCATCGTATCGGGGTTCTGGGTGGAACGTCGTGGCAGCGGTGGTATTGTATCAAAGTCATGGAGACCACACACATGGGTGTGGCTTGGTCATCAAGAATTTGAATCAGAACTGACCACACTGATTAACACGGCATGTAGCATTGTGCTAGCTTGGCATACTTGCATCTTGACACAATCCATTTTTGGGCATGGTGCGATCATTGGGTGGATGTTGTAGGATTGTCAAGGGAACATGCTGCTGACATATGGAGTGTGGTGGAGATTGCTTCGGGGATGTGGTAAATAGTGGAAAATTGGAGGTTCTCCAACTTTTATGTGATCCACCCATGTTCCAATAGGTCGTGAAGAGCGTAGCGGGGGTCTTCATCCAGTGTGAAGGGGGTCTTAGTCAAAGTAAATGACAAAAACATGATACATGCCTGAGTAAAAAGTGCTTTTCATAAAAGTGACTTGCACTGGAGCAAAGCTGACAGTTGTTACGTGCTCAAGGAGCACAGTGTGGTTGCACTGACCTTTGACGGCGATGGTCCTGGTGTCCTGCAGAATGGTGTTGGCCACAGCAACCTGGACGGTGACCGTGTGCATTCCTTCAGTCGGGAAGGTGTACGAGATGCTCCCGTCCAATGTCACCACCGGCTGCAAGGAAGACGTACAGAAGGTGACATATGATTTTTTTTTCACTGCATTTGGACCTAAATTTTTTTGAGCTGGCAATCACCATACCTCCGTGTTGTTGCTGAGCCACCAGAAGTAGGTGACGGTGCGGGAGTGGCTGGGCAGGACCACCGCTGTGATGTTCACCTCTTTGTTTCTGATGACCACAAAGGGAGCCAGCAGCTGGACGTGCTCCACTGGACCTGAGAGGACAAACGCCACAGGTGAGTCGGTACTGTGCATGGCTAATACCTATTATCTAACACGTCAGATTAATATGTGGTGTGTTAAGGATATACAATAGGAAAAAAATCCAATATGGCCACCACATTTCCACTTGATTTTCTGTACATTTCTGTTTTCAGTCGTATTTAATTGCACATTTTGACTTACGCTGTGAAAAAACTGAAGGGTACAGCATATCAAAATTGTGATTTCTTGGGTTCAAATCATAAATAGGTCCTTCAGGATGATAGTTACCATTCAAGTACTGCCAATATCAGTCAAGACAAAAAGCACCAACTAAGAAATTTACAATTTATCAGGTAACTGTTGAAATGCAAAGCAACACAGAAACACTTCATGACAAGCAGTCTTCTGGGGACAAACTGTATAATTAGTCTTTGACGTGCAGCGAGACACAGAATTTCTGTGATAAGACGTTTTCGGATTGGGATCGTCAAGGAGCTTCTGTTCTAAGGTCTTGTGAAGATCATCTTCATATACAGTGGTGTGAAAAAGTGTTGGCCCCTTCCTGATTTCTCATTTTTTGTATGTTTCAGGTTCAGGTTTAGGTTCCTTTATTTGTACCCGTAGGTAGATTTGTTTTGCAGTCAGGTGACATCCATATTTACAAACCACAATTACATTCAACATGAACCCGAAAAGGATTAAGCGGAAGAAGATGGATGAATGAATGAATGAATGAATGGATGAATGAACACAAACACAGGCACACATGAAGCTGACTATAAACATGATAAAATTACTCAAGGCACCACCAATCAGGACATAAGACAAAGAGATAAGAGAAAAAAAAACAAAACAAGGAGATAAGAGAGAAGGGTCATATTAAAAAGTTAAAAACTAGTCAAAGAGGTTAAAAACTCAAAAGTCTAAAACCCAATAAAAGATTTAGAACCCAAATAAAAAAACCTACAAAAACAAGTAAATATAAAATAAAATTAATAAATAGGTAACTAAATTATGTGCAATATATTGTTACATCTTGTTCAACTCTTTAACAGCAGCAGGAACAAAGCTGTTTTTGTAGAGCTGGGTTTTACTTTTTGGGACAGCAAACCTCCGTCTTGAGGGAAGAAGCTGAAAGTTGCAGTGCAAAGAGTGGGAGTCATCATTTAAAATGGAGGTAGCAATCCTCCGTACCTGTCTGGTGTACAGGGATGTCAGGCTCAGCTGTGACTCACCAAGCAAACAACTGGACCATCTAACAACCTGATCCAAGGATTTCCTCTGTTTCAGTTTTATCTGACCAAACCATGACACTAAAGAAAAGGATAAAACAGATTCAATAAAAGCCCGATAAAACATTGTCATTATGGTCCGGTCAATTTGGAGGCGTGCAAGTTTCCTTAAACAATGCAAATGTTGCTGACCCTTTTTGCACACCCTTTCACAGTTCTCTTCAAAGTTTAAATTACTATCAATAATTGTCCCAAGATATTTGTAGGATTGTACACATTCAGTGGGCAGGCCTTTTAGTACAGTGACTTCGTGCCTGGGAGTTTTCCTCCTAAAGTCAATAATCATATCTTTAGTTTTTGTCGTATTCAGCTGCAGGTAGGAATCCTCACACCAGTGAACAAAATCATCAACTACTGGGCTGTGGCCACTCTCACCATCCTGGAGGAAACTGACAACAACTGAATCACAACGATCCCGGAGCATCAGAGGCAGAACCACCAGACTGATCAACAGCTTCCTTCCACAAGCTGTCAGGATGCTGAACAGTTGACCTGGAATCTCTCATACACACTACTGCACCTACGGACATTTTGTATATTATTTGAATATTATAGTTAGTTAGTTTTTTTCCCAAGTATGTCTCAGGGATGTGTGAATGGATGGGGGGATGGGGGGTGGAGCTATGTGGGAGTGTGTCTTAAATCATGCTGCTTCTATTTATATGGATGCCGAGAGAAACGCAATTTCATCTTGCCTGCACTACAGTTGTATGTACAGCAATATGACAATAAAGTTTGATTTGATTGATTTGATTTGATTTGATCATCAGCATACTTTATAATGTGTCTGTTGTCATGTCTGCTCCGACACATGTTTGTGTACAGGATGAAGAGTAGTGGTGACAACACACACCCCTGCGGAGAGCCAGTAGAAGAACACTTTTGGTCAGACAAAAGTGACCTACCATTGACCCTTACTCTCTGTGTCCTGTTGGTTAAAAAATCCAGAATCCAACCCACCAGATTATTACTCAAATCAAATTGTTGCAGGAGCCTTTTGACTAAAATATGAGGTTGGATTGTATTAAAGGCGGAATAAAAGTCCACAAATAAAAGCCTGGCGTGTCCCATTAAAATCCAGATGTTCAAAAAGCATGTTAAACAGAGTGACAGTGGCATCCTCCACTCCTCTGTGAGGCCTATAGGCAAACTGCAAAGGATCCAATGCATACTTAGTCTGCTTTAGGACCTCAAATCTGACCAGTTTTTCAAAAATTTTCATTAAAATTGAAGTCAAAGCAACTGATCTAAAATCATTTACCGTTTTAGGACAGCTGGATTTTGGAACGGGAACAACCACGGCATGTTTCCAGATCTTAGGCACATGTTGTGTCTGTAAGGACTTATTGAAAATGTAGTGAAATACAGGACTCAATTCATGTGCACAGGACTTTACCAAGCGCCCACATATATTATCAGGGCCCTGACTTTTGTTCACTTTTACAGCACAGAACGCCCTTTTAACATCCTGCACCTCAATATTAAAGTGCTGATTGTTTTTGAGTTTCTGTTTCAAATCTTGGGTTTCTGTGCTAAAATCAAAGGAGTCAAAATGACCATAAAAACAATTAAGAGCATTAGCCAGCTCTGTGTCTGAATTAAAACCATCTAAAAACACACGATTACTGCGCTCTGTGCTCTGAAGGCCTGCAATAGTTTTCATACTGGCCCAGGCTGAACCAAGTTTCTTTGTTGCCGTCTTGCTTTCCAACTCTGATTTATAATTCTGTTTTGCTCTTAAAATTTCGTCCCTCAGCTCTTTTGTGGCAACCTGTAGCTCAGAAACAACCCCCTGGTTAAAGGCAAGTGCTTTCCTCTGTAAGCAGGATTTAACTGATTTTGTAACCCATGGCTTGTTGTTGGGATATATTTTGACACGTTTAGGTGGAACGATCATATCTCTACAGAAAGCCATGTATGAGCATGTCATGTCCACTAAAGAGTCCAAATCTTCTCCGCAGGACAGTGTGAACACCTCCCAGTCCATACAGTTAAAGCATTCCTGGAGGCAGTGCACTGAATCCTCTGTCCACACGTTTATGTCTCTGGTCTTCGCCTTGTCTCTTCTGAGAGCAGTTTTATATGTGGGCAGCAAATGTACACAGTTGTGATCTGAGGATCCTAAAGGAGGAAGGGGAATAGATTTATAGGCCCTCTCTACGGATCAATAGTACAGGTCCAATGTCTTTTTTCGCCTGGTTGGGCAGGAGACATACTGATAAAAGTTTTTAAGTGTCTTCTTTAAAGAAACATGGTTAAAATCCCCAAGGATAAAATTTGGAGCCTCTGGGGAAATCGACTGCAACCACTGTACCACATCAAAGACGGTGCTGGAGGCGGAGTCAGTATCCGCCCTCGGGTGAATGTACACAGTCGTTATGAAAAGTTGAGGGAACTCGCGGGGCAGATAAAAGGGGCATAGTGACAAGGACAGAAGCTCCACATCTGGTGTACAGATGCGCTCTCTGACCGTGACAGATGTACAGTACTGTTTATTAACATATAAACATACGCCGCCCCCCTGATGTTTCCCCGTTACCTCTTCCTGCCGATCCGAGCGAAGTGGGGCTACAAAGCCGTCAATACACAGGTCTGGGTCCCGGTCATGCGCCGTAAGCCACGTCTCCGTGTAAGCCATGACACAGCAGTTCTTGAAGTCCTTCTGATATCATACATTTCCTTGAATTTCATCCACTTTATTTCTCAGGGATTGTATGTTCCCCATAATAATGGAAAGAAGAGGAATGCGGTTAAGCTGACGCCTCCTCAGGTTTAATCTTACGCCTCCACGCTTTCCGCGTTTCCTCCTCTTGTCTCTCTTTTCATCGCTGTGTCAATGAAAATCTCATGGAATTGAAAATTTAAGTTTTCCACACTTAAATGGTTCAGATCATCAAACAAATTTAAATATTAGACAAAGATAACACAAGTAAACACAAAATGCAGTTTTTAAATGAAGGGGTTTATTATTAAGGGACAAAAATCCAAACCTACATGGCCCTGTGTGAAAAAATGATTGCCCCCTAAACCTAGTAACTGGTTGGGCCACCCTTAGCAGCAACAACTGCAATCAAGCGTTTGCGATAACTGACAGTGAGTTTTTCACAGCGCTGTGGAAGAATTCTGGCCCACTCATCTTTGCAGAATTGTTGTAATTCAGCCACATTGGAGGGTTTTCAAGCATGAACTGCCTTTTTAAGGTCATGCCACAGCATCTCAATCAGATTCAGGTCAGGACTTTGACTAGGCCACTCAAAGTCTTCATTTTGTTTTTCTTAAGCCATTTAGAGGTGGACTTGCTGGTGTGTTTTCGATCATTGTTCTGCTGCAGAACCCAAGGCGCTTCAGCTTGAGGTCACGAACAGATGGCCGGACATTCTCCTTCAGGATTTTTTGTAGACAGCAGAATTGATGGTTCCATTTACCACAGCAAGTCTTCCAGGTCCTGAAGCAGCAAAACAGCCCCAGACCATCACACTACCACCACCATATTTTACTGTTGGTATAAGGTTCCTTTTCTGAAATGATGTGTTACTTTTACGTTGGATGTAATGGGACACACACCTTCCAAAAAGTTCAACTTTTGTCTTGTCAGTCCACAGAGTATTTTCCCAAAAGTTTTGGGGATCATCAAGATATTTTCTGGCAAAACTGCGATGAGCCTTTATGTTCTTTTTGCTCAGCAGTGGTTTTCATCTTGGAACTCTGCCATTCAGGCCATTTTTGCCCAGTCTCTCTCTTATGGTGGAGTCATGAACACTGACCTTAACTGAGCCAAGTGAGGCCTGCAGTTCTTTGGATGTTGTTGTGGGGTCTTTTGTGACCTCTTGGATGAGTTGTTGCTGCGCTCTTGGGGTAATTTTGGTCAGCTGGCCACCCCTGGGACGATTCACCAGAGCTCCATGTTTTCGCCATTTGTGGATAATGACTCTCACTGTGATTCACTGAGAGTCCCAAAGCTTTAAAAATGGCTTTATAACCTTTTCCAGACTTAAAGATCTCAATTACTTTGTTTCTCATTTGTTCCTGAATTTCCTAGGACCACAGCATGATTTCTAGCTTTTGAGGATTTTTTGGTCTACTTCACTTTGTCGGGCAGGTCCTATTTAAGTGATTTTTTGATTGAGAACAGGTGTGGCAGTAATCGGGCCTGGGAGTGGCTGGAGAAATTGTATTCAGCTTTCTAAAGATGTGATAAACCACAGTTAGTTTATGTTTTAACAAAGGGGCAATCACTTTTTCACACAGGGCCATGTAGGTTTGGATTTTTTTTACCCTTAATAATAAACACCTTCATTTTAAAACTGCATTTTGTGTTTACTTGTGTTATCTTTGTGTAATATTTAAATTTGTTTGATGATCTGAAACATTTAAGTGCGACAAACATAGAAAAACATGAGAAATCAGGAAGGGAGCAAACAGTTTTTCACACCACTGTATCTTGCTTGACCTTAATATGCTTTCAATCATTTTATTGTCTTTGTTCTGTCACCAGTCATCCAAATGGTTACAGCTATACTTAAAACTGGAAAATGCAGTTTTGAGCCATCTTCTTCTTCATCTTCTTCCTCTTCACACCACGATCTGAACCGAAACCTCCTGAGAGCCAAAGTTCTCAGATCATTTCTATCAAAGACTTTAAAAAAATGAAAGAATCAACGCTATAGTACTCTTTTTTGGCATGAAACTGTACTGCTGCTCACTGATTGTCACCTCTCCTCTTAACCTGGCTTCAACAACTCTTTCCCATATCTTCATAGTGTGGCTGATCAACTTTAAGCCTCTGTAGTTACTGCAGCTCTGTTCTTGAAAATTGGTACCAAAACACTTCTTCTCCACTCCTCAGGCATCCTCTCATTCTTCAAGATTGTGTGAAACAATCTGGTTAAAAAGTCCACTGCCATCTCTCCTCAACATCTCCATACCTCCACAGGTATGTCATCTGGACCAACCGCCTTTCCATTCTTCATCCTCTTCAAAGCTGCCCTCACTTCCACCTTGTTAATCCTCGGGACTTCCTTGTTCACCATCTTTCCTTCATCCTTCCTCCTCTCTCTCTCATTTTCTTTATTCATCAGCTCTTCCAAGTACTCCTTCCACCTTTTCACCACACTCTCGTCATTTGTTAGTACGTTACCATTTCTGTCCATAATCAATCTAACCTGCTGCACATCCTTTCCAGCTCCAGCTCTGTCTAGCCCAGGGGTGGGCAATCATGTGCCATGGAGGGTCATTCCACTGCAGGTTTTCTCTTCCACCCAGTCTCTTCAGCAGGTGTTTTCACTGATTAGCAATCCTTAAAGCTGATCAGAGCAAACACCTGCTGAAGAGACTGGGTGGAAGAGAAAACCTGCAGTGGAATAGCCCTCGCTGCCCACCCCTGGTCTAGCCAATCAATGCAAGTCCTTTCCTCCTTCTGCAGTGTCCAAACTCTCATACAACTCACTGTATCCCTTTGCTTCCTCTCTCTTTGCCACTCGCTTATACTTCAAGCACTCCTGTCTACTTTCTCCATCTCCCTGTCTATCCCACATCATGAACCTGCAAATAGAAAAGCAGCATAAAGCTGCAGCACCGCCATGATAAACAGAGACACATGTGGACAGCTAGAACTGTGATGTGGAAAATGTGAAAAGAGAAATCAGCGATTGCTACAGGCAGTGTTTACCTCATGCCATCACCATAACCACTCTGAATCTGCCAACGCTACCACCAGCAATTACTATTGCCAGCACCACTGATATAAGTCATTCATTGAAATTTAATGGCTGCCTGCTGAGAATGGTGGGCAATGTTGATTTTATTATTATTTTAACAGTTGCATGAATAATCCAATTTTAGTAAATATGTAAGTCTGATTTGATGCAATGTTAGTGTTAGAATAAGCAATGCCCCTCACCATTTTTTTGGCCAATTTTTACAGTTTACATCAACATTAATAATCAAAAATGGTTGAAATGCTTTAATTTACTTTTGGTCCATTTAAACCCAAGTTTGGACCTGAAATGCCAGTCTGACAACAATGAGAATGCAATCCAGAGAAAATGTGGCGGTCATCCTGGACTTTTTAATCATTTTTATCAATAACACACAATATATTGATCTGACATGTTAAATAAGAGTTTCATTTGGTTCCTTGATGAAGAAAACAGCTTTAGACATCCAAGATCATGAACATATGTCAAGTAAAACCAGAAATATGGGAAATTTCACTTTTTGTGGAAACCATTGTGAAAAAATTAATATATCAAATGAAGATGATTTTTCTCTTAAATTTTTGTCTTAAATTTGTGACTTTTTCCCCCTGTAAAATTGCAGGGGTTTTTTTGTCTGGAAAACTTGCAGTTTATAAATTTGCTACCTTTTTCTTGTAGTTCTGCAACTTTTTCTCATAAATTTGCAACACTTTCCTTGTATAGTTGCAAATCTTTAGTCATAAATTTGTGACTTTTTTCTGAGTTTTAGCTTGCAAATTTGTAGATTTTCACAATTTTTTTGTTCTTTTATTGTATAAGTACAACTTTATCTCAAATTTGCACTTTTTTGTGTAATTTGCATATTTTTTCATAAATTTGACTTTTTTCATAATTTTGCAACTTTTTCATTTTGAATTTGCAGCTTTCCTTGCAAACTTGCAACTTTTTTGTAATAAATGGGACTTTTTTTGTAAATTTCCATGACTTTTTTTTGTAAACTTTCATTATATTGTTGAATTTTTCAAACTTTTATTTTCCTTGTAAATTTTGTACATTTTTTCTCACATATTTGAATTTTTTTCTTGAAAATTTGACTTTTTTCTTGTAAAATTGCACTTTTTCCTTGAAAATGTGCAACTTCTGAGAAATCTGCTACTTTTTTCTTGTAAAGTTGCAACTTTTTTCTCATAAATTTACAACACTTTGCTTGAATAGTTGCACATCTTTACTCATAAATTTGTGACTTTTTAGTGAGTTTTTTTCTTCAAAGTTTATTTTCACAAATGTTTGGGCTTTTATTGTTGTATAAGTAATTACTTTTTCTCATAAATTTGTAATTTTTTCTTGTAAATTTGCAACTCTTTTGTCATAAATCTGTGGGTTTTTCTCATAATTTTGGAAATGTTTTGCCTCTTGAATTTGCAGCTTTCCTGGAAGACTTGTAATTTTTTGTATTAAATGTGTGACTTTTTTGTATATTTCCATGATTTTTCTTGTAAACTTGATTTTTCTTTTAGATTTTTTAAAACTTTTTTCCTTGTAACTTTGCACCTATTCTCTCATATTTTTTCTTGTAACTTTGATGCTTTTTTCAGGAAAATTTGTGACTCTTCATAAATTTGCAATATTTTCCTTGCATATTTTGCATTGTCATAAATTTGTGACTTTTTATGAGATTTTTTCTTGTAATTTTCAATTTTTCTTTTCCAAAATCTTTTTAACCTTTTTTTCCCTTGAATACATACTTTTTCTCATAAATTTGTATTTTTTTTCTTGTACATTTGAAAAATTCTTTTTCATAAATTTGCAAGTTTTATCTTGTAAAATCTTAGGTTTTTCATAACTTTTTGCTGTAAAAACTTTCTTGTAAATTTCTGACTTTATTCTTGTAAATTTTCTACTTTTTAAAATTGCAATTTTTTTTCCCACATAAATTATATCAACATTTTTCATGTAAATTTATGACCTTTTGTCTTGCAAATTTCCACCCTTTTCTTTCTTGTTCATTCATATGCATGCTAATTACATTTTTATACCGTGTAATGGTTAACTTTTTTCTGTTCATTTATAAAGGGTTTGAAGCAGTGTTGAGATAACGAATGCATTTTTTTTTTCAATTAATGTGGGCTAATTAGTACATTAAAAAATGATGATGACAGAAGTGGTAACTGCTTTTCCTCAGCAGCTGGCTCAGCTTAAAACAAGTGTAGATCTTGTTTTCAGAATTTAAATTTACAACACACTATACTGATCCTCCAGTACTCAGGGTGATCTCATCGTGCACAGACAACCCATTTAAAGCACGCACACACACTTGACCTAGCATAGAAATATGACAACAATATTAAAAATGGCAGTTTTGCAGAGAAATCGACTCCATCTTATGACCAACTGAAAAAAAAATCACTGTGTGATATATTTTGATCATAAATTGTTTTCAAGTGAATATACATTCATGATTATCAAGTGTTTTATGTGGTTCTAGCGGTGTTTGTGCTGAATATGAGGATCACTGGTATATTTTGTGAAAGAAATGCAATTAAAATTGTTTAAAAATACTTTTTCCATTGTTTCTTCATTGTAATTTTATCAATTAATCACAGTTGATAACAGAAAAAAAGTGCAGTTAATTAGCTAAAAAAATTTTAATCAATTCCCAGCAATAGTTTGAAGTCTTCTCATCACAAAAATAGAGAGATATGGAGATGCAGCCACGCGAGCTTTAATATGAAGGGATGGATGGAAAATTCTAACTTCTCTAACTTATTAACTGATTTTTTTTCTTCTCATTTATCCTTAGAGACTGAATTAAGAAGCAGGCATCCACTTTATTTGATAAATATCATTTGAAAATGGGTTGAAGTAAATAAAGAAAAATAAAGCGTATATCTGTGTTAAAGCACCCGTGGAAATTAAAGACCTGACAAACAACTCTGACTCACACAGATGCCGACTCCTTCCCTCCAGATTCTCACCGCCTGATTCTTGCTCTACAGTAATTGCCGTCAGACAGACCTTCCCAATTAGGCTGCCGGCGCCTCATGCTGGCAGGTGCACCTCCATTGCCTAATACTTTAGACATATATGGCGGGCAGCTCTAACAATGGCCACGCCGCGCCGCCAGGAAGATAAAAAGTCTGCCAGCGTTTGTGTGACCCTCTTTATTTTCCAGTTGTGACAGTGTAATCATTATTAATAACTAGGGCAACGCCTTTTTATTTATGTCTGTATATTGGAGAAAAAACACTAATCAAATGGAAGACTTTCCCACCCTCCCTGCTGCACTGTGTTTTCCATGAAATGACAGAAGTAATTGCTTTCCTCGCCAGATGAAACAATGCTTTTAAATAGAGTGTGCGTTTCTGCACATTTCAGTTTGATAAACTGTTAAATTAAACAACTGGGTTTTCTGTTTTTCTGGGTCCGTGTGTAAAATACGTCTCCACTAAGTTTACAGTGTGGTTAAATTCCCCCGAGCAGAAAAATCCATTTCATTTATAAGGTGCTAATTCACAACAACAGTCATCTTGAGCAGAGGTTTTGGTCTTGAGGAGACAATATTTCAGTACTTGTAATCATCACAGTATATCCAGTGAAGAAAAAGAGGCGTGTTACACAACAGCTCATGTGCTACTGCGGGTTTTAGTGTTTTGCATTAAAAGAGACGTCATGAAATGTTCCGTTTTGAAGCTAAAATCTTTGTTTCTACCCATATGATGACAATGAAGGTTGGCGTGCTCCTGTGATGGACAGATCTCACTCAGCAACAGTACAGCTAGCTTAGCTTAGCAACCATGTTTTTTATGGTTACATAGTACCTTTAATTTAGGCCTTAAAGGTACTATTAAGCCATAAAATGTTTGCTTTTCTTCTCATGCCTTGCTCCACCTTATCGTGGTGGTGGTGGTGGTGGTGTGTGTGTGTGTGTGTGGGGGGGGGGGTGCAAGCCCTTGTGACACTCAGTTATATTCACCCCTGGTAGGGTCTCCCAAGATTCCGGGTGAAGGGCCAGACTGAGAACAATCTCCAGTAGTCTCTTATGATGGATGTTCAACCAAGGATTAAGTGTACCCCACCCGATATGGGGTTACCAGGGCCCTGCCCTGAAGCCAGGCCTGGGGAAGGAGCTCAACGACAAGGGCCTGGTTGTTGGCTTTCTGCCCATGGGACCCGGCCAGGCTCAGCCTGAAGGAGCTGTATGGGTCCATCCTCCAGTGGACTCACCACTTGCAGGAGGGGCCATGGGGGTCCGGTGCTATGTGGATCAGGTGGTAGTCAAAAGCAGAGACCTTGGTGGTCTGATCCCCAGCCTACTAGACTGGCTTTTGGAACATGGAACGTCACCACTCTGGCGGGGAAGGAGCTTGAGCTTGTACTCACCTCGATGCACAACTTGGGTTCTGGAACCAGTCTCCTGGAGACCTTGGCCTACTCTGGAGTTGCCCCAGGTGAAAGGCGGTGAGCAGGGGCGGGTATTTTCATATCATCCCGTCTGGCCTCCTCTATGTTGGGGTTCTCCTTAGTAGATGAAAGGGTTGTTTACCTTTGTCTTTGGGTTGGGAAATGGGTCCTGATTATCATTTGTGACTATGCACCAAATGATGGCTCAGAGAACCCACCCTTTTTGGAGTGTCTGACTGGGGTGCTGGAAAGTACTCCTCTTGGAGACTCCATTGTCCTTCTGGAGGACTTCAATGCGCACATGGGCAATGATAGTGAAACCTGGAGGGGTGTAATTGGGAGGAACAGCCTGCCCGATCTGAACCCGAGTGGTGTTCAGTCATTGGACTTCTGTGCCAACCACAGTTTGTCCATAACAAACACCATGTTCAAGCATAAGGGTGTCCATATGTGCACCTGGCACCAGGACACCCTAGGTCGCAGGTCGATGATCAATTTTGTTATTGTGTCATCAGACCTGCTATCGTATGTCTTGGACACTTGGGTGAAGAGATGCGCAGAGCTGTCAACTGATCACCACCTGATGGCTGAGGCCCCTATCTGACAGGGGCAGACCCAGGACTCACTGGAGAGACTCGTTTGGCAACGTTTGCCAAACGGCAAACGTCTGTTGCATTCATTTTCTATTATCAGAAGCAAACTTTTGCCAACTTATGCTAGCGTGTGTGTATTGATTGTCAACTTAGGTCAACTTAAACAAACAAATACTCAGCGTAGGTGAGCTGAGGTCAGCATCAGGCAAGATTCTTAGAAAAGTCAGTATTTGTGGAGGCTTCCTGGCATTCTGGACCTGCTTTTTGACTGTACACATCTCCCTGTTTCCCTTCTTGGGCATACACTTTGTCAGTTTCATTGGAAAACTTTTCGTTATTATCCCTTTTTTTGAGAGAGAGAGAGAAAGAGAGAGAGAGAGAGAGAGAGAGAGAGAGAGACTTTTCGTTATTATCCCTTTTTTTTGAGAGAGAGAGAGAGAGAGAGAGAGAGAGAGAGAGAGAGAGAGAGAGAGAGAGAGAGAGAGAGAGACTTGACTTTTTAAAAAAAGGCTTTATTGTACAATTCAAAAATGCAAGAACACCAATATCACAGCCCCAAGTGTGTCACATCTCAAAAGTGCAAACATAACTCATCCCCCTGACCCACAGAACACAAACGTTCCCTACAGTCCATCTATTGGTGAATGCCCCCAAATTGTCCACCATTTGGTAGTAAGAGAACTCCACCTGGAGTCTGACTTTCAACAAGGCCTTGAAAGCAGACACAGGATCCACATTGCCAGCGTTGGTAGTCCGATTTTTCCTTGTCAGCCAGATGGCAAGTTTAGCAGTACGATACCAGATAGGAAGTTCAGCAAAGTGTGGGCAGACTTCCTTGCCACTTTACACTTTGGACTGTAAATGAACAAGCCAAAAGAGAAACGTTCCCCCAAAGCCTGAAACCACTCCCGCAAAAGATCAAAAAGGCCAGATAAACGAAAACATTGAACAAACAAATGCTCCAGGGTCTCAACTTGGGAACAAAACAAACATTCCCCCCGCACGGTTGGATCCAGGCGTGCTCTGTATTTATTTGTAGCTATTGCCCCATGCACAATCCTCCACTGGAGATCTGCTGTCCGTTTCTCAACAAGGAGCTTGTACATGCACCACCAGCTGCCTTTCGGGGAGAGAGAGAGAGAGAGACTGAATGGCCTATATGAGGAAAGTCCTATATTTTCACTGAAGCAGGAAAACGTTCAAAGAGTTTTGTCTAAAAACATCTGCTTCCACCAGTGTTTCAGTCGACATTCGCCAATGGAGCCCAACTTAGGCCGATTTAGGCTAGCTCTGCACAGTTTAGCCCAGCACTCAGGAACTTTTACAAACTGAATACAACTTTTACCAACATTTATTTCAAAACATCAGTACATTTTCAGCATGTTGAAAATTTTCAATTCGCCAGTGAACACCAACTATCATTAACTTTTACCAACTTTTGCGAGTGTAACCCAGCTGAGAAAATGACCCTTTTTCTCAGATTTCATTTGTATTAATGAAAGTGTGTGATTTTATTTTGAAAACCGACTATCTTGGGGAAGAGGAAGTGCGATCCTGGTCATCCAACTTTTGAATTTCCGGTTCATGGTCACGTTGGGTGATCTCGGTCTTTCTATTCGTTGAGCGATATTAGCCCCGCCTTCCAAGTAGAGGCAGCCAGCGCGAACTCGGAATTCAGTCTTTAACGATACGAGCGCGGACGAGGGAGGATGTGAAGCGCTCTGATTCACAAAGATACCTCTTCTTGGTGAGTTTCATTCAGAAAGATGCTATAAATGGGTCTAAACACTCTCCAAACGCTAATCTGCAATCTTTATTATCCTAAGTTGACGGGAGCACGAGCGTGAGGGGCATTGTGGCTGTGTCCTTTGCTGTATTCACACTGAAACCTCATCTTGGTGAGTCAGATACATGCTAATATTATGCTAACATTAGCGCTATGCTAATGCTAGTCGCGAGTGGATTGTTCCTGTTTAAAAGCAATGGAAAAGGCTGTCTTTGTGTCTGTATGGTTTTCCTAAATGTGATTTCAGTTCCCAACAGTATGCTGAAGTACTTTTAGTTCTTATGCATTATTTCTGTCGAATGCAATGTGTAGTTTGATGCTAAAAGCACATGGTGTTGGTCTACTATGTAAATCCATAGGTTATGCTAAACCCAGTAGCTCAGACAGGGCTTTACCGATTTTAAAAGGGAATATTGGAAGTGATGGGACAGTATATTCCCTGGTTATGTGATAAATTAATTGTATTTCATTTCATGATTTACAGAGACAAGGTTAGAGAGGATTAATCATAATTTCATGGTTAAATGATATAGAGATAAACAGAGGAATTCATTTAATTGGTTACATGAAAAAAAAGAGTATTTCATGTGCTACCAGAGAGATTGTGAGAAAAAAGAACACATGCATGTAAGATGTAAGATGTGAAATGTAAGATATTACTATATTGCTGGATTGTGATAATAGTAATATGAGAGAAGAATTTAAACACTAAGCTATGGTGTTATATAAGAAGGGATTGGAAGACAAATTACTCTAGCTGTAAACAATAATACCATTATTGTCGTGCAGGCTAGGTTTTTTTTGGTTGCCGACCAAAAACCTTCTGGATCCTGGATTCTCTCCGAATGGAGATGGCGAGCCTGACCCGAGACTGAACCGAGATTGATCTGAGATCTAACCAAGATCTCGAATGAAGAGCATCCTTCCTCTCTCCAGTGCCCAACGTTGAAGTGGTAACAACCCAAGGAGCCGCTTTAAAAGAGGAAAGGAAACCTGAGTCTGTAGATACAAGATATCTTGACTGGTCAAACGACTAACCTGAAAGGACAAACAAACACTGAGCTCAGCCAGGAGCCCTTTTTTTTTCTCTCCCTTACGTTATTTCAAGCCTATACGTACCCAAAATGGATATTGTTGAACGTGAATCTGTGAAAATTCCAAATGCAGTGATAGTGAGTGAAATCACTGGAGATGAGCAACTTGATGAAGTGACTGAGTTTTTGAAACGGTATGGATCGATTTCAAGAGTCATAAAAGTAACAGATAGTAAGTCTGAGTTTTTCCAGAGGGCTATTTTTGAGTATCACTCGGGCACTGCTTTTGAAACTCTTGACCCATTGCCATGTACTCATGTATCTGATAGTGGAGCCAGCTATATGATACAATCTCTTGCCAGTGTTTATACGCACCGTGTAGGGAGCGAAATGACCAAGTCATTTCTCACTAAAATTAAAAACCTAGCGAAGATGAGGGGCAGAGATTTTGGGGATGTCCTGAAATACATGATGTTACGGATGTCTGAGGAAATCGAAGAATCTGAAAATGATCAATCAGAGCAAGTTAAGTTACCTGATAACTTACCTGAAGCTTCCTTAGATGAACCTCAACCTCAGCCTTCTGCAGCTGAGCCCAGTATTCAAGGTGCACAGCCAACTAACCAGTCGAATCACATGGCGAGCACCCCAGCTCAAAGTATGCCCACCATTTCTGCACATGATTTAAATCCCCCAGAAGTGCAACGTGTGGTAGTTGAGCACATTGCAAAAAGGGAAGATTTTTCCGTGCAGCTGTTTTCACAAAAGCTTGGAGCTTTTTCTGGCAAAGACCCCCGACCACCTTATGAGCTAGATTATGACACTTGGCGCTCCAGTGTAGAATTAATCTTGACTGATTCTGCTATGTCCAAATTGCAGCAATCCCGAAAGATCATTGAGTCTCTTGTACCCCCAGCAGCTGATGTAGTCAAGTACTTGAACCCCAACAGCTCACCATCAGAATACCTTCAGCTGTTAGATTCTGCTTATGGTACAGTTCAAGATGGCGGAGAGCTTTACGCCAGGTTTATTGACACCTTCCAAAATACAGGTGAGAAACCCTCGTCATATCTACAACGTCTTCACGTAGCTTTGACTCACACTGTGAAGCGTGGTGGCGCTTCAAGCCAGGATTTTGACAGGCTGCTTGTCACGCAGTTTTGCCGAGGTTGTTGGGATGATTCCTTTTTAACTGCACTCCGGTTAAAACAAAAACAAGTCCCCCAACTTTTCCTGATTTGCTTCTCTTGCTACGCACTGAAGAGGACCAGATTGCTGCCAAAAATTTAAGGATGAGACAACATTTGAGCAGTTCAAAACAAAAAGTGACCTCTCACGTGCAAACTGTGCAATGCAGTTCAGATGAAGATGAGGACAATATCACGCTAAACTCACTCCAAGAACTCTCAAAACAAGTTGCAGAAATTCAAACGCAACTAGTAAAACTAACTGCAGAACCAAAAGCTCAAAACTCACAAAGTACACTCAGTACAAAGCCAAAAGAGAAACGAAAGTCGGAGGTTCGAAGACGACCAGATACCGTCGTAGTTCCGCCCATAAATGATACCGGATGGAGACAATACTGAAAATGGTCACATTACAACTCAACCAATACTGACAATGGACAGTTTTCGTTACACATGCAACGGGACGTGCATGATATTAAGCGGGGGAGTGTGTAACCCAGCTGAGAAAATGACCCTTTTTCTCAGATTTCATTTGTATTAATGAAAGTGTGTGATTTTATTTTGAAAACCGACTATCTTGGGGAAGAGGAAGTGTGATCCTCGTCATCCAACTTTTGAATTTCCGGTTCATGGTCACGTTGGGTGATCTGGGTCTTTCCATTCGTTAAGAGCGATATTAGCCCCGCCTTCCGAGTAGAGGCAGCCAGCGCGAACTTGGAATTCAGTCTTTAGCGATACGAGCGCAGACGAGGGAGGTTGTGAAGCGCTCTGATTCACAAAGATACCTCTTCTTGGTGAGTTTCATTCAGAAAGATGCTATAAATGGGTCTAAACACTCTCCAAACGTTAATCTGCAACCTTTATTATCCTAAGTTGACGGGAGCACGAGTGTGAGGGGCATTGTGGCTGTGTCCTTTGCTGTATTCACACTGAAACCTCATCTTGGTGAGTCAGATACATGCTAATGTTAGCGCTATGCTAATGCTAGTCGCGAGTGGATTGTTCCTGTTTAAAAGCAATGGAAAAGGCTATCTTTGTGTCTATATGGTTTTCCTAAATGTGATTTCAGTTCCCAACAGTATGCTGAAGTACTTTTAGTTCTTATGCATTATTTCTGTCGAATGCAATGTGTAGTTTGATGCTAAAAGCACATGGTGTTGGTCTACTATGTAAATCCATAGGTTATGCTAAACCCAGTAGCTCAGACAGGGCTTTACTGATTTTAAAAGGGAATATTGGAAGTGATGGGACAGTATATTCCCTGGTTATGTGATAAATTAATTGTATTTCATTTCATGATTTACAGAGACAAGGTTAGAGAGGATTAATCATAATTTCATGGTTAAATGATATAGAGATGAACAGAGGAATTCATTTAATTGGTTACATGAAAAAAAAAGAGTATTTCATGTGCTACCAGAGAGATTGTGAGAAAAAAGAACACATGCATGTAAGATGTAAGATGTGAAATGTAAGATATTACTATATTGCTGGATTGTGATAATAGTAATATGAGAGAAGAATTTAAACACTAAGCTATGGTGTTATATAAGAAGGGACTGGAAGACAAATTACTCAAGCTGTAAACAATAATACCATTATTGTCGTACAGGCTAGGTTTTTTTTGGTTGCCGACCAAAAACCTTCTGGATCCTGGATTCTCTCCGAATGGAGATGGCGAGCCTGACCCGAGACTGAACCGAGATTGATCTGAGATCTAACCAAGATCTCGAATGAAGAGCATCCTTCCTCTCTCCAGTGCCCAACGTTGAAGTGGTAACAACCCAAGGAGCCGCTTTAAAAAGAGGAAAGGAAACCTGAGTCTGTAGATACAAGATATCTTGACTGGTCAAACGACTAACCCGAAAGGACAAACAAACACTGAGCTCAGTAGGACACTTTTGGGGTTTTATTTCATGCCGGCCGTTGTTATATTTGTATACTTGTACATTGTTTGCATATTTTGCTCCTTCTATATTTATTAATACAGACATGAATTGCTCATTTCTCGCCTCCAGCTATTTCATTCCACACTCACTCTAATTTCCTATTGTAACCCTTACGAACCTAGCAACTGGTCTACACTTAATTATTTCCCTTACCTAATTAACATAAGGCAAGGGTTACACGAGCAGAGCCAGACATTTTCCAGAACATCACTAAATATCATTCCAAACATATTGTGAATGCAACTTTTTGGGTCACAGCCTTAAACTTAACTAAATACAGGCAGTTTGCATTTCTTTGCATTGCAATATTTTAACAATCTGTGTACAACACATAAATATACTTTAAAAGTGCAAAACACCTCCACCATGGATCCAAACCTTATTGTTGAGGGGTTTGATTGCTGTAATTATTCCAGAAGCTATGGTGTCAGGGGAACTCATCCCTGGTACGGTCTCCCACTGCAAACTAGACCTGGTTGAAGGGCCAGACTTGGGACCAGGGGACCACCATAAAAGAGTTACAACAGGGATCCTGTATACCTCGCCTGGTATGGGGTACAGGGGGATCCTGCCCTGGAGCCTGGCTGGGAGGGGCTGCTTGATGGTAAGCACCCTGCGACCAGGTCTGGCTGCTCCACAAACACACCCATCAGCAGCTGTAACAGGATTGTTTGGGACAACGATTACCGTTCAGTTCCAAATATGTCTGACAGCAGTGTGTGCATGTCTCTGTGCAAGGAAACGTCAGTGCTATCAAGAAACTTTAGCAGAACTACAGTATAATGTTGTCGCCTGAAAGCATTAAATAGTGACAGCAGAAAAAAAGAAGTAAAAACTGCCCCACCAACAGTTCGTCTCCAGTCTTTCTGTCATGAATTGCCCGCGTGCCAGGGAGGAGAGTCCGAGATGCTGAACTGCAGTTTGTAGTATTTATTGAAAACTAAAACACAAAGTTGAAACAGTGCACTAACATTAAAAAAAAAAATGATCACAAAAGCAAACTTACAAGCTGAGCTCACCAGAACAGGAGCAGGGTTCTGGTGGAGATGGTTGGAGAGACTCCGGCAAAGTGAGAAGAAAATCACAGTCCTTAAATAAGGCCAAAAACAAATGATAACAAGTGACGGCAGGTGGGGATCACATGAGTGGGCAAGAGGTGACAATGATTATAACAGAGATCAGCTGGGAGCAATGAGAGAGAGATAACGGGACTAGCTGCTGACAGGAGCACCGCCCACAACAGAGTAAAAAACCTGGAAGTGCCACTGACAGCTGCAACCCCGAAGCGAGAGAGAGAGAGAGAAAACACAACAGGATACAAATATAATATGATGGCAAATAAAGACAAGTAAATTCAAATATGTAAATAACAAAACTACAATGAACATAAACAGGAAAATAAATCATACTAAAAAAAAAAATACAGAATATGTGAAAATTAACCATCCATCCATCCATCTTCTTCCACTCAATCCTTTTCGGGTCGCGATGGGGCTGGATCCTATCCCAGCATCTTTTGAGGCAGGGCACACCCAGGACAGATCGCCAATCCACCGCAGGGCCAACACAGAGAGACAGACAACCATTCACTCTCACAGTCATACCTAAGGACAATTTAGAATCCCCAGTTTGATTCCAATTAATCTAACTTACATGTTTTTGGCATGTGGAAGGAAACCGGAGAAATCCCGGAGTAAACCCACACAGACACGGGGAGAACATGCAAACTCAATAACAGGAATAAGAACTCAAAAATACAACACCATACAAATATAGAAAAAAGGCAAAAGAGACAGAGCATGGCGGGATAACCCTGTGCTCAGATCTTGACAGAGGCCCCCCCTCAGGGGGTGGATACCAGACACCCTGGGCAACATCGAAGGAAAAGGACCCACCCACACAAAAAAACCCACCCCATCAAAAACAAGAAAACAACCCCACTCCAGGTGGGAGGAGGGGGACCCAGGCATGGAGGGACCAAAACAAATCAGAGACAATAAGAAAAATTTCACATAACTTGCGCCCCAGCAAAACCCAGACTAGGAGGGAACAAAAAACAAAAACACTCAGGACCCACACCCACACAGAACCAGGCAGCTAGGCCCCCTGTACCAAAGAGCTAGACAGTTCAGGTGGCCGGCTAAAGTCCCAGACCTGACAGACGGCATGGTGGTAAGAGTTGGTTTGCATGCCGGAGAATGTGGGCCACCCAACCCAGCGGCACAGCCTGTCAGGTGGTCAGCCAGAGTTTTTTAGCCACCTAAACAGAAGGGGTGGCACAGGAGGTGGCTGGAGGACCAACAAGGAAGAGGATGGTGGAGTTGAGCAAACCACAACAACCTTGGGCGGAAGAGAGGAAACCACGATGGCCTCGGGCAGAGGAGAGGGAACCACAACGGCCTCGGGCAGAGGAGAGGGAACACTGCAGCACCTGCAGTGGCTCTGGGCTGGAGCAAAGCAGCACCCGTGGTGGCTCCGGGCTGGAGCAAGGTTGAACCCGCAGTGGCGCCGGGTTGGAGCAAAGCTGCACCCATGGTGGCTCTGGGCTAGAGCAAAGCTGCACCTATGGTGGCTCTGGGCTAGAGCAAAGCTGCACCCACGATGGACCCGGGCTTGGCCATAGCTGCACCCGTGATGGACCCGGACTGAGGAAGAGCTGCACCCACGGAGGCCAGGGGCTGGGAAGGGACACCCGCGATGACCTCAGCTGATAGGGAAGCAGTACCCCCGGACGCCTCGGGACGCCGGACTCCCATGAAGACCTCATCCGGAGGGGAAGTAGCACCCACAGAGGTCCTGGGATGGGACGGAGAACCCAAGATGACCTCAGCTGACAGGGGAGCAGCATCCGCAGAGGCCCTGGGCTGGGACGGAGCACCGGCAACGACCTTGGCAGGAGAAGCTGGACCCACATTGATATTGGGCGGCAACACTGGACCCACAGAGACCTCTGGCAAAGCTGAACGATCCTCGGTGACCCTGGGGCAAGGCTCAGAAAACAGGGACAAAGATGCAGGATCAGGGTCACCGGCGGCAGTGGAGCCCAGCGAGGTGAGCTCAGGCGCAGCTGATGACTGCACTTGGCTATCCTCACTAAGAGCCAGACAAGATCTCTCCAACATAGAAACAACGAAGACAAAGGAGAGTACTTGCCTGAGCTCAAGCTCCACCGCCATCCAGGACTCCGTCAATCCAAGCGGTTAAGTCTCGGGCTCGGCCCTCTGGAAGTCCAACTCTGATGCTGCTGCGGCAGCCACAGCAGCAGGTATGGCAGTCGATGCAGTCCCGGGACCCCCCAGCAAAGTGACCCATGCAGGTGGCTCGCCCAGCTTGGAAACAGGAGGTCAGTTCCCTGCTAGTGCTGGCTTCTGCAGAGCTGGAGCCTGGGGATGTCCAATCGTTGGCATGGGCTCCGGATCACTGGCAGAGCTCACCCTCCATCCAGACCATGGCTGTGGGAGTGGTACCAGGTCCTCCAGGACTGCGGGCTCCTTCAACATCCAGCGGCTCGATCCTGGTGCCGGGGGACACTCACGGTGCAAAGGAGGAGACACTGAGAGAGCAGGTGAACGGTTTATAGCTGCAGCAGATGGTGAGGACTCAGGGGACTGCCTAATCTGAGCCTCACCACCAGGAATCAGGCAAGATAATTTATGTTTGATTGAATGAGAGTGAAGAAATACTTGCCTGATTGCCCGGGATGCGATGTCTTCTGCTGCAGCAGGCTGGGAATCTGCCCCCTCTGCGACTTTAGCAGGACTGGGCCCCTCGGAGGAATGTGGAGGAGCCGCCCCTACAGACACGGCGAAGGGCGGTGCCGGGGAAGAAGCTGCTGGACCCTCAGTAGCAGGAGGACACGTCGAGGAGACTCGAGTCGCAGCAGCCAAGGGGAAGGAGGCGGCTGACAGAACAGTTAGCGAAGGAGCTGCTGCGGGGGTTGTCTGGCTTGACGCAGGAGAAACTGCTGCCTGAGAGGTGGAGGCGTTCCTCCAGCGAGATTTCCCTGGACGATGGCGGGGAATGGGAGGCAGAGACATTGGCTCATGGTAAGGTGGAAGAGGACCCGGTGAAACCTCCTTCAGCTCATGGGCGAGATCCAAGAGGAGCCATAGCTTATATTCTAGAAGGAGGTCCGTCTCCACTAATTGGACTCACCTGCGCTCCTCCAGCTCCTCGGCCAATGGTGTGGGCCACTGTACAGGAGGAGAAGATGGGACTGTTGTGTCGGAGCCAGACAGTGTCCATTCGGGACCTCCAGGGGCCGTCTGATGGATGGGCGAAGATTTGGGGTCCAGACAGGACGAGCGGGTTTTTCGCCCCCAGATGCGCTTCTTCTTGAGCCCCGGTGGTGCCGCAGGGTCGTCTCTCGTCTGGCCACAGAGTTTGCGCTGTGCGTCAATCACCAAGGTGAGGAAAGCTGTGAGGCCCAGGTAGCTCCAAAGACTGGGATGAGCCTCGATCACCTGGGCCGCGCCGTCCACGAACCTCCAAGCCTCCTCGGGACAGCGGGAGGCTCCAGCCCCCGAGGCAAAACTGGTGATGAGCACAGCCACTACACACTCCTCCTCGCTCAGTCCCAAAGCTGAAAAATCCAGGGTGGCCGACATGGCAAAACCAGAGGTGAAAAACAAAAAGAACCACAAACTGCAGCAGCTGGGTCTCTAACTGGGCTGGGTCTTCTGTTATGAAATGCCCCAGCAGCAGGGAGGAGAGACCCAGACGGTGGCAGTTTGTCATATTTATTGAAAATGAAAACACAAAGTCCAAATGGTGCACTAACAGAAAAAGAAACAGACTGATCACAAAAGCAAACTTACAAGCTGAGCTCACCAGAAAAGGAGCAGGGTTCTGGTGGAGACGGTTGGAGAGACTCCGGCAAAGTGAGAAGAAAATCACAGACCTTAAATAAGGCCAAAAACAAATGACAGCAGGTGTGGATCACACGAGCGGGCAAGCGGTGACAATGATTATAACAGATCAGCTGAGAGTAATGAGAGGGAGAAGATGGGACTGACAGCTGACAGGAGCACCGCCCACAACAGAGCAAAAAACCTGGAAGTGTCACTGACAGCTGCAGCCTCGAAGTGGGAGAGAGAGAGAGAAAACACAATAGGATACGAATATAATACGATGGCAAATAGAGACAAGTAAATCCAAATATGTAAATAACAAAACTACAATGAACATAAACAGGAAAATAAGTCATACTAAGAAACAATACAGAATATGTGAAAATTAACCAAAGATAAAATAACAGGAGTAAGAACTCAAAAATACAATACCATACAAATTTAGAAAAAAGGCAAAAGAGACAGAGCACGGCGGGATCCCCCCGTGCACAGATGGTGACACTTTCACTATTGCTGACGGCGCCCCAAAAGTCAGAAAAATGTTGACGCCATCATGTATTTTTGGTTGTGACGTGATGGCTGCTGGGTAAAGCTGCGAACCTCCCCACTAAGAACTTAATAGGACCTGACAGGGGTCTGACTTGCTTTACATTAATCTGAAGAATGAGGTTTCCTGCCGTGGACAGATGTAATACTCTACTTTTGCGGTGGGGGGGGGGCAGGAAAGGTTGGTGTAGAAGTGCTGGTCTCCCAGGAGCTTCCTCTTCATCCTCTTTAACCAGAACTAATCTTCATCCATAACTCGTGTGCATACGAGAGAAGGTGAGGAATTCATTTGGCTTTAAACATGCTCAACTGAAAAATCAGTGCAGGAAGCTTTTGGCATTTCTCTCCAAAAGTATCACCTTTGCAGTGAAGTAAATCCCGCTAAAATTAAAGCTCTAAGAAGAGTGTAAATACAGAGGTGGCAAATCAGAATGGCGGGAGGTTAAATGAAAATGAATTTAAAAAAACAGAGTCAGTTTGTGGATGTTAGAGGTAAACAGTATAAGTGAAAATTGTTAAAGGGTTTAATTAATGGAATCTGAAGTAACAATGTTTTGTTCGTTTAATCGGCCATTTTTGCTCTGTCACAAAAATAGCTAATCCTGACGGTACCCAGGTAACTTCCCGAGCACCTCATTGAGCATAATATAGGATAGAATAGGTTCACTCCCATTTCACACACAATGAAAATGGATATTGTGCAGTGTATAACTGCTTTTATTTGGGCTGGGAATATTACACATTATTGTAATTAATTACTGCAGTCCAATTAATGCTTTAAAAAATGAACATCCTCACTGCACTTCCTGTTATTTTCCCCCACCAATGCACTGCAAAGCCATCTCGCACCCACAAGCACTGATCCTGTGGCCACAATGGAGAAGGAAAACAAACACCTCTGGGTGGCTCCCCCAGGCACCCGAGTCTCCCCGCCAGATAAAAGCAACAGAGTAACCGGCAAAATGAACTGCCAAAAACCACTGCTTGGTTGACACAGTGGAAGACAAGGGACCAAGAGACATCACAACAGGAGACCCACCCCACAGTCCCCCAACCATCATGCCAACCCGGGAATCTGCGCCGGACAGCAAAGTCACAGAAACCAGAGGAAGAGCCCGAATGCCACAAGGAAACTGTCTGACATGTAAAGTAATGTACTTTAGTAGTGTGTAATGTAATGATTTTAAATCCAAGTCCCAGCAGCTGGCTAAGTATAAAAGAAGAGCAGCCCTTGTAGTTTTTCAGGGTTTAAATTTGCAAAGTTTAAACAAATCACACTGCAAACTGCTAAAAGAACTGTTAAAATGGAACTGTTTGACGCTGTTGGTGCATTGTTTAAAAAAACTAAGCTGTTTGCTGCTTACAAAAATACTTCTTTTTCATTTGACTTCTTTGTAAGGAGGCACTTCCCCAGTTAGATTTGTGGTGGAAAGCCAAGAATTTCCAATTCAAAAGCAAAAAGGCAGCACACACCAAACTTGACAGTTCAATATCTTTCAATTTTCCAATTTATTTTGTCCAATGTCAAAAAAATTCCTGCTATCATGCTAATCACGCTGTTGATTCAGGGTATAAAAGGCAAAGAAATCCCTTTTGTTTCATGCTCTGATGAAGGCCAAAACGTTAGCATGATTTTTTTAACATTGACTAATTAAATTGGTAGATTGAAAAATATTTAACTTATTTTTCATTGTTTCCTTGTAATTTTTGCTCTAAATCGCAATGTGATGTGCAGTTATTGGTTAGAAAAATTTGATCAATTCTCAGTCCTAGTTTTTAATAGTCACAATTCTATTCTTGCTCTCGTCTGGTGGGTTGTGTGACTACCACCATCTTGCTGACTGCTAGTTAGCTTAATAGCTAACTACAAAGGGAGTCCTGGATAAAGCCATGATTACATTATGAATATAAAAGCATTACAAGTGGCTGATCAGGACATTAAATCCAACCCCAGCTCTTTTATTTCATCATCAGCTGGTCCACAGCTACCAGACTTAGCTGAAGCGGTCAGTGGCTACTGTGGCTTAGCGTCTGCCTGTTTTCACGTTTCTTCATAATTCGCCTGCCTTTTGTTGGCACCTTCAGATGAAATAAAGAGTCTATCACTCCCACAGGTTTTACTATTGACAAATCCAATTTCATCTTCAGCTTGTCTATTTTGTTGTCAACAGATGTGGCGTAACACCAAATGTGAGCAGTAAACAATAAGCTAGCCCCATTTCCTTGTGAGTTTGTGTGCACTTTGCCCACTTCTTCTTGGAATCAGATGAAATAAGGATTCAGAAGCATGCATTATGCTGTGAGGCTTGTTGAGCAATACGAGCGTTGTGCAAACAAGAGCAACGCTCCATCATTGGCACTCTGAGAAGGCTACGTTGTCCAATGAGATTGCTTGGACAGAACTAACTGTTGTATAATAAGCCATAGCTTCAGCCTTTTTTCCTTTTTATTATAATTTGAAAGTTTGCCATCATTTATCAAATTTTGAACATTTGTGAGATACAGAATATTCTGATTTCAAAAACAGTGATTGAAATACTGTTCACTCATTTATTGATTCAGGCAGTTTGTGTAATTTTTTGCACAGAAACTTAATATGAACTGCTGCTCTCGCCGGTGTGTGAACAGAGCTGGAGAGCATAACGATGCAATTTGTTGTAGCACTGTGTTAAACAGAATTGTTCATCGTTCTGGGATTGTATCCTCCAATAGATGGATGTTAGTTGGCCTAAAAGGCTTCTTCTCTCTCTCGGTTCATACCCACCCTGCAGTCAATCCTTGCGTGAGCAAGTTTGTGTCAACCTTTCTTCCCCCCAAAACTTGTTTATGGCAGCTGCAGTGTTATGTAACCCGGCGTATAGGTCAGCACAGTTCACTTCAGATCGTTTTTACATGGACCATCAGTGCGACTGTCAGTCAGAAAAGCAGATTTTAGTACCTGGAGGTGAACGCCAAGAAAAAAAATACACATGAAGAGATCATTTCACTGCTGTGGGGTAAATTCCTGCTTCTTTTATGATCAGTCTGTTGCAGAAACAAAAGCTGGGAAAGAATAAAACTAAGTAGGTACAATTACAGTTTCAGTTCTTGTAAAATACCTCTAGTTCTACAATATTCTTGGGCTATTTTGCTCACACATCTCTTAAGATCTACCCACAGACTTTCAACGATGTTTAAGTCTAGCTACTGTGAGGGCCAGTCCAAAAACTTTAGCTTGTTTCTCTTAGGTAGTACCTTGGTGAATTTCAAAGTATGCATCTGATTCGCTCCACTGTCGCCCAGTGCTTGCTCACAGAGGGACTTGCCTGATTGTTTGGGCCTTTCTGCAATTGTGGGGTTTTCCCCTATAGTTTCCCCTAGAGTTTAAAAGTATTATGAGATGACTGTTGTTGAGAAATGGCACTATATGAATAAAGTTGAATTGAATTGTTATCCTGTTGTAAAATTTATTAGGATTCAGACTTCAGCTTTCTCTGCAAACAGTCTGTTGTTTACTTCCAGAATTTTCTGCTATTGAGTGGAATTCTTCCTCTCTTCCTGTCCAATGTTTCCCATGGGACTGGCTGCAACACAACCCGTGAGCATGATAGTTCCACGGCCATGTTTAACAGTTGGCAAAGGATTCTCTTCATTAAATTATGTTCCTTCTTTTCCACCAAAGAATCTGGACCATTGATGATTGTTTCCTGGAGAGTTCTATTTTAAGTTCATAAGTCCATTCTGACTACTTCATATTCCTTCAACTCCTTCACTCATTCCCCCTGGCCGGTCCAGCATAAGCAAGACAATTTAAATGAAGTATTACAGTTATTATACAGCAAGAGGAGATAAGAAAAAGTGAACGAGTCCACAGTACTTGTTTCCAAAAGCTTTGCCATCTTCTTGTAGCCCCGCGCTATGGGCATCAATGATTTTCTTTCTCAGCATCTTACACAGCTACTTAGGAGGAACCCACAGTTTTCAAGTGTTTGCAGAAGGTTTGAGGAGTCAGAATATAAAGTTTTGAAACTATAGTATGAATTATGCAGTGACATCTGGGGCTGAAAATGGCAAAAATACCAAAAAATGCAGTTCCTAGAATGACCAACGGAGGCTCATTCCAAAAATGACACAATCCCCATCAACTCTCTTGTTAAACTACCCACAAATGAACATGTTTGCAGCCTGGCACAACCAAAGAGCGATGCCTCTGTTCTATGTATCCAATTCCCCTTTAAATCAACTACAGGATGAAAGGGAATTGTAAGTTTTCTTGGTGAGTAAAAGGTCCTATGGTGTATGCAACACTGGACAGTCTTTATTATTTGTGTCATACTTGGCCAGTAAGAGGAAAAACAACCAATTTTCTCCATACATGTCTCCATTGCTGCTATTTTTCAGCTGGAAATCTGACTCACCGCTCTGCAGAACCTAATGGAGAGAAAACCTTTGTTTTCCCTTTGTGGGGTGTCACATCGGCTAATTCTAGTAGAGCAATTATAATATAACTAGAAAAGCACTCGGAGAGCGCAGACCTCCACCAAGCGCCACAGTTCCCCCCCCGTACAGTGTTTATGTGTACGTTTTCAGATTCCTTGACCATGAAAACATATGACTAGCAATTGGATTCACAATGATAGGATTAGCGGTTCAGTAGTAAAAGCATTACCTCCTTGGCGGAGGTAATAAACTGAAGTGTTGCTGTTGTGTCCATCTCCTTCATGTGCAAAGTCCCAGGCTGCGAGCGTTTTCATAGATCACTGAAAGCAGCACTCAGGGCTTCAGTGACGGATGCAAATTGCGTAGACAGGTTGGCGTGGGTTTTATTGGGTTTGCGCTCCGCGGAAAAAAAGAGGATTCTGAATCTTCCCCGGCAGAGAGCTGGTTTTTGCGAGGCCCCTATGGCTGGCCGGGGAATTTCTGCCAAATAATCCGGCGGCGGACAGCTGCCCGTCTCAGTTTTTGCAGCGTAGCGCAAACACAGGCACGCTGGCGGGCCCGGGCCACCACTGTTTTGACGGATGCAAATTGGGTAGACAGGTTGGCGTGGGTTTTATTGGGTTTGCGCTCCGCGGAAAAAAGAGGATTTGAAGCTTCCCCAGCAGAGATCTGGTTTTTGCGCAGCCCCTATGGCTGGCCGGGGAATTTGTGCCAAATAATCCGGCAGCGAACAGCTGCCCGTCTCAGCTTTTGCAGCGTGGCGCAAACACAGGCACGCTGGTGGGCCCTGCCCACCACAGCTTTCCGCGTGCTTTTGTGCCTAAAACTTTGAAGAAGGCGGAGTTTGTGTTCGTCAGACACGACGACCAGCGCCCTCTATTGCCCCTGCACACATGTTGAAAATGGCCGTATCTCACAATGTTAAAGAATCGTTTTAAAAATTCCTGTATCAAGACGGTGACCCGTATCATCCCCAAAATTTAATCAGTTCTTCCTTGTACCATTTCCAACCACGCCTGAAAGTTTCATCGAAATCCGTCCAAAACTTTTTGAGTTATCTTGCTAACCAACAGACAGACAAACAAACAGACAGACAAACCCCGGCAAAAACATAACCTCCTCCTGGCCTTCGGCCTGGCGGAGGTAATAATCTAAAAAGCACAGCCTTTTGTGTGGATAATTGCACTTACAAACCATGCACAAAGTTACTGCTTCACTGGACAGAGAAATTTGTGTATTTTATTAGTATGAGAGCACGAAATAGAAATGATCAGAGTTGGCGTGCTACACAACGAGTCACAATGGTCCGATTCAAACATTCCATGGTGGTCTTCTTGTATAGGGTCTAAGGCAGGGGTGTTGAATCATGTGTCATGGAGGGCCAAGACCCTGCAGGCTTTACCTCCAACCAGTGTCTTCAACAGCCGATTTCACTTAACTTCTTCTCACTGATTGCTGATAAGTGAAAACAGTTGCTGAAGAGACTGGGTAAAAATAAAAACTTGCAGGGTCTTGGCCCTCCATGGCACATGAATGGACACCCCTGGTCTAAGGAGTATATTTACCCTTTAATATTGGGTCTTTTCAGAGTCTGTGAGGATTAAAGGAAAAGAAAGTGTACATTAAATTAGAGTGCTTTTAAACTCTATGCAGTGTCTGCAAAACTGTAGGTCTGTAGTAGTAGTAATAATAATAATAATAATAATAATAATAATAATAATAAGCTTATTTCTGTAGCACTTTTCTAAACCACAGTTACAAAGTGCTTCACAGCAACAGCAAACAAAAACATCAAGTAGACATGAACATAATCAGAACAAATATGTGTATGTACGGGGTGGTGGTGGTGGTGAAAAGTTCATAGTGCTCAAATCTGACCAAATGTGGTTTATTTTTTCACAGTTTCCCCTTCAGTCCACACACTTCTCCCACCTGTGTTGCAGCGCTTGGATCCGTGCAGTTGAAAAATAAACCACATTTTGGTTCCACTATGAACTTTTCAGCCCTCCCTCATACAAGTGCAGACACACACTTACTTATAGTTACATGAATGTATACATATGCATATACACACAGGTATATATAGTAGTTCAAATTAAAACATTATAAAAATGCCAGTCTGTACAGGTGAGTTTTTAACAACTTCTTAAACTGTGGCACTGAGCTGATCCGATGCTGAGGGGGAGTCTGTTCCAGAGAGTTGGAGCTAACGTAGAAAAAGCATGACCACCCTTTGTGCAGGATAGTGGGACATTTAATAGTAACTGATTCTGTGATTGGAGGGGTCTAGGAGCCAAATATGGGGTTAGAAGTTCAGAAATGTAAGATGGGGTTAGATCATGAAGGGATTTGAAGGTCAGGAGTAAAATCTTAAACTGAATTCTATAATGGATGGCGAGCCAGTGAAGTTCAGCCAAGACTGGTGTGATATGTTCTCTTTGTCATGTGTTTGTAAGGAGTCTAGCAGCTGAGTTTTGAACCAGCTGTAAACATCAGAGTGTTTAGTCATTAAGGCATGAGAATAAGGAATTACAATAATCAAGACGGGAAAAATGAGGGTATGGATAAGTTGTTTAACTATAGATTTAGGGAGGATCGGTTTAACTATAGGAATATTTTGAATATGTAAATAGCAGGATTGGGTAATACTTGTGACATGATTGAAATTAAGTTTATTATCAAAAACAACTCCTAGATTTCTGGCTGAAGATTGTATATTGTTTGTAAGAGATGCCAAGTAAGGGGTGATGTAGTTTGATTACTGATGGGGACTAATGACTAGAACTTCAGTTTTATCTGTATTCAGCTGGAGGAATTGACTGTGGCTTTTGGGACTGAATGAAATGTAAATCCGGGAGTCGTCAGCATAGAAGTGATAAGAAATAGCAGCAAACTGGCTAATTACATGACCAAGAGGCAGAAGATACTGTATACTGTAGACTGAATAAAATACAGCCAAGGACTGAGCAGGGTTTCTGCTGGTAACATTTCTGCGTGCCGGGCTGCCACCCTTGAAACTACGCCGCCACGCTAAAAAAATAAATTTAAGAAAAGTAAATGACGGAACGATGCTCCACAAGCGTGCACACAAACAATGCGTGTGACAGTCATCTGCATGTCGAAGTTGGGAAGCGGACCGCCCACATGACCGTTCCATTTGGTAGGCAGATTGTCTCTCTAGTGCAGGGGTGGGCAATCATGTGCCATGGAGGGCCATTCCACTGCAGGTTTTCTACTCCACCCAGTCCCTTCAGCAGGTGTTTTCACTGATTAGCAATCCTTGAAGCTGATTAGAGTAAACACCTGCTGAAGAGAATGGGTGGAACAGAAAACCTGCAGTGGAATGGCCCTCACTGCCCACCCCTGCTCTAGTGTCACTGTCCGAGAGAAGCATGAGCTTATTAAAGTATGTTAAATGTGGAAAAAAAAAATCAGAAGAGGTATGTAAGCAGTGGTTTTATCCCGCTGGTAACAGGAACAATAATGACGAATCGCTTAACTAACAGCTGTGGTTAGGCTTCATATGCAGGGAAAGACAAGGGTGACTGATGAATCGTTGAGGATTGACTTCTCCAGCCACTACAATATTAACTAATGTACGTTCATTATTATGTGTCTGGCAAGTTAAGATGACTGAAATTCACAAAGTCAGTGACTTTAATCTGTCAGTAGCCTTCAGACAAACTAAATGTGCCAACATTTGGATTTCAAAATAAGGGAGGTTTTTTCTGCTGTCTGGGTGGTGAGGAGAGTTCTAAAAAACTATACATATATTGAAATACTACAACAGAAATAACTGCATCTTTGGTAATTTAAGTAAAGGGCAGCGCGGTGGCAGAGTGGTTAGCACTACGGCAACACAGCAACTCATTCTTGGCCGGAGGATCCTGGGTTCAATCCCAGCCCCCGACCAACAGTGATCTGTGTGGAGTTTGCATGTTCTCCCCGTGTCTGCGTGGGTTTACTCCGGGATTTCTCCGGTTTCCTCCCACATGCCCAAAACATGCAAGTTAGGTTAATTGGCATCATACTGGGGATTCTAAATTGTCCTTAGGTATGACTGTGAGAGTGAATGGTTGTCTGTCTCTCTGTGTTGGCCCTGCAATGGACTGGCGATCTGTCCAGGGTGTATCCTGCCTCTCGCCCAAAGATGCTGGGATAGGCTCCAGCCCCCCATGACCCGAAAAGGATTAAGCGGAAGATGGATGGATATTTCATTAAATGTAATTTTATTAAAACTTCTTACTACTCTGGTGCCCCCGTCGTGGAACGTTTTGCATTGGCTGGAAACTGGCAGGAATGGTAAGGAGTTAATATTTTTTTCTTTGAAATCAGAGTTAAATTATTGTTCTGTTCTTGCTCTGCTAAATTATGGTCAAAAGTGAAAACCGTCTAAGAAAAAAAGTCAAAATTTTACCACAATCTGTTTCAAATTTATTTAAAAACTGTAAATTTATTAAAAAAAATTGGAAAAAAATAGCCATGAAATAATCCACAAAGCTTCAAATATACAAGAAAAGTTATAATTTTACAAGAGGAAGTTACAAATGAGGAAAAGGGTTGCAAATTTAGATAAATTTACAGAGAAAAGTAGAAAACTGTAAGAAAACTGTTTCAAATTTTGGAGAAAATCCTCAAACCTTCACAGCTGAAGTCATTACTCAAGTTTTTAAGTGTGTGCTCTTTGTACCCTTAACTCAGGTTGTCTACTTTTAATTATTAATTTCATAGCACTGCTTTTACATGAGTAGAATTTCTGGCTACTATACCCACCTCTGATCTTATAATTTAGGTACAGTATGCATGAGTAAATGTTTTTTTCCCTTCTCTTTCCTACCTGTTTTCAATAGAAAAAAGAAACAATAGAATAAAAATATAAAAAATACACATATTTTTGTCATTTATGTAAACCATGACAAAAAAATCCTGCAGGACAAAAAATGACACTTGGTATTTTCTAACCTGTTTGTATACCACCATAGACAGACAGAGGACCTGATTTAGACAGAGCTCAGAGAGGGCAAGATGAGACAGAAGAGAAGAGCCAAGGAAAGGAAAGTGTTCAGGCAGAGGGCCCAGGAGAGGTGAGAGCAGAGGGAGAAGAGAAGGACGACACCAGTAAAAAGTCCAAACACAGAACGTCTGGGTGGAACCCCAACTGGCCCGATATTCCAACATTCAAGACTCAGTTGTACAATACATCAAATGGTAAGTTCCAAATGCAAAGTTACTGTGCAAAATTGAAAAAAAAAGACATAATAGTATAAAATTAAAATATTCCGGTGACAATAGTGTCATATGCCCCCCCCCCAAAAAAAATGTGTTGCCATCGCGCCATGGTCTTTAAGCCAGAGGAAACACTGCTGAACCCTGTGGGACGCCACATGAGTACATGTACAATCTGTACATGTACTCATGTACAGATCTTCACCTGTACATGAGTACAGGTCTCATGAGTACAGGTCTCTGTACATATGTGGCCTGAGAGACAAACACAAGGTGTCAGAAGTCTGAAAACAGCCGCTGGATCATGGAGAACCTTTGAAGACAAAGACAGAGGTCGTTTCAACATTTGAAGAAGGGAGATCAAAATGCTACGTTATGATCTCTTGCATTCCTGTCCTCCTTCATTCGATGGAAAAACAGGAGTGCTAGATCTATGACCCACCTTGGGACAGTCAACTTCCAGTGGCCAGAAGGCACCATGACCACCCCAATTGCAAGGAAAAGCCCAAGACATTTATTGTCTTTGGTCGGTTCCACCTCCTTCCTTCCATTCTTTCTGCCTCAGTCGAGAAGTAGAACAGAAGCTCTTATCCATGACTCTGGACATCAGGCTGGAGGGGAAGGGCCTCCTCCTCAAGCTGAGAACAACATTGACATTGAACGCTTGCTGAGAGATCACTGGGCGATTGATGGGATTGTTGAGTGCTTCTTGAGCTCTCTTTAACTGCTCAACAATCTCAAAGCTCTTCCCCATGATACCTCAGGGATCTTTCAATGAACGACAAATTTTTCCACCCTAAAGGTAGAGATGGTTGGGAGATCACTGAGGGATTGCTGAGCATTCGACGAAAGACCAATAGAGTTCAATGAAAGGTTCCCAAGAGATTATCAAGAGATTATCAAGAGATTGATGAGACTGTTCAGTGCTTGTTAAGCAATCATTGAAAGATGATGCATACAGCGCCACAACTCTACCCGCCCTTGGCAGATCATATCACAACACAATCTGGTTCTGTTAACCCCCAAGTACATTCCTCTTGTACAAAGGCAATCTGCCTACACACGGGCTCTGAGGAGGCAGACACAGGAGGCTGCTGATGCACTACAGGACTGCTTCAACACACTGGACTGGGATGCACTCTGTGGGCCACACGGGGAGGACACAGACAACATGACTGACTCCAACACAGAATACATCAGATTCTGTGAAAACACAAGCATGCCAGCTTAGACCATGTGTCGTTTCCCCAACAACAAACCATGGATCACCAGTGACCTGAAAGCACTTCGTAACAAGAAGAAGAAGGCGTTTATGTCTGGAGACAGGTAGGAACTGGGGAGACTGCAGCGTGAACTGAGAGAGATGCTGAGGATGTGTAAAGACAATTACAGGAGGAAGTTTTAGGATAAACTCCGGCGAAGCAATGTGAAGGAGATTTGGCCAGGAATGACACACATCACTGGGTGTAAGGGAAGAAACAGACAGACATCGGGGAGCCTTGAGAGAGCTGATGAGTTGAACCTGTTTTTTAATAGGTTCAACTCATCATCTGTCACCCCCTCAACACAGCCAGGCCTCCACACACCACTGCCCCTCACTCTTCTGCGCAGCACCTCTCTCTCTCTCTCCCCTTCATCCCATCCCCCTCCTCTGAAGACATCAGCACCAACCCCCACATCAATGTGACTACAGACCAGGTTAAGGAACAGCTGGAGAGACTCTGTCAGCGGAAGGCTGCGGGCCCTGATGGCATCTCCGCCAGGATCCTGAGGACCTGTGCCAACCATTTTCTGTACTGAAACACTTGTACATCATGAGCCTGAGTCTGGAGAGCGTACCGGTGCTGTGGAAGACGTCCTGCCTGGTTCCTGTCCCCAAGAAGTCATCTCCATCTGACCTGAATGACTATTGACAAGTTGCCCTCACATCTCATGTGATGAAGGTCCTGGAGAGACGGGTCTTAGCCCACCTGAGGTCGCAGGTGAAGATGTGGCTGGACCCTCTGCAGTTTGTATATCAGCCCCATTTAGGATTTGAAGACGCTGTCATCTACCTACTGCAACAAGCCCATTTGCACCTGGATGGAAGAGGAGACACTGGGAGAATCACATTCTTTGATTTCTCCAGTGCCTTTAATAATATCTAGCCACTGCTGCTGGGTGAGAAGCTGTGGGGAATAAGGGTTGACAGCTCTGTGATCTCCTGGATTACTGACTACCTGAAAGGTAAGCCACAGTTTGTCCGGCTGGGCAGTGTCTTGTCTGATGTGGTAGTTAGTGATATGGGAGCTCCACAGGGGACTGTGCTTTCTCCTTTTCTCTTCACTTTAGACAACACCAACTTTCAGTACAACACCGAGTCATGCCACCTGAAGAAATTCCCTGATGACTTAGCTGTTGTTGGGTGTATAAGAGGGGAAGAAGAGGGAGAGTACAGGACACTGGTAGACAGATGTGTGGAGTGGAGCAAGGAGAATCATCTGAAACTGAACGTCAGCAAGACCAGAGAGATGGTGATTGACTTCAGGAAGAAAAAGGTTGCTTTCACAGCCATTGTGGATTAAGCGGGAGGATACAGAGGTAGTGGAGGACAACAAATACCTGGGTGTCATAATCAGCAATGGACTGGACTGGAAATCTAACACCAACGCTACGTACAAGAAGGGGATGAGCACACTCTACTTCCTGAGGAAGCTGAGATCATTCAACGTGTGCAACAGGATGTTGGAGCTTTTCTACCAGGCCGTTGTTGCCAGCGCCATCTTCTTTGCTGCTGTGTGTTGGGGTAGCAGTGTCAGAGCCAACAAAACCAACAGACTTGACAAGATTATCAAGAAGGTTGGCTCTGTAATTGGTCTCAGGCTGGAGACTTTTCGGACTGTGGTGGAGAGGAGAACACTGAACAAACTGTTATCCATCATGGACAACCCTGATCACCTCCTGTATCACACACTGGAGAGACAGCAGAGCATTTCCTCCAGCAGACTGCTATAGTTTCACTGCCAAATGCTCAGATACAGGAAATCTTTCCTGCCACATGCCATTTCACTGTAAAATAACTCACTCTAATGTTCAATCTGGGTCATACCTATGCTGCCATACTGCATCTTACAGTCTAATTCGTACCTCACATTGCACCCTGCGCTTGATAGCTCTGCATTGTACAATAAGTACGATTCATGTATCCACATGGGTCGTCATCTATTCATCTGCGATGTATATAAAGCTATCTAGGCAGTTTTGCTTTCCCTGGGTAATTTCTTTTTCTATTATATTGTGTGTGTTTCTGTCGTTTTGGTCATCGACTGTGCCATGCTGCTGTTACACTGTAATTTCCCAGTTTGGGATCAACAAAGTACATCTATCTATCTATCTATCTATCTAGATCAGGGATGGGCAACTGGCGGCCCTCAACCACTGCGGCCCACCAGTCCATTTCCAAAAATCTATTATTTATTTATATCATATTTGGAACCGTATTCTTAAATGCAATTATCGAGTCTGCCAGCAGAGGAAGCTCTAATCGAAACCTGAAAAAGTACAAAACTGAAACCGAAAGTGCCGCTCTTTGCAAGTGGTAGTCTAGTGAGAGTGAGGGAGGGAATCACAGAGATAGCAGGAGCAGCAGTGTGCACCAGAGTGTTGTCAGGCATGTTTTGCATGCTAAGACAGCAGTAAAACAGCAGTAAATGTATAAGTTGGTTGCTTTTAAACAGGAATAACTTGTACAGCTGAGGAGCATTTATTCTTTTTTGGCAGGTAAAACCTCATGGAGCTTGGAGGCTTTCCTTAATTATGTAGAAAAAGATTCCAAGCTTTGAGGTTTCTTTCTAAGGAGCGTGACTGAAGCACACTGTTTCAATCCCATGTCAGCAATAAAAGTTCAAACACTGGTCTCTGTAATCTGCTGATTTTTTTTGTTCCTTTATACCAGTGGCTCTTTTTTTTTTAATTCCACATTTTGGGGGGCCAGACATTACCAAGCTCACACAACTATTTCTCTCCCCCTCCACACCCACAATGAATCCAAGGGCAAGCTAAGCCTCATCATATTTCCTTTTCTTCTTGGCTTCTTTTGTTAATTATTGTCCTGAATTTGTCTTTGCTCATCATTTTGATGGACAGAGTTTTAAAAATTAGGTCATGTTATAATTTTATCCATCCACCCATCATCTTCTATTGATTAATTCTTTTTGGGTCCGGAGGGTGGGGGGTCCTGGAGCCTATCCCAGCATCTTTGGGCGAGAGGCAGGGCACACCCTGAACAGATCGCCAGTCCATTGCAAGACAGATATAATTTTAGCAGTAATTTTAATTCTAATATGATAAAACACTGAGTAGCTTTTATTTTCATTTGCATTTTCAGTTGTAATTGTAAAACTTTTAACTTTGCAGGATATGCACCCCCCTTCCCCCCAACAGTAGGTTTACATGTAAATCTGGCCCTTGGGAAGTGAGGAAAAAAATTTGTGGCCCTCACTACCACCAAAGTTGCCCATCCCTGATCTAGATCATTTGGAGAGCTGGCTTTTTTTTTTTTTTTCATCTTTCTCTCAAGGATCTCCACCCCTGTCTAAAGTTGGTAGAAGGGCACTAGAATCCCCTCAAAATATACTGTACATCTCTCAGCAATCTCTCCTGGTCCCTCAATGATCTCTCAAGGATCTTTCAAAGATCTCTACAGATTACCATGACAATATTGTAACGATCTCCCAAGAATATACATACAAAAGGCTTCTTGAAGTTTAAGGAAATCGTTGAGCAATCAGGTCAATTTTTGGTCTCTCAGTGGTCACCCAGCGATCTCTGTCTATGCAAAGGGGCCCTCAGACATAAGGTGAGGAGCTTGGTCATTCGGGAGAGGCTCGGAGGACAGCTACTGCCCCTCCACACTGAAAGGAGCCAGGTGAGGTGGTTTGGGGGTCCGATCAGGATGCCTCCTGGACGCCTCCCACATGAGGTGCTTTGGGGACGTCTCACTGGGAGGAGACCCCAGGCAGACCCAGGACACACTGGAGAGACTACGTCTCCCAGTGGTCTGGCTCTGTATCCTCTCTGAAGACATGGAGAAGGTGGATGGGGAGAGGAAAGTCTGGGCTTCTTTGCTTAGACTGCTGCCTCTGTGACGGATGGATGGATAGAATTATCAAGAATTACAAAAGCTAAATATTAATAATTAATGACCAAAGTTGCTGATTCCAGAATAATAATCCACGCCCGATCCCAACATATCTGGTGTCTCAACATGAAGCTAGAAGAAGATGGATGGATGGATGATGTTGCCCCATGATAATTTCCAACATACTGTAATTAATTCCCCTTTGTTGAGGCTGGAATCACAAATGTTGTATATGAAGAGTTCTTTTGCAAAAACTGATAAGTCCAGTTGTGTTCAAAATGAGAAAACAGCCTTTTTCATCTGTAGGTTTATAGATGTTAGTATTTCCAAATCAGCTTCTAAGACATGGTCACTTGAAATATAAGCATCTCATATTTCAATCAAACATCAACTCATTGTTACTTTTTGGCAATTTATTAGTACTTTTTTTTGCAAAAACAGATAAGTCCGAAAACCATGCTAGTTTTTCTGGAACATACTTGAATGTCTATAAGCATCAATGTAGTATGACTGACACACTGATTTAGGCAAATCCACTCAGTAAATTGGTATAATATTGCTATAATAAAGCTGTAATTCAAGATTCAAAGATTTTATTGTCAATACTACTATATGTACAGGACATACAGGAGAACTGAAATGGTGTTTCTCTCTGTTATCAATGGTGTGCACAGGATAGAAAGAAAAGGAATAAGGCTGGAAAAAAAAAAACCTTCCCCATATATTGTACTATATAGTGAATGTGCCGCCAACGGAGCAGTGAGACAAGGAGCTTCACATCACAACACAGACTACCTTAAGGTATTTATATTTAATAATTCAGCAAAAAAGATTTGATTTAATGCATATTTACTACAAATTACATGCAGGTATTCATTTTTTTACCACCGTTAGTCTGTTACATTTTACTCTCACGTGATGACATCATTAACTGTGCCGCGAAAACAAGCCCAGTAGTGTCCGAAAGCAGTTAATTTTATTGTTATATTGAGTTTACTGTATAGTCCACTATATCTAAATTCACTATATAGTGAGTAGGGAGTGAGTGAGTAAGTGAGTGAACATTCTGAGCACAGCCAGGGAAATCAGTCAGAGCGAGCAGACCAGGAGGGCAGCAAAGATGAGTAACGTGACCCCAATACCAAGTGTTGATTTGCCGTGTAGGGTTATCTGCTTTTGTAAAAAAACGCTCCCGGCATTTATCGGCTTTTGAAAAAAAAACCAAGAATTTATAGTGTCTATAACATAGGACATATCGGCTTCTGAGACAAAACAATTTGAACTTCTACAAGTAGGTAATGTTAACAGTTGTTTGATGTAAAGAGTGAAATTTTCATGGAAGTTGCATTTATTAGTTTTTGTAAGCAAACTCTTCACATCACAGCACAGACCAACACTTTATCTGCTTAAAAATCCAAAGGCAACCCAGACAACAACAACAATTTAGTTTCTAATGTAAACTGAAGTGGAAGAGCAATAAATAACATCTTTTAAAGTGAACAATAAAACTCAGAGGGAGGAAAATTATATTTTTTAGAGTAAGTGGGTCGAATTTTGCTCCCTTTGCGTTAAATTGCTTCCACTCGACTTCCGGTTATGGCTGCCACGTAGGACGGACGTGTCTCGCTCTGCTCTGCTCCTGGAGAAAAAAAATCGGCAAATAACTCTCTCATTTGGGACAGAACGTATCCCAGCGTTTGGGCGAGGATATGTCGGCGAAGCCTAAGGCTGGAAAACCAGGAAAAGGAAAAAGCGAGCCGCCGAAACAGTCCAAATTAACGGACTTTCAGGTCTGTGACGCAGCAAACAGGGCTCCATATATGGCGGAGGAGGCTGGCAACGCTGCGATTTCTGCGGGGAATGGCGCAGATGCGCTGATGGCTGCCATGAGTTCAATGAGAGCGGACTTTTCCTCTAGATTTGATGGGATTATGACAGCGTTGGAAGGAATAAGAAAGGAATTGGGTGACTGTGTAGAACGAACGGCGCAGATGGAGCTCCGTCTCGCTAGTGCTGAAGATGACGTCACCCGTCTTCAATTAAAGGTGCGCACTTTGGAAAAAAAAAATAAATCTCTGGAAGATAATATTTTGGATTTGGAATCTCGGTCGAGACAGAATAATTTGAGGCTGGTGGGTCTTCCAGAGGAATCAGAAGGTCGGGACGTATGTTCCTTTCTGGAAAAGTGGATTCCGGAGGTGCTGGGCAGCAAGGAGTTGCAATCAGCAGTGGTTCTGGAAAAAGCACATCGCATTGGCCCACGGAGAGATAAGGGACCGCCGAGGACCTTAATTATGAAGTTTCTTAACAACAGAGACAGGATGAAGATCTTCAACGCTGCACGAGCTAAAAAAGGAGAGATTAAACACCAGGACCAGCAGGTGCGGTTCTACCCAGATTTGGCCACAGGAATCCAGCAACTGAGGAAGCAGTTTGATCCCATACGTAAGGAGCTGCGCAACCTTGGGATTCGTCATGGTGTAATCTATCCTGCGAGACTGCTGACCACGTATGAGGGCAGAACCCACATCTTCAAGACCCCAGAGGAGGCGCAGGAGTTCATCAAGAAGATCAAAGAAGATGAAGAGACTGGTGGGAGCTAAGCATGAACAAAATATAAGGTAGAATAATTAAGCATTTGCACAGGCATCTGACTGACTTGAAGTAAATAGTAAGTTTACAAAATATAGATTGTATTATATATTAAAAAAACAAAACAAAACAAAAACAAAAAAAAAAACTATGATGTACAAAGTTGTTAAAAATTTTGGAGTTAAGTTGGAAAACTACAGAGGAGAGTTAATGTTACGTCATTAAAAGCAGTAGAGTTAGGGTGATTGGGAGGATGAAGAAGGAGTGGCTTAGGCTGTTCCCCGTGGGTGTGGAACGGTCGATGGCTATATCGGGAGACAGAATTTTTCTTTTGATTTTGGGGGGTTTGCCACAAGTGTGGGAAGGGGAAATTTGTTTGTGTGTAGTTTGTAGGATGAATGTTCAACCACTCATGTTTTTGCTTCTCTGTATGAGCATGTTTACACTGCAAGGTAATCCCAAACTCTCTATTGATCATGGACCAAAGTGTTAATCTTAATTTAACTTCATGGAATTGCAGAGGTCTACAAAATTTAAAAAAACTTAAACAAGTTATGAATAAAATAAAGGACATGGGTTCAAGAATTGTGTTTTTACAAGAAACTCATCTGATAGAGGAGGATGTTAAAAGAATTAGGAGTAGATGGCAGGGAAGTGTATTCACCTCTTCATTTTCATCCCGAGCCAGGGGAGTTATGACTCTCATACATAAATCAGTTCCTTTTCAAGTGAAAAATGTAATTGGAGACAAATTTGGAAGATATGTAATCATTCAAGGTTCTTTGCTATTAGAAAATATAAATCTTGTGAACTTATATGGTCCCAATATAGATGATCAGAAGTTCTTTGCTAATTTATTTCTCATCTTATCATCACTTACAGGGCAACATATAATAGCAGGGGATTTTAATTGTACATTGAATCCAGGTGTGGATAGATCAACAGGACTGGATTGTACGCACATTGGATGTAGGATGACTATTAATCATTTTATGAAAGAATTGAGATTGTTAGATATATGGAGAGAAATGAAACCACAAGTTAAAGCCTATTCTTGTTATTCCAGTACCTACAAGACATTCTCACGTATTGATTATTTTTTGATTTCCACAGAATTAAGGTCCAAGATTCAAAACTGCTTTTATGATAACATCGTGATCTCTGATCATGCACCCTGTTGTCTAATATATGTAGATAAAAAATTGACAAAGGAATCAGGTAGATGGCAATTTCAGCATAAATGGCTTCAGGATGAGGAATTTGTCAAGTATATAGAAAAACAGATAGACGAGTTCTTTGACATCAATACTACACAAACATCAGCATGTGTAAAGTGGGAGGCTTTCAAAGCTTTTATTAGGGGGCATATTATTAGTTATACAGGATCAAAATCTAAGAAGACTCGAGAGGAGAGAGCTAAATTGGAACATAAAATAAAAAATCTTCAGGAAAAAGTGTATGCAGGAAGTGACCCAAGGTTGGAGAATGAATTACTGATTTTGAGAGCTGAATATGACAAAAAATCAGCGAATAGAGCTGCCTCGAGTCTTCTAAGATTGAAACAATCTTTTTATGAACAAGGTGAAAAATCAGGAAAATTATTAGCATGGCAGATTAAACAATTGGAAATTAAAACACCAATTACCAGTATTATAAGTAACGGACAGGTAGTTATAGATCCTTTAGAAATTAATAGAGCCTTTAGAGATTACTATGAAAAATTATATGATACCAAAAATGAACCTGATTTAACAAAACTAAATGGGTTTTTGAACGAACTATCTATACCGTGTATTCCAAATGAAAACAGGGAGATATTGGAGTCTAAAATTAGTCAAGAAGAAGTTGGGCTAGCCATTGATAATATGAAATCAGGAAAAAGTGCAGGACCAGATGGTCTTCCAGTTGACCTTTATAAAAAATTTAAGAATAAATTAATAAAACCTTTTTTGGAAATGGTTTTAGAAGCATTTCAAAATAATAATTTACCATCATACATAAATAATGCTTTAATTATACTGCTGCCAAAACCAGGTAAGCCCTCTAATAAATGTGAAAATATGAGACCAATAAGCCTATTAAACGCCGACCTTAAGATAATCTGTAAAATTTTAGCAAGACGAATACAAGAAATTTTACCAAATATTATTAATCGAGATCAGAATGGCTTTATAAAGGGTAGACAAGGCTTCCATAATGTAAGAAGACTATTTAATATTATCTATTTTAATAAAGAAGCACCGGATACAGCTCTCCTATCATTGGACGCCGAAAAGGCCTTTGATAGAGTTGAATGGCCCTTTCTTTTTGAAGTCCTACAAAGGTTTGGACTTGGAAATAATTTCATAAAATGGGTTCAAATAATATACAATAATGCTACAGCAGAAATCCTAACAAATAACAATATTTCAAAACCAATAAAAATCAATAGAGGATGTCGACAAGGCTGTCCACTCTCACCTTTACTGTTTACTATGGCAATTGAACCTTTAGCGATAGCGATACGTTTACATTCACAAATATATGGAATTAAAGTTGGACCAACAGAACATAAAATCTCCCTGTACGCCGATGATATAATTTTGTTTATGTCGAATCTAAAAAAATCAATTCCAACCTTGTTGAATTTAATAAAGAATTTTGGGGAAATATCAGGATATAAAATAAATAAAACTAAATCTTCAATATTAATGCTAAATGAGACCCAGAGAAATTACCCAGCCCCTGAGGTAAATCAATTCAATGTTGTAAATCAGTTTAAATACTTAGGAATCCAAATTATGCCTAAGCTAGAATCAGTCGCCAGTGTCAACTATGAAGCCTTAATGTCAGATATCAGTGAGTTAACTCAGAGATGGATGTCACTACCAATGTCGATGATCGGGAGAATCAATATACTTAAAAGTAATATTTTACCTAAAATACTTTATTTATTTCAATACATTCCCTTATCACCACCTTTAGATCTATTCTCAAGAATAAAAAAAAAGTTAGTGGAATTTATATGGAACAACAGGAGGGCTAGATTACGTCTGTCTTTATTATATTTACCATTTGATCGTGGAGGTCTGAAATGTCCAAATTTTATGTTGTATTATTGGTCGGCACAACTGAGGTCTATGACATATTATTTTTCATCAAATGATCTCCCTCACTGGACTGAAATGGAATCATACAATTTACCTTTACCTCTTCCCATATTCATATACTCAGATTCGGCAAAAAAATTACAAAAACAAGTTAAAAATCCATTTGTAAAGCATATGATCAAAATATGGTGTGAAGCTAAAAACTATTTAAAAGAACCACAGTTATTGTCACAATTTAGTCCAATATGGGGTAATCAATATTTTAAACCAGGGAGAGCGGACGCTGTATTTAAAGTATGGAATTTAAAAGGGATACAAAAGATTCAGGATTTATATTTGCCATGTGCAGACAACATAATGTCTTTTGAAGAGCTGAGGATCAAATTTAATCTCAATAGAACACATTTTTTTAAATATCTTCAACTTAGAAACTTTATTCGATCAAATCAAAATAAAGCTCTCACTCGACCTATTTATTCATCCTTGGAAAAAATGATGATGAAAGATAGTAAAAGAAAGGGTATTATTTCAGAGTTTTATAACTCATTGACACTATCTTCAAGTGAAAATTCACTGAAAAGATTAAACTACTGGAAAGAAGATCTGCAAATTGAAATTTCAGAGGAACAATGGGAATTGGCTTGTACAGAAGCTCAAACCAAATCAATAAATGCACGCCTTAAATTGATACATTTCAAATGGTTAATGCGGATGTATGTTACACCGGAGAAGTTAAATAGATATAACAAAAATATACCAGATACATGCACAAAATGCATGGAAAGTAAAGGAACCCTATTTCATTGTTTATGGGAATGTAGATTAATAAGAATGTTTTGGGAAGAGGTGAGGGTAACAATTGAAAAAATAATCTCAAAACAAATCATATTGAATCCTAAACTGGTTTTGTTGGGTATGTACCCAGAAAAGCATAATTTCAATAAAAGTGAAAGAACATTCATAGACCTCAGTTTGCTTAATGCCAAAAAATGTATTGCACTATTATGGAAAAAGACTCATAGACCAGATGTGACTCAGTGGTTAAGACAGATGTTAACAAACCTTCCATTAGAAAGAATAACATATATACTGAAATCAAAGGAAATTGTGTTTGAGAATATATGGAGACCTTTTATTGATTATGTAAAAAATTTAAACATAACTCTTGAAGAAGAAGGTGAATGATGTGTGTGGACCTTGTAAATTCCAAACTGGTGAACATAATATGTATACTTATGTATTGGATTGTCTAGACTAAACAGAGGAGCATTGTTGAAGACTTGATTTTGTTGGTGGTTGTTGGTGTTTTTAGTGCATTTTTTTTTTTTGTAGTACTTTAGTGTTAGTGTTTGATTGTTTGTATCATGTTTGTTAAAAAAAAAAAAAAAGGTTCAATAAAGATATTGTGGAAAAAAAAAAATTGCTTCCACTCTATGAAAATGATGGACAAACCGCAGACACCACCCCTGCTGAAGAGCTATGAAGTAAACTCTGCAGCGTGTGAACACTTACACGTGACGTGCAGGAAGAGCGTCGTGGTGTCGTAGCCGAGCACGTTCTCGGCCAGCGCTGTCACGCGGAATATTCCCGCTGACTTGTACACGTGTTTGATCCCCTCCTCGGTCCAGCTCAAGTTGGAGTAGGACACGGCTGTGCCGTCGCCGAAGTCCAGCTGGATGTTGGTCCGCAGGGAGTCGCCCTGAAACACAGAAACGGCAACTTTATGCAACGATAAAATCTTTTTTGCTGTCTAAGTTATAACACAGCTTTTTAATGCCCATTTCATTAAGCTGATTACAAATTCAATCAATAGCTCAAACTCGGCTGAGAGAACACGCTGAGATCAGCAGTTTCTGGCCAGGAGCGACAATCCCGCAGCAGTGTGATTCAAACTGCTTAAAGGGGTCACTCACTGAAAAATGGTGTGTTTGTAGGTTTTAACTGTCTGAAATGTGTCTATTGGGCACGTAATTATCCAAAAAATATCAAAACAGTCAATTCTTTAAAAAAACAAAAAAACCACACAGCCTTTATCTTGTTTTCCTCTCCCAGAAACACCAGAAACATTTTTGACTCTTTTGGGTAAATCGTATACAGTACGTCACAATTTGACAAACCCAACCCACTGCCGTTGTTGAGACCTGCCCACTGCTCTATTACTGGCCCGCCTAGCTGTCTGTCATGTAGATAGAAGGGGTGCTAAAGGTAGCTTATTAGCCCCTGAGCTATTAGCCCCCAGCTAACACTGGTACCAGGAGGCTCGAACCAAGCGCGGCTTATATTGTTATTTTCTTCAGATTTTAGTCACCCTGATAAAAATCCTTTCTACCCCCGGTTCACCAGTCCACAATATACCTCACATCACTCCAGCCCATCTCCCGCTAATTTCACCGTGATTCCACAGCAAATTGCCAGCACCGGAACGTCAGTCCTAGGGTAGGTGGTACCTACCCTTTGACCTAAGGCTTCTGGCTGGAGGCTGCTGGCTCTCCTGCTCTCCTGGCTCGCTGCCATCTCCTATGAAGCTCTGTATGACTCCGCTCTCGCCGACACCGTAGGGGAGCCACCTCATGACGCGGCGTCCCCCAACAGGCCCTGGGAGCGGAGCAGCATCCCGCAGAGCGAGACACTGCTCTTTGAGATCCCGTGGTTCAGCAGCTCAGCAAGCTTCTCTTCGGCTCGTCCAGCAGCCTCGGATCCTGGGCCAGCCATCAGGGAACCACCCAGTGCGCAGTGCTAGCAATTTGTTATGGAATCACGGCAAAATTACTGTGAGATGGGCCGGAGTAACATGAAATACACTATTGACTGTGGATCAGTGAACCATCTGAGGTAGAAGGAGGCTAAAAGCTAAAGGCCAGAAGCTAGTCAGCTAATGGCTGTCTGATGTAAGAGGGAGGGTGGGAGGGAAGGTGGAGTTGAATAGGTGAAGGATATTTCTTTAAGTGATAGGCTTTAAATCAGAGTGTTTCAAGAAAGCCAGGGAAAATACAAAACAAATTTGCTTCAATAATTTAAAAAATTAAGAAAATGTGAACAAAATATGTCTTAAACACTCCCTTAAGACATGTGTGAGCTGTTAAAATGTGGAAAAGTGCAGTCAATGACTCCTGTAAACAGATTATAACTGGTGCGTCATTAACTGGACAAGAGTTCTGCTGTGGATTTTCATCCATCCATCCATCCATCTTCTACCGCTTTTCCAGAGGTCCAATTGCTGAAGCAGCAGATCAAGCAGAGAAGGCCAGACTTCCCTCTCCCCAGCCACCTGCTCCAGCTTTTCTGAGAGCATGCCAAAGCATTCCCAGGACAGCTGAGAGACATAGTCTCTCCAACATGTCCTGGGTCTACCCCAGGGTCTCCTTCCAGTGGGATGTGCCCGAAACACCTCAAGTGGGAAGCGTCCAGGATTACTGAGCTCCTTGCCCTGTCTCTGAGGGTAAGTCCAGCAATCCTATGGAGAAAGCTCATTTCAGCCGCTTGTATCCACAATCTCATTCTTTCAGTCATTACCCAAAGCTCATGACCATAGGTGAGGGTAGGGATGTAGCTTTACAAGTAAATCAACAGCTTTGCCTTAGAGCTTGGCTCCCTCTTCACCATAACAGACCGGTACAACGTCCGCATCACTGCAGATGCTGCTCCGGTCCATCTGTCAATCTCTCGCTCCATTCTTCCCTCACTTGTGAATAAGACCCCAAGATACTTAAACTCCTCCACTTGAGGCAGGAGCCTGTCCCCAACCCGGAGAGGACAATCCACCTTTTGACGGCTGAGAACCATAGACTCGGACTAGGAGGTGCTGATTCTCATCCCAGCTGCTTCACACTCAGTAGAAAACCGTCCCAGTAAGAACTGTTAGTCATTGCTTGATGACGCCAACAGGACATCATCTGCAAACAGCAGAGATCCCGTGGTCACCAAACATGATACCCTCCGTTCCTTGGCTGTGTCTAGGATTTTCTTTATATCAAAAAATGTCCTTTGTTGATCTGGTTAATAAATAAGGGGCAAAGTCAAAGATGCCTTTTCTGGGTATTCAATCTTTATCAAGAGGAAGATTTCATGCAGCAGTTCAGTAGAAATACTCACAGTCAAAATGGTGCGGGCAGATTTTATACCATGGGACAAACAGATAATATGTTATGAGAATGTTCTGCAGGAGTACGGAGCCTAGCTGTCTCCTGGGACTGACCTTAACAGGCCAGAGTCTCAGTGTCTCAGGAAGAAACATGATATACTGTGTCTAGAAGCATAATAATAGGAAGACAGTGCAATATTAATTGATAAAATAAGGAAATCTTTCACAGTACAAGCAGGTAGAACCAATCTGGGCTTTAACCCTGACCAGTCACGTCCACTTCAGGAGCTCAGAATCAGGCTGTGATTCCCTGAGCCTGGAGCACGGCAGATACAGTGCTGTGAAAAAGTATTTGCCCCCTTCTTGATTTCTTACATTTTTGTACATTGTCACAGTTAAATGTTTCAGATCATCAAACACATTTTAATATTAGACAAAGACAGCATGAGTAAATACAAAATGCAGTTTTTAAATGACAATTTCATTCATTATAGGCAAAAAAAAGCTATCCAAGCCTACCTGGTCATGTGTGAAAAAGTAATTGCCCCCATTACATCATGAATTAACTGTAATTAACCACATATTTTGGAACGCTGAGTTCAATTTCACTAGCCACACCCAGGCCTGATTGCTGCCAGACCTGTTGAATCAAGAAATCACTCAAATAGAACCTGCCTCACAAAGTGAAGTATGTTAAAAAATCTCAAAAAGCAACACATTATTCTGTGATCTAAAGAAATGCAAGAGTAGATGAGAAACAAAAACTCAGAAGAACATCTAAAGACCTGCAGGCCTCACTTGCCTCAGTTTGAACACTAGTCCATAATTACCTCCGCCAAGGAGGTTATGTTTTTGCCTGGGTTTGTTTGTTTGTCTGTCTGTTTGTGACCAACATAACTCAAAAAGTTATGGACAGATTTTGATGAAATTTTCAGGAAATGTCAGAACTGGGACAAGGAAGAAATGATTAGATTTTGGGAGTGATCCAGATCACCGTCTGGATCCAGGAATTTTATAAAAGATTCTTTATCATTGGGAGACAGGGCTATTTGAGCATATGCACATGTAGCTCCACAATAACTAATCAGGGTGATTGGAAAAAATATACAGAATAATAAGTTCCCAAGTCCAGCAATTAAATGCAATTAAATTTTTGAGTAGATCACAGCATGGGGGACTGAGCTGTGTTGGCGGAGGTCTGCGCTCTCCAAGTGCTTTTCTAGTTCAGCAATAAGAGAGAGACTGTGCAATAATGGCATCCATAGGAGAGTTTCAAGGTGAAAACCACTGCTGACCAAAAAGAACACAAAGGCTCATCTCATATTTGTAAAAAAAAACAACAAACATCTTGATGATCTGCAAGACTTTTAAAATATTCTGTGACCTGACAAGACAACAGTTGAAATTTCTGGAAGGTATGCTTCCTGTTACATCTGCCATAAAACTAACATAGCATTTCATAAAAAGGAACATCATATCAACAGTTGAACATGGTGGTGGTAGTGTCATGGTCTGGGGCTGCTTTGCTGCTTCAGAACCTGGACAACTTGCTGTAATTGATGGAAATATGAATTCTGCTCTCTACCAGAAAATCCTGAAGGAAGATGTCCGGCCATCAGTTCATGACCTCAAGCTCAAACCCTCCAACGTGTCAGAATTAAAACAATTCTGCAAAGAAGAGGGGGTCAAGATTCCTCAACAGCGATGTCAAAGACTCATCACCAGTGATAGCAAATGCTTGATTGTAGTTATTGCTGCCAAGCGTGGTACAACCAGTTATTAGGTTTAGGGGGCAATTACTTTTTCTTACAGGGCCAAGTAGGTTTGGATAGATTTTTTCCCTTAATAAATGAAATCATCATTTAAAAACTGCATTGTGTATTTACTCGGGCTGTCTTTGTCTAATATTAAAATTTGTTTGATGATCTTAAACATTTAAGTGTGACAAATATGCAAAAATATAAGAAATCATGAAGAGGGCAAATACTTTTTTACAGCACTGTATATCATTTCACACCAATCTAAATATCAGATGTGTTTGTGAAACTGACCTGAAATTTCTGCCTCTACTATAATCTGTAAATGTATTTTTTTTTAATACGAGTTCCTCCCCCTACTGTCATTTGACCTCACAGGCCACCAGGACACCGGCGAACACATCCAACTTTCTCTTCCATCTCTTTCTGTCCTCAGCGGCGGTTTGGAACTCTGCCATCTATTTTTCTGTCTTCCTCTTCTGCGGTACCCTTGAACTCTTCCCTGCAAAACGGTTCTCACAAGGCCAGAAGCACGGGAGGTGTGATCACACCGTTTCATTCTGTCGATCTCTTCATTGGTTTTTTCAGTGTATGAGAAACCCAGACTCTTCCCGTAGCATCTCATCTCTGCTGCAGGATTGTTGCAAGTGTCCAAGTTTTGCAGGCATAGCAGAAGATTGACAAGATGAGAGTAGGCAGCAGGTGAAGTTTGGTGCACAGAGAGATGATCTAAGTCTGTGTACTCTTCGTTCTTTCAATATTTTGTTTCTGAAAGGAAAACAGAACAACTGGAAATACATGTTATATGGGATAATGGATCTGATTTTGTACGTTTTTCTTTTTTTTTGTTTTATTGTTTTGTTCACCGTTGGATGTAAGAACTGGAAAATATGAAATACACGTGCCTTTCCAATTTGTATTTTTTAATTTATGGAAAAGTTAGTTCATTTTTTTATTGTGCTTGCTTGATGAGTCTGGGATCATGCTAGTTGTTGACCTCGGAGACATCATCTTGTCCGCCGGTGCCCTCCATCGTTGGAGGTGTTGTACTGGCCCTTCTGCAACCTCTAAAGGTGCTTTCAGAAAAAACGTGAAAGTGTGAATTTTTTCAGGTAGCGGGGGATGGTGGGGGGGGTGCCTTCTTACCTTCTGCAGCTGCTTTCTACCTGTTGTGAAAATCCCTAAAACGGTTTACGAAATTATCACACAACGAACGTTTACGAAGTTATCACAAAACGGTTTACAAAGTTATCACACAGCTGGGAAAATGTCACTGCCTCCTGGGAGAAACTGCACCTGGATGATGGTTGTTTGTTTACACTGCCAGCCCTCATTAGAACATCCATAGTAGGAGTCCGTGGGTGGCTAAACTCTGACACTCCATTTCATTTCGAGAGCTCCAGTCCATCTGTCTGTTTCATTTGGAAAGTAGTTTACTCTCCAGCACTGGTACTTTTACTCCGGTGGCGGCAGAATCTCAAAGCTGATTACTAGCTATCAAATCCCTCAAATGCGAATGCGCAAATTTGCACATTTTCCACATGTTAACATTAACTTTACATGTATTTGTGCCACTCTTTCACGTCTGGTCTGATCACACCTATAGGTGACGTCAAGCTCCTGGAGGTCTTTCATAATAACAACCATCCATCTGGTGCGGAGCCTGATGCGGGGCCTCCCTCAGTCCACTGCTGCTATGCGAAACGTGAGTAAGGTCCCGGTGAGATGTTCTGGTAGAGGTGGAGGATGTGCCTGTACCAGCGGATGTGGTTGATGGCTATGAGATGGGAGGCTGCAGGCTGATGAGTTCACAAATTTGCGTGGTGCCATCTGATGTTTTCAACAGTCCTCAGAGCTCTTATGTTGAAGCAGTCCATCCATTGGTTGGGTCATGGCGTTATCGTGGCAATGGGGCTTGCCTGTCCCATAGACCTGACAGAGCATTACCACCTGGAGCTTTTGCTCCTGTTATGGCCACTCTTGGTGGTCCACTCTCTCTGGGAGGCTCCAGACTAACGATGACCTGTGGCATACCATCAAGATGGCAGCCCCTTCCTCCAATTATCCTGCGGAGGGCCAACTACCCGCCCAGGAGAAACCCCAATTTGTTAAAAAAACAACCAGAAGAAACCAGACTTATGGAAAAGTCAATGTAATAATTTCTATAAAACAAACATTACTGGCAAAACCAACAGCTAAATCTGATACTTTACATGATAAAGGATAAGTGGGTCTAAACATGAAAAAGTTAAATGCACAAAATCACATCCATTATCCCTTTTTGGCTCATTTCTGATTTTATTTTGACAAGGCCAAAACCACATAACGGTTATTTCTCATTGTTCTGTTTATGTTTCAGAAACAAAACATCAAAACAAAACATCGAAAGAATGAAGTGTACATGAATTGTTCTCGTCTTCCAGCAGGTTTTGAATCTTGCTATAGCGGCCGTTGCTTGCGCCGACCATACCAAAACCTCGGGATTTGAACCTGTGTCTGATAAGATGAAACTATACTTGAAGATCTTGACATTGTGAAATGGAGTATTACATTGTTAGGGCAAAATAGGGAGCTGGTGGAAGGTAACCTGGAGAGGTGGCGGTACGCATTGGAGAGAAGAGGAATGAAAGTCAGTAAAAGCAAGATAAAGTATGTGTGTGAATGAGAGGGAGGCAAGCGTAATTGTAAAAATGCATAGCATTGCATGAGTTTAAATACCTGGGGGTTAACCATCCAAAGCAATGGAAAATGCACAAGGAAGGTGAAGGAGAGAGTGCAGGCAGGGTGGAGCAGCATTTGTTATAGAAAGGTACAGTAGCAGCTAGAGTGAAAGGGAAGATTTTCGAGACGGTAGTGAGACCTGCTGTAATGTGTGGTTTGGAGATGGTGGCGCTGGCAAAAAGACAGGAGGCAGAGCTGGAGGGTACAGAGTTGAAGAAGCTAAGATTCTCATTGGGAGTGACTAGGAGGGACAGGGTTAGATTAGATTAGATTAGATTAGATTCAACTTTATTGTCATTACACGTGTATGAATACAAGGTAACGAAACAGTTTAGCATCCAATCAGAAGTGCAAAGGACAGCAGTGCAGTATATACGGTAATTAACAGTATGTGCAATTTAAGCAAATATATGCAAATATATGCAGCAGTGCAGAAAGTTAAGAGTACTGTTATGTGCAAATAATGTACAATAAGTTAGCTGGGCAGTTATGTACAGGTGAGGATGGTAAGAGATGATGGTAAGAGAGTCAGCGGGGAACTAAGTTCAATAACGTGACAGCTGTTGGAAAGAAACTGTTCCTAAACCTGCTGGTTCTAGTCCGAAGGCTTCTGAAACGCCTTCTGGAGGGGAGAAGCTGGAACAGTCCATGAGCAGGATGGTTGGAGTCCCTAAGAATGCTGCGTGCCCGGCGCAGACATCTTTTCCTGTAGACATCCTCTATAACTGGAAGTGGAGTCCCTGTGATGCGTTGGGCGGTTTTCACCACCCGCTGCAGCGCCTTACGGTCAGCGACAGAGCAGCTCCTATACCAGACTGTGACATAGTTGGTCAGGGTACTCTCTATCACGCAGCGGTAGAAGTTGCCCAGGATGTCAGTTGACAGATGGTTCTTCTTCAGTGTCCTCAAGAAGAAGAGGCGCTGATGGGCCTTCTTGATCAGGCTGGTGGTGTTAACTGACCAGGACAGGTCCTCCGAGATGTGGGTCCCCAGGAATTTGAAGCTGGGGACACGTCCAACAGCTATGCCATTGATATGGATGGGGTCATGTGTCTCTCACCTCTCCTTCCTGTAGTCCACTATGAGCTCCTTGGTTTTGCTGGTGTTAAGGAGCAGGTTATTGTCAGCGCACCAAGTAGCCAAGTGCTCAACCTCTGCCCTGTAATCTGACTCATCGTTGTCCCTGATGAGTCCAATCACCGTGGTGTCATCTGCGAACTTTATGATGGAATTGGATCCATACATAGGCCTGCAGTCATGGGTGAAGAGGGAGTAGAGGAATGGGCTGAGCACACAGCCCTGTGGTACACCAGTGTTGAGTGTGATGACGGAAGAACGGTTGGGGCCTGACCTAACATGCTGGGGTCTGTTGGTCAGAAAATCCATGATTCAGTTGCAGGTGGAGGTACTGATTCCCAGGTCCCCAAGTTTAGTGAGCAACTTGGAGGGGATAACTGTGTTGAATGCTGAGCTGAAGTCAACAAACAGCATTCTTGCGTAGGTGTTGAGATGAGATGAGATGAGTATATCAGAGGGTCAGCTCAGTTTGAGTGGTTTGGAGACAAAGTAAGAGACGCAAGACTGAAATGGTTTAAACATGTGCAGAGGAGGGATAGTGGATATATTGGACAAAGGATGTTGAAGATGGAGCAGTTTTCTAATGAAATTTAAACTTTTTCTGCAAATTTGTGATTTTTTTGAACATTTAGGGCCGTATTACAACAATAGCATCAGTTGATCAGTTGTCATTGATGCAGGACGCGTTTTTGGGCATTTCCAAATTCATTTCCTTATCATGACGGCATAAAAACAAACTTTCCACCAGCACATGATGCAAAGAGGCCGGTCTAATCATTCAGAGGTGTGTTTTGGATAATCCAATCCAAATCGCTCATGCCCATCCTTTTAATGCAAAGCGGTGCATTATCTAAAATGAACTGTAATCATGACGGTCTAAGATGGATTTTGCGCTGACCAAAGCCCGTGTGTGTGAGCCAAAATGCATGCAATAGTAATGCTGTTTGGTAATAAGGAAGACATCAATCGCAGTTGATGCCCAGTTAGTAAAAAAAAAAAAAAAAAAAAACAGGGAAGAATGGGCTGACAAAACAGCTGAATGGAGTAATGTAGTGTGCACAGTTGCAACACACAGACATGAATGGGTTTGAAACTTCAGGAAAAGAGGAGGATGCCCGTGCACACTTCCATAAACTTTCATCAACAATGGCGTGGAAGTTGCTCCTGGCCGGTGGGAAGGTGGAGTGCTCCCTCTCCTGTTGCTTTTGCTGACCAAGGGTCTTCCCCGTCTTGGGCGGGGGTCTGCGGCTCTCTATCCCAGTCACTCCGGGTGGGAGGAAAGGAGGAGATCTGGTGATCGTCACTTCCTTGTGGTAACGTATCGTCACTTCCTGTTTTGCTGTCTGTCTGTGTGGTTTGCTCTCCTCACTCTCCTGAGCTTTTGGGTTAGCCACTAGCGATGGCTACTAGCTCTCCTTCCTCTCCTCCTCTGGTGTGCTCTCTCCGTCAGATGTTTAGCTACACCTCTGCCTCTTTTAGTGATAACGGTAAATGTAATAAATGTTGTCTTTTTGAGGCGCTTGAGGCGAGGTTGTCTGATTTGGAATCCCGGCTCCGCTGCATTGAAACACCGTCTGCGCCAGTTACACTTGACGGACGCCCCTCAGCTGCAGCGGAGCTAGCTAGCATAGCTAACCCTGTTAGCGGTCCTCCGGCTCTCCTCAGCAGCGAGGAGACTGGGTGGGTGATGGTGAGAAGGAAGCCTAGTCGCAAAGCCCAGGTACACCACCAACCTGTTCACGTTTCTAATCGTTTTTGCCCGCTCAGCGACACACCCACTGAGGAAAAAACTCTGATCATTGGCGACTCTGTAGTCAGAAACGTGAACCTAGATACTCCAGCGGCCATAGTCAAATGCATTTCTGGGGCCAGAGCAGGCGACATCAAGTCAAATTTGAAAATGCTGGCTAGAAGTAACTGTAAATACTCCACAATTGTTATTCACGCTGGCATTAATAACATCCGTCTCCGGCAGTCGGAAGTCACGAAACTTAATGTAGAATCAGTGTGTGACTTTGCAAAAACGATGTCTGCCACTGTAGTATTCTCTGGGCCCCTCCCCAATCTGACCAGTGATGACATGTTTAGCCGCTCGTCATCCTTGAACCGCTGGCTGTCTGTGTGGTGTCCTGCAAATGACATGGGCTACATTGACAATTGGAGCTCTTTTTGGGGAAAACCTGGTCTTATGAGACAAGACAGCATTCATCCCACTTTGGATGGCGCTTCTCATTTATCTAACAATCTGGCATCTTTTTTATGCAAATTTCCAAAACCTTGACTACTCAGAGTTGGGACCAGGAAGCAGAGTTGCAGTCTTACACGCCTCTCTGCAGCTCCTCTTCATCCGCCACCCCTCAACTTAGCCCCTGTCTTCCCCATCAGAGAATCTGCTCCCTCCAAAGTAAATAAAAATATAATATATAAGCATCCCAAAGTGATTAAGAAAAATATTGGTAAAACTCAAATTAAACATAAAGCCTCTAAATTGAATGATTTGGCCTCTGTTCCTCCTTATAATTTAAAAATTAAATGTGGTTTATTAAATATTAGGTCTCTAACTCCCAAGTCTCTGTTAGTCCATGATCTGTTAATTGATCATCAGATTGATTTAATTTCCCTTACAGAGACTTGGTTAGGGCAAGAGGATTATGTTGGTTTAAATGAATCAACTCCCTCTGGTTATTTAAAATGTCAAAATCCCAGAAGTTCTGGTCGTGGAGGAGGAGTAGCAACAATTTACCATTCCAAATTACTAGTTAATGTAAAGCAAAAAACATGTTATAATTCCTTTGAGGGCCTGGTCCTCAGTATTGGGCACTTTAGCAATTTTAGGTTAAACCCAATTTTATTTGCCATAGTTTATCGTCCCCCATCAACCTACTCAGAATTTTTATCCGAATTTGCTGATTTCTTAGCTGATTTAGTGCTGAAATCTGATAGAATAATTATAGTAGGGGACTTTAATATACATGTGGATGTAGATAGTGAATGCCTTAATGTGGCTTTTAATTCAATATTAGACTAGATTGGGTTTTCTCAGAAAGTAGGAAATTCTACTCATTACCTCCACCATACATTGGACCTTGTTCTGACATATGGCATAGAAATAGAAAATCTTGTAGTGTCTCCTCATAACCCTGTACTGTCAGACCATTGTCTGTTAACCTTTGATTTTACTATTTCTGACTATTTGGCTCCTAAAGAAAAATATTATTACAGTAGATGCCTCTCAGATGATGCTGTTATCAAATTTATGCAGATTGTTTCCTCTATGCCATGTGTCAACACAACGGAAATAAGCTATAGACAGCTTGCTCCTTCTGTAATTGATAACATGGTGGATAGTGTTACAGCTTCTCTGCATCAAACTCTAGACTTGGTGGCCCCCTTAAAAAAGAAAAAGTCTAATCAGAGATTTCTAACTCCTTGGTTCAACACAGAAACTTGTAGCTTAAAACAGAAGACTCATCAATTAGAAAGAAAATGGTGCTCCACTAATTTAGATGAAATCTATTTAGCTTGGAGAAATCATCTTTTAATTTATAAAAAATCTCTTAGAAAAGCTAGAACGAGTTATTACTCTGCATTAATAGAAGAGAACAAGAATAATCCCAGGTTTCTTTTCAGCACTGTAGCCAGGTTGACAAAGAGTCAGGACTCTGTCAATCCTAGCATTCCCTTAGAGCTTACTAGTCAGGACTTTATGAACTTTTTCAATAATAAAATTTCATCCATCAGAGATAAAATCAATCAGATTCTTCCCACAGTTAACTTAAATACTGTAACTACTACAACTCCTTCAATTGATGTCTGTCTTGATGAGTTTACTCCAATCGACCTTTGTGAGTTAGACAAAATAGTTTCCTCATCCAAACCTTCAACTTGTCTTTTAGACCCTATTCCTACCAGGTTATTTAAAGAAGTCTTTCCACTTATTGGTAGCTTTATTCTTCATATAATCAATTCTTCATTAACTTTAGGCCATGTACCGCAGGCTTTTAAAACGGCTGTAATTAAACCCTTACTCAAAAAGCCAACGCTTGATCCAGGAGCTTTAGCTAACTATAGACAATCTCAAATCTCCCTTTCATTTCAAAAATCTTAGAAAGAGTTGTTGCTACGCAATTATTTGACCACCTGCAGGGAAATGGTTTACCTGAAGAGTTTCAATCTGGGTTTAGAATCCATCATAGTACTGAAACAGCCTTAGCGAAGGTCACTAACGACCTCCTCATCGCATCTGATAATGGACTGGTTTCTGTACTTGTCCTTTTAGACCTTAGTGCAGCTTTTGATACTATCGATCATAATATTCTACTTGATAGATTAGAACACTATGTTGGACTTAATGGAACTTCGTTGCAGTGGTTTAGATCTTATTTATCTGATAGGTTCCAGTTTGTTCATGTCAATAATGAGTTTTCTTTCAACTCAAAGCTTAGTCATGGAGTTCCACAGGGATCTGTGCTAGGCCCTACTCTTTTTAGTTTATATATGCTTCCGTTAGGCAACATTATTAGAAAGCACTGTATACATTTTTCATTGTTATGCAGATGACACACAATTATACCTGTCAATGAAGCCAGATGATAGTAATCAATTAGCCAAGTTAGAAGCCTGTCTTAAGGAAATCAAAGCTTGGATGACTTGTAATTTCCTGTTATTAAATTCAGATAAGACTGAAGTCATTCTTGTTGGTCCAAAAAACCTTAGAAATACCTTTCCAAATCAAACTTTCAGTTTGGATGCGGTTACTCTTTCTCTTAATAGCTCTGTGAGGAACCCTGGGGTTATTTTTGATCAAGATCTGTTTTTCAATTCACATATTAAATTTGTTTCTAAGACTGCCTTCTATCATTTGTGTAATATTGCCAAGATTAGGAGCATCTTGTCTCAGAGTGATGCTGAGAAACTGATCCACGCTTTTGTTGGCTCAAGATTAGATTATTGTAATTCTTTATTATCAGGCTGTTCTAAAACATCTTTAAAAAGTCTTCAGCTGATCCAAAATGCTGCAGCAAGAGTTTTAACAGGTACTAGAAAGAGATATCATATCTCTCCGGTTCTGGCCTCCCTTCATTGGCTTCCCATAGAGTTTAGAATTAAGTTTAAAATCCTTCTTCTTACTTACAAAGCTCTAAACAATCAGGCTCCTTTTTATCTAAAAGATCTGATACTACCGTATTATCCTAACAGGGCACTATGCTCCCAAAATGCAGGATTACTTGTAATACCTAGAATCTCCAAAAGTACAATGGGAGGCAGAGCCTTCAGTTATCAAGCTCCTCTCCTGCGGAACCAGCTGCCAATCTGGATTCGGGAGTCAGACTCGATCTCTGTTTTTAAGAATAGGGCTAAAACCTACCTTTTTGATATAGCCTACAATTAGGGAGGGATCATGTGTTTCTGAACCCTCCCTTAGTTATGCTGATAATAGGTTTAGTCAGCCGGGGGACCTCCAGTAATGCACTCAGTCCTTTCCTCACTCTCAATGAAATATTTTTTTGCTGGTCATTAACATTTGTTTGTTCTCTCCCATAGATTGAGTCCCCATCGTGCTGTTTGCTCTCTACATGTCTGGTCTTTTCATCTTCTCTATCCCCTCACCCCCCAGCCAGTCACAGCAGATGACTGCCCCTCCCTGAGCCTGGTTCTGCTGGAGGTTTCTTCCTGTTAAAAGGGAGTTTTTCCTCTCCACCGTTGCCAAGTGCTTGCTCACAGGGGATCGCCTGATTGCTGGGGTCTTTCTGCAACTGTGGGGGTTCCCCCTACAGTTGAAAGTGCTATGAGATGACTGTTATTGTGAAATGGCGCTATATAAATAAAGTTGAATTGAATTGAATTGAATTGGTGCGGCTTCCCATCCGCGGCAACTCTGGCCACAAAGCGACCCTGCTTTTGGCACCTTCTGCTGGCCCAAATGGGTGGCAATCGGGAAGCTTGCTGGTGGAGAACTGCAACCCTAGACGCGGTGTGAGCCCAGCTGAAAACCCAGGGGACAAATCCAAGGCAGATGTGTGGACGCATCTCCTGTCTCTCTGAGGAGTTACAGTGAAAAGTAAAACACTATACACTCCTTGTTCATCCATTTATTCCCCTAAAAATAAACACAATGCCTAATTAGACTGTAATGAAAATGAAAATGTGGGTGGAAAAAAAAATCTTCAGACTGACACGCCTCCCCCCGTGCACACACATGCTCCCTGTTTATTCATTCATTCCCTCAAAAAAATCCCATATTAATGCCTAATCTATGGACTCCAATGGTAAGTCCGCAATTAAAATGAGTGTTGGATGGAATAAAAAATACTAGTGTGTGATCATCATATAATTAAAATGACCGATGATTATATGATGACTATTACAACTCTCTCCATTTAAATAACAGAAAAACCCAGGGGAAACTGTTTCAATTCAATTCAATTCAGCTTTATTTATAATGCGCCACATCGCAACAAAAGCCGTCTCGTGGTGCCACAGTGCAGAAAAAAAATCCACACAGTCACAGAAAGACCCAGCAATCAGACAATCCCCTATGAGCAAGCACTAAGCGACAGTGGAGAGGAAAAACTCCCATTTGGAAGGAAGACACCACTAGCAGAACCAGGCTCAGGGAGGGGCAGTCGTCTGCTGCGACTGGCTGGGGATGAGGGGATAGGGAGGATGGAAAGGACAGACATAAAGAACATAGCAGTAAGATGCCAAGTACAATATTGGAGGTCAACCAGCAGTATGGATCAGATAACAATAGAACAAGAGTGGGGTTAAAAGACACAAAAACCCTCGTTAAACGAAAGCTATATTAAAAAGGAAGGATTTTACCCTGTTCTTTAAAACAGAGACCGAGTCTGACTCCCGGACCCTGAGTGGTAACTGGTTCCAGAAAGAAGGGGCTTGGTAGCAGAAGGCTCTGCCTCCCACCGTACTTTTGGAGATTGTGGGCACCACAAGTAAACCAGCATTTTGGGAGCGTAATGCTCTATTAGGATGGTAAGGTAATATCAGATCTTTTATATACTGGGGGGCCAGATTGTTAAGAGCTTTGAAAGTAAGAAGAAGGATTTTAAACTTGATTCTGAATTCTATGGGAAGCCAATGAAGGGAGGACAGAACCGGGGAAATATGATCTCTTTTTCTAGAACCAGTTAAAACTCTAGCAGCAGCATTTTGAATCAAATGAAGATTTTTTAAAGATACTTTAGGACAACCAGATAATAGCGAATTACAATAATCTAATCGAGAACTGACAACGGCGTGAATCAGTTTCTCAGCATCACCCAGAGACAAGATGCTCCTGATCTTGGCAATATTGCGCAGATGATAGAAGGAGCTCCTCATGAGCTTTGGAGCGGCATGAGTTCAAAACATGCCACTGAAATATCAATAAGCAATGCACTTCTGACAACAGACCTCCTTTTTCCTGATCAAAAGCAGATTTTCATGGAATGCACTATAATAATAATGCAAATTAGATTGCCTGCTGCCACACCTTTTTGAAATGAGCTGCCTCCTCCCAGCACATGGCGGGCACAATGTCTACTGGTAATTTGATGGCATGATGCAAAGTGTAAAAAACAAACAATGCGTTGACAGAAACTAATGGATGATCCACAGATTTCCCTAATAGGGCTCAAACTTTTTCCTTCATTTTTTTGCATGTATTTTCAGTTATTCTCATAAAATACTTATATTTTTCCTTGTTAATTTATAATCGTTCATGGGTAAAACTGTAGAATTTTTTAACACAATTTTGTTGCTTTCTTGCCATAAAACTCAAACTGTTTCCGATAAATTTGAGATTAGTTTTCTAGAAATTCTGTGACTTTTCTCGCAAATCTGTAGGTATGTTTTCCTAATAAAATCACAGCTTTTCCCCCTAAATTTGAAAGATTTTCTTCATAAATTTTCAGGTTTCTAATTTTCTTCTTTTCATATTTTTCTCATGAATGTGCAGTTTTTTTTTCTCTTTTGAAAATTTACTACTTTTTTCTTGGAAACTTGTGATTTTTTTTCTCAAAGCCTCAGGGCAATTGCACGGGTCTGTAACCTGCGGCTCCAGGGCCACATGTGGCTCTTTTGCCAATAATCAGTGGCTCCCTGTAGGTTTGACAAAAACTCTGAAAACAACTTAACAAATTTATATGCAAAAGAATGATAAAAAAATATCATGAAAATCTTACAAATTTATGGTGGAAAAAAGCTGCAGATTTACCATTAAAAAGTTGCAAATTTATGATTAAAAAAATAGCAAAGCTTCACCCAAACACTGCAAAGTTGCAAGTAAAACATCACAATTTATATGGGAAAAAGTCTCAATATCATGATGAAATTTACTAGAAAAGCTTCAAATTTATGTGGAAAAGTCACAATTTTTTAGGAAAAACCTCACAAATTTATCATAGAAAAGATTACAAATTGTATAACTGTATAACCTAAGCCAGTTTAGAAAGCTTAGGATCAGTCCGCCAAGGTCTCCGCCTTTGACCGCCACCTAATCCTCGTAGCACCGGACCCCTATGATCCCTCCTGCAGGTGGTGAGCCCACTGGAGGGCGGACCCATGTAACTCCTTCGGGCTGAGCCCGGCCGGGTCCCATGGGGGAAACCCGACCACCAGACGCTAGCCTTCGAGCCCCTCCCTCAAAGCCCCTAACCTCTCTGGGTTGGGGACAGGCTCCTGCCCCAAGTGGAGGAGTTTAAGTATCTTGGGGTCTTGCTCACGAGTGAGGGGAGAATGGAGCGAGAGATTGACAGATGGATTGGAGCAGCATCTGCAGTGATGCAGACGTTGTACCGGTCCGTTGGGGTGAAGAGGGAGCTTAGTTCTAAGGCAAAGCCGCCAATTTACCAGTCAATCTACATTCCTGCTCTCACCTATGGTCACGAGCTTTGGGTAATGACCGAAAGAACAAGATCGCGGATACAAGCGGCTGAAATGAGCTTTCTCCGTAGGATTGCTGGACTCACCCTCAGAGATAGGGTGAGGAGCTCAGTCATCCGGGAGAGGCTCAGAGTAGAACTGCTGCTCCTCCACATTGAAAGGAGTCAGTGGAGGTGGTGTGGGCATCTGATTAGGATGCCTCCTGGACGCCTCCCACTTGAGGTGTTTCAGGCACGTCCCACTGGGAGGAGACCCCGGGGCAGACCCAGGACTCGTTGGAGAGACTATGTCTCCCAGCTGGTCTGGGAACGCCTTGGTATCCTCTCTGAAGAGCTGGAGCAGGTGGCTGGGGAGAGGGAAGTCTGGGCTTCTCTGCTTGAACTGCTGCCTCCGTGACTTGGACCTCCGGAAAAGCGGTAGAAGATGGATGGACGGATGGATGGATGGATGTATAACCTAAGCAGGGCTGCTCGCAGAGATAGCAAAAAAAACGTGACAACCTAATAGTACTGAATGCAAAAGACGCAATAGACTTACACAATGGTTCCCTCCGGTATACAACTAGGACAATACCGGTCGCTACGGAGGGTGACAATATGTATGGGTACATAATCATACCATGTAGGATAACTAAGTAGACAGTTATGCTGTTCATTCCACCTAGCTACAATGCTCCACACTGTATGTGTTTATATATTTATATATTTATTCCATCTAGCTACAATGCTCCGCACTGTGTGTTTATACAGTATATTTATATGTACATATGTATATTCGCTGCTCTTGTTTTTTCTTTTCTTCTTGATTGTTGCTCTGAGTGTTGCTATCCCTGTGCTGTTGCAATCCTGGAATTTCCCCATTGTGGGACTAATAAAGGCTTATCTTATCTTATCTTAAATATAATAGCAAGAAGTAAAAAAATCAAGCATTTAGGAAAAAAGCTGCAAATTTACAGTCAGACGCTCTGAATTAATGAAAATAAAGTAAAAAAAAATACTTGCAATAGACATAAACTTGCACAGAGAAAACTGAAAATGTACAACAGAAATAACTGCAAATTCTGCAAATTTGAGAGCAAAACAAATATTTGGTTTAGAAGAAAAAATTGCAGTTTGAGGGGGGGAAAAAAGCCTTACACTTGCAAGCATTAGTAGCAGCAAATTTTTTGACAAAAAAATGCAACAAAATTTGACAAATCTGAGGACAAAAATAAAGCTTTTCATTAAAAAAAAAAACTTTTCAGAAAAACACTGAAAGTTTTATTAAAAAAAAACAGATTTTTCGAGTAAAAGCTGATTTCTAAGACAACAGCATCACACATACAGTATATACAGTATACATACAGTAAAAGGAAAATATATTTTGCGACACCATGCAGATTTTTCTGAGAAAAAAATTGCTTAAAACGGCTCTTTTCACAGTAGAGGTTGCAGACCCCTGGGCTAGCCTCTACTACAACACTACTGCCCACAATTATGGAAGGACTTTTAACTATACATGCTCCAAGGAAAGGATAGCAACTATGCACACTTGTTAGAAGATAAAAGGCAAGAAAATTTTTGAGAATACTAAGATTAAATAATTGCAACAATCTACATTTAGGCTGCAAAAGCTTGAACTTCCCCCTGGGGAAATGGTGTCCACAGTCAGACTCCCATCTGCCTAAAACGCTGCTGCTGCTGCTGCTGCTGCTATGTGAGCTGTGAAAACATGGACCTAAAAGGAGACATTTGACTCGGAGACCTCTAAAAGTGGCCCTGTGTTTTCTGAGGCCAGGAGGGCTGATCCTGTAAGTGCCCCGGATCAAACTGGCCAGCTACACCATGAAAGCCCCGAAGATCCAGAGAAGCTCCCACATCCTCCTCCAGCTGTCCGACCATGAGGACACGGACCACATCGAGCTCCAGTGTTTGTACTTTTTTTTTTTTTTTTCTGCAAATGGGAAGGCCTGGAGTTCACAAGGTGTTATGCTTTAAAGAGCCCCTGTGATGCTCTTTTTTCCACATAGCCCCCAAAAAACAGCAACAAAACGTGTTAACAAAAACACCTCAGGGCTTAATTACCGCAGTGTTTTTTTACAAATGGGGAAGGAGCTCTACTCAAACTAAGCTATTTTATGGCATGTTGCTTTAAATGCTAATGAGCTCCAGTTCACCCCACATTTCTGAGATTAGCGTTTTGACAGCAATACCCTGTTTGAGGCTAATGTTAGCTGTTAGCGGCGGTTGTTGGACTCTGAATCATACAAACAAATATTGGCTGAATGCTGAGTTTAAAAGTCCATATGAAGCAGAGACAGGGGTGTGTGGTTTGATATGACCGGTCCCTGGGGTCTAATACATGAACGAGTGAACAACTAACTCTGCAAACGGCAGCTGAGTGTTGCTAACTGAGGAGGTGTCCAGTCCAGAGTGTAATAAACAATTTTAAAATCATCATCATCATCATAGCAGTCTGTCGGGGGCGACAATAACGGTTTCATTTAGGTCTGATCAGATTCCTCCACGCAGCTCTGTCCTTCACCTTCTGCTGCCAGGAACTCCTGACCTTGTTAACGCTGGCGACGTCCGAGCCGGTATGAGTTGCTTTCTGACTGACCATTTCATGAAACTGCTTGCAAAGTGTTTGAGTACCACTAGCTTTTGCTGGACTAGCGGCACATTTTTGGCAGATAGAGGTATTATCAGTGGCAAGGACAGGCCAAGACAAACTGACTCCAGTATCTGTTGCAGTGACTGACCAGATGATAGGTTTATTTATCTCTGCTCTTTGTGTAGTGCATGTCACGATGCACCGACTGGCAGAAGTCCACCACAGACCTTGCGACAGATGTAATTATCTGCCAGGATGTCCAGTCTCACCCCATGTAACTGGAAGTGGTCCACTACAGACCTGTGACAGATATTGTTTTTAGTTCTGCCAGGATGCACAGTTTCACCCTCCCCGCCCTCGGAAGGGTGGGGTTGCCAGTTGAGTCGCTGACAGCCTGACCCATGAGACAAGTAGTACCAATTTTTATGGTTATCTGGTAGCAAGCAAACCAATGCCTGACCTGACATAAACCCAGTCATGCACACTGTATCTTATAATATTTTGTTATAAATCAGTAGTAAAACATGAAAGAGAGGCATGGATTATCAAGACAATTTATAAGGATGGGGTTAAGAAGCAGGGGTTAAACAATGCACTTCAGACAGAAGGTGAGATATAATATGATCATTAAAGCATGGAACCCTTACCAATTAACTTCATTAAGAACAACTTATAGCAAAAAAAAAACTGAGTTTTATAACTGACTGAAAACATGCCAATGCTTTTTTTGTGATTCAGTGACAAAAAAGAAAAAGAAAAAAAAAAAACATTTACAAATAAAAACATTGCTACCTTTGTGGTGCAGGACATCTATGAATAAAACATATGCTCAAGGGTTGATTTGCAGCTTTTTTTAAATTGTAAATTTGTTACCTTCAAAATTGCTGCTTTTCTGGTAATTTTTTGATTATTTGCAAAAACTTGGTGTCTTCTTTTTCTTGCAAAATTGTGTGGGTGTTTTCCTCATTAAACTGTAATTTTCTTTGTAAAAATTTGTTACATTTTTGTCATAAATATATTTTGTTTTGTTTTTTTTCTAAATTTGACATTTTTTTTTTCAAATTTAAAACCTTCATCCAGTAAAATTGAAGACTTTTTACAAGCTTTATTTTCAATAAATATTGATATTGTCTGATTGTTACCATTTTCAGGTAAAAATTCTGCCTTTTTCCATATAAATTTGCAACTGTTGTCTAATAAAATTCATAAATTTAGGGTAAATTTGTGACTTTTTTTGCTAATTTGTGTTTTTTCCCTCATAAAATTGCAAAATTTTCCTTAAATTTCCAGAATACTGTTTCACAAATTCTCATTCGCTATTCCCATAAATTTATTATATTTTTCCTTGTACATTTACTAGCTTTCACGGGCAAAACTGCAGCATTTCTTACATAAATTTATTACATTTTTCTAAGAGAACTCCAACTTTTTTCCAGTAAATTTATGATTTTTTTCGTAGAAATTTTGTGACTTTTTTCTGTGTATCTTTTCCTCAGAAGACTGCAAATGTTTCCCTAAATTTGTGAGGCTTTTTTTTTTTTTCTCCCATAAATTTTCAGATTTTCTTATTGGGAGGATGTTTTTATGATTCTTTTCTTGGAAATGTATGAGCTTTTTTTTTTTCTCAAGACCACAGGGATCCACTATCTGTGTGCAAAAGAGTTGCATGTGTCCCCAGAGCTGCAGATTGCAGACCCTTGGCATAATGGACTATTTAACTGTTCTAATCATAGTTTTAAAACAATTCTTGTAATTGTTTGTGACAGCTCTGTCTGACAAGTTTATATAATTTCTTTGTTTTCCTCGTTGTTTTTGCAAAAATTAAGCAAATGCAGCATTCATTTGCAAAACAAATATTCTCTCCAGGAAGTCTTTGCAAAACTGATGTTTTGTTCTAAGCTCATTCATGAGTAAAAACAATTACAACAATTTGTTTAAAGTTCTGCCTTTTCCTTTGTTTTCTTATTAACACAATATTTGACAATGTCATTGACGTTGTTTCATATCACAGTTTTGAATATTAATTATTTGTTTGTGAATCTGGCTGTGTTTCTGAGACAAGGATGGGCTCCAACGTCTCTGCCGCACACACATTTGCCTCGTCTGCCAGCCTTGGGGCCGCCTGCGCGGTTTTCCATAGGGAATCACATCTGCCCTGCATACACGGATCAACACGCATTGCTGGTGCCAGTGGCTCCAGCTGCCATGGCAACCGGATCCAGCATCATCCTTCAGGGGCAGTGAAGTCAAACTCCCAGCCTCCCATCGGCAAACTGTTGCGTGATGCTGCTGGGATCTTCATTTGTAATGCAGTATTACCATACCAGGAAATGTAGTGAGGGATGAAAAGTATTGAATTTTCACCAGAAATTCATATAAAATAAAGAAATCCACACGTATAACAAAATCAAAACATTTAAGTTCATAAGTTATTTGTATTAAAGTAGAATAGCAAACAGGAAAAAAGTAGTGAACACTAAATACTAAAGTGTCATACAAGAAACATCTCATGATGGGTAAAGGCCAAGAGCTTCCCAAGACCTTCAGAACATGATTATTGCAAAACACACTGACTGGTTTTATGGCACACTGAAGCTTGTTTAAAGTTTGCTAACCCACATTTGAAGAAGCCAATGAAATACTGAGTGTGTCAGATGAGAAAAAAATGGCACTGCACATCACCCAACGACCACTGCTTCAACAGTGAAGTTAAGAAGTAGAAGTATCATGGTGTGGGACTTCTTCTCTTCTCATTGCATTGACAGACTTCATGTATTTAAATGAACAATAAATGAGTTGTGTACTGGAGAATTTTGGAACATAATCCGCTGCCATCAACCAGGATGATGAGGATGAGATGGGTTAAAGTCAGTCTTTTCAGAACAGGGGTCTGCAACCTGTGGCTCTGGGGCCACATGTGGCTCTTCTGCCCATAGATAGTGGCTCCCTGAGGCCTTAAGCAAAAAAAAAAAAAAAAAAAAAAAAAAAAAAAAAAAATGCTCATAATTTCCAAGAAAAGAAGGAATAACTTTACAAGAAAAAAGTTTGCACATTCATGAAAAAAATACCTTAAAAAGCAGAAAATGAGAAAATCTGAAAAGTTATGCAAAAAAAAAAAAAAAAAAACTCACAAATTTAGGGGAAACAGACCCAAAAATTTGCAAGAAAAAATGTCACAAAATTTCTGGAAAAGAAATCCAAAATTTACTGGAAAAAAAGTTGGAGTTTTATGAGTAAAATATAATAAATTTATGTAAGAAATACTGCAGTTTTGCCTATGAAAGCTAATAAATTTGCAAAGAAAAATATAACAAATTTATGAGAATAGCACGAAATTTATAAAAAATATTCTTGAAAGTTAAGGAAAGCAGTTGCATATCTATATGAAAAATGCAGCATTATTTTTTTTTAACCTGAGAAGGGTTACAATTAGATAAGAAATCTTATGAGAAAAGTAGATTATGCAAAAAAAATCTAAATTTTGAAAAAAAAATAACTTTATTGGGCAAAAATGTCACAAATCTATAAGGAAAGTCTTTAATTTTACTTGATAAAATGTTTTAAATTTGCAAAGAAAATATACTAAATTTAGAGGAAAAAAGCAAAACATTTATGCAAAAAATACAACAGATTTTGCAACAATCTTGCAAGAAAAAAAGAAAAACTTTTAGCAAATAATAAAAAAAAACAAACCTGAAAAAGTATTAATTTTGTGAGAAAAAAGTAAAAAAAAAAAAGCAATATAAAAGCTGCAAATCCTGACACTGTCAGGCCAGATTGTAGATGGAATTCTGCTGTTTAACTGCAGTTTTTAGGCTCGGATATTTTTGTGGCTCCATCATCCAATCACTAACAGTGGCTCTTTGTGTAGTACAGGTTGCCGACCCCTGGTTTATAAGAACGGGGCAAACTCCCATCTGAGCACCATGGGAGATTAGTTTCTTCATACAGTAAGGGTCTTGAAACTTCTCCTCTAAGTAACAAATTCAATATTTCTTTCCTGTTTTATTCCACTTCAGTAAACATAACTTTAGTAGACATCATAATTTCACGAGCAGCCTCACTAGATATACACTTACGTATTTCCCCTACTGTATGTTTAAACCAAACAAAGCAACCAGTGCACCCAGTGTTCGTCCTGCTCTTTTGCCCTTTCCATCCCTGAGTCTCTTCTTCGAGCGCTTCCAAGTGTGAAGGCACGGGAGCTTTGGCGGAGGCTTGTGGGAATTTACCAGCATCGCTCAGGCTGATATCAGTGATTTAAGCAGCATGGGGAGATAGAGAGCAGCTGAGAACGGGGTTCAGGCATTGTTGGGAACTACAACCGTAATGAGCTGGCATGCAAACAACAAATGCCGACCTGGAGGCTCGGCTCCCCTCTGTGTCTGCTGCCAATCTGCTAGTGCCCGGCCACAGCGGGATTGGCCAATTTGCATGAGAGAGCAACGCTGACCTGTCCCTGTCTAAATGTCACTCTTTGTGATCGAGGATTCTCTCAGGGGCCAAGTGCGGCCAAACACAATGGGGGATGGGGATCACCACGAGGAAAGGAACGTTGGAGCTGTAGGATTTGGAGGCTCAACCCCTGAACACGTAACGTCAGTGTGATGTGTGAGAGGAAAGGGCGCTGCAGCTGTGAATCGGACACGTCAGAAATATCCATCAAACGTCTTAAGAGAAAAAATCAGTTACATAACGACGTGACTTGAGCTGCTCAAAGGAAAACTGTTGAATTTCAGAAGGAAATCAAACATGAACAGACGGCTCCTTATCCATTAAGGGTTCATGTGTGTTCTGTGCATATTTGAGTTACTGCTCCTTGGCTGTGCTTGTATAGTTACCTCACAGCTGTGAGGTTCCTGTGTTGAATCCCTAGGTTGACGGGGTGGGGCATTCTCCTCCTTCTGGCTGCTCTCTTTAGTAGTCGCCACAGCAGATCATCTGCCTCCGTCTCACCCTATCCCTCCATCTTCCTCTGTAACACCAACCCTCTCCATGTCCTCCTTCACTACATCCATGAATCTTCTCTGTGGTTTTCCTCTTTTCCACCTGCCTGGCAGCTCCATCTTCAACATGCTTTGTCCAATATCTCCACTATCCCTCCTCTGCACATGTCCAAACCGTGTCAGCCTTGTCTCTCTTACTTTGTCTCCAAACCGCTCAATCTGAGCTGTCCCTCTGATATACTCATTTCTAATCTTGTCCCTCCTAGTCACTCCCAATAAGAATCTTAGCATCTTCAACACTGCCATGTCCAGCTCCGCCTGCTGTCTTTTTGTCAGTGCCACCGTCTCCAATCCACACATCATAGCGGGTCTCACTACCATCTTGTAAATCTTCCCTTTCACCCCAGCTGCTATCCTTCCATCACAAATGCCATTCCAACCTGCCTACACTCTCTTCTTCACCTCTCTTGTGCATGGTCCATTGGTGTGGATTAGGGAGGTTACGGAGGATGAATCAGACAAGACATGAGCAGCTAAAGACACATGCTTTGTTTCCTCCAACAAGCAGAACAGACTGGCCTGGGTGCCAGAGTGAATCTCTTTATCACAGCTTTATTCCTTTATACCTTGGCACCCAGAGTACACACATTAACATACACGACAATAGAGCATGACTCAACACAATACTTTCGCGCCCAGCATACTCAAGGTGTGAACAGCATCTTCCACCCCACACAACAGGTTTACGCCTGGCATACCGGGAGTGAAGGCGCATCTTCATTTGGTTTATTACCCCCTCACGCTCTGGCGTCCGTCCTTGGTTCCTCTCCCTTCTTCTCCTCATTTCCATCTCTCACCTCCTTCCCCTAATTCCCCAGAGTCCTGGGTGGAGTGCGATCTCGTGTTGTGTCACCACAATCTTAATGATTAATTGACTTTCAATTAACTGTCGATAAGAATTTAGTCAACTAAATTAAATTAGTTGTCAATTAATTGATAACTCAGCAGTCCTTTTAAATGGGAGCTTATTCTATAAAATGTAGTGGCGTTGCTGTCCAGGCGGGGGCGCACACGCTCATCCACTGCTCCATTTCAACTGAAAAAGCAGAAGACGACGCCAAGCCCCCAGAGAGCATGCGCTGTGTAGAGCGAAAAAACTCACCCTTCCGGGTTATGATGGAGAACCACAACAAGTTCCAATGGCACGTTCCAATGTCCACCTGCCTACCTCAAATCAACAGTGTGGAGAAACAAACTGCAGCAAGGAAAAAGACTACGCAAAATCCTATCCCCGCTTCCTTCAACCTGCCGCTAGACGGGAAAGCAGACCGGACTCAAGTCACATCTGAGGTAACAAACAACAGAGGGAGCCCAGATCGTTCTGGGTTTGCCTGGACTGCCGGAGTACTGTGATCATGTTTAACATGCAACAGATGAAGCAGCTCACAATTTATTTTCTTGTTAAAACTGTCTACTAGTGCATCTCAGTACATTAGAAAGTGAAAGTTTTATATATAACTAAAAAAGATAAATTTTATGATATTGGCTATAGTTTCACTTTAATCCTGCATGTGTCCCACGCTTTATTCTCAACTGTCCCCGGACGTGAGCTCTATGTCTAGCCTGTCAACGCGGCGTTTCCACACGCCTTTGCCTTTGTTGTCTCCTGCCTGAATTTATAAGTTTTGTTCGTGCCTGTTTTGGACTACTTTGTGTTTTCATTAAATGTTTTGCAGACTCACAGCTCCAGCATTTGGGTCTTCGTTCCCGCCCTGCCTGGGCAGTTTATGACAAATTCTCCTTTAATGAATTCTCTTTCATTGACAGATTTTTTTCAGCAAAGACAGAAAATTTTGAAACCTGTCATTTGACAGATTACACTGAGGGTCATCTAATTAAAATCAATTAAGAAGGAGAAGACAAAGCCAACTTTATTGTCATTCAGTCCATACAGCCAATCGTGTACAGGAGAACAAAATTACGTTTCTCCTATCTACAATGTTAATCGCATCTAAAATCAGAGGGGCTGCTGCCATGCAAGGCACCACCACAAACAACTGTAAAATAACAGATAATAGATTGTGACAGAATTTTTACAACTCTGTCAAAATGACAAAAAAGTCAACACAACCTCTGCCTCATACATGTCTTGCACCCGCCTCACATACTTCACCGCTACTCCTGATATCCGCATACAAGGTACTGGGGACATTCTGTGAAGGTTTTTTTTTTTTTTTTTTGTATTTTCCTTGTTCCCGTAGGAGTTAATTCTAGATGTTCAAGTCTCCTCCCACAGTCCAAAGCCATACATGTTGTTAATTGGCTAATTGGTGATTCCACTTCTTCCTTAAATTCACAGAATAATGTGTTAATGTAGTTTGTAGATGAAAGTGCTTTAATTACTCATTTACATTAGATGTAATGATGACAGCCAGAGGTCCTCGTGCCTACTGCTGTGTAAGGTAAAATATTAGCTTAATGGCATACTACACATGACTCTGGCAGCTTGAAGAGACCATCTAGAAGAAAGTGCAGCCAGCCTGCAAAGGGATTGAGTTGTAACAACTGCTGCTGACTGACTTTGACTCAACATTCTTCTTAAAAATGAACAACTGTCAGTGACAGTTCACCTTTTTTCTTTTCTTGTTTCAAATCAAATGAAGAAATATAAGGCCTGGAAAAAAATTTAAGGTATTTTGTATCTAATGCTAATGGCTAAAAGATCTAAATTTGATAGAAAGGATTGAAAAGTCAGCTCAATTGTTTCCTTTTAAATAAATGCACACAAAACAAGAAAGTGACAAAAACAAAGGGATGAAGGCTAATCAAACAAACACTTGCATTAAAGTCTTGACAGATCTGTGAAACTGAACAAGATGACTGATTTAAGCTGCACCTACAGTACATTCATTGGATAAAATGAAACATTAACTTCTAGTTTTGTTGTGGAAAACAGAAACCACTCAAAGCGTGTAGCTCTTTTTATATCAGATTTTAGATTGGCTGCTTATTAAAGATTTCCCCTGACCCACTTCTGGTTATTGTAGGAGGCTGAAATGTCACATGTTTAATAATCCATATCCCTGTAGGTCATGTGGTAATTTTTAGCTCTGAACTACTAAGAGTTTCTCTTCTACAGGTGCCAAGGTGGAGTAAGGTGTGACAATGGAGCCAGATGAACACAGAGCGGTCATCAGGTCCCTGTACTTGAGAGGTCGCACACCACAGAAGACGTTCAATGAGATGAAAGCGACTTATGGGGAGGACGCCCCATCGTATGACGTTGTCGAGCACTGGCATCCGCAGATCAAGAGTGGTTAGACATCGGTGGAAAGGGCACACATTCCAGGGCAACCATGGTGCACCATTGATGAAGGCACCATCTGGCAAGTGGACGCCACTATGTTGGAGGTTTTCCGCATAACCACAAAAGTCACGTGCTCCCAGTCCCTTTTGGTCACATGCCAAGAAAACCAGGAGGACTACTTCTATAGACTAATCCAGTGACGTGCAGTGAGCTTCATTTCCGGTGAGGCTGTGATGCTTTCAGGTCTGATTTAAAAATCAGATTTTATAAATAATTTTAACAAAACAAGTGTAAGGTATTTTATTGAATTACCTCTTAATGGAACACACAGAAAAACCAGTAATAAAAGTCCATGCTTTAATCTTAGAACTCTCCTGAGTATAGACAATGTGCAAAGACCCTCGGTTACACAAGTATAATGTATTAAAACCCAATGACTGCCACAGGCGCTCTGTAGTGCCATAAGCCCCTAGTGGTCAAGATTTTTTTCAAGAAAATATTCATGAGATGAGATTGATGAGATTCAACTTTATTGTCATTACACATGTATGAATACAAGGTAACGAAACGTGACTTGGCATTTGGGCACGCTCTGCAGAGCGCATCCAAGGCCGGGGCAGCCGCTAGGCGCCAGTTCAGATGTCAGAGATTTCCAAGGCTATAACTTGAAAGTGGTAAGAGATAATGGCTTACTGTCAATTAGAAAGATGTAAAATATGATCCAAAGTTTGAGAGTAAATTTACACATCTAATTTGCATAATGTGACACAGCCATAACAAATTACATAACTTTCGGTCAAAAATAGACTTTGACATTATTTACACAAAGGATGGTTTTGTTTTCTTGTCACTGGTTTTGTTTTGTTTTTTTTTTATCTTCTCTTCAAAGTATATGAACCAGAACATTAGTAGAATGTCAACAAACAAAGAAATTTGTCAGACTTACTGCTGGCCAGGCGGCTCTCGCTTCGTCCACTTTCATCCATCCTGGTCGATATTTTGCCTTCTGTCGGTAATTTGCGCATTCTCTCCTACATCCAGAAACTGTTTTGATTAATCCACCTCAATTTCGCTTTAATTCCGCCGCAATTTATCTTATATGACGACATGGAACCGGCGCAATTGTTGTCTAGTCACATGGCGCTGGGGGCGGCAGCAGGTGAACATCAACCAGCTTCACCCACCCTCTGTTATAACAAAATGTAAACATTTACCTTCATAAGCTAAATAATCTCTTTTTAGAATCATAGTTGGCAAATTTGGGAGCAAATGGCTCCCCCGTCTACGATCGAGTATGTCCACAGCGATCGAAAACGTCCACATTTGTTTGTCTAAAAATTTCTTCTTCTCTGGTGTCCAAAAGGATGCTTCTATGTCCGCCATCAGTCTTCCAAGGCAAGAGCAGTAAGTTATACGTGTCTGCCACCTTGTGAGGTGGAATCCTTTGTACAACTTAAATCAACTGGGGAGTTTTTGGCCATGTCATATACATCACATGACAGGCGCAGTGCTGCACCTGTGGCAGTGGGGGTGCTATCTGTTCCTTGAAACCTTGCCACATTTTACAAACAACTTTTCTGGCCACAAAATTCAATAAGGAACAGCCCCCGACCAACAGTGATCTGTATGGAGTTTGCATGTTTGCCCCGTGTCTGTGTGAGTTTACTCCGGGATTTCTCCGGTTTCCTCCCACATGCCAAAAAACATGCAAGTTAGGTTAATTGGCATCATACTGGGGATTCTAAATTGTCCTTAGGTATGACTGTGAGAGTGAATGGTTGTCTGTCTCTCTGTGTTGGCCCTGCGATGGACTGGCGATCTGTCCAGGGTGTATCCTGCCTCTCGCCCAAAGATGCTGGGATAGGCTCCAGCCCCACCAGGGACCCAAAAAGGATTAAGCGGAAGAAGATGGATGGATGAGAAATTATAATTAATATAATTAAATTATAGTGGTTCAGAGAGCTGCATCTCTCTGTGTGTTGCAGCTCCATAATTTACACTCATTATTACAAATTATGAGTAGTATTTACAACTACCATGTATGCATGATCTTACCTTTACTTGTAAATGAAGTAAATGTGCCTATCCTTGTGGACAAAAATCACTGTGACTTTGTTAAAAAATGTCCTTATCTTTGTTTATTTAAAAAAAAAAAACTGTGCTGATGGTGCTCAAGCATGCCCCCTCTCGTTGAGGCAATGGTACTGCACAGCTTCTGCCTGTGATTTTCAGCCTCACCTGTCTCCCCTGACAGCACGTCACTGGACTATTCACGCAGGATGAAACACAGATCCATCACTCTGATACAGAGACTAAAGCCCAGTCAAAGAATTGGAAGCATTCTGACTCACAACTTCTGAAGAAGGTACATGTCAGAATCAGAATCAGGTTTATTGCCATTGTTCATGTAGTACACAAACTAGGAATTTGTCTCGGTACAATGCTGCAACATTAAACATGATAAGATAAGAGAAATAAACTATACATGTAATAAAGTGTAGGATAAGATTAAGTGATACTGGTCAACAGTTAAAATATATATTAGCCAGCAGCAGATACTGTGGAGAACTATATAGTGCAGTCGGTAATGCAGGAAGAAAACAGTGATGATTGACATGAGTCTGGTTGAGCTGCTGTACATGGTGCACGAGAGTCAATAAGTCACTTAGTGTTCAGCAGTCTAATGGCAGAGGGGAAGAAGCTGTTCATGTGACGGGAGGTTTTAGTCTGGATGGACCGAAGTCTTCTACCAGAGGGGAGGGGGGCAAACAGTACGTGACCAGGGTGTGAGGGATCGGCTATGATCCGGCCAGCACGCCTCCGGGTCCTGGAGATGTACAGATCCTGGAGAGATGGGAGCTTGCAGCCGATCACCTTCTCAGCAGTGCGCACGACGCGCTGCAGCCTTAGTCTGTCCCTGGCAGTGGCTCCTGCGTACCACACGGTTATGGAGGTGGTGAGGATGGACTCGATGATGGCTGTGTAGAACTGCACTAACATCTTGGTGGGTAGCTTGAGCTTCCTCAGCTGCCGCAGGAAGAACATCCTCTGCTGGGCTTTTCTGATGAGTGAGCTGATGGTCAGCTCCCATTTGAGGTCCCTGGTGATGGTAGTGCCTAGGAAGCGGAAGGAATCAGCAGTGGTGATGGGAGAGCCTGAGAGGGTGAGGGGGGGCAGAGGAGTAGTGACTTTCCTGAAGTCTACAATCATCTCCACTGTCTTCACAGCGTTCAGCTGCAGGTTGTTATTGCTGCACCAGGACGCCAGCTGGGCCACCTCTCTCCTGTAGGCGGACTCGTCGCCGTTGGAGATGAGCCCGATGAGGGTGGTGTCGTCCGCAAACTTGATCAACTTGACAGACTGGTGGCTGGAGGTGCAGGAGTTGGTGTAAAGGGAGAAGAGTAGGGGGGAAAGTACACAGCCCTGGGGTGATCCGGTGCTGATGCTAGTATAGTCTGAGACAGTCTTTCCCAGCCGCACATGCTGCCTCCGGTCCGTCAGGAAGTCGATGATCCACCTGCAGAGAGAGTCAGGCACGTTGAGCAGGGACAGCTTGTCCCGGAGCAGAGCGGGGTGGATGGTGTTGAATGCGGAGCTGAAGTCCACAAACAGGATCCTGGCGTAGGTTCCCGGGGAGTCCAGGTGCTGCAGGATGGAGTGGAGGGCCAGGTTGACTGCATCGTCTACAGACCTGTTGGCTCGGTAGGCAAACTGCAGCGGGTCCAGGAGAGGGGTGGTGATGGACTTGAGGTGGGACAGGACCAGGCGCTCAAAGGACTTCATGACTACAGAGGTGAGCGCTACAGGTCTGTAGTCATTAAGTCCAGTGATCCGTGGCTTCTTGGGGACAGGGATGATGGTGGAGGATTTGAGGCAGGACGGCACGTGGCATAACTTAAGGGAGGTGTTAAAAATGTCTGTGAATACAGGAGCCAGCTGTTTCGCACAGAGTCTCAGAGTGGAGGGAGACACGCCGTCTGGGCCGGGGGCCTTGCGCGGGTTCAGTCTGGAGAACTGTTTGAGCACATCCTGCTCACTGATGATAAGGGGAGGGGGGAGGAGGGGGGGTGCCTTAAATGAAGTAGGGAATGTGGAGGCTGTGGAGCTGGAGGGAGGGGGGAAGTTGGACACAGATGACGAGGTGTCAAAACGGGCATAGTGTTGGGACAGTCTTTGACAAAGGGCTTTGTCATCCTGACCTTTAGGAGCCTTAGGTCGATAGTTGGTGATTTGCCTCAGTCCTCTCCACACGGAAGCCAAATCATTAGCAGTGAACTGCTGCTGGAGTCTCTCTGAGTATAGAGATTTAGCCCTCTTCAGCTCTCTGTTAAACCGGTATTTAACCTCCCTGTAGCAGTCCCTGTCTCCACTTTTCAGCGCTGCTTCCTTCTCCTTTCTGATCTGTCTGAGCTTAGCTGTGAACCAGGGTTTGTCATTAGAGTAATTCACCCTGGCGCGTGATGGAAGAATGTTCTCTTCACAAAAGTGGATATATGAGTTCACAGTGTCCGTGTACTCATCCAGATCATGCGTGGCTCCTTTAAGCATGCCCCAGTCAGATATTTCCATGCACGTTTCCAGCTTCTCCTCAGCATCACTGGTCCGTATCTTCGTAGTGCTCACAACAGGTTTAGTGAGCTTCAATCTCTGTCTGTATGTGGGAATGAGGTCCAACATGTCCAACCCTAGGCAGGCAAAGTCATGCTCACAATCTTTTGGGACCAGCATGGAGTATTGATGATGGATTTCCTGGCAAAGGGAAATACAATTACCAAGACTTACTACGTTTCACTGCTGCCGAAATTGTGGAACGCCATCAAAACCGAGAGGCGTGGCATGCTGACCAAAGGTATCCACCTCCTACAAGACAACACCCTGGGTCACAACTCACATGTTGCCCAAACAGAAGCACGGTCCTGAAATCCTTCCTTGCACATCTGGCTTCCACTTTTTTCCAACCATGAAGTCATTGTTGAAAGGCGAGTACTTCCAATATGATGAAACACTGATTTCTGAGGTCAAGTCATAACTTCAGATACAACCTGTAGACTTCTACAGGTGAGGTCTCCAAAGCTGCATAAAGCGATGGGAGAAGTGTGGTGGTAGCCATGAAGAGAAAGACTAATAACTGTGAAGTTTGGTTCCTCTTAGTCCATGGGAAATAAGTCAGGGGGAAATCTTTAACAAACAGCCCTCGTAAAAACAAATTAATTCCAAAAATGACAGCAAGGACAAACTGAACTAAACAAATCTAATACTAAATAAACACATCAACTAATAACAAGCTAATTTCTAATATTAGTCAAACAAGTCCTTGTGATGCTGCTACTGCATGGGAATGAAAACGAGCACGGCCGTTAATATTCCAGCGCAAATCCTTGGGAATTTTGAGGTTGTTATGTTCAATCACAGTGTTTGTCAGCGGGAGATTCGTCCGCCTTTTCCACTGGGCGTTCTCAGAGAGATTAAAAAAACGAGCAGCGACAACTGTAGAGCAATTTTTCTCCCGCACGTGAGGAGATTGTGAAATAGAGGAGGAGCGGCTGATAAAAAGCGAAACTGGCAAAACAACGGTTAGGCAGATTAAAGGGAGATTAGACAAGAAGAAAACATTCTGTGAGCATCTGGAAGTTGTAGAAGTTTTAGGGAGAATTGTACTTATTTTCACAGTAGGGAATGAGGCATGAGACTGCAATGGTAATATGAAAAAAAACCCCATAAAACTCTTTCAGTAGTTAAAAATAAATTCTTTCAAGCTCCCGCACCTTAGGGGAAAAATTAAAACAGCTACAATAAAAATCGGAAACAGCTGAAAAATATTAATTCCAGAGCAAGAAACTGTGTCTCTCTCTCTCTCTAATGAAGGAACAAAAAAACTGAAGTATGCTGTCAGCAGTGCCCACTCTCTCCAACTTAAGCACAGGGCTGGCAATGATATTTTGGTTATTTCTTCTGTGCCAAGAGCAAGTGAAGCCAAATCTGATTAATTGCAGTAATGAAACAAGAGGGAAGCCAGCTCTTCCAGTCAGAACTCTCTATGTGTTACCATCAAGCTGAATCTGTCACACTTATGAGTTTAAAATAATAATCTGTCAGTGATGTGTGTATTTTTTTGACTGGATTTAGTCTGGCACCATGCGGGACTGGAACTGTGATTTTAAAGCTAGAAAGCACTCAACCAAGAGCAGACCCACGCCTAGTTCACAAATGCAATCATTTCTTCACATTAAGTTCTGGAGATTTCTCTACTCCAGGTTATGTCTCATATGTGCTCATATTTGATATATGCTGTTTATAAATAGTATGTATAGGCTCCTCTTGCTGGATAATAACTTTAATACTTTATTTAAATTGTCTTACTTATGCTGGACCTTACAGGGGAGAATGGGGGAGGGAGTTAAAGGGATATAAACTGGACTCAGCTGATTGTTAAAGTGACACCACCAAAAATTGATTTTTTTTTCTTGTTAACATGTCTCTAACATGGCTTTTAATGATTTACAAGACATATGTATCAAGAGTGAAATCACTCAAATGTCTCGTCTATTTTTTTGCTTTAAAGTTTCACTTACGCTCCATCCGCTGAAGAAAGGCGAGTTTAAACATAGCGTTTCTGGTAGCATAAGACTGTACATGGCGCTGGCACGTTCATAGTGTTGAGCCAATCAGGACTCTCTAGCCTAACTGAAGTTATTTTTGGGCTAGCTGTTATGAAAACTCAACCCAAATTAAGAGTTTTACCATTAAACTACTTTTAAGGACCAATGCAGTTTCAGTCATTATCCTGGGCCACCATGCATACATCTAGGCATGTCCTTCAGCTGGTAAGTCTTTTTATCACAGGATTCATTCTGTTTAATGTAGCGCTAGCCACTTTTAGCCTTGTAGGATGTGGTTGGGAGTAATCACAGATTCTACCATTTGAAGGTGGAGGAAAAGTGAAAAGATCTTGACACGAAATTAGAGCTACTGCATTCTAATTTATTGGGTCTAACTTTAATAATGATGCTTCTTTAGTTTGAAAACATGTTTTAATCCTTGTAACATTAACTTTGGTCTTTTTAACCCCAGAAGTATAACCAGAGATGGTAGTCTTAAGGTCAAAGTTTGGTGAACTTAGCAGCTTACCAGCAGGTTCATAAATGATGAGAGGCCCATAACTTTAGCCCTCACTGTTACTGGATTCCCTTGTTGAATTGTTACCTTATCTTGTTGAAAGGGTTCACATGCCCTAACAATCCTGGGAGCTATATTGATGGGTTCAGTTTTCCCTTGGTAGAGTCTCCCAAGGCAAACTGGAGATGAGTGAAGGGCAAGACCAAGAGCAGTCTAGTAGTTCCCCATAAAAATGTTGCAAGGATCCAGCATACCTCACCCAGTATAGGGTTACCAGGGCCCTGCCCAGGAGCCAGGCAAACAGAAATGGCTTCTATGGCAAGCCACTGATGAATGGGTTTCTCGCCATAGGACCTAGCTTCTTCCGCGGTGACCTGGAACCCTGGATAAGTGGTGGAAGATGGATGGCTGGATGGACTTTGTTGTTGCTATAGGTATTGAGACAGTCATCTTCATTTTTTGATCTTCATGTCTTCATGCAGTTTGTGTTGTAATCAAGAACACACAGAGACCAGACCAAGACCAAGGGGTAAAGACCGAATCAAGACGAGAACAGGCAGAAACCAAGTCAAGACTGTGATGTACAAAGAGAGTGGTCTTGGTAGTATTGCTGGCAAGTCCAGACCAAGACCAGAGTGCAGAAAGACTGAGACTTTAAGGGGTCGAGAACAAGTCAAGAACAAGATCAAAACGTCTTGGTCTCAGCTTGGTCTCAACTGTTTATAGTCTTGGTCTTGTCTGGCCTTGGGAGACTCTGGTCTTGACAAGGTCTTGGTGTGGGCTTGACTTCAAAACTGCAGAAAGACGCAGTCCACCAATCCAGACAAGGTTTTTTATTGTTTCATCAGTCCTCTTTCATCAACATCAAAGTAAGCAAATACACAATACATCCAACCAGCAGATCAAGAGTACTGTCCTTTTGTTTTACGCCTTTGATCAGCAGTTGAAGTCCTAATGAATTGTTTGAGGATTGTTTGGCCTGCTTTTCCAATCTCATCTGCAGACATAATTACCACACCGTCCGTCCGTCCATCTGTCAGCTCTCCCAAAATAAACAAAACCTGCAGTGACGCCGATCTTATCATATCCAAACAACCATGCTTATTTATATCTGTCCTCTCTAACCCTATTTCTAAATGTGAGTATAAACCACAGAGGCTTCCACCCATTAAATATTTAATGCCATTTGCTCTTCCCCAGAAATACAGCCACCACAGTCTTCATGAATATAAATTAAACTCGAAATTCATTTTGAGAATTTTTCCCAAATAGGTCTGATGCCACAAGGATCCTTCACCGCCTCCCTCCCCCTCTTTTGTCGCACCGTCCCACCGCCCACTTCCTACCCTTCCCTGACTCCATTGCACCCCTCCCCTTTTCCATCACTCTTTATGAAAGAAAACAAGCTTCGATTCCTCAACTCATCACACAGTAATATGACAACTGGGCCCGGACCCCAGGGGTAGCACACTTACCTTGAGCTGTTCCTGCAAAGGCAGGAAAACACTCCTGCTACTAACACCCTGAAGCCTGTAGTTATTATCAACAGACCACATTCTGCCTTAAAAAAAACATGTGAGGCAGTTTCCTAGTGACCAGGCGGGCTGAGCACAGCGCCTCTCACTTTGCTAACAGGGTCTCAGATGAGGTCTTTTATTTCTGCTTCTGGCTCAGAGCTCTTGCGGGGGCGATTTGGAGGGATTTGACTCTATTAAACTTCAGCAAGTGTTTAGCATGCAGTTACTTTCCTGGAAATCACCAGGCGCAACCTAAACTTTAGTATGCGTGCTTCAGGGGGTTCAGTAAAAAAAACGTTATAGTGGGGGAAATAAGTACTGAACACGACATTTTTTTTTTTCAGGACATTCATTTCCAACGAGGCTACTCATTTTCCCCAGACTTTGGTGTCATCTCAAGGAATCAGCTGAAACGCAGAAGTTGTTACAAAGTAGTTCTACCTCCTGTCTGTGCAAATTAATATCAGCCAGGTAGGTATTTACAGTATAAAGGTTTTCTGTTACCAAGATGTCTCACAAGGAACATCTTATGATGGGTAAAAGCCAAGAGCTCTCCAGAAATGTTTGCAACCTAATTTTTTGCAAAACACGTTGTTGGATTTGGTTACAGACATACACCAAAACTTATGAATCTTCCAGTAAGAACCATTGGGGCCATTATCCACAGGCAGAAGGAACATCACTCTACCATCAACAGGCCACAAACAGGAGCTCCTCGCAAGATATTGGACCAGGGAGTCAGAAGGATAGTCAACAGACAACTCAAAAAGAGGTTGAGAAAGACTTGGAGGCTTCAGGTTCAATTGTGACAGAAAAACAAAAGACAATGCACTCCACTGTCATGGGCTCCAAGCACACTCACTCTACTTCACAAGACAAGTTGCATATTTATAAGAAAGCTGCAAATTTGCATGAAAAAGGGATACATTTACATGAAAAAAGTTGCAAATTTATATAACAAAGATGCAGATTAATGAGAAAAATGTTGAAGATTGTGAGAAAAAGTTGCAAATTAATGAGAAACCGTTGTAAATTAATGAAAAAACACTTGCAAATTAATGAGAAAAAGTTGCAAGCTCAAAAAAATCGCAAATTCACGTGAAAAAAGTTGCAAACTAATGAGAAAAAAGTTGCAAATTTAAATGAAAAACATTGCAAATTAATGAGAAAAAGTTGCAAATTTATGAAAAAGTTGCAATTTGTATGAAAAAGTATCACAATTGCATCTTAATTTGCATTAAAAAAATTGCATTAAAGAGTCATAAATTTACATGAAAAAAGTTGCAAATTTATGTAAAAAAAGATGCAGATTAATCAGAAAAAAATTGCAGATTAATCAGAAAAAAAGTTACAAATGTCCATGAAAAAAGTTGCAAATTAATTTTTACAAAACCTTCTGATGGATTTGGTTACAGACGTATACCAAACATATGAATCTTCCACTAAGAACCATTGGGGGCCGTTATCTACAGATGGAAGGAACATCACTATCATCAACTGGCCATGCACAGCAGCTCCTCACAAGATATCTGACCAGGGAGTCGGAAGGACAGTCGACAGACAACTCACAAAGAGCTCTAGAAAGACTTGAAGGCAGTAGGTTCAGTTGTGATAGAGAAAACTATAGGCAATGCGCTCCACTGTCACAGGCTCCATTCACATTTTGCAAAACTCCATTATTAAAGATGGTCATATGAGATGAAAATAAAACATTTTGGCTGTCACACAAATGAAAAATGTTGCAAATTTATGAGAAACCATAGGGCCCAGCAGCGACTGCACTTCTTGAGGTAACTTAAACAGGCCTCTCTCCCCATCTGCATCCTCAGGACCTTCTACAGAGGTGTGGTGGAGAGTGTTCTGACGTACTGCATTGCAACATGGTACTCTAGCTGCAGTATGTCAGACAAAAAAAGCCCTGCAGAGGATAGTTAAGGGAGCTGGGAGGGTAATTGGAGTTTCCCTCCTCTTTATCCAAGAACTTTTTCAGAACCGTTGTAGGAGCAGGGCACTGAACATTGTCAAGGACCACTCTCACCCTCTGCATAAACACTTTAAACTTCTGCCATCTGCCAAATGATTCCGGAGCATCAGAGGCAGAACCACCAGACTGATTAACAGCTTCCTTCCACAAGCTGTTAGGATGCTGAACAGCTGATCCGGAATCTCTCATACATACTACTGCACCTGTGGACATTATGTATTTTATTTGTATATTATAGTTCTGGTTAGTTTTCAAGTATGTCTCAGGGATGTGTGAAAGGCTGTGTTGGGGTGGGGGGGTGAGGGTGTGTGTGAGTGTGTCTTAAATTATGTTCTTTTTACTTATATGGATGCCGAGAGAAATGCAATTTCACCTTGCCTGCACTACAGTTGTATGTACAGCAATATGACAATAAAGGTTGATTTGATTTGATTTGAGAAAGAAAGTTACAAATTTGCATGAAGAAAGGTCCAAATTTATATGAAAAAAGATGCAGATTAGTGAGAAAAAAGTTACAAATGTACATGAAAAAGTTGCAAATTAATGATAAAAAGTTGCAAATTTACATGAAAAAAGCTGCAAAGCAATGAGAAAACAGTTGCAAATTAATAAAAAGTTGCACATTTAAGAAAAATGTTGCCAATTTACACAAAAAAGTTGCAAATTAATGAGAAAACATTTGGAAATTAATCAGAAAAAGTTGCAAACAAGAAAAGAGTTGCAAATTTAAATGAAAAAAGTTGCACATTAATCAGAAAAAGTTGCAAACTTCAGAAAAAAGTTGCAGATTGATGAGAAAAAAGTTGCAAATTTACATGAAAAAAATTGCAGATTGATGAGAAAAGTGGCACATTTATGTGAAAAACATTGCAAATTAATGAGAAAAAAGTTGTACATTTAAGATAAGATAAGATAAGCCTTTATTAGTCCCACAATGGGGAAATTCCAGGATTGCAACTTTTTCAATTTAAATGAAAAAGTTGCAAATTTGCATGAAGTTGCAGATTGATGGGGAAAAAGTTGTAAATTTTCATGAAACACATTGCAAATTAATGAGAAAATTGCAAATCTGTATGAAAAAGTTGCAGATTAATAAGAAAAAAGCTGCAAATAATGAGAAAAAAGTTGCAAATTTATGAGAAAGTTGCAAATTTGGATGAAAAAAGTTGGATTAGGAGGGGCATCTGGCATAAAAATCCTTGTCAAATCAACATGCAGATCAGGTGATGATAGGCTGTGGCAACCCCAAAAAGGAACAGCCAAAAGAGAAAGAAGAACAAAAAGAGTATTCAGTTGTTCATTCTCCATGTATCCATACAGTCTCTGAATTATTATTTTTTTGATCTCCAGTGTACACTGGTAGGTGCTGTGTGCATGTATGATGTCAGCGTTATTACCACAAAATGTGCTCTTACAAAAATAACAATGGACCCAGCATTGTGCCTTGAGGGACCCCCATACATATGGAAAGCCACATTTGCAAGGTGATCTGTCAAGCGTTGTAGGAGGAAAATAAACATGGCTATTCCAGTAATCCTCTGATGAGTTAATGAAGCAGAGAAGAGAGCTGTGTTCTGTTTTTATAATGAAGGCTGAAACATAAGACTCACTGTGACAACTTTAGAGACTGTAAACACAATGGAAGATGCATACGTTTGTAAAATAGAACACACATCTCGAATAATATGTCTCAGGTTTAAGAACTTAAAAAAAGGAATGCTAGAAAGTCTCATGATAAAAGCTGCAGCTGTATGTGCAGCCTTAACTTTCAACACAGTAAGTTTCACTCCTTTCTTTTTACAACTTTGCAACTCCGACCGTGAATTTAGGACTTTCTCTGGTCTCGATAATTTGTGACTTCGTAACCTTGTAAATTGTAAACCCTTCTCTGAAATATATATATCACTCTTCTTCTTCTTCTAGATCCACCACACACTATACAGTATATGTCTGTCTGTGTGTCTTTTTCCTAATAACTTTGTGAGGTTTTCCTCTTATAGCTTTGTGACGTTTTCCTCATACAGTAGTTTTGTGACATTTTCCTCATAGCTTTGTGACGTTTTCCTCAATGCTGTGTGATTTTTCTCCTAGCTTTGTGACATTCTTCTTCTTTAATCTCGTATCTGCGTGTCATCTCATTCTTCTTCTTCTAGACTTGATTACCATTATGACCCACTAGCCCATGATATCTGTGAACTTAAAGATCCCGCACTAAACAAGTCCTCAACTGCTTCCCAATGTAGCCCCTTAATGCTAAGATATTTTTCTGCTGCTTTCACAATGATTTTGATTTTTTCTGTTTTCTTTGAAGTCTGCACAGTGCAGTTTATCACATCTACCACAAATAAGACAAAATTATTTTCCTTCAAAACCAGAGTATCTTCCTTAATTCTGCTGCATACACTGCAAGTCTGCACACTTTCCCTCTTAGAGTCCACTCCCACTTTTTTAGCTGGCACTTTTTTCACAGCTTCTGCATATGTTAATCCCTGGAAGACTTTTATCTGCTGGATTTCTGCTGCTCTTTTGCTGGCTTCCCAACCTCGATATGCAGAGCTATGTTCACCACTGCAGTTACAGCACTTTAATTTGGCTCGTCTTTCACACTTGCCATATTCATGTTCACCGGAGCATCTGGCACATCGTTGTCTACCTTTGCATATCGCTGCTACATGACCAAACTTTTGACATTTGAAACATCTGAGTGGAGGAGGAACATAAAGTCTGACTTCATAGCTCATGTAGCCAATATACACCTTACTTGGTAGTCTTGTTTCATCAAATTTTAACATTGCTAACAGACTATCACATTTTTCACCAATTCTATTAGTTTTCAATCTTTGTACCTCTGTCACTTTTGCTCCAGTTAAGTTTTTCATTATTTCATCAGTTGAGACAGCCGTTGAAATGCCCGATATCACTCCTCTCGTTGCCTCATTTCCTTCCAATACTGAACACTGCACATTTTCCCCTCCATGTTACTGACTCTGATTGCTTTTCCTTGTTGAACACTATCTTTACATGTAACCAGTAACGACCCACTAAGAAGAATTCTTGCATTAAAACTTCTCCAAGTAACTTATTAATTGCATTATGAATTTGTGACACTCTTACCTCATCCAGATGGACAAGGAAGGTGACGTTGCTGCCCAGGTTTGCTGTCAGTTTCCCGTCTTTGGTGGATAGCAGGAGTCCCTTCGGAGGTCTGTTGGGGCACTGCTGCTTCCTGGCCGTGTACATCTCTTTAACCCCTTTAGTGCAGTTGTTCAACACCACTTTGCGATACCTTCCAAAAGAAAGCCCACAAAATTACTGCAAGTACAGAATGTTCTTTAATCTTTGTAAATTCTGGTGTCCCGCTGGTGGGACGTTTCAAATTTTCTACTGACACTCAGTGAAGAAAGAATTTGATTTTCTTTGTGTATGCTAAATTTAAGGAAATTTTCCGGAATGCTAAGGGGTTAAACACACTCAGGCACATTTACTTGTGTTTTTAAACTACTTTCTGGGATGCCAAATGAGCTTGTGGCTCACAGACAATTTTGTCAAACTCAGCAAAGCGCGGCTGTCATGTCTGAATGGCCTCCGAGAGCAGACAACTGACAATGCAAGCTGTGTCAGAAGCTGCGGGTGCTGTGGGAAGCTTAATCACAGAGGTAGTGAATAAAACACTCCCACCGTGATTAAGCTTTGGAAGGTGTCTGCTCGCTGGGATGCTTCCAGAACTAACAGGAAAGGTCACGTCTTTCTGCCACAACAGAGAAAAATGGATTGTAATGCAAATGAGATATGTAGACACATGACAAAAGTTAAAATCAGCAGGAATGTTCAGCTCAGTTGACAAGCAACAAAAAATGGTCAATATTCTGATTTCCCATTCATTGGTATGCCAGTGATTTATGGTAACTGCACTAAAATCCCACCCATGAAGTGAATGAATGAATGAATGAATGAATGAATTTTATTTATTTCGGATAGTACATTACAGGTTAAAAGAAACTGTATAATATAACAACAAGGTCAAATTAGACAAAGACTCCTTCTACTATACAATTCCACGTGAGTTATCCGAAATGGGTGATGGCTGAAGCCGCAGCTTATATTGCCCACCCATATTCCATCCAAGAATTCAAAGGAGAAAAAAGAGAAAACAAGACAAGAGCGATTACAATTTAAAACAAGGCTAAGACAAAATGTGACTGAGAGAAAAAGAAAACTGAGCTAGTCTAAGTTAAGCGGTTACTATTCAAAAACAAATCTAAGACATAGTGTCACAGAGAAAAAAAGAAAAAAAGAAAAAACTAAGCTACAACACAACAAAGGCTGGAAATGTCAATCCTTATGTGAGTTTACATGTCGTCTTGTAAATATATTTGGAGTATTTCTTCCTTTAGTTTTTGTTTAAATTGTCCAAGCTTTGTACATGATTTTAATTCAGGTCCAAAATCGTTCCATAATCTGACTCCTTGCACTGAAATACAGTGTTGCTTGGTGGTTGTTCTCACTGTAGGCTTTTGAAATATACATGTTCCTCTGAAGTGATATCGTTTCTCCCTTGTTTGGAACAACTTTTGGATATTTGCGGGCAGTGATAGATTCTTCACTTTGAACATTATTATTGCGGTTTTAAAGTCAATCAGATCTTTCAACTTGAGAGTTTTTGGTTTAAGAAAAAGTGGGTTTGTTGGTTCCCTGTAAGCTGCTTTGTTGATTATTCTAATAGCTCTCTTTTGAAGCATAAAGAGTGGATATATGTTTGTTTTATATGTATTTCCCCATACTTCATTACAATATGTCATGTATGGGAGTATTAATGAATGGTACAAGGTGTATAGTGTGGGTTGATTCAGCAAATTTTTCACTCTGTGTAATATTGCAATTGATTTGGATACTTTACCTTTTATATAATTAATATGTGGCTTCCAACACAGTTTGTTATCAATTATTACTCCAAGGAATTTAGTTTCGGATACCCTTTCAATCTCTGCACCATTTACACTGAGTTTGGGTACTGGGTAGTTGTGATGGTTGTTAAAGACTATAAATTTTGTCTTGCTTAAATTGAGCATTAATTTGTTTGAATCAAACCACAGTTTCAGCTTTCCTAATTCCTTTCCGAGTGTATTCAGAAGTTGTTCCAAATTGTTTCCACTGCATAGCAGATTAGTGTCATCAGCAAACAATATTAAGTCAATTTTTTTCTGAAACTTTACATATATCATTTATATACATATTGAATAATAATGGTCCCAAAACTGAACCCTGTGGGACTCCACAGGTGACCTTCAGTAACTCTGAGTTTTTGCTGTTAACACATGCAAACTGATATCTATTCTTTAAGTAACTACTTAACCAGGACAGTGCTACCCCTCTAATACCACAATTTTGTAGTTTCTTTAATAATAGATTGTGATCTACTGTATCAAATGCTTTTTTAAGATCCAGGAATACTCCAACTGAATACTCTTTATTTTCAATGGCTGTTGATATTTTTTCTGTAAATTCCATTAAGGCATATGCTGTTGTCCTTTTGTGTCTGAACCCATATTGCTGCTCACACAAAAAATCATTCTTCAGTATGAAGTTGTCAATTCTCTCATAGAATATTTTTTCAAGTATCTTGGAAAATTGCGGTAATAGTGAAATCGGTCTGTAGTTGGAGAGTTCCCCTCTGTCGCCTGTCTTGTAAATCGGAATTACTTTAGCTA